>CM038051.1:182998308-183670063 GCA_021397845.1 Areca catechu
CGCCACACACACAACAAAAAAAAAGTGAAGAAAAAAGAAGTTCGAGTTTACAAACAAAAAGCTTGATTACATTACTGGAAGAGAGTTTACATATAGGAAAACTTCCTGACAGGCTGGGAGCTCAGCAAAATGCTTCTAGTACATAAGAAAAGAGAAGAGGAAAAGGGAAATGGTGGAGAAGCATTAGGTCGGCCATGGCCTGGAAGTCGATGCACCACTGGATCCCATGGTCCTCATGGTGGCTTTTATCAATGCCTCCTTCTCGGCCATCATCTGCTCGATGGCCTCCCTCATCGAACTCCATCGAGCTGGTATTGTGGAGGTCACAATCGCCTGTGACACTAGGGGTGAAGCTACCGGGGCGGTCTTGATCGATCTCGCCTGTCTCAGACCGGTGAGCTCTACTGGGGCGGCTTCAACAAGTGGGTTTACATCACCCGCATCACCCTCAGGCTCGATAGGGATGATGTCATGCAGGTCGGGGAGGTGGAAGAGCCATGCCATCTTTTTCTTATGTTCCTCAAAGCCTTTGAAGAATGCATCGCAGACGGCCTCCCGCAATTCATCCTCAAACTCCATCGAGGCCTTGTACCATCAGATAGACTCGACTACCTCTTTCTTTGAGGCCTCCATCACCATTATGGCAACGGTGGCCTTCTCCTCGGCCACCATGACTTGCTGCTATGCCAGGTCTAGCCACACCTGGAGGCCTTGGAGTTGCCCTTCCAAGCGGAGCGACATGGAGGTGGACCTAGCAACCTTCTCCTCCAGGTGGGTGGTGTACTTCCCTTTCTCCACCAGTGTGGTCTCGCGGTCCTCCACACGCAGCTTGAGGTCTACATGGTGTCCTGAGTCTGCCTGAGCTTGGCCTCCAAGCCCCTTACTTGGGCCTCCAAGTCCGGCAGTTGCTCGGCCAAAACCTTGGCCTTTGTCTCGGTGGCATCGATCCTGCTATGGGACCCGCATCCTATCGAAGTAGTGCCCGGCATGCGTTCTTAACTAAGAACGCATCCTATATGACCTAAGGAATGAAGCAAGGGGAGACCATGAGCATAGAAAAAATGGAGAAAAAAGGAGAAGTGAAGACTTACTATGAGGAACTGAGGAAGATCCTGGTGATGGTATCCCCCAGCATTCGGCCACCCTCTGTTGCCAGTCCTGAGGCTGTAGGATGAACCCCAACAACCTCTCCACCAGCCTACATCGAGGGTGACCGACACATCAAGTGGCACGAGTGCAGACCCCCTAGCCCCCTAGGGTCAGAGTAGTAGATGAAGAAGGTCCCGTCAACTCTAGGTCCATCGACTTTGACCCACCAAACAGGACTCCGTCGCTGCATCAGTCGCGAGCAAAGCATGATCACCATCTTGCTCGAGCACGGCTGTGGCCTTGGGGGATGGTAAGATCTCCATGACTTCAGGAACCTCTGAGGGAGAGGCCCGAGTGCTCCCTCCCTCGGCTCAGTGCTCCCGCTAGGCATCGAGGTCATGCCCCCGGTCACCTCTATAACCCATGCTGAGGAGCCCTGTGCCCTCTCCTCCCAGGGGTGAGCCAAAAGCTCCTCACGAGGCCTCTACTTCGGCTCCTAGCGGGGCCTCTTCATCGACTCCTCCCGAGACCTCGTTGATGATGACCGCTTGCGGGTCATTTGCTTGAGCCAGTTGACAAAAATTTCATGTCTGCATTAACAAAGAAAGTTCAATTAGTCATCAAAAATCGTAGGAAGAAGTAGATTTCAAATCTTACTTAGGGACTGGACCAGGCTAATACTGGCATCGAACAGATTCTGCTCAGAGAGGAGGTCCCACCCATGTGGAACCTTCAAGGTGATGAGTTGATTGTATACCTCTTGATCAGCAGGCTCCACCATGGCATTTTGGTTAGGTCGGTCTGGATCGCTCCAAATCCAATTTATCCCCTTGATTGAGACGAACATGAACCTGCTCTTCCATCCCTAGATGGAAGTGGGCAGGTCAAACTTTAGGGTCCCAGAGCAAGGGGCTACGAACCACCACCCCTTATTCATAGGGTGGCATTTCGAAGTAAAGAGGGCTCTAAAAAGGGATAACCTAGCAACTATACCATGGGAGTGACATAATACAATGAAGAAAGAAATGGCCCTAAAGGAGTTTGGGATAAGCTAGGTTGGAACTAACCTATAGTGGTCCAAGAAAGATAAGATAAAGGGATGAAGAGGGAGTGGAAGCCGATGAAAAAAAACCTTCATACAGGGTGACCCGGCCTGGCCCACTTGAAATGACATGCCCCCCCAGGTGTGGGGCCAAGATCTAGATAGAATCTGGAATCCCATAAACATCCTAGAGATGGAGGGCATCCATCCTCATCATCGTCGAGGTGACTCCAGATGGATCGGCTATGTCCAAGCTTGAAGATGAAGGAGGGGGAGGTAAGTACAAGGTGTTGGGGTTTACCATTCGGTGGGGACCCTGGGGGACCCTAAATGGAACGTCCTCCTCCTTGCTACCCAAGGAAGGAGGCCCCGCTCATGATGGTTCTGCAATGCTAGGGTGGGTTAGGGGATGCCCTTGGAGATGGTGACCACTTCCAGAGGAACTCATAGAGGAAGAAAAGAAGAAAGGAAAGAGGAAAAATCTAGGGACAGGGGATGCTCCCTCGATGCAAACCAGAAGGGAAGGAAACGGAAGAGGGAGACTAACCTACAAAGGACTCTGGGTTGAGAGTTCTGGAATTGGGTTTGGAGCTCCCCTCTTTCTTCTCCATTCCTCCCTCTCTACTCAAAGGTAAAGGTCTTTGAAAAGAAATGAAAGGATGAGCCACTTATTTGAAAGAGATGGCAATGCCCCTTTTCAAGCTGAACTGGCCGATCGATATGGCCCTTTACTCCGCCAGCCAATGGGGTTTGGATGCATGTCAACCCCCACTAGCTCAAGTACTACAATTCATGCAATGCCACACCAGAAAATATAAAGGCATCACTCTGGATCGCCACTTCTACTGACATGGCACCCTTGATTAGCATGGGCACGATCCATGAATGGTCAGGGGTTGTGGCATTTAATGGCACAGGTGTGGTGGCCCTCCATGTCAGCAGTGTCGTTACTCCCTTCACCTCGAACCCAAGAAGCCATAATGTGCTCGAGGCTTGGGAGTGGGGGGCATCTGATGTGGCAAGCTGCTAACATGGCACCCACGTAAGACATAGCTGGCCGACAAGGTGGCGGAGAGAGCCACCTAGCCTGTCCAAGGTGAGCTCCCGATCGAGATCGAGTTCCCATTCGAGGTGAGCTCCTAGCTGAGGTCGAGCTCTCGCCCGAGGTGAGCTCCAGGTCAAGGTCCATCTCCTGTCCGAGGTGAGCTCCCAGCAAAGGTCGAGCTCCCCATACAAGTCAAGTCCCTGAAGGCAAGAAGACACTTCCCCAGCCATCGCTGGAGAGATAACAGAAGGTGAAATGTGACTCTTGGAGGATAGACACGAGGGAGGCCCGGATGGTGACACCCGGGTGTGACATCGCCGTCTCCACCAGACCAACTGCAATTCTCCTGCAAGGCGAGTGCTCCACTAAGGCTCCAGGTCTTATAGCATGCTACCTGCATCTCCTGTAAGGCGAGTGCTCTGCCGGGGCTTCGAGCCCTGTAGCATACTGTCTGCATCTCCTACAAGATGAGTGCTCTATCGGGGCTCCAAGTCCTATAGCACGTCACTTGCATCTCCTATAAGAAGGATTCTCCATCAGGGCTTCAGGTCTTGTAGCATACCGTCTGCACTTCCCGCAAGAGGAATGCTCTATCAGGGCTCCGGCCTTGTACTGCAGCACATGCACCCCCTATAAGTGAAATACTCAACTATGGCTCCAGATCCTGTGGCATGCCACCTGAACCTTCCCCAAGAGATCTCTCCACCAAGGGGGCAGGCTCTACAGCATGCCAGCTGCACCCTCTACAAGAAGACCTTCTCCCGGAACCTCGAACCTTGTCCAACGGGGCTCTGAAGAGTTTATTCCCCTTTTGCAAAGGATACTCTGGGGGAGGCACCCAACCAAGGCTCTAGACCCGATCTGGAAAAATCAATTCCTATATAATAATAAGAGGGACCTCCATGATGAGGGGCGAACGAAGCGAGCAAAGGTAAAGGGCTGAACAGTGAATGATCCCTTAGCTTCCCAGAAATTCCAGTTTTTCTATTCCTTTCTATTCTATTTCCCTCTATGCGGTGGCATCCCAATTCCCTGCCACAAAGAATCTGTTCCTCTTAGTCGCCTTACTGACTTAACCGTCAGAGTGTCCCTATCGGGATTCTAGCCCAGGTCTCCTCTTTCTTGCAGGACCGATCGATCGCGAAGGTGTGACGATGAAGAACCCAATGCTCCCGGGGAGGCCAGCTCATCCAGGCTACGTTCAAGCTGCAAGCCATGGTGATCTAGGTGGCAACCATAATAATTTATGACTTTACTTATATATGTTTTAATTTTTTTCAATTTTTAAATTTTAAATTTTTTTATTTTAAAAGTAAAGGTGCAAGAATAAGATGAAGCCGCAGGTCACCTGTGGCTTCACTTAAGATGAAGCTGCAGGTCTTTTAATTTTTTTAATTTTTAATTTTATTATATTGTTTTAAATATTTTATATAATGTTGAAATTTAAAGCCACGGGTTGAACCCGTGGCTTCCAATGTGGCTGCCACACATATCAAACTACACCAATTTGGTAAATATATTTCAACCCATCTCAATTTGGTAAATATTTATTAAAAAGATGTTATTTAAAAAAAAAAGCTTGCAACCACTGCTCTCTCATCCTAGAATTACTATCTATATTGCTATCAAAAGGATCAACATTCTAATTTTTCATAGTTATTTATTCTCACTTTACGTAATGGTTGCGCAAGAAATCGTGCACCATTTTAAAAAATCCTTATAATAGACATTCCTTGATGGTATAAAGGTAGATATAGAAGGGGCATATCACCATATTAAATGGGACTACCCTACAGCAGAGTTGAAGTACTTTGGATTTGTTGATAAGTATATCAATTGGATAGAGTGCTTTGTTTAGAATCCTATTTTTTCGGTCCTAATTATTGGGTCCTCTTCAAATTGGTTTGCATCTACTATCAGGGATTTGTCAAGACTGTCTCTTATCACCATTTGTATTTGTTCATATGCTTTCAAGAATGTTTACTGAATCTTTTCACAAGAGATTTCTCAAACCTTTTAAACATGGTAGCACAGGACCTTATATTTCTCATTAGCTAATGCACAAGTCGGTCATCTACTTTCCATACATGGTAAGTGGGCGATTCAATCAATAGAATATGGTCTTCTTTGTAGGGTTTTGCATGGTGCTCCAAGCCTTGGAGAGACTTGGAAGGCTATGATAGGGATGCTAAAGGCAATCCCTGGAGCTTGGGGATGTGTCCCAAGCGAATTCTTAGAGGTGTTCTAAGGATGCTCAAAGTTTGAGTATTTTCTCATGTGACTTAGGAGAGAGTTTTTTTTGGGAGATTGTAACATAACCCAATTAGGTTATGGGGTTGGGTCCAGGTTTATTAAATTGGTTAGGAGGTTAGCTTAGTTGGTTAGATGGTTAGTTGGTTAGTTTGTTAGTCCAACCACCCAGGATCCTAACTGAATTGGTTGGTTGTAACCAATTGGAAGCCTAACTACCTAGGGAGTTCTAACCAGTTTGTTATTGGGCCAAAAATCCAAGTTCTAATCGTCCATGTGATTGAGACCTAAGAAACCAAGAAGTGGTTGAGCCCAAGAATTCAAAGAGTCAGATGCTCAAGACCAAGAGGATTTCATCATCCACTCTATTTAAGAAGTGGAGCATGCGATAGAAAAGGCGAACTCCAGTTTGCATGAAGAAAGAAGGCCATGGGGGAGCGCCCCCCTTTGGGGGGCATCCACGGTTTGAGGCTTGTGATCGTGAGGCTTGGCTCATGATCCAAGAGGAGCATGCAAGGATTCCTCACGATCATGAGGAAGACTGTGAGGGGGAGGACTTGAGGATGCCCTTAGGGGCATGGACCTTGGAGAGCCTCCTGGGTTTCAAGGAGGCCATGGTGATGGGCTACAGAGAGGCGCACATGAGGAAGAAATCACGTGGAGGGCTTGGTGCCATGGGATGTTCCATGGGGCTTTAGAGAAGGGATGCACGTGAGGTATTGTCTGTACATGGTGTACATGGGTTCCTGGAGCATGAGACCTATAAAAGAGAAGACGTGCGGGACAGTGAGAAGCTTCTGAGGTTTCAGAAGGGGTGCCATCAAGTGTTGTCATGTTTGTTGTAACAAGGTTCTTCTCCAAAGGAATAAAGCAATCTCTCTTTTTTTCCTGCATTTATATCTCCATTGTTGCATGATATTAAATCCAAGAATAGGTTGTTGGACTATATCCTTCCACGTTGCTTCCATTGCATTCGCTATGTATAGGCGCTGGTTCGGATCTCCCAACAAGTGGGATCGTGCCTAGGAATTTTCTCCAACAACTGATATCAGAGCTGGGTTTGAGCCATTATTCGAGTGAAAGCGGAGTGGTTTCAAAGCCACTAGTTTGAATGTGGAAGAGGAGAATTCAAGGAGTGCGTCGAGGCAGGTGGAGTTGTACGTGGGTATGGTATCCTGCGTGGATGGAGAAAGGAAAAGCCGAGGTTTCTCAAGTTCACCAGAGTACATCAACAGAGATGATGCCAAGGGCAGCTCAGGGAGATAAGAGATAGTCTTAGGGAGCGCCGGGGGTATCGGGTAGTCTGGAGTGTCCCGGTGTGGTGGCATTGGCCTAGGGATGGAGACTAGAGCTGATGGAGATGGTAGCTCAGGGAGACCGAGGACAGGTCTCAAGGAGCACCAGGGACATCATGCAGCCAGGAGACAAGCTGGGACATGATGGAGTAGCTAGGTGGAGATGGTTGCTGGGTTCAATCGCTGGGTTAGCAGAAGAGTTGGGATGAGCTCTTGATTTCAGAGGAGCCTGCGGGATGCAGTGTATCCAAAATAGTCTTGGAGGGGTCTACGTGATGTAGAGGGTCCGAGGAGGCCGTGACGGTGTTCGAGGTGCAGCGGCAGGCTCAGTAGGGCAGTGTTGAGTAGCTGGCCTCGAGGTTTATTTCTATGGCATCAGTGGGACTTCAGTCTCAGGTGGAGCACCAGTGAGAGGTGGCTTCATGGGTGGAGCAGGATTCGATACGAGTTTAGAGCGGGAGGTACAAGGATACTGGCCAGGTCCTAGCATGAGCACCAAGGGTGCACTTAGTGATGGGGACATCAAGACAATCCTAGTTCACTATGGGTCCTTGAGTTTTGAGTCCCTTAGCCATGATTCCAATTTTGTATTTGAGTCCAATAATCAAGTCCTGTTAGCCCTTTGAGTCTTGTAAGTAGGGCTTAAGTCAGTTGAGTCACTTGATGATGTGGGACGGAACTCTAACATGATGCATGCAGATGAATGACATGAAAAGTATAAGAAAATCAGATTAAAATAAATAGCAATTTTAGATTATGTTATTGGTTTATTCCCGAAAAAAAGACTAGACTAAGTTAGGGTTTCATGCAATAATTAGAATTCCTACCCACATGCTAGAACTATCAAAGAAATAAAAAAACTAAATGATCCTAGGTCTAAGAAGGCCTATTAGGTGCATGTTCAATCTCCAACAAAACAAAAAAAGTGAGTTGGGATGGGGTCTATATACCTAGTAATGATTGCCTTGATGTTATAGAAGAGATCTCTCAACTCAGATCGGTGCCTGGATGATCTGGTCATTGTCCTGTGAATCTACCGGCTTTTTTTAGTTGCGTTCAAAGGAAAGGAAGACATCATCCAAGGGCATGGCACTGGAGAGATCCTGCAAACGTCAGGGGTTAGCTAAAAAGCAAATAAAAAAAAAAGATGGAATTAGGGTTTGAAAGATGAAAGAAGCAGGATGTGCTGGAGCTGGCGGCTGGAAGATGGAAGAAAGCTTCTTGCTTGAGGTTAGCTAGGGCTTCTTCTCCTTGGGCGTCTTAGGGTTTGGATGAAAGAAGCTTGGTCGGCTAGGGCTTGGAAGAACTAGGGCTCACAAGTACACTCACACCTCAACACAAGAACACAAGAACAACCTTGAACAAAATTTACTAGAGTTTTGATTTCATGAATAAAGATTATTCTTACAAGAGGGGGAGGGGTCGGGTTTTTATAGATGTTCCCATGCCCCCTCCTTGTTAGGATAGGAATACATAATTTGCTTAGGATTAGGAGTACAAAATTTGAGTAGGAATAAACATAAGCTCCTAGTTAGAATAGGTTTCCTTCTCCTCCTTTGACTTGGTCAAAGGGCCTTGGACTTGGTCAAATCTCCTTCTCTTGTGCTTGGACACCACTTGGCTTGGACTTGGGCATGTGGGCAGCAATTGAGGCATCCTCCATTGGGCTTTGGGCATGGTTTTCAAAGCATGGGTGCATGGGCCTCCAGGTGGGCTGGAAACCCTAGGTCGGGGTGCTTAGAATATTCCCTGGTATCAAATAATGCTTGGAATCTTCATATGTGGAGCTTCATAGGCTTGGGCTTGCTTCACTCTGGGAGGGCCTGGTGAAGACTTTGGTTGGCCTGGTAAAGACTTTGGCTGGTACTCCTCTTGTATAACTGGACTTGTACTGGACACAACTTATAATAACTAGTAATATACTTACAGGACTCATAAGGGTGAGACAAGGGACTCAATTGGACTTATTTCCTCAACTTATTACAAGTCTCAAAATTAAATTCTCTTACGAGACTCAAAATTGATCAACACATGACTTAGAGAATAAAATGAAGCTTGAAGTCTATATCTGATATGATGTCCCCATCAATTCTCCCGTGGTGGGAGGAAATCGACCCTGTCAAGTAAAAGGCGATCTGGCTCGGGTTCTGCTCTGATGGGTCTGGGTTGAGGCATTGTGGATCCTCTTGAGTGATCCACGAATCCTTAGATCTCAGTCGACCTTGCCAACAAACCAAGTGATGTGTTGACTTTGATTCAGGTACTAATTACTTGGTCATCCAGGATATGCTCAATCATTCCTCTTACAGGCTAATTTGATGGTGGACACTCAGGGTTGGGTTCGCTCTCAAAGAAAGGGTTAGGCTCAAAATTCATTGGGTATCATTGCTGGCTCCCTAAACTCAACTAAGTCTGAAATATTGAAGGTTGAGCTTAATGTATAATTAGGTAACTCAGGCACTAGGTCCAATCTTCTTTATCACTTTGATGGATCTAGCTCATAGGTATGTAGCCTAATTATTACAAGATTTTCCTAGCAAACTCTTAGATTATTTTCGGGAATTAACCATATTTTATAAAAAAACATTGCTTACATTAATCTTATGATTAATTCTCTCATGCAAATCTCTAATCATGCAGTGCAAAAACTCATGACAACACCTAATAACATGCAAACAAAACACCTAATGTGGGCAAATAGCTCATGCCAACACTTATTGATATGCAAATTTTATTAAACCCTACACTACAACTGTGGGTTTAACCTTTTATCAGGTAGATGACATGCATATGAGAATGGTGTGTGGACTCTTACTAGGTGCCATAGAGTATGCCAGAAATATGATGCAAATCTAACCGGTGCAATGAATGAATGCAATATGATTACCCCTATAAAATGCAATCTAAGGGTTAGAAAATCATGAAAAGTTTCAGAAAAGGGTAGGAAATAAGAAGTGGATTCAGGGTTAGTCTTGTAGGATAGAAAGTACGAAAAGGGTTCGGGGTTAATCGTGTAGAGTATGATGCGGAACTAATATGCATGCAATTTTTTTTATATGTTTTATATGTGGGGTTGGGTGATTAATTCCCGAATTTTAGATTAAAATAAGTTGTAGGGAATTTTATATGAATTTTAGAAGATCAGCATGCAGATTAGGACCTAGAAAAGTAGAAAAGAAGGATCGCCGGGGCTGAGAAGCCTCGGTAAGGGCAAGTTCTCCTACAATAAAACTACTGGAGGTAGAGGGGTGTACCTGACAACGTCTGTAAAGATCGCAGCAAAAGGGTCTCTCATTCCTCGACGGATGCGGCCTGGAAAATCGAGCCAAAGACCCGCGGATACCCGGCTTTCTGCTCGGTGATCCGATTGAGGCTTGGCTGGAGTCGTTGGATTCGTAGGAACTCGGGGACCTGCAAAAGACCTGTCAGGGGTTAGAAAACTCACAAAGGAACAAGAAAACAAAAGAAAAATAGCAAGGGAAGGCTTCTTTTGGAGTGGGCGTCCAGGGATCTGGAGGGTTTGTTGGCAGCAGGAAGATGATTGCAAACACCGGGAAGAAGAACTCTCACAAACCCCTTTATGCACACAGCAGGGTATCACACCACTCAATAGAAGAACTCAAGGTTTTCATTCATCAAAAATTCCCCTCATACAAGAGGCTAGGGTCCCTTAAATAGACCCTTAACCTTGGGCTCCAAGTTAGGGTACATAAGTCTTTACATAAGAATCCTTTTCCCTCTCAAACCCTAGCTAGAAAATAAGGAAATATTAGGTAGAAAAATCCCTAAAATTTTTCTTGACTTGGTCAAGACTCCAAGGACGCCTAGGGGGGCGTGTTGGGCTTCTAGGAGCAGCAAAAGGCTGGCCCAAAGGGGCCGGGTGCATGGGTTTGGGCCTCTGGAAGCTGGGGTGGCCTGGTAGCCAGGTAGCAGGAATATTCCCTGGTATCTTGCTTCTTAGGGGCTTGGGCTTGGCACCTGGGCTTGATTTCATTGGGCTAGGATGCAGATGGACCTCTGGAATCATGGATGCCCTTATTTATGAATATACTTTGGCATCTGGAAGGGAATCTGGGCATCTAGAGGGCATCTGCAAGGAATCAGGATTTCTGATTTTTCTCCTGGGGTCTTCAAATCTTCAAGCTGGGTTGGACTTGGGCTAAACTTCCATGTCTTCAATCTGGTTGGACTTGGTCTTTACTTATATGATGTGGTCTTGAGTCTTCAGTATGCTTGGATAGGACTCAAAAAAAAAAAATAAAATTAGCTCAACATGAGCTGACTAGCATTGGACTGAACTAGCTCAACATGAGCTGACTAGTACAGAACTGAAATAACAACTCAAAATACTCAAATAACAACTAAAATGGACTCAGATGAGCTAAGCCCTTATTACAGATGGACTCATAAATTATTGAACAATTTACAGAGGATTGAAAAGCCTCTATCTTATTCTGGTGCCTCCGGTGTCCCCACCAATTCTCCCGGGGTGGGAGGAACTCGACCCTGTCGATTGAAGGTCAGACTGGCTCACATATCTCTCGAGAAGGTCTGGGTTGAGGCATTGCAAGTCCTCTCGAGAAATCCATGAATCGTCCGACTCTGGCCGGCCTTGCCATCGGACCAGGAAGCGTTGATAGTCATGGCCCTGGGTCGTGATGGCTTGATCGTCCAGGATACGCTCGATCCGTTCTCCTCTCTCAGGCCAAATTTGTTTGTGGACACTCTAGGTTAGGGTCACTCATAATGAAAAGGAATAGGTCCAAAGGCCTCACTAGGTAGCGCTGCCGGTTCCCTATACTCAACCAGGTCTGTATTATTGAAGGTAGAACTAATGCCCAAATCCGAAGGCAAGTCTAACACCTAGGCATTTGATCCAACCTTCTCTATCACTTTAAAAGGTCCGGCTCTGCGAGCATGAAGCTTCTTTTAGGCCTAAGCCTAACCAAGATAAAATCCACTACATCAAATTTTTTGATCCATCTTCGGGAATTAGCCAGTTGTTTTAACATTAGTGCGGGTGGTGAACATGCTAGGCACATGCAGACTCCTAACAAGATGATGCAAAGGACTCAAACCTACACCTAGCAGACTTGACTAAAGAGGTTTATTAGGTCTTAACTACCACTTGGGCATGGGGCATGAGTCATGGTTGATGGATGACATGCAGAAGAAAATTTGCTAGTAACTCCTAATAAGTGCCAGAGGGTCTGCCAAAAGTAGGTAGCAAATGGGATGGGCTTTATGGATCCTTGCAACCTAGTAACCTCAACAAAATGTAACCTAATAGTTCTAGACACATGAGAAAACTCAGGAAAGGGTAGAAAATAGGAAGTGAGTTCAGAATTACTCTGGTAGGGTGGAGAAAAAGGTTCTGGGTTAGTTGGATAAAGTAGAATCAAAGAAGGCATGTCAGGGACTAATCCTAGACTAATGAGGTTAACCTTATGGGGTTGCGATATATCTACGGGGTTTGTATAATGGAAGGATGGGTTATTAATCTCAGGAAAGAGGTCCTTAATGGGAACTATAGGAGGAGACTCATCCTGAGGGTACTGATTCAAAGAGATCAAGTCCTTAATAAATTCTTCTGGTTCTTGTATTTTAGGACTAGACTCTATAATTTGGCTCTCCTCTATGGTTTCCTCAGGTAAGGCTCTAGTAGCAGTACCTAGGTTCTCTTCCTCTATTTGTTCTTCCATTATAGCTTTAGGTTGGATATGGTCAAGGTCAACTAGCTCTGGGTTGGTTTCTACCTGGGTATCTACTGGGTCAGCTAATTCTAGGTCTACTAAAGGTGTCTCCTCTTCTCCCTCATACTCATCCACTAGGCTCACATCAGCTTCATACACTTCCGCGTTAATATAAGCCTTGTCAATCTCAGGAATGGTTGGAGAAGGTCGGCTAGGGAAAAATTGACTAGGTCCAGGTTTCTGATTATGGACACTAATCCTAGTAGGTTCAGGTTGCCTAAGGGGTAGTGGCTCACTACTGGGCTCATATTTAGGGGTGCTAATCCTATGGGGTTCAAATTGACTAAGGGAAACCTGACTAGTACTAGGCTGATACTTAGGGGTTATGGGTTCTCTGGGCTCATAGGACAAGGGTGCAGATCTATGGGTCATGGGATTATAGGATCTGGGGTCATAGGAATTTGGGTCAGTTCTATGGTCAGGTTCTAAGGATGGATCATGGTATGGAGTCCTCTTAAGGTTGGGCTCTCTATATGGGTCAGGATATTGGGTCCTCCTAGGGTTGGACTCCCTATATGGGTCAGAATACTGGGTTCTCCTAGGGTTGGACTCCCTGTATGGGTCAGAATATTGGGTTCTCCTAGGGTTGGACTCCCTATATGGGTCAGAATATTGGGTGTTGGGTCTACTAGGCTCATAGGGTGTGGGTGCATAGGATCTATGATCATAGGATCTAGAATCATAGGATCTAGGTTCATAGGTTATGGATTCATAGGTTCTAGGTTCATAGGATTTGGAGTCATAAGATCTATAGGTTGTAGGTATACTAGGCTTGTAGGGAGAGGGTAAATAGGATCTATCTTCCTGGTCTATAAAATCCTGATTGGATCTTCTAGGACTAACCCTAGGGATTGGGTCATGACGATGGGCTCTCCTAGGTTCAGCCTCAAGGTATGGATCAGGGTTTGGGGTCCTCCTAGGTTAAGGATTGTAGTACGGGTCAGGATAAGGGGCTCTCCTAGGTTCGACCTCATGGTATAGATCAGGGTTTGGGGTCCTCCTAGGTTGAGGGGAATCAGGATCTGGCTCAAACTGTGACCCATGGGTTTTTCTTGGGGTCCCTACCCGGACTTTTAACTGATCAAACCTATTGGCAAGATGGTCAATTCTATCATTGGTTTGAATACGAGACTGAGTTAACTGGGTCATCTGGGTAGTCATCTGGGCCATTTGATCAACTAGGGCTTTTATTTGGGCTTGTAAGTTTTCCATGGGTTCAGACATTTATGAAGGAGGTGGGTGATATGAAACTCCTGATCTAGTGCTCATGCAAGACTCGATCAGACCGACTATAGCTGACTAGACCTAAAGTCCAAACTAGATGCTCAATCAGGGTGGCAAACTAGCCTATAGTAACCCTGTACTCAGCCAGGCAGGTGTAAGGGGAGTGTTAGGTCCCTGATTGCCAATCCTAGACACCAATCAGAGATTGGCCAGGTAGGCGGACCAGCACACAAGCCCTTCGGGATTGAATCCCTAAACCACCATTCTAGACACTGAGCACAAGGCACACACAGGTTAACTTGACACAGTGATCTAACACTACCCGGACCCGACCAGTTGATGTCCATAGCCCACTAGGATAAATTAAGTCTAATTAATTTTAGGTTAAGGCTTGGGACTGAATGCAAGGGATGTGGTTTTGGGCTAAGGAGAGGTGATCAAATCCTCCCCCCATCTGATATAACAAGAGTGCCCTTAAAAGTAAATTATGCAATGATGGCAGGCAGATGAGGATGCAAATTAGGGTTTAGATATTTTTTTTTTGGTATTTTTGGAAAATATGTATTTTTTTTTTGATATTTTTTAAATAGAAGAAAACTTGCAAATCATGACCTAATATACTGGAAATATACTAAAATTAAGAAATATGCAAAAACTCCTAAACAAAACCCTAAAACTTCCAAACATGTCTTGCTAAAAAAAACAGAGCCGAAAATTTGCAGGCCCTATTTCGGCTTGCAGAAAATTCACATGCCATAATAAAATCTGAAGAAAATTTTAAAATTACTGTGAATTATGATAAATCCAGGAAAATAAATTTCAGAATTTTTGGAATTTTTAACAGGGAGAAATAATTAACATAATAGAGTATATACAGACTGAAAAATTGCAGAAAACAAGCCCTAATCTAAGCTCTGATACCAAATGATGCGGAACTAATATGCATGCAATTTTTTTTATATGTTTATATGTTGGGTTGGGTGATTAATTCCCGAATTTTAGATTAAAATAAGTTGTAGGGAATTTTATATGAATTTTAGAAGATCAGCATGCAGATTAGGACCTAGAAAAGTAGAAAAGAAGGATCGCCGGGGCTGAGAAGCCTCGGTTAGGGCAAGTTCTCCTACAATAAAACTACTGGAGGTAGAGGGGTGTACCTGACAACGTCTGTGAAGATCGCAGCAAAAGGGTCTCTCATTCCTCGACGGATGCGGCCTGGAAAATCGAGCCAAAGACCCGCGGATACCCGGCTTTCTGCTCGGTGATCGATTGAGGCTTGGCTGGAGTCGTTGGATTCGTAGGAACTCGGGGACCTGCAAACGACCTGTCAGGGGTTAGAAAACTCACAAAGGAACAAGAAAACAAAAGAAAAACAGCAAGGGAAGGCTTCTTTTGGAGTGGGCATCCAGGGATCTGGAGGGTTTGTTGGCAGCAGGAAGATGATTGCAAACACCGGGAAGAAGAACTCTCACAAACCCCTTTATGCACACAGCAGGGTATCACACCACTCAATAGAAGAACTCAAGGTTTTCATTCATCAAAAATTCTCCTCATACAAGAGGCTAGGGTCCCTTAAATAGACCCTTAACCTTGGGCTCCAAGTAAGGGTACATAAGTCTTTACATAAGAATCCTTTTCCCTCTCAAACCCTAGCTAGAAAATAAGGAAATATTAGGTAGAAAAATCCCTAAAATTTTCTTGACTTGGTCAAGACTCCAAGGACGCCTAGGGGGGGCATGTTGGGCTTCTAAGAGCAGCAAAAGGCTGGCCCAAAGGGGCCCGGGTGCATGGGTTTGGGCCTCTGGAAGCTGGGTGGCCTGGTAGCCAGGTAGCAGGAATATTCCCTGGTATCTTGCTTCTTAGGGGCTTGGGCTTGGCACCTGGGCTTGATTTCATTGGGCTAGGATGCAGATGGACCTCTGGAATCATGGATGCCCTTATTTATGAATATACTTTGGCATCTGGAAGGGAATCTGGGCATCTAGAGGGCATCTGCAAGGAATCAGGGTTTCTGATTTTTCTCCTGGGGTCTTCAAATCTTCAAGCTGGGTTGGACTTGGGCTAAACTTCCATGTCTTCAATCTGGTTGGACTTGGTCTTTACTTATATGATGTGGTCTTGAGTCTTCAGTATGCTTGGATAGGACTCAAAAAAAAAAATAAAATTAGCTCAACATGAGCTGACTAGCATTGGACTGAACTAGCTCAACATGAGCTGACTAGTACAGAACTGAAATAACAACTCAAAATACTCAAATAACAACTAAAATGGACTCAGATGAGCTAAGCCCTTATTACAGATGGACTCATAAATTATTGAACAATTTACAGAGGATTGAAAAGCCTCTATCTTATTCTGGTGCCTCCGGTGTCCCCACCAGAGTAGGATGTAAGAAGGGGCATCAGGAATTAGTCCTAGACTAATGAGGTATACCTTATGGGTTTGAGGTACTCCTACAGGGTCTACATTATGGAAGAATGTGTCATTAATTTCAGGAAAAAGATCAATTGGAGTCAAAGAAGTGACTTCATCCTGAGGGTACTGATTTAAAGAGATCAGGTCCTTAATAAATTTTATGGCTCTTGAATCTCAGGACTAGACTCTATAGTTGGGCTTTCTTCTAGTGTCTCCTCAGGTAAAACTCTAGTAGCAGTATCAGGGTTCTCTTCCTCTAACTAGTCTTCCACTGCAGGTTCAGTTTGGGTAGGGTCAGGGTCAACTAACCTTGGGTTGGCTTCTACCTGGGTATCTACCTAGTCAACTAATTCTAGGTCTTCTATAGGTAACTCTTCTTCTTCTTCCTCATACTCTTTCACTAAGCTCACATCAGCTTCATATATCTCCTCTTCTAGGTCATTCTGGTGAACCAATGGAGTGGTAAGAGGGGGTTGGCTAAGAAAAAATTGACTAATGACTGGGGTGGCAAGGGTGGGTGGGCTAAGGGGTTTCTGACTAGTACTAGGCTCAAATCTAGGGGTATTAATCCTATAAGGTTTAGGTTGACTAAGAAAAACTGGGCTATACCCAGAGGTACTAATCCTATCAGGTTGGGATCGACTCTGGTTGGATTGGCTCGAACATACCTGACTAGGTCCTAGGATTTGGCTAGGGACAGTGGGAATGGGCTGGTCTAAAGGAAGTCGGCTAGGTCTAGACTTAGTTTAGAGGGTTTACTCTTGTTGGACTTAGATTGACTGATCATGAGTTCCCTTTGATATGACTTGAATTCCCTAGCTATATGATAGGCTTCTTCTAGGCCTTGAATTTTTCATTGAGACAGTTTCCACCGAATGTCTTCACGAAGGCCAGCTGCTTAACCTAGATAGTGTCTCTGACTCGGGTTCGTCTAGGCAACAACTAAGGCACCCTCATCAAACTGGTTTATGTATTCTCTAACAGTCTTGGTTTCCTGTCTAAGTCTTTGCCACTGGTCTAGAAGGCACTGTTGGTAGTAGGGAGGAACATACTTTTCCCTAAGCTTTAGTTTCATGGCTTCCCAGGTGACAATGGGTGGATGGTTTCTTTTCTTACAGAGGTGCTCTACTTGCTCTCAGTATAACCTAGCTTGGTCAGATAGCCTAAGCTTGGCAAACTGACACTTCCTCTCTTCACTCAGGGCATACCATTGGAAGTATCTCTCCATGCCTTCTTCCCAATCTATATAGAAGGGTTCCATCAAAGAGGGGTGGATCTGCTCTAATGCTCTTAAGGATTCTATCATCATGGTCCTGGTCTTCATAATTGGGTCTCCTAGGGTTTGGATCCTGATATGGTTCCTAGTGTTGGGCTCTCCTATGATTGGGCTATACAAATGGGTCATGGTTCTGGCTCTCCTAGGGTCGGGCTCTACAAATGATTCATGGTCTGGACTCTCTTAGGATTGGGTTTCTACAATGGGTCATGGTTTTGGGCTCTCCTAGGATTTTGGGAGGTGGAAAGGGGTGAATCAGGGTCAGGTTCAGTATTAGACTCCTGGGTTCTTTCTATGGTCCTTAATTGGTTCTCTACTTGGTCCAACCTATTGGTTAACTGGTCAATCATATTGGTTGCTTGGTTATTTGACTGGGTCACTTGTTTGATTTGGGCGGTTAGTTGAGCAAACTGAGTTGGGGATTGGGTTTCATCTAGGCAAACTGGGCTTGGTTTTGGTATTCATCTGAGTCAATTATTCATTCATGGCCTTAATGAGGGTTTCTAGATTGGACTCCATAGTTGAACTGGGTTGGGTTTGGACTGACTGTACTAACTCTTGACCTGGTGGTCATGCAAACAAGCAGACAATCAAGAAGAGATGATGCAGCTAAGCATGCAAGGGTTAGTACAAGCTAGGGTTTACTAGACCTAGAGCCAAAACTGAGTGGGTCGACTCAACTTACACCCAACTCAACAACTAATCCTTCCTCTGGCCAGGTAGGAGGTGAGAGTGTGGGAGGCCCCCCTGCTTTCATAGGGACCCAATTAAAAACTACAACACCACTTAGGTCATTTGACTCTGGACCCCCAGCCTCAGACACCATATTCCAGTAATAGTTAGAGAATTGAATGCACTAGTTGGCCCACACAATTCAGACTCGACCTATTTGTGTCACCTAGCCCACTAGGGCAAATAAGTCTAATTAATTTTAATTAATGCTTAGGTTAGGATGATGGTGGTTGTTTTGGGTCCATGACAAGTGATGACATCCTGCCCTGATCTGAGATACTGAAATTGCCCTTAAGATTGATTTAATGAAATGATGACAATCGATGAGCCCTAATGCAACTAATAATCAAAAAATAAAAATATTTTTGTGTCTTTCATGAGGTGGCAAATTAAATTTAAATTGATTAAATTATCAAACAAAATTTGGCTTGGGTTGGGTGGGTTTTGGTAGTTGATTAGGTTTGGTTTAGTCAGATATGCAGAAATCACAGAATCAGAAAATTAGGGTTTGCTTTGGCAGAAGTTAGCATGGATTTCAATGTAGAAAGATTATATAAATTTTCAAGAATAAATAATAACGTGTGATGATGATTCCTACCAAGTTTCATGCAAAACAAAAATGGTATGATAATGCAAAATCTAGGTTTCTAACTGGGTACAGGAAAACACAGATTTTTTATTAGGGTTTCTAGGATGCCGATTTTGTCATAGTTTATGGTTCTGTAAAATCTGAGAAAAATCTTAGTAAAATAAAGGACTCGACAAAGATAACATGATGCAAATTTAAAAGAAAAATAAAATACCTAAGATGATGAAATAGATCTAAAGTCAGACCCCTAATGTAGATGATAGGATGCAGATTTTTATTAGGGTTTTATTTTTACAGTTTTTTTGTTTATTTTAGGATCTGAAAAATTCCAAAAAAATAATAGAAAAACAGAAGACAAAATAGAGGATAATTACCATGAAAATCATAGAAAAGAAAATTGTTTTATAGGGGAAACAATCCTATGTTTTGATGGGTTAAGCAGAAAATAGCATGCAGAAATCTAGACTATGATGCAAGAACATGCCCTAAACTGTGCTCTGATACCAAAATTGATGCAGGACATAACTCTAACATGATGCATGCAAATGAATGACATGAGAAGTATAAGAAAATCGGATTAAAATAAACAACGATTTCATATTCTGTTATTGGTTTATTTCCCAAAAAAGACTAGACTAAGTTAGGGTTTCATGCAACAATTAGAATTTCTACCCACATGCTAGAACTATCAAAGAAATAAAAAACTAAAGGATCCTAGGTCTAAGAAGGCCTATTAGATGCATGTTCAATCTTCAACAAAACAAAAACAATGAGGTGGGATGGGGTCTACACACCTAGCAATGATTGCCTTGATGTTGTAGAAGAGATCTCTCAACTCAGATCGGTGCCTGGATGATCCGATCATTGTCCCGCGAATCTGCCAGCTTTTTATCAGTTGCATTCAAAGGCAAGGAAGATGTCATCCAAGGGCATGGCATTGGAAAGATCCTGCAAACATCAGGGTTAGCTAGAAAGCAAATAAAAAAGAATAATAAGATGGAATTAGGGTTTGAAAGATGGAAGAAGCAAGATGTGCTGGAGCTGGCGACTAGAAGATGGAAGAAAGTTTCTTGCTTGAGGTCGGCTAGGGCTTCTTCTCCTTAGGCATCTTAGGGTTTGGATGAAGGAAGCTTGGTCGGCTAGGGCTTGGAAGAACTAGAGCTTACAAGTACACTCACACCTCAACACAAGAACACAACCACCTTGAACAAAATTTACCAGAGTTTTGATTTCATGAATTAAGATTATTCTTACAAGAGGGGGAGGGGTGGAGTTTTTATAGATGTTCTCATGCCCTCTTCTTGTTAGGATATGAATACATACTTTGCTTAGGATTAGGAGTACATAATTTAAGTAGGAATAAATATAAGCTCCTAGTTAGAATAGGTTTCCTTCTCCTCCTTTGACTTGGTCAAAGGGCCTTGGACTTGGTCAAATCTCCTTATCTTGGGCATGGACGCCACTTGGCTTGGACTTGGGCTTGTGGGCAGCAATTGGGGCATCCTCTATTGGGCTTTGGGCATGGTTTTCATAGCATGGGTGGATGGGCCTCCAGGTGGGCTGGAAATCCTGGGCCGGGGTGCCTAGAATATTCCCTGGTATCAAGTAATGCTTGGAATCTTCATATGTGGAGCTTTATGGGCTTGGGCTTGCTTCACTCTAGGAGGGCTTGGTGAAGAGTTTGGTTGGCCAAGTGAAGACTTTGGCTAGTACTCCTCTTGTATAACTGGACTTGTACTGGACACAACTTACAATGACTAGTAACATACTTACAGGACTCATAAAGGTGAGACAAGGGACTCACTGGACTCAATTGGACTTCTTGCCTTAACTTATTACAAGACTCAAACTTAAATTCTCTTACAGGACTCAAAATTGACTAACACATGACTTAGAGAATAAAATGAAGCTTAAAGTCTATGTTTGATATGATGTCCCCATCACTTGAAGTCCTGTAATTAGGGTTTTGATCAATTAAGACCGAATGTGCCCGTTGAGTCCTGTATTTGGTCCTTGAGCTTTGTTACACTTGAGTCCTGTATCTAGAGTTGACTCATGCCATTAGGGCTCATGAGTCAAGCTTTGGATTACATTCAAGCTTAGTTGATCGAGTAAGCTCATTGTGAGCCATTTGTTAATTTTGAGATCTCAATCATGTATCAATTTTGTAATTAATCCAGTCCAGTTAAGTAAGTTGAGTCCTATACTAAGTTTAGACTAGAAGTCCAATTGAGTTGTCTTAACCTAGTCCAGTATAATTGAGTTCTTTAAGTATAAGTCTAGTTTTATACAAGAGGAGGAAAACCACCTCAAAGTAGAAGCCCATAAAGTCTCTCCACTTGAAGATTCCAGGCATATTCTTATTCCAGGCGCTCCAGTCCAAAGTCCAATTCAAGTGAAGCCCATGGCGCCCTAGGTATATTCCAGTCCAACTTCAAATGGGTGCCCAGGAGTTTCTAGCCCACCAATGGACAAGTACCAAGCCCATGCGCCAACCATGGAGGCCGCCCAAGCCTTGCATCAAGCCCATGCACCCAAAGCCCAATTGGAGGACACCCTTGCTACCCTAAAGTCCAAGCCCAATCCCATTTAGGCATCCAAGCCAAAGAAGGAGCTTTTGACCAAGTCAAAGAAGGAGAGAAGACCAATTCTGACAAGGAGATCCTATTTTATTTCTACTCAAATTGTGTACTCCTAGTTCTAGGCACTTTGTAATCCTTCTCCCTATCAAATCTTGTATTCCTATCTTAACTAGGAGAGGGCATGGGAACATCTATAATACCCCACCCCACCACCCTCTTGTAACTAATGATCAATTATTATGAATTGTTATGAATGAATTTCTTTTGAGTTTTTCTCAAAATTCTGAGCAATTTCTGTGTGATTAAGGATATCTATGTGATCCCTCAAGAATCTGTGTGATCCCTGCGCCCTGCCTCCAAGCCGCCAGCCTTCTTCATCCCTTAGCCACTTCTTCATACCTCTTCCCCTTCTTCTTTCAGTGATCTAATCCTTTTCTTCCATATTTTCTAACCCATATTAGGTGATTTGTAGGTCCCTCAGAGTCCACAAATCCAAGGATTCTATCTACTAGCTTTGAGCCACCGGATTGAAAGCCGTGAATCTGCAAGATCGATAACTTTATTTTTCTAAGACGCATCCGAGAGCACAGAGCAAACTCTTTATGGATCGATCTACAAATCTCTTCCAGGTACACCCCTAGACTCCTCTGGTAGCGGTATTGCAGAAAAGCTAGTCCTAACCAGGGCTTCTCAGCCTTGGCAGTCCTGTTTCTTCACTTTTAGGGTTTATTTTTGTATGCCCGTGCTTCAGATTTTCTATAAAATTTATTACCTAATATCTTGGCTTGAGATTTGGGATACAAACTCCTAACTTAATGCCTAATAAGATAAAAATAACTGGCATGTGTGAATAGTCCCGCATCAATTTGGTATTAGAGCATGTTTAGGGCTAGTTTCTGCATCCCGTAATTTCTATATATGGTCTGTTATTTTTATTGTTTCTATATATAGATAGATTAGAAAACTTTGATTTTTATTTTTATAGATTTCTCATAATTGATATTAATTTTTGGAATTTTCTTATGATTTATTTCGGTCTGTAGAAGTTTTGCACGCCTGTTTTCTTTTGCCTTAGAAAACTCCTACATCCTATCTTTGCATTAGGGGTCTGATTTTTGGTCTATTTCATCATCTTAAGAATTTTATTTTTTGTTTAAATTTTTACTTCATACTCTCTATTTAGTCTTGATAATTTCATAATTTTTAATTATTTTTACAGAACAAATCTAAAAATTCTGCATCTTAAAAACCCTAATAGAAATCCTGAACTGCTGCATACAGTCTAAAACCCTAGGTTTTGCATCATCATCCGAATTTTTCTCTGCATAGATTTTGTAGGGATCATCTGCATTGTTATTCCTCTATCGTAAATTTTTTTCTGATTTTTCTCTGCACCAAAAATTGAATCAAATTCTGCTTCAAAACAAACCTAATTTATGTTATGCATACTTGACTAAACCAAATCTAATCAACTTCCAACCCTACCTCACCCAAGTCCAAATTTTGTTTGCTAACTTAACCAGCTTAAACTTAATTTTCCATCTCATAAAATACCAAAAAAAAATTATTTTTTGATTATTTTAGATTGCATTAGGTTCATTGAATGTCATCATCTTATTAACTAATCTTTAGGGCAATCTCAATATCTCAGATCAGGGCAAGGGGTCATAACCTGTCCTGGGCCCAAAACAACCACTCAGTATCAGAACTCAAGCCTTAACTAAAATCTATTAGTAACCTAATTACTCTAGTGATCTTAGGGACACCAACAGGTCGGGTACGAATTGTGTGGACCAACTAGTGCACCTAATTTTCCAGCTATTACTGAAAATTGGTGTCTAAGGCAGAGGTTTAGAGGCAAACGCCTTAAGTGGATTGCTGGTTTTTAATTAAGACCCTGTCATAGGCAGGGGGAGCCTCCCACCACCCCATCCTCTTACCTGGCCAGTGGAAGGATTAACTGTTGAGTTAAGTATAAGTTGAGTAGACCTATTCAATTTAAGCTCTAGGTCTAGCAAGCTATAGTCCATTTTCACTTTGTATGCCTGACTGCATCATACCACCTTATGAGGGGACATCAAAACCCATCCGGGTTTTTCCCCCTTTTTTCCAAATTTTTTTTATTTTAGTTTAAGTTTTATCCTAGCTATTCCTATTTTATTCCACTTTTATCCTAACTTATTCCTCCTTATCCCCGTCATCGTCAAACTCAAGACTATGTTACTAGAACTCCCAATCTTTCATCGCTGGTCCCGGATCCACCATGCCCGACCACTGGCGACCCTCGACGGTTGTCCACCTTACCTCCCAACGATGATCTTCTCGTAGGAACGTCGGTGAATCCCACTGGAACTGCCCTCGGTCGTCAGCCCCTGTTGCTCCGCCCGTGCCATGCTATGCCCCACTCCCCCCATGCCATCGTCCGCGCTGCCATGGCCACCCTCCGCATTGTGGGCAACCTCCGCAAGCCCCGTTCATTCGCCTAGGTCTATGCCGTTCGCTCCATGGCCAACTCCCACCCTGCCACTGTCGCTCCCGTCCTCCTCTACCCCCTTGCCGATGCCCTCCTCCACGAGCAGGACCGTTGTGCCCAGAGCACCTCCGCTCTCTACCTCACCATCGACCCATCTTCATAGCTGCTGGATCTCACAGAATCCATGGTCCCTGGCTTTAGATCCATAAGCATCGCCTGCGGGACATAATGGCCGCTGCTGCCTCATTAGAATCCATGGTCCCTGGGCCAGATCCTCGTGCTATGGCACTCCAATCCCTCCGGCCCGTCCGCCCTCCGCCTCGCCTGCGAGATCGACGTCTTGGGCCAGATCCTTGTGCTGTGGCGCTCACCCCTTTGGCCCGTCCGCCCTCCGCCTCGCCCACGATCTCTCTATTCCATGGTCACAAGAGGAAGGACTTGCATAGATCCAGATGCAGAAACAATTTACAAGGATCTCAAAGCTACAGGTTTAGGATTAAAAATATAATAATAATAATAATAATAAAATTTCCATGTATATCCTTGGTTTTTAAGTCTTGTAAGCCTATAATAGGGCATCCCCTCTTGTATTTGATTTTTGGTGAAGAATAAAATGAGTTTTTAGAAGATTGTTTTTTTTGGTTCACCCCCGCATGGGGAGGGTGAGAGGCCCAATAGTGTTGCCCCCACATGGAGAGGGTGAGAGGCCCAATAGTATTGCCTTCGTTCTTTGAGAACGTCGACCTTCGTAAGGAAGTGGGTGTGAGGCCCATTATTGCCTTTACCTTTGGACGTCAAGGGATGTGAGACCCTATGCCTTCGCTTTCGAGCATCGAGGGGTGTGAGGCCCTAGTTTGCCTTTGTCCTTCAGATATCGAGGGGTGTGAGGCCCTGGTTATCCCCTTTTTGACCCTAATCCCAGGAGACTTCTCAGCTCTTCAACGATCCTCCTAGCCTCGTCCCACATCACCTTGCTTGTTTGATTGCATGACCACTAGACTAAGAACCCAATACCAATGGTCTAAACCCCAACCCAGCTCAACCATGGAATCCAGTTTTGAAACTTTCATGAAATCCCTTACTGATCAGTTAGCCCAACTGAACCACAAGCTTGACCAAACCAATACCCATTCCCAAAACCAGTTTGCCCAGTTGATCGCTCAAATTAACCAAATGACCCAATCAAATGCCCAATTGACCACCCAACTGACGCAATCCCAAAATCAAATGAACAATAGGTTTGACCAGGTAGGAGACCAATTAGAAAACCTAGAGAAAACCCTTGAGACCCATATCAGACCTAAACATGAGCCTGACCTTAGGACCCTATGTCCCCCACCTCCAACTCTAGGAAAGCCCATACCCTGAGCCTAAGAGATCCATAACCCATATATCTGAACTCACATCCTATGAGTCCAGTAAACCCATGACCTATAGAGCTGAACCCTTCTCCTATGAGCCCCAGGAACCCATAATTCCTAGTATCAACCTAGTACCAGTCAGTTTTCCCTTAGTCAACTTGAATCCCATAAGACCAGTACCCCTAGATATGAGCCTAGTGTTAGTCCACTTCCCTTTAGTCAACCTAAACCCTTTAGGACTAGTGCCCCTAGCCCAAGACCAGATCCTAACCAACCCAACCCGAGCCAACCCCAGCCCAATACCATTATGGCCCATAGGGAAGATAGAGGCAAGTCTGTAAAGGTTCAGAAGAGTTTCAATCTCCCAAGAGTGTGTTTTAGATGTCGCAAACCAGGCTATTTTGTTAGCCAATGTCTAGTCAGCACCCTACACCTAGGTGAGCTTGATGAAGATGAGTCTGAACCCAATGTAGAAGTATATGAGGCTGATCCAAGTCTGGTAGAGGAGTACGAAGCTGATGAGAGCTTAGTGGACAGTATGAGGGAGAAGAGGAGTTCTTTATAGAAGATCTAGAATTAGTTGACCCAGTAGATACTCAGGTAGAAGCCAACCTTGAATTAGCTAACCCTTACCATACCCAGACTGAAGCCAATCTTGAGTTAGCTAACCCTGACCACACCCAAACTGAACCTGTAGTGGAAGTATAGTTAGAGGAAGAGAATCCAGATACTACTGTTAGAATCTTATCTAATGAGCCACTAGAAGAAAGCCACATTATAGAACCCGGTCCTAAAGACTTTATTGAGAATTGGTTTATCAGTACCCTCAGGATGAATTCCCTTTTATAGTTCCTATTGAAGATCTCTTCCCCGACATTAGTGACCCGTTCCCCATTATGCAAACCCCGTAGATATACCTCAACCCCTAAGGTCAACCTCATTAGTCAAGGATTTTTCTCTAAATTCCTTATTGTATTATATTTTTTTCGATTAACCCTGAACCATCTTCTTATTCCTTACCCTACCAGACTAACCCTGACTCCACCTCTTATTTTCTACCCTTTCCAGAAACTTCCGACATTTCTAGGATCATTAGATTGCATGTTGTTGAGATTAGCATACTGCATACATTCATTGTGCATGGTATGTTTACATCTTACTTATGGTATACTTTATGGCATTTACTAGAAGTTCATTATAAATTTTCATGTGCATGCCAAACCAAGGTCAAACCTAGAGAGCCTATAGTCTATTAGGTTTAGGCCCAAAAGAGTCCAATAAAGTTCCTCTCAATAGGAATGTCTAGTTGAGTCTGCATTTTTGTTAGGTGTCAGTACAAGTCAGGTGCATCATCCGCATTAAGCAAACTGGCTAATTCCCGAAAGAGAGCCAAGAAATTTAATGTAGGAGATTGTGTTATGTTTAAGAAGCTTCATGCTCACAAAGCTGGACACTTTGGAGTGGTAGAGAAGGAAGGACCAATGCCTATGTGCTTGATCTACCCCTGGATTTAAGCATTAGCTCTACCTTCAATATCGCAGACTTAGTTGAGTATAGGGAACTGACAGTGATTCCTAGTGAGGATTTTGGACCTACTCCATCCTTTAAGAGCGAACCTAATCCAGAATGTCCACATATAAATTGGCTTGAGAGAGAAAAATGGATCAAGCGTATCTTGGATGATCAAGCTATCCGACTCGGGGCTGTGGCTATCAACGCTACCTGGTCTGTTGGTAAGGTCGACCAGAATCTGACGATTCGTGGATTACTCGAGAGGACTTGCAGCACCTCGACCTAGACCTCTTTGAGTGATACTAGAGCTAGAGTGACCCTTACTCGATGGAGTCAAGTTCCTCCCACCCCGGAAGAATTGATAGGGATATCAGGTCAACCCTAGTTCACTATGGATCCCTGAGTTTTGAGTCCCTTAGCTATGATTCCAATTTTGTCTTTGAGTCCAATAATCAAGTCCTGTTAGCCCTTTGAGTCTTGTAAGTAGGGCTTAAGTCAGTTGAGTCACTTGAAGTCCTGTAATTAGGGTTTTGATCAGTTAAGCCTGATTGTGCCCATTGAGTCCTGTATTTGGGCCTTGAGCTCTATTACACTTGAGTCATGTATCTAAAGTTGACTCATGCCATTAGGGCTCATGAGTCAAGCTTTGGATTACTTTCAAGCTTAGTTGATCGAGTCAGCTCATTATGAGCTATTTGTCAATTTGAGATCTTAATCATGTGTCAATTTTATAATTAATCCATTCCAGTTAAGTAAGTTGAGTCCTATACTAAGTTGAGATTTGAAGTCCAATTGAGTTGTCTCAACCCTGGTCTAGTCCAATTGAGTCTTGTAAGTATGAGTCCAATTTTATACAAGAGGAGGAGAACTAGCCTCAAAGTAGAAGCCCATGAAGTCTCTCCACTTGAAGATTCCAGGCATATTCTTCTTCCAGGCGCTCCAACCCAGAAGTCTAATTTCAAGTGAAGCCCATGTCACCCCAGGTGTATTCCAGTCCAACTTCAAATGGGTGCCCAGGAGTTTCCAGCCCACTAGGGGACAAGTACTAAGCCCATGCACCTACCATGGACCAAGCCCATGCGCTAACCATGGAGGCTGCCCAAGCCTTGCATCCAGCCCATGCGCCCAAAGCCCAATTGGAGGACAACCTTGCTACCCTAAAGTCCAAGCCCAATCTCATTTAGGCATCCAAGCCTAAGAAGGAGCTTTTGACCAAGTCAAAGAAGGAGAGAAGACCAATTCTAACAAGGAGATCCTATTTTATTTCTACTCAAATTGTGTACTCCTAGTTCTAAGCCACTTTGTAATCCTTCTCCCTATCAAATCTTGTATTCCTATCCTAACTAGGAGAGGACATGTAAACATCTATAAATATCCCACCCCTCCACCCTCTTGTAACTAATGATCATTTATTATGAATTGTTATGAATGAATTTCTCTTAAGTTTTTCTCTAAATTTTGAGTGAATTTCTATATGATTAAGGATATCTGTGTGATCCATGTGCCCTATGTCCAAGCCACTAGCCTTCTTCATCCCTTGGCCACCTTCCTCAAACCTTTTTCCCTTCTTCTTTCAATGACTAACCCTTTTCTTCCTTGTTTTCTAACTCGTGTTAGGTGATTTGCAGGTCCCTCAGAGTTCACAAGTCCAAGGTTCCATCTGACCAGCTTTCGGGCCACCGGATTGAAAGCTGTGAATCTGCAAGATCGATAGCTTTGTTTTTTCCAGGCCATATCCGAGAGCGCAGAGCAAACTCTTCATGGATCAATCTATAAATCTCTGCCAGATACACCCCTAGACTCCTCTAGTAGTGGTATTGCACAAGAGCTAGTCCTAACCAGGGCTTCTCAGTCTTGGTGGTCCTGTTTCTTCACTTTTAAGATTTATTTCTACATGCCTATGCTTCAGATTTTCTATAGAATTCCCTACTTAATATATTAGCTTGAAATTTGGGATACAAACTTCTAACTTAATGCCTAATAAGAGAAAAATAATTGGGATGCATGATAGTCCCGCATCACTTAGCCAAGTAGAGCAGAGTGTGTAGAGTATGCAGAGATTGGCGTGGCTCTATAGAAATGATATATGGTAGAGCTCTAGTTATAGCGAGTGCTGGTTCAGGTTTGCTATGGTCTCTCCAGGAAAGTCTAAGGAAAAGTTTGATGCAGCTACCATGTAGAAAGAAAGCTACAATCATGGTGCAAGGATACAAGCAAGGATCTTCAACTGTGAAGGTGGTCATCCCAAAGGCCTCTAAGGATAAGCAGCATTGAAGGGTGTTGGCAGAGGCAAGGAGGTCTGCACAAGAGGCTGTCAGGACATGCAGTTATAACGGGGTTGTGCAGGAGGAGATTACCAGGTTTGCCAAGGCTTGGGGTACCAAGGTGGAGAATGTAGGGTTTTACATGGTACTCCTAAGCCTTGGAGAGACTTGGAAGGCCATGGTAGGGATGTTGGAGGCAATCCCGGAGCTTGGGGGCGTGTTCCAAGTGGATTCTTGGAGTTGTTCTAGGGATGCTCTAAGTTTGAGTGTTTTCTCATGTGACTTAGGGGAGAGTTTTTTTTTGAGAGATAGTAACATAACCCAATTGGGTTATGGGGTTGGGTCTAGGTTAGTTAAATTGGTTAAGAGGTTAGCTTAGTTGATTAGATAGTTAGTTGGTTGGTTGGTTAGCCTAACCATCAGGATCCTAACTGCATTAGTTGGTTGTAACCAATTAGAAGCCAAACTACCTAGGAAGTTATAACCAGTTTGTTATTGGCCCAAGAATCCAAGTCCTAATCGCCTATGTGATTGAGTCCTAACAAACCAAGAAGTAGTTGAGTCCAAGAATTCAAGGAGTCAAGATGCCCAAGACCAAGAGGATTTCACCGCCCACTCTATTTAAGAAGTGGGTCGTGCGATGGAAAAGGTGAACTCCAATTTGCGTGAAGAAAAAAGGCCATGGGGGAGCGGCCCCCTCTGGGGGCGTCCACGATTTGAGGCTTGTGACTGTGAGGAATTGGCTCACGATCTAAGAGGAGCACGCAAGGATTCCTCACGGTCATGAGGAAGACCATGGGGGAGAACTTGAGGATGCCCTTAGGGCATGGACCGTGGAGAGCCTCCTGGGTTTCAAGGAGGCCACAGTGATGGGCTGCAGAGAGGCGCACGTGAGGGAGATATCACGTGGAGGGCTTGATGCCATGAGATGTTCCACTAGGCTTTGGAGTAGGGATGCACGTGAGGTATTATCCGTGCATGGTGTACGTGGGTTCTTGGGGCATGAGGCCTGTAAGAGAGAAGACGTACGGGACAGCGAGAAGCTTTTAAGGTTTCATAAGGGGTGCTGTCGAGTGTTGTCATGTTTGTTGTAACAAGGTTCTTCTCCAAAGGAATAAAGCAATCTCTCTTTTTCTCCTACATTTATATCTCCATTGTTGCATGATATTAAATCCAAGAATAGGTTGTTGGACTATATCGTTCCATGTTACTTTCGCTACATCTACTGCGTATAGGCACTGATCCAGATCTCCTGACAAGTGGGATCAATGCCTAGGAATTTTCCCAACATTATTTGCCAATGACTTGTTGCTTGTAGCTAAATCATTAGTTAGAAATGTTCAGGAACTAGGGAGAATCATGTGTTCTTAGAGCACTCAGTCTTGGGAAAATGTGTCTAAATCTCGTATCCTTCGGCCATAAGAATCCAGCCTCAATTATGAATCAGAAAAATCTATTTTCAACATTTCTTCCTTGCAAGGTACGTGGCAATATCTAGTAATTTCTCACTCTAGTTCATAATTGAATGTTGCTGATTTCAGTGGATTATTTGCTAAAACTAAGAATAGTCTAGAAATTCGGAAGGGGAAACATTTATCATAGGCTGGCAGAATGACACAAGAATAGTCTGTTCTTGTGTCCACCCCTCTATATCTAACAGCTAACTACTTTAGATAGTTTGGAAAGGATTTACAAGGCTTTCATGTGGGGGAAATGAAGTAGGTGTGAAGAAGCTGCGTTTAGCTGCATGGAAGCTTCTATGCCAATCTAAATCAAAAGAAAAGGTTTCATGGCAAAGGTTACAATTCAATAAATCAAGTCCTAATCAATATGGGGTAGGGTGGTTGTAGTAAAATATAATTTTAATGGTAATTGAGAGAATTATGTTGTGGTATCAACTTGCTCTGATATCAGTTATTTTGGTATAAACTACATTGATACTACTCTCATTGAAAAATCCCTCGTACAGAATATGGATTCCTATTTCAGGATCATGATTATCAGTGTCGATGCTGTTGGAGAAAGAAGAAGAAAATAAAATACAAACATAATTAATTAGACATCCAAGATTTCACTATGAAAAAAAATAAACTTACAAGATTAGAAACTTTCACTCTCCATCTTGTGTAAGTTCTCAATAAGAAATCCCAAAATCCCTCTCTTAATCTCTCAACTCAACACTCTCTAGAGATCCTTCACCATTCTTTTGATTCTCACACCCAGCTTGGTCATCTGCTCATGTTATTATAGTCTCTGATGCGAAGAGCATCTCATTAGAAGTCCAACAATCCAAACCTCATCTGAATCGAAATTTTGTGGCTCTTCCAATCAGTGTCTGACTACAAATAAGCTCCTGGCCATCATCATCCTCGATCATGCCGAAATCTACACAAAATCAGGCTCAATCCATGCAGATCATGCAAACGGATGCGTGTGGCCATCCAATCGATGCCTGGATCATGCATGCCCATCAGATCAAATGGATCAGGCACGTACACTGCTCTTCATTGCACTATGGACCACCGGCCTTGCATCAAGATCCGTGCACCATGCAACACTGAGAGGGGAAAGAAAAATCAACACTGCCTGGGCTTGGGCCTGCCCTTGCGCCAGCCCGCCTAAGCCTGGGTCTTCTTTAGGTTTCTCCAAAACTTCCTTCAAGGGTCGATTTCGTGGTGTTTTTCCAACAACCTCCACCCCGACCAACATTTGGCCTCCACTTGACCTTGAGAGCTTCTTGGAAAATTTCACACCCCCATGCCATGAGGCAAATACTTAATCATGAATGGACAAACATGGAGTCAAGCAAGGTTGTTCGATCCCATCTCCATTACGTGCTGTGCTCACCTTGACCTAAGACCTGCTCTGGGAAGCCTCCAGCGATAATAGGAACTTTTCCTTGCGACATTGTATGTTGTCCCCTTGAGTCTTGCATGTCATGTCTGATCCACCATTCTAGAGCTCTACCTCGAACTGAACTCCTATCAATACCAGGAACTCTGCCTTATATTAACTCCTGGTCAAGAGATAGTGCCCTCCTCACTTCTTTCAATGCAAAATAATCCTACTACCATGCAAGACCTTCAGGACTCTATCACTGGCTCTCCATGTATAGCCGTTTGAATCAAATTCACTGAGAGATATTAGATTTCTACAAAAATTGGGTATGTATCAGACCTTACCTAGTTTCTTCACTATCCCATCATGCACCTTCAGCTGACTGTCTCGATGCTCTTGATCATATAGCTCGATTCGTTTGGCAAGTAGACAGCACCCTCTTTACTCTTTAAAAAGATGAATAGCTCCTCTTTGTAATAGAGGTGATGTGGACATGCAGAATCTAAAATCCATTATAAAGAAGGGGATGTCTCGTTGGATACCATGAGTGCATCACTATTGTGTTCATCATTACTATCATTGACCACCACCACAGTAGCTCTCATTCGATCTTTAAGCTACAGGCAATCTTTGATACAATGTCCTAGCTTGTTGCACCGATAATACTTGATTTTACTTGAATTATCAACCTGGACTGCCCTCTCGTGATCCTCTATCACTTTGCCTTCTACCGCCTACTTTTCCCTACAAATAGTAGTCACCAAGGATTTGAAGGACTATGGTAAGGATGAAAGCAATACCAATACCCCGATCTTTCCTTAACTTTTTCACCAACACTAAGGAGATCGATGAGAATCCTTTGAAAATTGCTGAGGTGCTCCTATATACTTTGTCCCTTTGTCATCCGTAGTTAGTATAACTACTTTCAAAGAAACAGCACATTGGTGAGAGACTTTGCCATGTATAACTCCTCGAGCTTCTCTCATAGCACCATCGGGAAAGCCTCGCTCAGTACATAGATCATAATATCGTCTATTAAATACAAGCAAATCATGCTCAGCACCTGTATCTGGAGCCATCTCCAAATCTTCTCCTCTATGATGGTTGCCCTCTTCTATCATGTGAGAGTATCAATCAACCTTTGCTGGATGAGCATATCTTTCATCCTCACATGATAAAGGAGATTGCTTTTTTTGTCTTATCGACTGATGTCCAACTTGATTGGACCTATCCTCTCCATTTTTTTTTATCTCAATCAACACACCAATCGAGTCTCTCATACCAGTTGTTGCGGTATCAACTTGCTCTGATACTAATTATTGTGGTATCAATTGCATTGATATCACTCTTGTCGGGGAATCCCTCATATGGAATACAGATCTCTATTTTAGGATCATGATTGTTGATGTCAATACCGTAGGAAAAAGAAAAGAGAATAAAATACAAACTAATTAATTGGGCATGGAAGGTTTTATTATAAGAAAATAAACTTATAAGATGGAAACTTCCACTCTCAACCATATACAAGTTCTTAACAAGAATCCCTGAATCTCTTTAAAGCTCTTAACTCAGCCGCTCTCTCGAAATCCTTTATCACTTTTTTGATTCTCACACCTAGCTTAGTCCTCTACTCATGTTCTTATAGTCTTGTTGCAAAGAGTGTCTCACTAGGAGTCCAATGATCCAAATCGCATCCAATCGTGTCCTATATCTCTCTCAATCGGTATCTAATTGTAATCAACTCCTGCCCATAGATCGGCCTTGATCGTGTCAAATTCTATTTGAAATTAGGCTCAATCCCCATGGATCTGCAGGTGATGAGTGCAGCCATCTGAACAATGCTTGGATCGCGTGCATCTATCGGATCGTGTAGCTCAAGCACATACATTACTCCTCATCACACTGTGGACCACCGGCCTTGCATCAAGATTGGTGCACCATGCAACACCGAGAGGGGAAAGAAAAATCAATGTTGCCTGGGCCTCGGCCTGCCCTCGTGCCCGTGCCCACCTGCCTAGCTTCGGGTCTTCTTGGGCTTCTCCAAAACTTCCTTCAAGAACCGATTTTGAGATGTTTTTCCAACAAATTACACGGTAGGAAGAAATGTTTCTTGTTTATGGAGACTTGTTTGTCACTGCTAATGTAATGGAGGACAGCTTCCATTGGCAGGTTGGCTCAGGTAATGATATCAATATGCTGGCGGATCCGTGGCTCTCCTACACTCGTCTGGCTCCATAGGCCTTGCCTATAAATGTTCAGATCGGTGATGGATTCTCAAGTCTTCAAATTTTATAATTGAGGAGAAGAGTTGGGACACTTTTAAACATAATGTTGTGCTCCTAGTTGAGTGTGTTTGAAGAATTCTCAGCACTCCTACCCAAAGGACACATGAAATATTGTTTAGTTTCGGGTGAAAACAGTATTAGTAAATTTACAGTTCTCTTCATTCAAACGTAATCCCATCTACGTACAGGTCTCCTTTTCAGTTTAATACAAGATGGGTGAGGAGGATCAAGGCTATTTCAAGAATGAGGCTTTTCAGATGGAAAATATTATAGAACATATTACCCAGCAACTCTTTAATTACAAGAGTCTTCTTAATCATCAAAATATCTTTTGTGATCCCTATTCAGACCAGGGAGATGATATTTCGCATATTCATTTGAAGTGCTATGCGGCATCTAACGACACCGGGTTCAATGCCAAAAACTTTCACACTATTGAAGGGTTGCTTGAATTCATTTTCGATATACAGAATGCTGAGCATCAGAGGTCTCTTTGTTTGCTTTAAGGGCTGTCTTCTTTGGAATGTCAGAAACATAAAGGATCTCTCTATCGTCTCAACTTCTACTTGATCATATTGGAAACATGGCTCACCAGCTAATGCTAGGATTTTGTGAAGCAACCACGATGGCTATTTTATCAATTATTCATGGCATTGGGGACTCCAGCTCAGTAATAAGTTCATCTCCTTCGACAACAATCCTAGCCTCCATCCCATGGTATGGTTAAAATTAACTTTGGTGGTTCAAGGATTTTTTCACACTACCCCTGTGCATGCAACCAAATTAAGGTCTGCATTAGAGGGTCTAATGACTGCTAATTCAGGGTTAGAAGACTGGATCAATATTCCTTCAACTGATCTGGTCCACCCTCTGCTATGTGGCATCCTCTCTAGAGCTTCCCACATCTGTAGAGATGGAACCAGCTAGCGGATTGGCTGGCAAGCAGGGAAGTTATCGATGTATCATGTTTTGGTTAATGTTTTAGCTAGTCTTCACGTCTAATCTTTGTTTATCATATCGGTAGGATAGCTTCATAAATATGCTACTCCCTGATAATACTTTTGATGCTATATATGTGTAAGGGCCTGGTCCATTAACCAGCCCTGAAGACTTAAACAGGCCCAAGAATTCCTTGCACGGGATTTGAAGCAAAAAAAAAAAAATCCAATGGCATTTTAAGGTTTTCTTTCATACTTTCTTTGTCCATCTTTTAGCTTTCTTCATATTGTTATGTTAGATGATACGGAATTCTTGGCGTTTCATATATGATTTTTCTCCGTAAAAAGTGGTGACAACAATTACTCCATAAAAATAGTATCATATAGGACCAAGATAAAAACAAATGGTCTTTCTTATATTCCAAATTAGGAACCTAAAAACTATACCAAACTGAGGGGCCAGGAATTAATCTCTCGTTGCCAAGATGGTTGTGGATTCAGTTGACATTTTCGCATTTATTTATATCGCGTGGGACCGAGTCCATAAAACGTTACTGTAACGCTACCAGCATTCCTGTATATCAGTTATTAATATCGCGTGGGATCCAGTCCATAAAACGTTGCTGTAAACGCTACGGCATTCCTGTATATCAGTTATTTGGGACCTAGTCGAATTTTTTATTAAAATAATGTTAAAAAAAAAAATTTCCGAAATAGGTATCATATCATATATTTACAAAATAAATATTTTTAACTGACATGGACATGCGGCGCTAAAAATACTTGCCACGTGGCAGGTGGGTCGCCAGCTGAATTGAAATCGTCTTTGGAAAAGACGATTTGAGGCTGAGAAAGATGATTTTAGCTCTCCCAGCCGCTCCCCTTGTCGTCCCCAGTCATGATGTGACGCTGCCTGAGAATCGTCTTTGTAATCATTTAGCTGGTCACTATATAATATTTTTAAAGACACCAAGAGTGGCCCTAAATAGTTAGTTTTTACTCACTATATAATATTTTTAAAGACAACCAAGGGGGCCGCCACAAAAAAGACTTTTAGTGGTGGCCAATACATATTAGTCACAAATGAAGATGTTTAGTGGCGTCTACAATCGACGGCCTATAAAGTTACATATTTAGTGACAATCAATATCATTTATCACTAAATATAATATTTTTGTGACGATCAACTATGGCCCACACAAAAAATGAGGTTTAGTGGCGACATATAACATGTGGATACTAAAAGGATCACATTTGTGACGGCCATAAAGAAAGTTATCACTAAATAATATCATTTAGTGGTAACCACATCTAGCTGTCACAAAAATTTTTATTTAGAGGCGGTCGATGAATAGTCGCCACTAATTATGCTCTTTGGCGACGGCCATTGTCAACCCCCATGAATGTATATTTTTAGTTGACGACTCTGAAATGATAGACACTAAAGGATCACATTTGTGACGGCAAAATGAAGTTATCACTAAATGATATCATTTAGCGGTATCCACATTAGCTATCACAAAAGTTCTTATATTAGAAGCGACCGCTAAATAGTCGTCACGAATTATTCTCTTTAGTGGCGGCCATTGTCACCCCCATGGAATATCATATTTTAGTGGTGACTCTAAAATGGTGGACATTAATTGATAAATTATTAGTGGCAGTCAAATAATGGTGGTCTAGGTAGTCCATGTTTCAGGTTCAGTTATCATTAAAAAAATATAAAATATAAGAAAATAAAATACTAAAGATTAGGGATGGCAATAAAACCCAAATCCATGGGTACCCGACCCGATTGGGCTGGGTAGTCAACGCTTTGACTAGGTTTGGGCCGGGTTTGGGTAAAACCGAATGCTTAACTTTGGATTTGGACCGGGACTGGATAGATATACACCCGACCAGAACTCGACCCCAATTATTTTAATATTTAAATAATAAATATATATAATAAAATATATATATATTAATTATTAGTTATTAGTTATTAAATTTTAAAATACTTAATCTTTAACCCTAATCATTATTTTCCTATCAATCCCGATTAAATTAATCTCCAGCTTCCTTGGCCCCTGCTCTCCTCTTCCTCTTCGGCCTCCTCTCGGATCGGCGAAGAAGCGGCGGCGAGCAACGATAGCCAGCGGCTTCCGGTCATCATCCAGGTGAGTCATCGTCGAGTGTTTTTTTTTTTGGATTATGATAGCCGTCAGGGAGGATCGTTGAAGGGGAGGGCAGAGGCCGCAGAGCGGCGCATCCGGTGGCGATGGGGGAGACGTCGGCGACGAGGGGAGGGGCGAGGGAGAGGAGGAATAAATGGGAGGGACAGGAGGGGTTGGGTCGACGGAGAGAGTTAGAGAGACAGAGATGACTCGATCTAGGACTAAGGGAGAGGGGGCGCCGGCGAGGAGGGCGGCGGTGAGGGTGGAACGTTGCACGGCGGCCGGCGGACGAGGGTGAGGGGCGAGGGCCTCGATGATGGTTGGGTTGTCAACAGAGAGAGTCAGAGAGACTGAGATGGGGACTCGATCTCGGTTTGGGATAGAGGGAGAGGGCACCAGCGAGGAGGGCGGTGGGGAGGGTGGAACGTCGTGCAGCGACTGGCAGACGAGGGCAAGGGACAAGGGCATCGCATCGATGACGGTTGGGTTGTCGCCGAGAGAGTCAGATCAGAGAGGCAGAGATGGGGATTGGGGAGTCGGGGACTCGGACTGAGTCTGGGATAAGTGGTTAACGAGTTAAGTAGAATAACTAAAAAATAAATTATAAATTATATATATACAAAGAAATAATAAAATTATATATATATATTAAGATTTTTTATCTTATTTTATTCAAAGTTGATAAAAATAAAAAAAATTAATATGACTAACTGGGTTCGGGTCGGGTAAACGAATTACCCGATACCCGATTGAGATGGGTTTGGATAAAAAAAATCCAGTACCGATAGTGTTTGGACCGGATTTGGATAGTGTATTGAATATTTAGGTTTGGGTTTGGGTAGTTATGAACCTGGCTCGAACTCAACCCATTGCCATCTTTACTGAAGATAGAGTCATTAAAAAATATAAAACAAAAAAGGAAAAACAAAAAATTACAAAAAAAGAATTATTAAAAAATAAAAAAATGAATTTGGCCATGGACTAATTTTGGTTTAAAAAAAATAATTTTCTTTCTCCCGCGCGCGCGCTTGGCCTTTTTTTTCCCACGCGCTCCCGCTCATATCCCGTGCTTTATGGGTCTTCCTGATCCTCTCTTCGGCAGCGGAGCGACGGCGAAGAATGGTGAAGAAGCGGCAGCGAGTGGCAGCAGCGTCATCCAGGTGAGTCATCGTCGGCGATCTAGATTTTATTATTATTTTTTTGGATTGTGATAGCTCGGTGCGGGACTGAGGGAGGGCGCCAGCGAGGAAGCAAGAGAAGATTCGGGAGGGGACGGTGAGGGCCGTCACGATCCGTGGGAGGGATGGTGAAGACGCCGCACGGAGGGGTGCCGGGGGGGCGCGGTGAAGACGCCGCGCGGAAAGTGACGGGCGTAGCGGTGCCGGGGGGAGGGGCGGTGAATACGCCGCGGGGGTGGGGGGGAGGGGCGGTGAGGTCACCGGGGAGGGGGCTCGATGTCGCTAGGGGAGGGGGTCGAGGTCGGCAGCGGGATTGAGCTCTCGAGGTCACCGAGGAGGGGGATTTAGGGATTATAAATATTAAAATAAATAGGAAAGGGAGACCGATAATAAGAAACAGTAATCATCTTTATTTTATATATTATATATGTGTGTGTGTGGATTGTAGATAAATAAATATACTAATTGAAGGTTAGGGGATAAATTATGTTCTTAATTAATAAGCCCAACTTTGATGTTATTGATGAATAAATCGGAGACCTTTTTTGTAGTTTTTTTCAGTTCCTATCTCTGTATCTTTTTTCATTTTTCAACTCCATGTTGATTGTAATTCTTCTTATATGAATTTAAAATTGTATATTAACATATTAATTTAATGAAGATTATAAGATAAAAAATAATATGCACTTCATGTGCCAAGGTTATCATATCAAAATTTTGTCGTTATATAATTTATTTATCTTTCTTCTAGTAGATTTTTTTGGGTAGAATGGTTCTTAAAAACCAGTAGAAAAGATATTGTGTGGGGATGGAGAAGGTTTCCAATCAAAACCTTGGGTTGGAAAAGGGACATCGAAGCCAAAAAAAAAAATTGTATGCTTGCCTTTCTTGTGGATCAAAGCAAATACCAAAGCGATATTTTTTCCCCTTTTTTTGTTCCCTTGTGTTTATCCTCTTCTTAACATGGTTGTGCTCCCACTGGAGAAGGCCTTCTGATTCTGATATCACTGAAGCTGAACTCAGTGCTTCTCCTGCTGCTAATGCTGAAGGTAAAACCAAGTTGTCTTTAGCCAGCACAAACAACAATGGGAGAAGAATGTGGGGGAACATCCTGCTCTCATGGGGATTTTAGATCGAATAGATTTATGCCTCTTTGATTTATTTTATTAGGAAGTCTTTGCCTCCAAATGTTTTATTTCTAGATGCTTAATACAATCATCTTTTTATGATCATTTGAAGAAGATAGTCAAGTTCCTCATGGAGTCTCTGTTATCTACCCCAGACTAATCTTAAACTGGAAAGTCCAGGTGGAAGACTACAATTTGAATCACCCGCTTGGTATTATATGCATGACTAAATATGTATAAGACTAAATATTTAATTCTTTCATAGTCAAGAAGTCTCGATAAATTTCTATATTGAACTAACTGCATTAGTGACTAAACCAAGCATTTTAATATAATATAATTGCTTTATCTATTTTCTACATTTAATTATTGTTTTGATTCTTTCTATCTTTTAAATGCACAGTATAATGGATAAGAGTTGGATGACGCAGCATAGATTAAGTGATGAGTACTTGAATGGAGTTAAAGAATTTCTTGATTTTGCATTCTCTCACTCATCTCAACCAGATAAAATTTTATATCCCTGCATCAACTGTAACAATGTGTACTACAAAGTCGAGATGAGGTTCAATTTGATCTAGTTAGCAAGGGGATAGTTCCAAGTTATATTAATTGGTATTATCATGGAGTATGAATTTGAAGAGGAAGAAGTTAGTGATGAAGCAGAGAATGATAATGAGGGTGTGTATACCATGTTAGAAGAGGCGTCAGGGATGCCAAATATAAATCAAGAGAGGGGTGGTGCCTTGCATATTCTTGATGAGCCTAATGAAGATGCAAAAAAAATTTATAGATTGTTGAAAGATGCTCAGCAAGTGCTTTATCTGGATGTACTAAATTCTCAAAGCTCTCTTTCCTTATAAAATTATTGCATTTAAAATGTCGCCATGGATGGAGTAATAAGTCATTTAGCATGTTTTCAACTACTGAAGGATGCATTTCGGAGGGTGAAACAATGCCTAGTTCATATTATGAAGCAAGAAAGATTATTCAGGATTTGGGTCTTCATTATGAGAAGATAGATGCATGTCCCAATAATTGTATACTATTTTGGAAGGAATATGCCAATGCCAATCAATGTGTCAAATGTGGTGCTTCCAGATGGATGTTTGGGATGGTTGAAGACAATGAGACTAAGGGTGTTAGAAAAAAATTCCTATGAAGATTCTTAGATATTTTCCATTAAAGCCAAGACTTCGGAGATTATATATGTCATCAAAAATAGCATCTGATATGACATGGCATGAAGAGGATCGCATTAATGATGGGTTATTAAGGCATCCAGCAGATTCTCAAGCTTGGAAGAAATTAGATGAGCTTTATCCCTCATTTGCATTGGAACCTCGTAATGTCAGACTTGGGTTAGCAAGTGATGGATTCAACCCATTCGGGAATATGAGCATTGCACGTAGCACATGGCCTGTTGTTCTAGTTCCTTATAATCTCCCACCATGGATGTCTATGAAAAATCTTTTTTCATGTTATCCTTGTTTATTCCTAGTCCTAAGGCTCCAGGAAATGACATTGATGTGTTCTTGAAGCCTTTAATAGATGAATTGAAGGATCTGTGGGAAGTTGGTATTGAAACATATGATGCCTCTAGAAAACAGAACTTTCGACTACATGCGGCAGTATTGTGGACAATAAATGATTTTCCTGCATATGTAAATTTATCTGGATGGAGTACTAAGGGGAGGTGGGCTTGTCCTTCTTGCAATAAATACACTTGTTCTCATTATTTGAAACATGGAAGGAAAATGTGTTATATGGGGCATCGTCGATTTCTACCGATGAATCATAGATGGAGAAATAATAGAACTCATTTTGATGGTACTAAAGAATTGAGAGAAAAACCTCCACAATTATCAGGTAATGATGTTTTGGATCAATTAAGCATCTCAAAAAGGGAAAGGTTGAAAAAAAGTCGACCAAGTAAGACAAATAAAGATTGGCTGAGTAACTGGAAGAAGAAGAGTATTTTTTTGAGTTGCCATATTGGAAAACTTTTATTGCATCATAACCTTGACGTTATGCATATCGAGAAGAATGTATATGAAAATGTGCTTAGTACCTTATTGAATATTAAGGTAAAACAAAAGATGGTTTAAAGGCTCGTCTAGATTTAAAAGAAATGTGTATTAGGGAGCAACTTCATCCAATAGAGGAAGGTGATAGGATATTATTGCCTTCTGCATGCTACACGTTATCTTCAAATGAAAAGTTCAAGTTATGTGAATTTCTAAAGGAGGTGAAAGTTCCAGATGGTTACTCATCCAATATCTCACAATGTGTGAATCTAAAAGAACATAAGATTTCAGCACTTAAGAGCCATGATTATCATATTCTTATGCAGAGATTACTCCCTCTTGCAATACGTAAGCTCTTGCCTAAAGATGTTTGTGAGGCTTTGATTGAATTGAGTAATTTCTTTAGAGAGTTGTGTTCAAAAGTCTTGAAAGTTAAAGAGTTAGAACATTTAGAGTCTCAGATTGTGGAGACCCTTTGCAAATTAGAAAGGATATTCCCTCCAACATTCTTTGATGTTATGGTGCACCTGCCCATTCATTTATCAAGTGAGGCTAAGATTGCAGACCTGTGCAATATCGCTGGATGTATCTATTGAAAGGTTTGTTAACTATTTAATTAAATTTACCATTATATCTTATAAAGATGTATATTATCTTATCTATTTACTATAAGTTATACATATTACAGGTATTTACAGACGTTAAAAACTTATGTTCGAAATAAGAGTCATCCGGAGGGTTCAATTGCAGAAGGATATCTTGCAGAAGAATGTTTGACTTTTTGTTCAAGGTATCTACAAGGGATTGAAACTGCATTCAATCAAGTGGAAAGAAATGATGATGGTTGTATTGGAGAATCAAGTGAAGGATTGTCTGTATTTAAAAAAATTGGTCATACATTAGGAAAGGGGACACCATGTGAACTTGCTAGAGAGGAATGGCTACAAGCTCGTCTTTATGTTTGAAAAATTGTGATGAAATTCATCCATTCTCAAGTAAGTACAATCCTTGCATTAATTTAATTTATATATTAAATAATATTACTAATTGGTTTTCTTTTTAATTCATCCTCTTAATTTTTTTGAAGCAAAGAACACAAACAATTAGTTGCCAGTAGTTTGACAAATGCACATGCAAAGGAGGTGGATAGTGTTCATGATAGGGATTTTCCAAATTGGTTAGAAAGTCGAGTAAGAGTTATAAATTTTTATACTTTGAATGTTTTATTAATTGATTATTGTCTTGACTTTATTTTTTTTTTTTGGATTGAATAGGTGACACAATTATATAATTCTAAGAGTGGAGAAGTGAATGAACACTTATTATCACTTGCTCGTGGTCCTGTCCAACAAGTGATGTGTTATAAAGGATATGTAATTAATGGTTTTAGGTTTCACACCAAGGATCGTGAGAAGGAAAGAAAGACTCAAAGTAGTGGAGTTTTTGTAACAGGAGAGACAAATAGCTATGCAAGTGCAAGAGACAACAATCCAATTGTTGGCAACATCGACTATTATGGTATTCTAACAGATGTTATTGAGTTACACTACCTTGGTGGAAATCGGATTGTTTTATTTAAATGTGATTGGAGAGATGTCTACAGCCAACGAAGGGGAATCAAGGTGATATCATGGGTTCATTTGTTTAAATTTTACTCGGTCTTTGCATACTAATGAACCCTTTATACTTGCATGTCAAGCAGAAACAAGTTTTTTATGTAAGAGATACAGTGGATTCTGATTTGTATATGTTCAAAGTTTAACCTCGTGATTTTTATAATATACTATGCAAGGAGAAGTGCTGAATGATGATGATGAAGAGGAAGTGTTCAATGATGATGCTTATCAACAAATGAAACATGTGGTGTTCAATGTTACCATATATTGAAGAGTCTAAAGGAGATATATTAAGTTGCATAGAATTGATATTCCAGGACAACATGTGGATCCAACTGAAGTAGCACAGCAAACAAGAAAAAAAAGGAAGAAAAAATGATGATGATAATGATTACATCATTATTTACTTTATAGATTGTATATAATTTTTAATCAATGAACATGTACTTAATGCTTGATCCCTTAATAAATTTTTGGTTATCATAGTATATTTTTCTTATTTTATGCTCTTTTTATGTATTTTATATTTTGTCATCATAATATTCTTGTGCATTTATATTTTAACATGAGCATTTGATACCTTGATTGTATAATATGCATGATTCTATCTTTTTTAATTTAGTATAAATGTTGTTGACATGCAAAAGATTATTATTGTAGGATATTCTTAATTATGGCTACAGGTTCAAGCAATAATGAAAATACTTCTATTCAACTTACTGGATCACAACCCTCATAATTACCTACTCAACTTAGCAATGCTGTAAGATTTAATACCATTTACTTTTAAAAAAAGGTATGTTCAACTCTTTATATTGATGTAGATGTCTAATACTAATATTATTCTTCTTATTTTGATGAGCGTATATTTAATTGCAATTCAAATGCCAGCATGAAACAAGATGAGAAAAGAAAAAAAAATGACATGGGACTACTATAACTTGATTCTGCTGGATGCACATGTAAATAACTTGACAAAAGCTTCTTCTTGAAATTGTACTATGGCAATCAGGCATTGACTGCTCTCCGGTCTCTCTTCTTTAGAGTTATTAACTAGCAGTTTCTTTAAATATTACTCTTTTTTATTTGTTTATACCACGAATGTATAAAAAAGTCTTAACTATTGCTGGTTATGAAAAACTCTTACTAAGAACATGCCACATAAATAAAAAAATATATAAGGAGCTGATTTCAACTCATTTGATTTATCTATGTTGCTTGGTAATCTTGCTACTCATATAATGAATTTATAGTTTTGAAAAAATTCTATGTTCATAATAAGAAATATGCTTTCAATTATTGCTTGACTACAAGACTTTAGGCTAAATTGCATGGCTATATCAATTAAATATTCTTGATCATCTTTCATGCTTACATGGATATCTCCTAATCTTGACATTCATGATTAAGGTCGGTTTTATAATTTGAATCTATTATAAGATGACAAGTAATCATTAAAAGCATGTCAAATTATGTCATAGATCCAAATTTTAGTTGTATCATTAAGATTGCATTGCATTGCATTTTAAGACCTCCATCAAATTGTTTGAGATTGCATTGCATGTAAACCATGATTTTCTTAGAAGGAATTGGATTATGGAATTGGTTTGATGATAGGAGATCAAGCATATATGAGTGATGATAAAATTTAGAAAGATATTCACAAGAAAGTAATGTTATACATTTCTTTTTATAGCTTTTGCATAATTTAAGAATTGTTACAAATGTTATAGTGGTTGGGTTGATTTGAGTTGTACCATTATTTTGAATATATTTTAAGTATTTTTTATATAATTAGTTTTGATTTTTAATAGGTTCATCTGGTGTAAAAAAAAGAACTCGAGGGAAGACACGAAATCTCAAGTTAATAGCATTGAGACCTGGTGAAAAATTGCCTTTGGAATTTAATGGTTTTGGGCAGACAATAGGTATAAATGCAAATATTTTTACTAGCCATCTTGGAAAGATTGTTAGAAATGGTGAAGATGCACCAATCACTTATAAACGATGGGAAAAAATTCCACAAGGGAAGAGGGAAAAGATGTATAAACATGTATTGGTAATGTGAATAAATATTACATAATCCTGATATTCCAATATCATTTTTTTGTTAGATGGATTATTATGATTTATATGTTTATTTTATACTTAATTGTTTCAGGATAAATTTGAGTTTATGGAAACTCAATGTATAAAAGATTGGATTATGCAGAAAATGGCGAGAAAGTTTTCAAACTACAAGCATAAGTTGAAGACGGACTATTATGATAAATATATCACCGATGAAGAGAGGATTGAACATTGTCCACCGGATATATTACGAGATCAATGGATAGAATTTGTTCATTGGGTGGGCGCACCAGAATTTCAGTAAATATTTAATTATAAAAATAATATTTATATTGATAATGTTACTAAATTACTTGGTTTTTTATATAGATAAAATGTGATCGAAATAAGCACAATCGATCAAAACAAAATTTGGGTCATACTACAGGCACAAAGAGTTATGCTCATATAAGAGCCGAGGAGGTATAAATTTATAATAATGTTAGTGGATGTGTTAAATTTTATTCTACATTTTTCTCTCTCTTTTTCTTTTTCTATATAAAATTATTTTAGATATTTAATAAATAGTAATAAATTATTTATCAAGCATGTAGACTGTGAAGAAGGGGCGTGAGCATACTCAATGGGAGATGTTTTGCATGATACATAAACGAAAGGATGGGACTATGGTCGATACAACATCACAAAATATAGTGGTAAATAGTTAAATTTCTAAGTTCATTTATATTCATATTGAGCTTTCTCTACATGTGACTTCCCAATTTTAAATATAATTATATAATTGTCATTTGATTATACAAATACATGTATGTATATTATTAGGAGTGTTTTGAGAATTTGTCAAACCAAATTGGGGAACAATCTTCTGGCTCAATTGTAGAAGATAAGATTTTTCACAAATTATGGGACCTGAGAGGCATGGACGTGTACATGGATATGGATTGGGTCCAACACCTACTTCTGTATTTGGAAAAGGTCCAACTCGTGTAGAACTCATTAGTGAATTGAAAGAATCAAATAAGCGTAATAAAGAAATGAAAGATGAAATAGGACAGTTAAAGAAGATGATGGAAGAAGAAAGGAAGAAAAATGAAGAGGATAGATTGCAGTTCACCACTTTTATGGAGGAGATGAGTAGTAGAATATCTTATAGGACTTCTAGTATGGTAAGTTCTATCTTTTTAAGTGTTTTCTTTTATATATAATTAAGAATATACTTTAGTTTTTTCTAATCTTTTTGTGTACTATGTTGTGCATATCACTTTTGATTTTTATTTCTAGCTATATGACCTTATTTTTGTTATCTAATTTATTTTTGAAACAGGAAAATAATTAGGCAAAGGATGAGTGCTATGGATCGAAAGATGGAAGTCATGAAGCATTAGCAAGTACATTTGGATGTTATGTGCTATATAACTTATTTTAAATTTGAAGTTTTAGCAAGTACTGTATAAATTTTAACAATCATTATATGATGTATGGATTTTTTTTCTATGGTTGTTTTGTGGATGTTTTGAGTTTTTTATTTTTATGACATTGAATATTGTTGAAGTGAGAATAAAATCTTTATTCTCTTTGCTTGAAACAAATTTGAAGGCTTTGAATGTCGAAATAAATTTTTATTATTCCAGGTGTATTATTATATAATTGTACAGTTTCTATTGCTTAAAGATATTTTTAGTAGCAGCCACTTTATCATAAAATATATAATGTTTAGTGACCACATTTAATCGCCGCTAAAGATATATTACTGGCAGCCATCACTGATGGTCATAATATGTAGCTCTTTTAGTGACAACTGCAGGCTGCCACTAAATATTTTGTTAGTAGCGGCCACTAGTAACCGTTGCAAAATATTTAATATTTTAGTGACCATATATGGTTGCCATTAAAATATTATTCTTTAGTGACCATTACTTGGTCACCACGAAAAATGCAACGGTTAGTGGCCGCCACTTACACAAGTCACAAAAGGTATTTTTTTGTGACCACATCATGATCGTCACTAAAAAGCTCTTTTATGATGGTCATTCAAGGTTGCCGCTAAACTTTGATTTTTTAGTGACCAGAACTCAACCGTCACTAAACATCATTATTAATGGCAGCCACATTTTTTGTCACAAATGGTTTTAGTGACACGACGTTTAGTGACCAATGTGGCAGCCACTGCTGACCGCCACTAAACCTATTTAGTGGCGGCTTTTGAAACTTTTAGTAACGGCCTTGGCCGCTACTAAAAGTCATTTTTCTTGTAAGTTAGTTAGCATAACTTCCTCATAACCGTATGTAGTGGCTGTCGAAAATTTGTTACCGAAGTCGAGGGTATCAACCATGTGGGTAGTTATAACGATCAGAATGGCTTCTAACTGCTTTTGGTCATGGGACCATTTATATGCTTCGGATGCATTCTCCTTAGAAAAAATTTGAAATGAATTTAACTATTGTCTTCGAACTATCCTCTTCGAAGTAGGCCGAAGAAGCGTTAGCTTATATGCTTAAGAATTATTTCCTTCAGAATGGGCCAAGAGATAAAGGACCGTTCATTATGAAATCAAAGTGGACAAACTTTGTGCTTCAAAAGTATTCTCTTCGGACCAAGCTGAAGACTAATTTATGAAATGTAGTTGACAGGAAGGTGGAGTTAGAATATTGCTTCATAGGGTTAGATTGTAGCCCTTGTTAGACTTTAGAGATATCATCTTCAGGCGCACTGACTTGTTTGATGGGTCCTTATAAGATCGATTAGATTGGTGAACCGGCAATTATTTTGTATCAAACCGAATTATCACAACAGTTGCCCCCTACTCCCAATTTCGAAATAATTTTATTTCAAAAAATGAGAGTAGTTATAGTTTGTCATCTATGGATGAAAAGAAGATAATCAATAATGGTGAATCACTGACTCTTCCTCTCGCAATAACTGATTTATGATTCGAAGATCGTCCTAAAGACAGGTGTTAGCCTCTTATTGATGCTTCAAAAAGATAACGCAGATTCGAAAGCCTAGCTGATCCTCTCATTAAAAAGACTTTTATGGGACTCTTGGCCGATCGAGAATGTATACTTGGTGACATCTTGAGCCCTAGTCATTATGTTGAAAACTCATCTTGGCCGTCTATGACATTTCTCGCGGATCGTAACTAACAATTCATCAATCGACGTCCCTTAGTAATTCGTATCCATGATTGGCGCCACTAATATGTTATGTGACTAAGAAGATCATCAATTTTCTGAGAAAATCCTACTGTCCCGCATATATAAAAAAAGGAAGTCATCCTACGAAATGAACTTCTGCACTTCCTATTGGAACTTCCTTCTTCTTTCTTTCACTAGGCACCATTCTGCTTCTCATACAAGTTATCATGTTTTTATCTGGAGGTAGGGGTCTTTCTCTTCACTTTTTTCATAATGTCCAAGTTAATAAATAGCTCGGTCGTTGGTAAAGGTTCAGTGGGTGATGAACCTTCTGGGAGTGGAGGTCCTACTAGAAGAAAAAATTCCGAACTTTCTTTAGAAATGGTTGCCAGTTCTTTGTCTTTTATTAGGGTAAAAAAATCTTCAGGAACGTTACCATATTCCTAGGACCTATAAAACATTATTTCCCAGACCCGATGAGAGGGTCACTCGTCCTCCTCCTGGGCTATTACTATATGCGAGGATCATTTAAAGGCTGGCCTTAGGTTTCCTCTTCATCCTTTTTTAGTGAAGATATTCACCCTTTATCAATTAGTCTCAGCTCAGCTGACGCCAAACAGCTTTAGAAATATCTGTAGATTTTTAGTTCTTTGCAAACTCCATAAGATAGTGCCCAAAATCTCGTTATTTACTTCTCTCTTTGTACTGAAGAAAAACATTCACGGTCAAGGATGGTGGGTCATCGGCCCCCATCCGAGTCGAAAACTAATTAAAGGGATGCCTAGTGCCATACACGGGTGGAAACCTTGTTTCTTCTTTATTTATTACCAAGCATGGGGCTTTAACCTCGAATGGAAGACTCCATGCTTAGATGCAAATGCCAGAAAAAGAATCTTGAAAGCCAATCAGAAAGATTTTGAGACATTGTCCAATTCAGAGGTTCCTTTGGTCAAGGAACTACTAAGGGAACAAAACCTCCATCTCACTCATATCAGCAGCTTCCAACATTAGGTATAGTAAATAGTTGGCTTTAATTCCTTTCAGAATCTATTTTGCATTTCCAATGACTGATTCGAGAAACCTTTTCTCTCTGGTTTAAGTGAAAAAATGAAGCCTAATCTTGAAAAACTCCTACAAGCATCCAAAAAAAGAGCAATACCGGTTCATCAAAAGGAAATAGAAGTCCAAAAGAAAATCAGGGCCGAAGGAACCTCAAGGACAAGCCCAACAAGGGTCATACCAGATAGAGACGATGCTTCTATGACAGAACCTCCGTCAAGGATTTCCACTCCATTACCTTCTCCGGAGCATGATCCGATTATTGAAGAGCCGATTCGTCCTTCTCCAAAGGATAAAGGAAAATCTCCTCAAACTGAAGAAGATACAGTGAGAAACGCTCCAACAGATAAAGAATGTAATGTGGATTTTGAAGTTTTCTCTGATGCACGAGGCTTGGTGTACCTCGAATTAGCTATGAAGATATAAAAGTTCACCCTCCTCCCTCGAGACTGGGAAGTCAGCAAAACTCGAAATATTAAGGAAATATCTGATTCGACGTTCTCATCTATGCTGAAGGTAAATATTATTTCCTTTCTTCTTTTTTTTTGATATAGTATTTAACTTGGTTAGCTTCACATTCTACATGGTCAATGCAACTGATTCATGATATTACTCTTATGGAAGAGAGTATAATTGATTTTAGAGACTATCATAAAAGAACTCAAGAAAAACTCCAAATGACAGAAGCCGAGAAGGAAGTAGCTGAAGAGTTAAAGAAGGCCATGGAGGAGAAACTTTCTTTAAGTGATGCCGCAGTCTAAAACTTAAAAGCTGAATTAGAAAAGGCTCAATCGAGGGCTTCTAAACAAGGGGCAAAGCTCAAGAACAGAAAAAAGAAGATTCGGTCCTTGGAACATTCAGCCAAGGAATCTCAGAAGAAGACCGAAGAAGCAATAAAAAAAGTCAATGAAGTGGTCAGAAAAGCCGAAGCAGTGACTGAAGAAATAGAAGCATTAAAGGATCAAGTAAATAGGGCAATCGAAAACTATAAGAAGACTTCAGCATTCGATGATTAAATGACCGAATCAGGGGCATTCAGCTACCACGCAGGTTATAATAATGGGGTGAAAGAAGTGCAAAAACTTTATCCAAACCTTGATATCTTGAACATTCAATTATATGAAATCTAAGGGACAGAAGAGCCTGGATCTCCAATAGCTACTAAAGAAATATTGGGGCACACTGAAGAGGCTTATGCCATAATCGAAAAGGCTGCTGAAGAAGAAGTATTAGCAGCTACAGACCCAATCAACCCGACTCAAGCCGAAGAGATTCTGGCTGAAGCTAACCCATCATAAGTAGCTGATGCAAAAGTTGCACAATTTTTGTAGCTCTTTTCCTTCTTGATCATGTTATAAGAAAGATAACATACATGTACTACTTTTCCATGAATAGAACATCTTTCTTTCTAGATAAATTATGCCATAATAAGAAATTCACCAAGCATAGATTCATCAGAGGTAAGATGCTGAATGACAATCTCTCTAACCATATAGAGTCTGTGAATAAGCAATATTCCTAACAAACACATCAACCATCAACCCCAAAATTTTGAATGAAAATTCATTTAAGGATAAAGTCTTTGGACCAAAAGTAATATAAAGTCTTTGGACTTAGTCACAATGTAAACATGGGCTTTAAAGAATCCAAACAATTCAGCGTACCATATAAGCGATCTTTCTATTTCTAAATTCAAATTCTTCAAATCACATTGAACATAATCGACCAAACAAAAAACCAGACTTTAGATACTTCTACCATTAATATATCAAATGAAAGAGCTTGACATGTGAAATTATCTTCTTCTTCCAAGAAGATATAATAAAATAATCATGTAAATGAAATACCATTATTTTGCTTCTTTTTTCTTGGTGAATAAGAAGATCCAAAATAATTAAACTTGTCATTTCATCAACTTTTCTTCTAGGATTGACTACTTAGATTATTGCTGATCGAAAACAAAACAATATATATTGATTGGATATACTCCGGTGTGTCACCGAATTTACTCTACACTTCATTGGATTTATCATAGAATAGACCGCGTAGGTCATCCCTGTGTCTTTGATAGAGAATAAGACAGGCTAATTAGGCTCACCTCGAACTTCATCAGATTTATCATTGGGTAGATCACGTAAATCATCCCCGTGCCTTTGATAGAGAATAAGACAGGCTAGTTAGGCGTACTTCGGCACTTCATCAGATTTACCGTTGGATAGATCACGTTGATCATCCCCATGCCTTTGATAGAGAACAAGACAGGCTGATTAGGCCCACCTTGATCTGAATATTTTAATATAATTTCATAAACAGAAATTTTTATTGATAATATTTGTAAAGGTTCTCCACATTCCAAGGCCGAGGCAACAAAGTGCCTTCCAAAGTTTCGAGTCGATAAGCTCCTGGGTGGAGGACTTTCCTAATTCGATAAGGACCTTTCCAGTTAGGAGAAATCTTGCCTTGTTCAGTCGGTTTAGATACTTCGGACCTCCGCAGGACTAGTCTTCGGGGCAAAAAATTTGCTCTTTTATACGAGAGTTATAGTATTTGGCAATCTTTTGGTGATATACCACCATCTTCAATTAAGCATGGAGTCAGGTGCCTTACAATAAGTCCAAATCAATCCTTCGGCGCTTCAAATTTTTAGGTTCTTTATAATGGTTAATCCGTAAAGATTGTAAAGAGACCTTTATATGGAGGACTGCTTCAATGCCGTAAGCTAAGTGAAATGAAGATTTGCCGATGATTGTTTTGTGAGTGGTTTGGTATATCCAAAGAATCGAATTCAATTCTTCGGCCCATGATCTCTTAGTATCGTTCAACCTGGTCTTGAGACCATGAAGAATAGTTCTGTTGGTCACTTCAGCTTCTCCATTAGATTAAGGGTGACTAACAAAAGTCAACTTATGAAGTATATAATACTTGTGCAGAAGCCTTTGAACTTCGGATTGTCGAATTATCTTCCGTTATCAGTAATAATGGCATAAGGAATTCCAAAATGGAAGATAATAAAGTTCTTACAAAATTCTCAACTTTTGTCTCAATAATTTGTGCCAAGGGTTCGGCCTCAACCCACTTAGTGAAATAGTCGATAGCTACTATAAGAAATTTCCATTGTCCAGAGGCTGGAGGGAACGGGCCAAGAATGTCCATTCTCCATTGAGCAAAAGGCCAAGGAGCTATCAACGGAGTCAGCTAATTTGCAGGCCATCTTTGTATATTAGAATACTTCTGACACTGATCACATCTTCGGACAAAATCTGCGGAATCCTTTTGGACAGTTGGCTAATAGTAGCCTTGATAAATTATTTTGTAAGCCAAGGATCTGCCTCCCAGGTGATCCCCATATATACCTTCATGCATTTTTTGAGAGTATAATCGGTATCTGATGGCTCTAGACATTTTAACAAAGGTTGTGTAAAGGATCTTTTATACAAAGTCCCGTCTAAAACCACATACTGGGAAGCCATCCAATGAAGTTGTTTAGCTTCAAGCTTATTTTCAGGCAATATTTCTTCATTCAAGAATTTAATGACTGGATCCATCCAAGAGGGCTCATGTTCGATCGGATATACCTCCACTGTAGATTCAGATATGCTAGGGCCTTCAAGATATTCTACGCATGTCCAACTAAGGGAATCTGGGATGGTGGTCGTGAGGCATGAAAGAGCATCAGCCCAAGAATTTTCTGTTCGAGGCACATGAGCAATTTCAAAATATTCTAGCTAGGATATTAGACCTTGTACCTTCCACAGGTATTGAATCATAATAGGATCTCAAGCTTTGAATTCGGCTTTCACTTGATTCATCACCAACTGAGAATTTGAAAAGACTTTAACCTTTCAAATCTTTAATTTTTGAGCAATTTTGAGTCCAGCAATAAGGGCTTCATACTCTGCTTGATTATTCGAAGCTTGAAAAGAAAACAGAGAGCATACTCTATGATCTGACCATTCGGACTGGCCAGAATGAAACCTGCTCCATAGCCATTGGCGTTGAAGGCACCATCCACATGGAGCATCCAAACGGATTCCGGACCTTCTTCGGTGGTTTCTTCCTCTTTGGCCCTTTGTTGATCATCATCTGGTCCCCAAGTGCATTCAGTTGTGAAATCAGCCACGACTTGCACTTTCATCGCTGATCTAGGCTGAAAGTCAATGTCAAGTTTTTTTAACTTGATGGCCCATTTAGCAATCCTTCCTGAAGTGTCGGAGTAGTGCAAGATGGCCTTCAGGGGCTGATCCATCACAACCATAATAGTGTGGGCTTAGAAATAGGGTCGTAAATGTTTTGCCACAACCATTAATGAAAAAAGAGTTTTTGTATTCTAGGATATCATACTTCCATCTCATGTAATACCTTGCTGGTATAATAGATTGACTTCTATAAGTGGTTGGCATCTTTTCGAACAAGTATTGAACTAACCGCTTCGTTTGAGGCAGAAACGTACAAATAAAGTATTTTCCCTTCATGAGGTTTAGAAAGTAAATGAGGGTTCTCCAAGTATTCTTTCAACTTATCAAAGGCAAACTTACAATCGTCTGACCATTCAAAACTTTGAAAATTGGAAGACACCTTTTCGCTGATCGGAAAATAAATCGACTTAGAGAGGCAATTCTCCCTGTCAGCCGCTATACTTCTTTCTTGCAGGAGGGATGTCTCATGCTTCGGATGGCTTGAGTTTTTTCTGGATTAACTTCAATTCCCCGCTTGGTAACTAAAAATTCCAAAAACTTTTCTGACATCACACCAAAAGTGCACTTGGTTAGATTCAACTTCATTTGATGGTATCTAAGGGCATCAAGGATTCCTTTAAATCTTCAATGTGATCAGACTTATGAAGACTCTTTACAATCATATCATCAACATAAGCTTCCATATTTCTCCCTATTTGATTCCTAAATACTTTGTTGATTAATCTTTGGAAGGTTGCTCCGACATTTTTCAATCCAAATGGCATCACTTTGTAATTGTAAAGTCCTTTTCTGTAATAAAAGTGGTCTTTTCTTCATCATCAGGATCCATTCGTATATGATTATATCTTGAAAAAGCATCCATGAAGCTCAACAACTGAAGACCAGCAGTGGCATCAATTAACCGATCTATCTTTGGTAAAGGTAAGCTGTCTTTTGGGCAAGCCTTATTAAGATCCGTATAATCAATGCAGATCCTCTACTTGCCATTAGACTTCTTCTCCATCACGACATTGGTCAACCAATTCAGATACTACAGTTCCCTTATAAATTTGGCTTTGAAGAGTTTGCTGACTTCTTCGTCAATAACCCTTTGTCTCTCTGGAGCAAAGTTCATGTTCTTCTGCCAAATGGGCTTACGATTAGGATTCCTTTCCAATGGTGTATAATTATTTTGGATGGAATCTCGGGCATATCCGAAGCTGCCCAAGCAAAGATATCAGCATTACTTTGAAGAAAGTGAATTAGTCTTGCCTTTGTCTCTTCGTCTAATAGACTACCAATTTGAATAAATTCCGTTGGATCATCTTCGAACAAAAGTATAGAAGTGGTCCTTTCTACAGGTTCTCCAAAATCTTTAGTTTTGTCTCTTGGATCCAACTGATCAAGTATTAAAGAATTTATCGATTGTTTATCCTATATTATTAAACATTGGCGAGCGACCTTCTGATCTCCTTTCATTTCTTCAATGCCATTCTAGTAGAAAATCACACCAAAAGGTGATAGGTCGATACTATGACCCGGAATTTATTTAAAGCAGGTTGTCCTACTACTATGAAGTTAATGGGGAGCGTCTTTTGACATGGCTCGGTGCCAAAAGTCACGGGTAAAACTATTTCCCCTTCAACCCCAACTTGATTTTCTCTGAAGCCAGTTAGAGGAATAAGAGACCTCTATAGCTTACTTTTATATAAATCCATTCTAAGAAATGCATCATACAGAAAAACTTTGGCAAAACTTCCATTATCTATCAGATTTCTTCTTACATCATATCTTGCTATTACAGCTGAAACCAAAAAAGGATCATCATGTAGGAGTTGAACTCCTTGTAGATCTTCATCCGAAAAGCAAATAGAATTATTGCCTCAAGTCTCTTGGGATTATCCTCTTCAGCTTCAATTCTCCAACCAATTGACCGATGGAGCATGCCTACCCTCCCATCGGTTGGCCTTTGGTGAGGCAGTTCAGCTTCATCAGTAGTTTCTTAAGGGGTGGTTGCTTCGACTTGAGATTCTGGATGACTAATATATTTTTCCAGATACCCTCTTTTGATTAGGTCTTTTATAGCATCTCGGAGCTGAAAGCACTCTTCAGTATTATGGTCGTGGTCCCGGTGGAATCAGTAATATTTATTCTTGTTCCTCACATTAGTGGAGGTCTTTATGGGATATGGCATTTGCAAGCAATTTTCCTTCTCTATTTTCAGTAAAATATTTTCTCTTAGGAGGTTGAAGGGAGTGTAGGAGTCGAATCGCATGCCTAATAGCTTAGGTTTAGGATTACGGCATGGAACCAACGCGTTGTTGGAAGATGTGGGCACATTTGATCCCCTGCCAGTCTTTTTCTTGGAAGAGGATCTCCCCTCAGTGAGTCGCCGACTCATCGCCTGCTCCTCAATAGCAGCATACTTCTGAGCCCTTGCCAGTAGTTTGGCATAATTCATAGAAAATCTTTTGTCCAGGAAAAAAGTAAACCTGAACAATCTAAGACCTTTCTTCAGTGCTGACATGGCCACGTGCTCATTGAGATCAGGGATCTCAAGAGGCCGAATTGAATCGAATGATAAACTCTTAAGGCTTTCTCCTTCGTTCTACTGAAGGTGGAACAAACTGTCTGTATTTCGAGGCATCTTTCGATAGGTTCGAAAATGTGAAATAGACAACTGCTCCAATTCAGCGAATGAATGGTGCCTGGCTGTATGCTCGAATACCACATTCGAGTAGCTTTTCTTAAGGTGGCAGGGAATGCAAGGCAATGCAACACATCGGATGCCCCTTGTATCATCATATGAGCTTTGAAGTTTCCTAAGTGATCAAGGGGATCGATAGTTCCATCGTAAGCTTTCAATTGATGAATCTTGAAGTACCGAGGAATGACTTCTTCCATAATTCGATCGAAGAAAGAAGGTCATGAATTAAAAATCATAATTTTGTCACCTCTTCTCTGATCAGTGAGCCTGGCTATTTATGACTCCAACAACTTGAACTTCTCCACATAATTGAGGTTCATTTCTTTTCACTTAACTCCCTCAGGTGTAGAACTTCCAGAAGAAACAGAGAGAGAGTGCCTGGTTCTTTTCTTGTCAGATTGACCCTCCATTGGCCCACCAGGTGGAGAATTGTAACGCTTATGAGAAAACCAAGTTTGTGAAGAACATGGGGTAGGTTCTCGGTGTCGGTTTGCCCTTCCTCTAGTTCGATGACTATGTTGAGAAGTGGCCGGCGAGCATTGTTTTTGAACATGGGGTAGGTTCTCAACATCGGTTTGCCTTTCCTCTAGTTCGATGACTATGTTGAGAAGTGGCTGGTGGACATTGTTTTTGAATAGTAGCTTTTTGAAAGGTTTGGACTAAGGTTGTCAAGGCGTCAACTTGATTCAAGAGGGCCTCAAATTGCTGCTGCCCTATAGCCAACATAGGGGGTGGCATATCATTTTTCACCACAGGATTATTCATCTGAGGAGCAAGGTGTTCCCTACTTACAAAAGCATTATGGACTTTTCCTTTAACCATTCTTGTTTTTCAAGGTTCTCCTTAATAGAAGAAATTCTATCCCCTTCCTGGCGTGCCAATCTATTGACGCTAATCCTCATGGATTGGTTGAAGTGATCTGCTCACCAGTTCATCTTTGATGAAACCTTAATGAAATCCTGCAAAACAAATCTCCTGACCAAAATTTCTTCAATGGGGGACACTCCGATGCCAAAGTCAGTAAGGGTCTAGGTCATAGAATGGAGAACTTTGAAAATTGAATGGACAGAGATAGGAAAGAAAGGAGAAAGTTTAGATGGCATTGAGAGAGCTAGTTGTAGACTGGCTCTAACTTGCCGGAAGAAACCTCCCTCAGGTGTCCCCTTTTATCAGTATTTATAGGCATGAGTGTAACTAATTACGGTTATGAGAGTTAGTTAGCATAACTTCCTCATAACCGTAAGTAGTGGCTGTCAGAAATTTTGTTATCAAAGCTGAGGCTATCGACCATATGGATAGTTATAATGATCATAATGGCTTCTAACTGCTTCTAGTCGAGGAACCATTTATATGCTTCGGACACATTCTCCTTAGAGAAAATCTAAAATGAATTTAACTATTGTTTTCGAACTATCCTCTTCGGAGTAGGTCGAAAAAGCGTTATCTTATATACTTCGGAATTATTTCCTTCAGAATGGGCCAAGAGATAAAAGACCATTCATCATGAAACCGAAGTGGACAAACTTTGTGCTTCAAAAATATTCTCTTCGAACCATGCTGAAGACTGATTTATGAAATGTAGTTGTTAGGAAGGTGGAGTTAGAATATTGCTTCATAGGGATAGATTGTATCCCTTATTAGACTTTAGAGATATCATCTTCAGGTGCACTGACTTGTTTGACAGGTCCTGATAAGATCGATTAGATCGGTGAACCGGTAATTATTTTGTATCAAACCAAATTATCATAACAACTGTCATATTACATTATAATATAAGTGGAAGGAAAAAGGAAAGGATAATATTGTTAAAAAAATTACTTAGAAAATGATAATCCGGATTACCATCCCTTTCAAGGGTAATTCATAATATGGTTGGGCCTTATTAAATTATTAGCAATATGGATAGATTGCCTACTACCAAACGTAACTATATAGAAAAGTTAATGTATGCATCGTCAGATGAGATGACGCCTCTCTTTCTATACATGTATAATTGCACCCAAGTCCCTTAATGTCCAATCCCTAGCCTCTCTCTCTATAGATAGAGCCCTTGAGCCTCTCGTATCTCTTCACATAGCCTCTTCTAAATCCTATTGTTTCTTCTTTCCCGGGATAACATTCGTTTTGCTTTCTTTATCGTAAGGCCTTCTCTTCTCCCATTCCCTCCAAGCCAATGCGAATCCAATCTTTTTAGTCTCTTTTTTCATTCATCTTTAATTCTTTAGTTCATAATGAATGTTTAGCCTTCTTTACTTTTTATTTTCTATTTTTTTTTCATATCAGATCTAGATGGAATATGATAATTGTTGTTGACATTGTTCTTCTTGTTGTTTCTTCTTGCTTTTCCACATATTCCTTGTCTTCTTCTTCATTCTTCTCCTTTTCTTTTCTTCTTGTTTTTTTTTTTTTTTTTGAGGAGCAGGGAAGGCTGGAATATATCAACCACCCATGTTTATTAAGAGAATAAAGATATTTACAAGAGAGTAAAAAGTGTTGAAGATTACAAACATATTCTTCATAGAATCATTAGATTGGATCAAAAAACATAAGAAGCCTAGCTTGTTGATTTCACCCTCATTTCTTTTATTCCCTTTAACATATTCACACCGAATATATTGTTCACTTGGTTTTAATTCGGAGTAATACTATTACGGATACCCAGCTACCTAGTTCATAAATATATATACATATACATATATATATACACATATACATATATATATATATATATATATATATATATATATATATATATATATATATATATATATATATATTAATTATTTATGTATGTATATATATAGAGAGAGAGAGAGAAAGAGAGAGATGAACTATGCCTCCTAGGATGAAGATGGAAAGATTGAAAAGGAATTTGAGAAAATTGGGTTAAAAATTGTAAAAGAAAATAAGAAAAGTTGGTAAAAACTGTCCATGAAAGGTTTTAGAAAAAGAATATGTAGAAACTCACCTTATTCATCATAATGATTTGCTCATATTATAAAGAGTTATGATATACATAATTATGATTACAAGAGATTAGGAATCAAATACATATTTAAACATTCTTAATTTACATATTATATAATCATGACTGATTCCTTGATTTATTTTCAGGTATTATCTCTAGCATAAAAATTCAAATATTTTTAATTTATAGATTATAAAATCATGACTGATTTTCTGATTTATTTCCAGTATTATCACTATCAAGTGCCAATTTACATAATCAGTTTATTTCTATTTGGACCTTTGATCATAAATACATAGAAGAGTGATAACAAGTGGGATTAGATTCTAGTCTACTACTAAAACAATACCACAGGAAATCTCTATCTATATAAAAAATCCTTTTACCCATACTCACCAATATAGCAATCCTAGTGGCCCTATTTGACTTATTTGACTCATAATATAATTTATTTTGCAAGAATTTTTTTTTTTGGTAACACTACATTCAATTATTTAGTAATCTAATCTAAATATGTCCTTGTGGTTGGAAGTGGGCTAGTGCCAACTTTAGGAGGGAAACTTATATGGCCATCATTCATCATGGAGTGAGAGGAGAATAAGTGGCCAAACTTGAGAGGAGGAAGACGAGAGAACGAGGAAGGAGCAGGCCAAGAAGTATCATGAATTATCAGTTTTATTGGAAGGTATCTCAAATCAATAATAAATTACTAAAGCATGCCAAATTGAAACTAAGATAAATGAAAATTGTTATCCATCCTCTTTTCTTTGTCCTTATTGTCTGGAGTTCAGTCACATTTTCTCAAATTGATGACGGCCGTGTATTCAAAATGAGTTAAGCAAAATGATAATTTTTTCCTCCTTTTCTCCTATTTCTTATCCTAAGGGTATTTTAATCAATGATGAAAAGAGTCTACAAAGCAGGAAGGTGGCTTTTTCATTACCCCTTTTGTCCTTGAGATGGTTGGATACTTTATTAGAAAGGAAAGTATAATTTTATGGAATCGTGGTCTAAGGGTGCAAGTAAATTCACACATGTCATTCTAAAATATGATCATTTATATTCTTTTTTCTAAATAAATATTTTTATTTCGATAAAGAACCATTTGTATTTTCATTTTCGTGAGTTTTCAAACATTACAAAAGTAGATGAATTTTCTTTTTGATCTTTTTTATTTTATTTTGTTTAAAGCTGGAAAATTTCCTATCTTGCAGAGACAGCAATGTCGATGCCAGGAGCTTTAGGTTTTGCCATGGACGTGGGAAAAAAGATGAAACATAAGGCAGTCAAATCAACAATGGAACAGTAAATTACTCATCCTGCACTTAGCTTTTCTTTTATTATATCTCTAACTCGAGAAATTATTGCCCATATAACATAAATCATATGGCTATGCAAGCAGCCAATTACAGTTATTAATTGCTATAGTGGTGCACCGGTATGCATGCTTGATGAATGACACTCGTAGAAAGCAAGAGCCATTCCCTGGGAATTTACTTGCAACTTACAAGATCATGGTACTTGTTTGCCTCATATATCAAGCGGTATGATATTTCGCAAGATCAAGGGGTGCACCAGCACTTGTTTGCCTCATATATCAAGCGGTATGATATTTCGCAAGATCAAGTGGTGCACCAGCACTTGTTTGCCTCATATATCAAGAGTCTTCTTAATCATCAAAATATCTTTTGTGATCCCTATTCAGACCAGGGAGATGATATTTCGCATATTCATTTGAAGTGCTATGCGGCATCTAACGACACCGGGTTCAATGCCAAAAACTTTCACACTATTGAAGGGTTGCTTGAATTCATTTTCGATATACAGAATGCTGAGCATCAGAGGTCTCTTTGTTGCTTTAAGGGCTGTCTTCTTTGGAATGTCAGAAACATAAAGGATCTCTCTATCGTCTCAACTTCTACTTGATCATATTGGAAACATGGCTCACCAGCTAATGCTAGGATTTTGTGAAGCAACCACGATGGCTATTTTAATCAATTATTCATGGCATTGGGGACTCCAGCTCAGTAATAAGTTCATCTCCTTCGACACCAATCCTAGCCTCCATCCCATGGTATGGTTAAAATTAACTTTGGTGGTTCAAGGATTTTTTCACACTACCCCTGTGCATGCAACCAAATTAAGGTCTGCATTAGAGGGTCTAATGACTGCTAATTCAGGGTTAGAAGACTGGATCAATATTCCTTCAACTGATCTGGTCCACCCTCTGCTATGTGGCATCCTCTATAGAGCTTCCCACATCTGTAGAGATGGAACCAGCTAGCGGATTGGCTGGCAAGCAGGGAAGTTATCAATGTATCATGTTTTGGTTAATGTTTTAGCTAGTCTTCACGTCTAATCTTTGTTTATCATATCGGTAGGATAGCTTCATAAATATGCTACTCCCTGATAATACTTTTGATGCTATAGGTGTGTAAGGGCCTGGTCCATTAACCAGCCCTGAAGACTTAAACAGGCCCAAAAATTCCTTGCATGGGATTTGAAGCAAAAAAAAAAAAAATCCAATGGCAGTTTTAAGGTTTTCTTTCATACTTTCTTTGTCCATCTTTTAGCTTTCTTCATATTGTTATGTTAGATGATACGGAATTCTTGGCGTTTCATATATGATTTTTCTCCGTTAAAAAGTGGTGGTCAACAATTACTCCATAAAAATAGTATCATATAGGACCAAGATAAAAACAAATGGTCTTTCTTATATTCCAAATTAGGAACCTAAAAACCATACCAAACTGAGGGGCCAGGAATTAATCTCTCGTTGCCAAGATGGTTGTGGATTCGGTTCACATTTTCGCATTTATTTATATCGCGTGGGACCCAGTCCATAAAACGTTACTGTAAATGCTACCAGCATTCCTGTATATCAGTTATTTATATCGCGTGGGACCCAGTCCATAAAACGTTGCTGTAAACGCTATCGGCATTCCTGTATATCAGTTATTTGGGACCTAGTCGAATTTTTTATTAAAATAATGTTAAAAAGAAAAAATTTCCGAAAATAGGTATCATATCATATATTTATGAAAATAGATATTTTTTGACTGACATGGACATGCGGAGCTAAAAATACTTGCCACGTGGCAGGTGGGTCGCCAGCTGAATTGAAATCGTCTTTGGGAAAGACGATTTCAGACTAAGAAAGATGATTTTAGCTCTCCCAACCGCTCCCCTTGTCGTCCCCAGTCATGATGTGACGCTGCCTGAGAATCGTCTTTGTAATCATTTAGCTGGTCACTATATAATATTTTTAAAGACAACCAAGAGTGGCCCTAAATAGTTGGTCACTATATAATATTTTTAAAGACAACCAAGGGTGGCCGCCACACAAAAAGACTTTTAGTGGTGGCCAATACATATTAGTCACCAAATGAAGATGTTTAGTGGCGTCTACAATCGACGGCCATATAAAATTACATATTTAGTGACAATCAATATCATATTATCACTAAATATTATATTTTTGTGACGATCAACTATGGCCCACACAAAAAATAAGAGGTTTAGTGGCGACCATAACATGTGGATACTAAAAGGATCACATTTGTGACGGCCATAAAGAAAGTTATCACTAAATAATATCATTTAGTGGTAACCACATCTAGCTGTCACAAAACATTTTATATTTAGCAGCGGTCGATGAATAGTTGCCACTAATTATGCTCTTTGGCGACGGCCATTGTCAACCCCACGAAATGTTATATTTTTAGTGGCGACTCTGAAATGATAGACACTAAAAGGATCACATTTGTGACGGCCATAAATGAAGTTATCACTAAATGATATCATTTAGCGGTATCCACATTTAGCTATCACAAAAGTTCTTATATTTAGAAGCGACCGCTAAATAGTCGTCACGAATTATTCTCTTTAGTGGCGGCCATTGTCAACCCCCATGGAATATCATATTTTTAGTGGTGACTCTAAAATGGTGGACATTAATTGATAAATTATTAGTGGCAGTCAAATAATGGTGGTCTAGGTAGTCCATGTCAGGTTCAGTTATCATTAAAAAATATATAAAAATATAAGAAAAAATATACTAAAGATTAGGGATGGCAATAAAACCCAAATCCATGGGTACCCGACCCGATTGGGCTGGGTAGTCAACGCTTTGACTAGGTTTGGGCCGGGTTTGGGTAAAACCCGAATGCTTAACTTTGGATTTGGACCGGGACAGGATAGATATACACCCGACCAGAACTCGACCCCAATTATTTTAATATTTAAATAATAAATATATATAATAAATATATATATTATTAATTATTAATTATTAGTTATTAGTTATTAAATTTTAAAATACTTAATCTTTAACCCTAATCATTATTTTCCTATCAATCCCGATTAAATTAATCTCCAGCTTCCTTGGCCCCTGCTCTCCTCTTCCTCTTCGGCCTCCTCTCGGATCGGCGAAGAAGCGGCGGCGAGCAACGATAGCCAGCGGCTTCCGGTCATCATCCAGGTGAGTCATCGTTGAGTGTTTTTTTTTTTTGGATTATGATAGCCGTCAGGGAGGATCGTTGAAGGGGAGGGCAGAGGCCGCAGAGCGGCGCATCCGGTGGCGATGGGGGAGACGTCGGCGACGAGGGGAGGGGCGAGGGAGAGGAGGAATAAATGGGAGGGACAGGAGGGGTTTGGGTCGACGGAGAGAGTTAGAGAGACAGAGATGACTCGATCTAGGACTAAGGGAGAGGGGGCGCCGGCGAGGAGGGCGGCGGTGAGGGTGGAACGTTGCACGGCGGCCGGCGGACGAGGGTGAGGGGCGAGGGCCTCGATGATGGTTGGGTTGTCAACAGAGAGAGTCAGAGAGACTGAGATGGGGACTCGATCTCGGTTTGGGATAGAGGGAGAGGGCACCAGCGAGGAGGGCGGTGGGGAGGGTGGAACGTCGTGCAGCGACTGGCAGACGAGGGCAAGGGACAAGGGCATCGCATCGATGACGGTGGGGTTGTCGCCGAGAGAGTCAGATCAGAGAGGCAAAGATGGGGATTGGGGAGTCGGGGACTCGGACTGAGTCTGGGATAAGTGGTTAACGAGTTAAGTAGAATAACTAAAATATAAAATATAAAATTATATATATACCAAAGAAATAATAAAATTATATATATATATTAAGATTTTTTATCTTATTTTATTCAAAGTTGATAAAAATAAAAAAATTAATATGACTCAACTGGGTTCGGGTCGGGTAAACCCGAATTACCCGATACCCGATTGAGATGGGTTTGGATAAAAAAAATCCAGTACCGATAGTGTTTGGACCGGATTTGGATAGTGTATTGAATATTTAGGTTTGGGTTTGGGTAGTTATGAACCTGGCTCGAACTCAACCCATTGCCATCTTTACCGAAGATAGAGTCATTAAAAAATATAAAACAAAAAAACAAAAACAAAAAATTACAAAAAAAGAATTATTAAAAAAATAAAAAAATGAATTTGGCCATGGACTAATTTTGGTTTTAAAAAAATAATTTTCTTTCTCCCGCGCGCGCTTGGCCTTTTTCTTCCCACGCGCTCCCGCTCATATCCCGTGCTTTATGGGTCTTCCTGATCCTCTCTTCGGTAGCGGGGAGCGACGGCGAAGAAATGGTGAAGAAGCGGCAGCGAGTGGCAGCAGCGTCATCCAGGTGAGTCATCGTCGGCGATCTAGATTTTATTATTATTTTTTTTGGATTGTGATAGCTCGGTGCGGGACTGAGGGAGGGCGCCAGCGAGGAAGCAAGAAGAAGATTCGAGAGGGGACGGTGAGGGCCGTCACGATCCGTGGGAGGGATGGTGAAGACGCCGCACGGAGGGGTGCCGGGGGGGCGCGGTGAAGACGCCGCGCGGAAGAGTGACGAGCGTAGCGGTGCCGGGGGGAGGGGCGGTGAATACGCCGCGGGGGTGGGGGAGGGCGGTGAGGTCACCGGGGAGGGTGCTCGATGTCGCTAGGGGAGGGGGTCGAGGTCGGCAGCGGGATTGAGCTCTCGAGGTCACCGGAGGAGGGAGAATTTAGGGATTATAAATATTAAAATAAATAGGAAAGGGAGACCGATTAATAATAAACAGTAATCATCTTTATTTATATATATATATATGTGTGTGTGTGTGGATTGTAGATAAATAAATATACTAATTGAAGGTTAGGGGATAAATTATGTTCTTAATTAATAAGCCCAACTTTGATGTTATTGATGAATAAATCGGAGACTTTTTTTGTAGTTTTTTTCAGTTCTTATCTCTGTATCTTTTTTCATTTTTCAACTCCATGTTGATTGTAATTCTTCTTATATGAATTTAAAATTGTATATTAACATATTAATTTAATGAAGATTATAAGATAAAAAATAATATGCACTTCATGTGCCAAGGTTATCATATCAAAATTTTGTCGTTATATAATTTATTTATCTTTCTTCTAGTAGATTTTTTTTGGGTAGAATGGTTCTTAAAAACCAGTAGAAAAGATATTGTGTGGGGATGGAGAAGGTTTCCAATCAAAACCTTGGGTTGGAAAAGGGACATCGAAGCCAAAAAAAAAAATTGTATGCTTGCCTTTCTTGTGGATCAAAGCAAATACCAAAGCGATATTTTTTCCCCTTTTTTTGTTCCCTTGTGTTTATCCTCTTCTTAACATGGTTGTGCTCCCACTGGAGAAGGCCTTCTGATTCTGATATCACTGAAGCTAAACTCAGTGCTTCTCCTGCTGCTAATGCTGAAGGTAAAACCAAGTTGTCTTTAGCCAACATAAACAACAATGGGAGAAGAATGTGGGGGAACATCCTGCTCTCATAGGGATTTTAGATCGAATAGATTTATGCCTCTTTGATTTATTTTATTAGGAAGTCTTTTGCCTCCAAATGTTTTATTTCTAGATGCTTAATACAATCATCTTTTTATGATCATTTGAAGAAGATAGTCAAGTTCCTCATGGAGTCTCTGTTATCTACCCCAGACTAATCTTAAACTGGAAAGTCCAGGTGGAAGACTACAATTTGAATCACCCGCTTGGTATTATATGCATGACTAAATATGTATAAGACTAAATATTTAATTCTTTCATAGTCAAGAAGTCTCGATAAATTTCTATATTGAACTAACTGCATATTAGTGACTAAACCAAGCATTTTAATATAATATAATTGCTTTATCTATTTTCTACATTTAATTATTGTATTTTGATTCTTTCTATGTTTTAAATGCACAGTATAATGGATAAGAGTTGGATGACGCAGCATAGATTAAGTGATGAGTACTTGAATGGAGTTAAAGAATTTCTTGATTTTGCATTCTCTCACTCATCTCAACCAGATAAAATTTTATATCCCTGCATCAACTGTAACAATGTGTACTACAGAAGTCGAGATGAGGTTCAATTTGATCTAGTTAGCAAGGGGATAGTTCCAAGTTATATTAATTGGTATTATCATGGAGTATGAATTTGAAGAGGAAGAAGTTAGTGATGAAGCAGAGAATGATAATGAGGGTGTGTATACCATGTTAGAAGAGGCGTCAGGGATGCCAAATATAAATCAAGAGAGGGGTGGTGCCTTGCATATTCTTGATGAGCCTAATGAAGATGCAAAAAAATTTTATAGATTGTTGAAAGATGCTCGGCAAGTGCTTTATCTTGGATGTACTTAATTCTCAAAGCTCTCTTTCCTTATAAAATTATTGCATTTAAAATGTCGCCATGGATGGAGTAATAAGTCATTTAGCATGTTTTCAACTACTGAAGGATGCATTTTCGGAGGGTGAAACAATGCCTAGTTCATATTATGAAGCAAGAAAGATTATTCAGGATTTGGGTCTTCATTATGAGAAGATAGATGCATGTCCCAATAATTGTATACTATTTTGGAAGGAATATGCCAATGCCAATCAATGTGTCAAATGTGGTGCTTCCAGATGGATGTTTGGGATGGTTGAAGACAATGAGACTAAGGGTGTTAGAAAAAAAATTCCTATGAAGATTCTTAGATATTTTTCATTAAAGCCAAGACTTCGGAGATTATATATGTCATCAAAAATAGCATCTGATATGACATGGCATGAAGAGGATCGCATTAATGATGGGTTATTAAGGCATCCAGCAGATTCTCAAGCTTGGAAGAAATTAGATGAGCTTTATCCCTCATTTGCATTGGAACCTCGTAATGTCAGACTTGGGTTAGCAAGCGATGGATTCAACCCATTCGGGAATATGAGCATTGCACGTAGCACATGGCCTGTTGTTCTAGTTCCTTATAATCTCCCACCATGGATGTCTATGAAAAAATCTTTTTTCATGTTATCCTTGTTTATTCCTAGTCCTAAGGCTCCAGGAAATGACATTGATGTGTTCTTGAAGCCTTTAATAGATGAATTGAAGGATCTGTGGGAAGTTGGTATTGAAACATATGATGCCTCTAGAAAACAGAACTTTCGACTACATGCGGCAGTATTGTGGACAATAAATGATTTTCCTGCATATGTAAATTTATCTGGATGGAGTACTAAGGGGAGGTGGGCTTGTCCTTCTTGCAATAAATACACTTGTTCTCATTATTTGAAACATGGAAGGAAAATGTGTTATATGGGGCATCGTCGATTTCTACCGATGAATCATAGATGGAGAAATAATAGAACTCATTTTGATGGTACTAAAGAATTGAGAGAAAAACCTCCACAATTATCAGGTAATGATGTTTTGGATCAATTAAGCATCTCAAAAAGGGAAAGGTTGAAAAAAAGTCGACCAAGTAAGACAAATAAAGATTGGCTGAGTAACTGGAAGAAGAAGAGTATTTTTTTTGAGTTGCCATATTGGAAAACTCTTTTATTGCATCATAACCTTGACGTTATGCATATCGAGAAGAATGTATATGAAAATGTGCTTAGTACCTTATTGAATATTAAAGGTAAAACAAAAGATGGTTTAAAGGCTCGTCTAGATTTAAAAGAAATGTGTATTAGGGAGCAACTTCATCCAATAGACGAAGGTGATAGGATATTATTGCCTTCTGCATGCTACACGTTATCTTCAAATGAAAAGTTCAAGTTATGTGAATTTCTAAAGGAGGTGAAAGTTCCAGATGGTTACTCATCCAATATCTCACAATGTGTGAATCTAAAAGAACATAAGATTTCAGCACTTAAGAGCCATGATTATCATATTCTTATGCAGAGATTACTCCCTCTTGCAATACGTAAGCTCTTGCCTAAAGATGTTTGTGAGGCTTTGATTGAATTGAGTAATTTCTTTAGAGAGTTGTGTTCGAAAGTCTTGAAAGTTAAAGAGTTAGAACATTTAGAGTCTCAGATTGTGGAGACCCTTTGCAAATTAGAAAGGATATTCCCTCCAACATTCTTTGATGTTATGGTGCACCTGCCCATTCATTTATCAAGTGAGGCTAAGATTGCAGGACCTGTGCAATATCGCTGGATGTATCTTATTGAAAGGTTTGTTAACTATTTAATTAAATTTACCATTATATCTTATAAAGATGTATATTATCTTATCTATTTACTATAAGTTATACATATTACAGGTATTTACAGACGTTAAAAACTTATGTTCGAAATAAGAGTCATCCGGAGAATTCAATTGCAGAAGGATATCTTGCAGAAAAATGTTTGACTTTTTGTTCAAGGTATCTACAAGGGATTGAAACTGCATTCAATCAAGTGGAAAGAAATGATGATGGTTGTATTGGAGAATCAAGTGAAGGATTGTCTGTATTTAAAAAAATTGGTCATACATTAGGAAAGGGGACACCATGTGAACTTGCTAGAGAGGAATGGCTACAAGCTCGTCTTTATGTTTTGAAAAATTGTGATGAAATTCATCCATTTCTCAAGTAAGTACAATCCTTGCATTAATTTAATTTATATATTAAATAATATTACTAATTGGTTTTCTTTTTAATTCATCCTCTTAATTTTTTTTGAAGCAAAGAACACAAACAATTAGTTGCCAGTAGTTTGACAAATGCACATGCAAAGGAGGTGGATAGTGTTCATGATTAGGGATTTTCCAAATTGGTTAGAAAGTCGAGTAAGAGTTATAAATTTTATACTTTGAATGTTTTATTAATTGATTATTGTCTTGACTTTATTTTCTTTTTTTTTGGATTGAATAGGTGACACAATTATATAATTCTAAGAGTGGAGAAGTGAATGAACACTTATTATCACTTGCTCGTGGTCCTGTCCAACAAGTGATGTGTTATAAAGGATATGTAATTAATGGTTTTAGTTTCACACCAAGGATCGTGAGAAGGAAAGAAAGACTCAAAGTAGTGGAGTTTTTGTAACAGGAGAGACAAATAGCTATGCAAGTGCAAGAGACAACAATCCAATTGTTGGCAACATCGACTATTATGGTATTCTAACAGATGTTATTGAGTTACACTACCTTGGTGGAAATCGGATTGTTTTATTTAAATGTGATTGGAGAGATGTCTACAGCCAACGAAGGGGAATCAAGGTTGATCTTCATGGGTTCATTTGTTTAAATTTTACTCGGTCTTTGCATACTAATGAACCCTTTATACTTGCATGTCAAGCAGAACAAGTTTTTTATGTAAGAGACACAGTGGATTCTGATTTGTATATTGTTCAAAAGTTTTAACCTCGTGATTTTTATAATATACATATGCAAGGAGAAGTGCTGAATGATGATGATGAAGAGGAAGTGTTCAATGATGATGCTTATCAACAAAATGAAACATGTGGTGTTCAATGTTTACCATATATTGAAGAGTCTAAAGGAGATATATTAAGTTGGCATAGAATTGATATTCCAGGACAACATGTGGATCCAACTGAAGTAGCACAGCAAACAAGAAAAAAAAGGAAGAAAAAATGATGATGATAATGATTACATCATTATTTTACTTTATAGATTGTATATAATTTTTAATCAATGAACATGTACTTAATGCTTGATCCCTTAATAAATTTTTGGTTATCATAGTATATTTTTCTTATTTTATGCTCTTTTTATGTATTTTTATTTTGTCATCATAATATTCTTGTGCATTTATATTTTAACATGAGCATTTGATACCTTGATTTGTATAATATGCATGATTCTATCTTTTTTTAATTTAGTATAAATTGTTGTTGACATGCAAAAGATTATTATTGTAGGATATTCTTTAATTATGGCTACAGGTTCAAGCAATAATGAAAATACTTCTATTCAACTTACTGGATCACAACCCTCATAATTACCTACTCAACTTAGCAATGCTGGTAAGATTTAATACCATTTACTTTTAAAAAAAGGTTATGTTCAACTCTTTATATTGATGTAGATGTCTAATACTAATATTATTCCTTCTTATTTTGATGAGCGTATATTTAATTGCAATTCAAAATGCCAGCATGAAACAAGATGAGAAAAGAAAAAAAATGACATGGGACTACTATAACTTGATTCTGCTGGATGCACATGTAAATAACTTGACAAAAGCTTCTTCTTGAAATTGTACTATGGCAATCAGGCATTGACTGCTCTCCAGTCTCTCTTCTTTAGAGTTATTAACTAGCAGTTTCTTTAAATATTACTCTTTTTTTATTTGTTTATACCACGAATGTATAAAAAAAGTCTTAACTATTGCTGGTTATGAAAAACTCTTACTAAGAACATGCCACATAAATAAAAAAAATATATAAGGAGCTGATTTCAACTCATTTGATTTATCTATGTTGCTTGGTAATCTTGCTACTCATATAATGAATTTATAGTTTTGAAAAATTTCTATGTTCATAATAAGAAATATGCTTTTCAATTTATTGCTTGACTACAAGACTTTAGGCTAAACTTGCATGGCTATATCAATTAAATATTCTTGATCATCTTTCATGCTTACATGGATATCTCCTAATCTTGACATTCATGATTAAGGTCGGTTTTATAATTTGAATCTATTATAAGATGACAAGTAATCATTAAAAGCATGTCAAATTATGTCATAGATCCAAATTTTAGTTGTATCATTAAGATTGCATTGCATTGCATTTTAAGACCTCCATCAAATATTGTTTGAGATTGCATTGCATGTAAAACCATGATTTTCTTAGAAGGAATTGGATTATGGAATTGGTTTGATGATAGGAGATCAAGCATATATGAGTGATAATAAAATTTAGAAAGATATTCACAAGAAAAGTAATGTTATACATTTCTTTTTATAGCTTTTGCATAATTTATGAATTGTTACAAATGTTATAGTGGTTGGGTTGATTTGAGTTGTACCATTATTTTGAATATATTTTAAGTATTTTTTTATATAATTAGTTTTGATTTTTAATAGGTTCATCTGGTGTAAAAAAAAGAACTCGAGGGAAGACACGAAATCTCAAGTTAATAGCATTGAGACCTGGTGAAAAATTGCCTTTGGAATTTAATGGTTTTGGGCAGACAATAGGTATAAATGCAAATATTTTTACTAGCCATCTTGGAAAGATTGTTAGAAATGGTGAAGATGCACCAATCACTTATAAACGATGGGAAAAAATTCCACAAGGGAAGAGGGAAAAGATGTATAAACATGTATTGGTAATGTGAATAAATATTACATAATCCTGATATTCCAATATCATTTTTTTTGTTAGATGGATTATTATGATTTATATGTTTATTTTATACTTAATTGTTTCAGGATAAATTTGAGTTTATGGAAACTCAATGTATAAAAGATTGGATTATGCAGAAAATGGCGAGAAAGTTTTCAAACTACAAGCATAAGTTGAAGACGGACTATTATGATAAATATATCACCGATGAAGAGAGGATTGAACATTGTCCACCGGATATATTACGAGATCAATGGATAGAATTTGTTCATTGGGTGGGCGCACCAGAATTTCAGGTAAATATTTAATTATAAAAATAATATTTATATTGATAATGTTACTAAATTACTTGGTTTTTTATATAGATAAAATGTGATCGAAATAAGCACAATCGATCAAAACAAAATTTGGGTCATACTACAGGCACAAAGAGTTATGCTCATATAAGAGCCGAGGAGGTATAAATTTATAATAATGTTAGTGGATGTGTTAAATTTTATTCTACATTTTTCTATCTCTTTTTCTTTTTCTTTATTGTTGGCATATATAAAATTATTTTAGATATTTAATAAATAGTAATAAATTATTTATCAAGCATGTAGACTGTGAAGAAGGGGCGTGAGCCTACTCAATGGGAGATGTTTTGCATGATACATAAACGAAAGGATGGGACTATGGTCGATACAACATCACAAAATATAGTGGTAAATAGTTAAATTTCTAAGTTCATTTATATTCATATTGAGCTTTCTCTACATGTGACTTCCCAGATTTTAAATATAATTATATAATTATCATTTGATTATACAAATACATGTATGTATATTATTAGGAGTGTTTTGAGAATTTGTCAAACCAAATTGGGGAACAATCTTCTGGCTCAATTGTAGAAGATAAGATTTTTTCACAAATTATGGGACCTGAGAGGCATGGACGTGTACATGGATATGGATTGGGTCCAACACCTACTTCTGTATTTGGAAAAGGTCCAACTCGTGTAGAACTCATTAGTGAATTGAAAGAATCAAATAAGCGTAATAAAGAAATGAAAGATGAAATAGGACAGTTAAAGAAGATGATGGAAGAAGAAAGGAAGAAAAATGAAGAGGATAGATTGCAGTTCACCACTTTTATGGAGGAGATGAGTAGTAGAATATCTTATAGGACTTCTAGTATGGTAAGTTCTATCTTTTTAAGTGTTTTATTTTATATATAATTAAGAATATACTTTAGTTTTTTCTAATCTTTTTTGTGTACTATGTTGTGCATATCACTTTTGATTTTTTATTTCTAGCTATATGACCTTATTTTTGTTATCTAATTTATTTTTGAAACAGGAAAATAATTAGGCAAAGGATGAGTGCTATGGATCGAAAGATGGAAGTCATGAAGCATTAGCAAGTACATTTGGATGTTATGTGCTATATAACTTATTTTAAATTTGAAGTTTTAGCAAGTATGGTATAAATTTTAACAATCATTATATGATGTATGGATTTTTTTTCTATGGTTGTTTTATGGATGTTTTGAGTTTTTTATTTTTATGACATTGAAATATTGTTGAAGTGAGAATAAAATCTTTATTCTCTTTGCTTGAAACAAATTTGAAGGCTTTGAATGTCGAAATAAATTTTTATTATTCCAGGTGTATTATTATATAATTGTACAGTTTCTATTGCTTAAAGATATTTTTAGTAGCAGCCACTTTATCATAAAATATATAATGTTTAGTGACCACATTTAATCGCCGCTAAAGATATATTACTGGCAGCCATCACTGATGGTCATAATATGTAGCTCTTTTAGTGACAACTGCAGGCTGCCACTAAATATTTTGTTAGTAGCGGCCACTAGTAATCGTTGCAAAATATTTAATATTTTAGTGACCAATATATGGTTGCCATTAAAATATTATTCTTTAGTGACCATTACTTGGTCACCACAAAAAATGCAACGGTTAGTGGCCGCCACTTACACAAGTCACAAAAGGTATTTTTCGGTGACCACATCATGATCGTCACTAAAAAGCTCTTTTATGATGGTCATTCAAGGTTGCCACTAAACTTTGATTTTTTAGTGACCAGAACTCAACCGTCACTAAACATCATTATTAATGGCAGCCACATTTTTTGTCACAAATGGTTTTAGTGACACGACGTTTAGTGACCAATGTGGCAGCCACTGCTGACCGCCACTAAACCTATTTAGTGGCGGCTTTTGAAACTTTTAGTAACGGCCTTGGCCGCTACTAAAAGTCATTTTTCTTGTAAGTTAGTTAGCATAACTTCCTCATAACCGTATGTAGTGGCTGTCGAAAATTTTGTTACCGAAGTCGAGGGTATCAACCATGTGGGTAGTTATAATGATCAGAATGGCTTCTAACTGCTTTTGGTCATGGGACCATTTATATGCTTCGGATGCATTCTCCTTAGAAAAAATTTGAAATGAATTTAACTATTGTCTTCGAACTATCCTCTTCGAAGTAGGCCGAAGAAGCGTTAGCTTATATGCTTCAGAATTATTTCCTTCAGAATGGGCCAAGAGATAAAGGACCGTTCATTATGAAATCAAAGTGGACAAACTTTGTGCTTCAAAAGTATTCTCTTCGGACCAAGCTGAAGACTAATTTATGAAATATAGTTGACAGGAAGGTGGAGTTAGAATATTGTTTCATAGGGTTAGATTGTAGCCCTTGTTAGACTTTAGAGATATCATCTTCAGGCGCACTGACTTGTTTGATGGGTCCTTATAAGATCGATTAGATTGGTGAACCGGCAATTATTTTGTATCAAACCGAATTATCACAACAGTTGCCCCCTACTCCCAATTTCGAAATAATTTTATTTCAAAAAATGAGAGTAGTTATAGTTTGTCATCTATGGATGAAAAGAAGATAATCAATAATGGTGAATCACTGACTCTTCCTCTCGCAATAACTGATTTATGATTCGAAGATCGTCCTAAGGACAGGTGTTAGCCTCTTATTGATGCTTCAAAAAGATAACGCAGATTCGAAAGCCTGGCTGATCCTCTCATTAAAAAGACTTTTATGGGACTCTTGGCCGATCGAGAATGTATACTTGGTGACATCTTGAGCCCTAGTCATTATGTTGAAAACTCATCTTGGCCGTCTATGACATTTCTCGCGGATCGTAACTAACAATTCATCAATCGACGTCCCTTAGTAATTCGTATCCATGATTGGCGTCGCTAATACGTTATGTGACTAAGAAGATCATCAATTTTCTGAGAAAATCCTACTGTCCCGCATATATAAAAAAGGGAAGTCATCCTACGAAATGAACTTCCGCACTTCCTATTGGAACTTCCTTCTTCTTTCTTTCACTAGACACCATTCTGCTTCTCATACAAGTTATCATGTTTTTATCTGGAGGTAGGGGTCTTTCTCTTCACTTTTTTCATAATGTCCAAGTTAATAAATAGCTCGACCGTTGGTAAAGGTTCAATGGGTGATGAACCTTCTGGGAGTGGAGGTCCTACTAGAAGAAAAAATTCCGAACTTTCTTTAGAAATGGTTGCCAGTTCTTTGTCTTTTATTAGGGTAAAAAAATCTTCAGGAACGTTACCATATTCCTAGGACCTATAAAACATTATTTCCCAGACCCGATGAGAGGGTCACTCGTCCTCCTCCTGGGGCTATTACTATATGCGAGGATCATTTAAAGGCTGGCCTTAGGTTTCCTCTTCATCCTTTTTTAGTGAAGATATTCACCCTTTATCAATTAGTCTCAGCTCAGCTGACGCCAAACAGCTTTAGAAATATCTGTAGATTTTTAGTTCTTTGCAAACTCCGTAAGGTAGTGCCCAAAATCTCGTTATTTACTTCTCTCTTTGTACTGAAGAAAAACATTCACGGTCAAGGATGGTGGGTCATCGGCCCCCATCCGAGTCGAAAACTAATTAAAGGGATGCCTAGTGCCATACACGGGTGGAAACCTTGTTTCTTCTTTATTTATTACCAAGCATGGGGCTTTAACCTCGAATGGAAGACTCCATGCTTAGATGCAAATGCCAGAAAAAGAATCTTGAAAGCCAATCAGAAGGATTTTGAGACATTGTCCAATTCAGAGGTTCCTTTGGTCAAGGAACTACTAAGGGAACAAAACCTCCATCTCACTCATATCAACGAGCTTCCAACATTAGGTATAGTAAATAGTTGGCTTTAATTCCTTTCAGAATCTATTTTGCATTTCCAATGACTGATTCGAGAAACCTTTTCTCTCTGGTTTAAGTGAAAAAATGAAGCCTAATCTTGAAAAACTCCTACAAGCATCCAAAAAAAGAGCAATACCGGTTCATCAAAAGGAAATAGAAGTCCAAAAGAAAATCAGGGCCGAAGGAACCTCAAGGACAAGCCCAACAAGGATCATACCAGATAGAGACGATGCTTCTATGACAGAACCTCCGTCAAGGATTTCCACTCCATTACCTTCTCCGGAGCAACCTATCCCAGATCCGATTATCGAAGAGCCGATTCGTCCTTCTCCAAAGGATAAAGGAAAATCTCCTCAAACTGAAGAAGATACAGTGAGAAACGCTCCAACAGATAAAGAATGTAATATGGATTTTGAAGTTTTTTCTGATGCACGAGGCTTGGTGTACCTCGAATTAGCTATGAAGATATAAAAGTTCACCCTCCTCCCTCGAGACTGGGAAGTCAGCAAAACTCGAAATATTAAGGAAATATCTGATTCGACGTTCTCATCTATGCTGAAGGTAAATATTATTTCCTTTCTTCTTTTTTTTTGATATAGTATTTAACTTGGTTAGCTTCACATTCTACATGGTCAATGCAACTGATTCATGATATTACTCTTATGGAAGAGAGTATAATTGATTTTAGAGACTATCATAAAAGAACTCAAGAAAAACTCCAAATGACAGAAGCCGAGAAGGAAGTAGCTGAAGAGTTAAAGAAGGCCATGGAGGAGAAACTTTCTTTAAGTGATGCCGCAGTCTAAAACTTAAAAGCTGAATTAGAAAAGGCTCAATCGAGGGCTTCTAAACAAGGGGCAAAGCTCAAGAACAGAAAAAAGAAGATTCGGTCCTTGGAACATTCAGCCAAGGAATCTCAGAAGAAGACCGAAGAAGCAATAAAAAAAGTCAATGAAGCGGTCAGAAAAGCCGAAGCAGTGACTGAAGAAATAGAAGCATTAAAGGATCAAGTAAATAGGGCAATCGAAAACTATAAGAAGACTTCAGCATTCGATGATGAAATGACCGAATCAGGGGCATTCAGCTACCATGCAGGTTATAATAATGGGGTGAAAGAAGTGCAAAAACTTTATCCAAACCTTGATATCTTGAACATTCAATTATATGAAATCTAAGGGACAGAAGAGCCTGGATCTCCAATAGCTACTAAAGAAATATTGGGTCACACTGAAGAGGCTTATGCCGTAATCGAAGAGGCTGCTGAAGAAGAAGTATTAGTAGCTACAGACCCAATCAACCCGACTCAAGCCGAAGAGATTCTGGCTGAAGCTAACCCATCATAAGTAGCTGATGCAAAAGTTGCACAATTTTTGTAGCTCTTTTCCTTCTTGATCATGTTATAAGAAAGATAACATACATGTACTACTTTTCCATGAATAGAACATCTTTCTTTCTAGATAAATTATGCCATAATGAGAAATTCACCAAGCATAGATTCATCAGAGGTAAGATGCTGAATGACAATCTCTCTAACCATATAGAGTCTGTGAATAAGCAATATTCCTAACAAACACATCAACCATCAACCCCAAAATTTCGAATGAAAATTCATTTAAGGATAAAGTCTTTGGACCAAAAGTAATACAAAGTCTTTGGACTTAGTCACAATGTAAACATGGGCTTTAAAGAATCCAAACAATTCAGCGTACCATATAAGCGATCTTTCTATTTCTAAATTCAAATTCTTCAAATCACATTGAACATAATCGACCAAACAAAAAACCAGACTTTAGATACTTCTACCATTAATATATCAAATGAAAGAGCTTGACATGTGAAATTATCTTCTTCTTCCAAGAAGATATAATAAAATAATCATGTAAATGAAATACCATTATTTTGCTTCTTTTTTCTTGGTGAATAAGAAGATCCAAAATAATTAAACTTGTCATTTCATCAACTTTTCTTCTAGGATTGACTACTTAGATTATTGCTGATCGAAAACAAAACAATATATATTGATTGGATATACTCCGGTGTGTCACCGAATTTACTCTGCACTTCATTGGATTTATCATAGAATAGACCGCGTAGGTCATCCCTGTGTCTTTGATAGAGAATAAGACAGGCTAATTAGGCCCACCTCGAACTTCATCAGATTTGTCATTGGGTAGATCACGTAAATCATCCCCGTGCCTTTGATAGAGAATAAGACAGGCTGGTTAGGCGTACCTCGGCACTTCATCAGATTTACCGTTGGATAGATCACGTTGATCATCCCCATGCCTTTGATAGAGAACAAGACAGGCTGATTAGGCCCACCTTGATCTGAATATTTTAATATAATTTCATAAACAGAAATTTTTATTGATAATATTTGTAAAGGTTCTCCACATTTCAAGGCCGAGGCAATAAAGTGCCTTCCAAAGTTTCGAGTCGATAAGCTCCTGGGTGGAGGACTTTCCTAATTCGATAAGGACCTTTCCAGTTAGGAGAAATCTTGCCTTGTTCAGTCGGTTTAGATACTTCGGACCTCCGCAGGACTAGATCTTTGGGGCAAAAAATTTGCTCTTTTATACGAGAGTTATAGTATTTGGCAATCTTTTGGTGATATGCCACCATCTTCAATTAAGCATGGAGTCAGGTGCCTTACAATAAGTCCAAATCAATCCTTCGGCGCTTCAAATTTTTAGGTTCTTTATAATGGTTAATCCGTAAAGATTGTAAAGAGACCTTTATAGGGAGGACTGCTTCAATGCCGTAAGCTAAGTGAAATGAAGATTTGCCGATGATTGTTTTGTGAGTGGTTTGGTATATCCAAAGAATCGAATTCAATTCTTCGGCCCATGATCTCTTAGTATCGTTCAACCTGGTCTTGAGACCATGAAGAATAGTTCTGTTGGTCACTTCAGCTTCTCCATTAGATTAAGGGTGACTAACAAAAGTCAACTTATGAAGTATATAATACTTGTGCAGAAGCCTTTGAACTTCGGATTGTCGAATTATCTTCCGTTATCAGTAATAATGGCATAAGGAATTCCAAAATGGAAGATAATAAAGTTCTTACAAAATTCTCAACTTTTGTCTCAATAATTTGTGCCAAGGGTTCGGCCTCAACCCACTTAGTGAAATAGTCGATAGCTACTATAAGGAATTTCCATTGTCCAGAGGCTGGAGGGAACGGGCCAAGAATGTCCATTCTCCATTGAGCAAAAGGCCAAGGAGCTATCAACGGAGTCAGCTAATTTGAAGGCCATCTTTGTATATTATAATACTTCTGACACTGATCACATCTTCGGACAAAATCTGCGGAATCCTTTTGGACAGTTGGCTAATAGTAGCCTTGATAAATTATTTTGTAAGCCAAGGATCTGCCTCCCAGGTGATCCCCATATATACCTTCATGCATTTTTTTGAGAGTATAATCGGTATCTGATGGCTCTAGACATTTTAACAAAGGTTGTGTAAAGGATCTTTTATACAAAGTCCCGTCTAAAACCAATACTGGGAAGCCATCCAATGAAGTTGTTTAGCTTCAAGCTTATTTTCAGGCAATATTTCTTCATTCAAGAATTTATGACTGATCCATCCAGAGGGCTCATGTTTGTCGGATATACCTCCACTGTAGATTCAGATATGCTAGGGCCTTCAAGATATTCTACGTATGTCAACTAAGGTAATCTGGTTGGTGGTCGTGAGCATGAAAGAGCATCAGCCCAAGAATTTTCTGTTCGAGCACATGAGCAATTTCAAAATATTCTAGCTAGATATTAGACCTTGTACCTTCCACAGGTATGAATCATATAGGATCTCGAGCTTTGAATTCGGCTTTCCACTTGATTCATCACCAACTGAGAATTGAAAGACTTTAAAACCTTTCAAATCTTTAATTTCACATTTTAACCTTCATCTTTAATTGAGCAATTTTGAGTCCAGCAATAGGGCTTCATACTCTGGCTTGATTATTCGAAGCTTGAAAAGAAAACGAGAGCATACTCTATGATCTGACCATTCGGACTGGCCAGAATGAAACCTGCTCCATAGCCATTGGCGTTGAAGGCACCATCCACATGGAGCATCCAAACGGATTCCAAACCTTCTTCGATGGTTTTCTTCCTCTTTGGCCCTTGTTGATCATCATCTGGTCCCCAAGTGCATTCAGTTGTGAAATCAGCCAGGACTTGTACTTTCATCGCTGATCTAGGCTGAAAGTCAATGTCAAGTTTTTTTAACTTGATGGCCCATTTAGCAATCCTTCCTGAAGTGTCGGAGTATTGCAAGATGGCCTTCAGGGGCTGATCCATCACAACATAATAGATGGGCTTAGAAATAGGGTCGTAAATGTTTTGCCACAACCATTAATAAAAAAAGAGTTTTTTGTATTCTAGGATATCGTACTTCCATCTCATGTAATACCTTGCTGGTATAATAGATGACTTCTAATGGGTTGGCATCTTTTCGAACAAGTATTGAACTAACCGCTTCGTTTGAGGCAGAAACGTACAAATAAGTATTTTCCCTTCATATGAGGTTTAGAAAGTAAAGGAGGGTTCTCCAAGTATTCTTTCACTTATCAAAGGCAAACATACAATTGTCTGACCATTCAAAACTTTGAAAATTGGAAGACACCTTTTCGCTGATCGAAAAATAAATCGACTTAGAGAGGAGGCAATTCTCCCTGTCAGCCGCTATACTTCTTTCTTGCAGGAGGGATGTCTCATGCTTCGGATGGCTTGAATTTTTTTTGGATTAACTTCAATTCCCCGCTTGGTAACTAAAAATTCCAAAAACTTTTCTGACATCACACCAAAAGTGCACTTGGTTAGATTCAACTTCATTTGATGGATCTAAGGGCATAAAGGATTCCTTTAAATCTTCAATGTGATCGAACTTATGAAGACTCTTTACAATCATATCATCAACATAAGCTTCCATATTTCTTCCTATTTGATCTTAAATACTTTGTTGATTAATCTTGGAAGGTTGCTCCGACATTTTTCAATCCAAATGGCATCACTTTGTAATTGTAAAGTCCTTTTCTGTAATAAAAGTGGTCTTTTCTTCATCATTAGGACCCATTCGTATATGATTATTCTTGAAAAAGCATCCATGAAGCTCAAAACTGAAGACCAGCGGTGGCATCAATTAACCGATCTATCTTTGGTAAAGGTAAGCTGTCTTTTAGGCAAGCCTTATTAAGATCCGTATAATCAATGCAGATCCTCACTTGCCATTAGACTTCTTCTCCATCACGACATTGGTCAACCAATTCAGATACTACACTCCCTTATAAATTTGGCTTTGAAAGTTTGCTGACTTCTTCGTCATAACCTTGTCTCTCTGGAGCAAAGTTCATGTTCTTCTGCCAAATGGGCTTACGATTAGGATTCCTTTCCAATCGGTGTATAATTATTTTGGATGGAATCTCGGGCATATCCGAAGCTGCCCAAGCAAAGATATCAGCATTACTTTGAAGAAAGTGAATTAGTCTTGCCTTTGTCTCTTCGTCTAATAGACTACCAATTTGAATAAATTCCGTTGGATCGTCTTCGAACAAAAGTATAGAAGTGGTCCTTTCTACAGGTTCTCCAAAATCTTTAGTTTTGTCTCTTGGATCCAACTGATCAAGTATTAAAGAATTTGTCGATTGTTTATCCTAGATTATTAAACATTGGCGAGCGACCTCTGATCTCCTTTCATTTCTTCAATGCCATTACTAGTAGAAAATCACACCAAAAGGTGATAGGTCGATACTATGACCCGAAATTTATTTAAAGCAGGTTGTCCTACTACTATGAAGTTATGGGGAGTCTTTTGACATGGCTCGGTGCCAAAAGTCACGGGTAAAACTATTTCCCCTTCAACCCCAACCTGATTTCCTCGAAGAGCCAGTTAGAGGAATAAGAGACCTCTATAGCTTACTTTTAGATAAATCCATTCTAAGAAATGCATCATACAGAAAAACTTTGGCAAAACAAAACTTCCATTATCTATCAGAATTCTTCTTACATCATATCTTGCTATTACAGCTGAAACCAAAAAGGATCATCATGTAGGAGTTGAACTCCTTGTAGATCTTCATCCGAAAAGCAAATAGAATTATTGCCTCAAGTCTCTTGGGATTATCCTCTTCAGCTTCAATTCTCCAACCAATTGACCGATGGAGCATGCCTACCCTCCCATCGGTTGGCCTTTGGTGAGGCAGTTCAGCTTCATCGGTATTTTCTCTTAAGGGTGGTTTTGCTTCGACTTGAGATTCTGGATGACTAATATATTTTTTCCAGATACCCTCTTTTGATTAGGTCTTTTATAAGCCTCGGAGCTGAAAGCACTCTTCAGTATTATGGTCGTGGTCCCGGTGGAATCAGCAATATTTATTCTTGTTCCTCACATTAGTGGAGGTCTTTATGGATATGGCATTTGCAAGCAATTTTCCTTCTCTATTTTCAGTAAAATCTTTTCTCTTAGGAGGTTGAAGGAGTGTGGAGTCGAATCGCATGCCGAATATAGCTAGGTTTAGGATTATGGCATGGAACCAACGCGTCGTTGAAGATTTGGGCACATTTGATCCCCTGCCAGTCTTTTTCTTGGAAGAGGATCTCCCCTCAGTGAGTCGCCGACTCATCGCCTGCTCCTCAATAGCAGCATACTTCTGAGCCCTTGCCAGTAGTTTGGCATAATTCATAGAAAATCTTTTGTCCAGGAAAAAGTAAACCTGAACAATCTAAGACCTTTCTTCAGGGCTGACATGGCCACGTGCTCATTGAGATCAGGGATCTCAAGAGAGGCCGAATTGAATCGAATGATAAACTCTTAAGGCTTCTCCTTCGTTCTACTGAAGGTGGAACAAACTGTCTATATTCGAGGCATCTTTCGAAAGGTTCGAAAATGTGAAATAGACAACTGCTCCAATTTAGTGAATGAATGGTGCCTGGCTGTATGCTCGAATACCACATTCGAGTAGCTTTTCTTAAGGTGGCAGGGAATGCAAGGCAATGCAACACATCGGATGCCCCTTGTATCATCATATGAGCTTTGAAGTTTCCAAAGTGATCAGGGGATCGATAGTTCCATCGTAAGCTTTCAATGAGGAATCTTGAAGTGCCGAGGATGACTTCTTCCATAATTCGATCGAAGAAAGAAGGTCATGAATTAAAAATCATATTTTGTCATCTCTTCTCTGATCAGTGAGCCTGGCTATTTATGACTCCAACACTTGAACTTCTCCACATAATTGAGGTTCTTTTCTTTTCACTTAACTCCCTCGGGGTAGAACTTCAGAAGAAACAGAGAGAGAGTGCCTGTTCTTTTCTTGTCAGATTGACCCTCCATTGGCCCACCAGGTGGAGAATTGTAACGCTTATGAGAAAACCAAGTTTGTGAAGAACATGGGGTAGTTTCTCGGTGTCGGTTTGCCCTTCCTCTAGTTCGATGACTATGTTGAGAAGTGGCCGGCGAGCATTGTTTTTGAACATGGGGTAGGTTCTCAACATCGGTTTGCCTTTCCTCTAGTTCGATGACTATGTTGAGAAGTGGCTGGTGACATTGTTTTTGAATAGTAGTTTTTGAAAGGTTTGGACTAAGGTTGTCAGGCGTCAACTTGATTCAAGAGGGCCTCAAATTGCTGCTGCCCTATAGCCAACATAGGGGGTGGCATATCTTTTTCACCACAGGATTATTCATCTGAGGAGCAAGGTGTTCCCTACTTACAAAAGCATTCTGGACTTTTCCTTTAACCATTCTTGTTTTTCAAGGTTCTCCTTAATAGAAGAAATTCTATCCCCTTCCTGGCGTGCCAATCTGTTGACGCTAATCCTCATGGATTGGTTGAAGTGATCTGCTACCAGTTCATCTTTGATGAAACCTTAATGAAATCCTGCAAACATAACTTCCTCATAACCGTATGTAGTGGCTGTCGAAAATTTGTTACCGAAGTCGAGGGTATCACCATTTGGGTAGTTATAATGATCAGAATGGCTTCTAACTGCTTTTGGTCATGGACCATTTATATGCTTCGGACACATTCTCCTTAGAGAAAATCTAAAATGAATTTAACTATTGTTTTCGAACTATCCTCTTCGAAGTAGGTCGAAAAAGCGTTATCTTATATACTTCGGAATTATTTCCTTCAGAATGGGCCAAGAGATAAAAGACCATTCATCATGAAACCGAAGTGGACAAACTTTGTGCTTCAAAAATATTCTCTTCGAACCATGCTGAAGACTGATTTATGAAATGTAGTTGTTAGAAGGTGGAGTTAGAATATTGCTTCATAGGGATAGATTGTATCCCTTATTAGACTTTAGAGAAATCATCTTCAGGTGCACTGACTTGTTTGACAGGTCCTGATAAGATCGATTAGATCGGTGACCGGTAATTATTTTGTATCAAATCGAATTATCATAACAACTGTCATATTACATTATAATATAAGTGGAAGGAAAAAGGAAAGGATAATATTGTTAAAAAATTACTTAGAAATGATAATCCGGATTACCATCCCTTTCAAGGGTAATTCATAATATGGTTGGGCCTTATTAAATTATTAGCAATATGGATAGATTGCCTACTACCAAACGTAACTATATAGAAAAGTTAATGTATGCATCGTCAGATGAGATGACGCCTCTCTTTCTGTACATGTATAATTGCACCCAAGTCCCTTAATGTCCAATCCCTAGCCTCTCTCTCTATAGATAGAGCCCTTGAGCCTCTCGTATCTCTTCACATAGCCTCTTCTAAATCCTATTGTTTCTTCTTTCCCGGGATAACATTCGTTTCGCTTTCTTTATCGTAAGGCCTTCTCTTCTCCCATTCCCTCCAAGCCAATGCGAATCCAATCTTTTTAGTCTCTTTTTTCGTTCATCTTTAATTCTTTAGTTCATAATGAATGTTTAGCCTTCTTTACTTTTTATTTCTATTTTTTTTCATATCAGATTTCGATGGAATATGATAATTGTTGTTGACATTGTTCTTCTTGTTGTTTCTTCTGCTTTTCCCACATATTCCTTGTCTTCTTCTTCATTCTTCTCCTTTTCTTTTCTTCTTGTTTTTTTTTTTTTTTTTTTGGAGGAGCAGGGAAGGCTGGAATATATCAACCACCCATGTTTATTAAGAGAATAAAGATATACAAGAGAGTAAAAAGTGTTGAAGATTACAAACATATTCTTCATAGAATCATTGGATTGGATCAAAAAACATAAGAAGCCTAGCTTGTTGATTTCACCCTCATTTCTTTTATTCCCTTTAACATATTCGCACCGAATATATTGTTCACTTGGTTTTAATTCCGAGTAATACTATTACGATACCCAGCTACCTAGTTCATAAATATATATACATATACAATATATATATACACATATACATACATAATATATATATATATATTTATTTATTTATTTATGTATGTATATAGAGAAGAGAGAAAGAGAGAGATGAACTATGCCTCCTAGGATGAAGATGGAAAGATTGAAAAGGATTTGAGAAAATTGGGTTAAAAATTGTAAAAGAAAATAAGAAAAATTGGTAAAAGCTGTCCATGAAAGGTTTTAGAAAAAGAATATGTAGAAACTCACCTTATTCATCATAATGATTTGCTCATATTATAAAGAGTTATGATATACATAATTATGATTACAAGAGATTAGGAATCAAATACATATTTAAACATTCTTAATTTACATATTATATAATCATGACTGATTCCTTGATTTATTTTCAGGTATTATCTCTAGCATAAAAATTCAAATATTTTTAATTTATAGATTATAAAATCATGACTGATTTTCTGATTTATTTCCAATATTATCTCTATCAAGTGCCTGTTTACATAATCAGTTTATTTCTATTTGGACCTTTGATCATAAATACATAGAAGAGTGATAACAAGTGGATTAGATTCTAGTCTACTATTAAAACAATACCATAGGAAATCTCTATCTATATAAAAAATCCTTTTACCCATACTCACCAATATAGCAATCCTAGTGGCCCTATTGACTTATTTGACTCATAATATAATTTATTTTGCAAGAATTTTTTTTTTGGTAACACTACATTCAATTATTTAGTAATCTAATCTAAATATGTCCTTGTGGTTGGAAGTGGGCTAGTGCCAACTTTAGGAGGGAAACTTATATAGCCATCATTCATCATGGAGTGAGAGGAGAATAAGTGGCCAAACTTGAGAGGAGGAAGACGAGAACGAGGAAGAGCAGGCCAAGAAGTATCATGAATTATCATTTTATTGGAAGGTATCTCAAATCAATAATAAATTACTAAAGCATGCCAAATTGAAACTAAGATAAATGAAAATTGTTATCCATCCTCTTTTCTTTGTCCTTATTGTCTGGAGTTCAGTCACATTTTCTCAAATTGATGACGGCCGTGTATTCATAATGAGTTAAGCAAAATGATAATTTTTTCCTCCTTTTCTCCTTTTCTTATCCTAAGGGTATTTTAATCAATGATGAAAAGAGTCTACAAAGCAGGAAGGTGGCTTTTTCATTACCCCTTTTGTCCTTGAGATGGTTGGATACTTTATTAGAAAGGAAAGTATAATTTTATGGAATCGTGGTCTAAGGGTGCAAGTAAATTCACACGTCATTCTAAAATATGATCATTTATATTCTTTTTTCTAAATAAATATTTTTATTTCGAAAAAGAACCATTTGTATTTTCATATTATTGAGTTTTCAAACATTACAAAAGTAGATGAATTTTCTTTTTGATCTTTTTATTTTATTTTGTTTAAAGCAGGAAAATTTCCTATCTTGCAGAGACAGCAATGTCGATGCCAGGAGCTCTAGGTTTTGCCATGGACGTGGAAAAAAAGATGAAACATAAGGCAGCCAAATCGACAATGGAGCAGTAAATTACTCATCCTGCACTTAGCTTTCTTTTTATTATATCTCTAACTCGAGAATTATTGCCCATATAACATAAATCATATGGCTATGCAAGCAGCCAATTACAGTTATTAATTGCTATAGTGGTGCACCAGTATGCATGCTTGATGAATGACACTCGTAGAAAGCAAGAGCCATTCCTTGGAATTTACTTGCAACTTTCAAGATCATGGTACTTGTTTGCCTCATATATCAAGCGGTATTAGACTGGCTGCCTTATGTTTCATCTTTCCTCCTGAGAATTTACTTGCAACTTACCAGTACTGGTGCACTTGATATATGAGGTTTCCTTTCATACTTTCTTTGTCCATCTTTTAGCTTTCTTGATATATTGTTATGTTAGATAATACGGAATTTTTAGTGTTTCATGTATGATTTTTCTCCATTAAAAGTGGTGGACACAATTACCCCATAAAAATAGTATCATATAGCAGCAAGATTAGAACAAATGGTCTTATATTCCAAATTAGGAACCTAAAAACCATACCAAACTGAGGGGCCAGGAATTAATTTCTCGTTGCAAAGATGTTGTGGATTCGGTTGATATTTTCGCATGCATAGTAAACGCTACCAGCATTCCTGTATATCAATTATTTATATCGCGTGGGACCCAGTCGATAAAACGTGCTAGCAGCATTCCTGTATATCAGTTTTTATATCGCGTGGGACCCAGTCGCTACCAGCATTCCTGTATATCAGTTATTTTATCGCGTGGGACCCAGTCCATAAAACGTTGCTGTAAACGCCAAGAGTACCTCAGTTTGGTATGGTTTTTAGGTTCTTATTTGGAATATAAGAAAGACCATTTGTTCTTATCTTGGTGCTATATGATACTATTTTTATGGGGTAATTGTTGTCCACCAATTTTAATGAGAAAAATCATATATGAACACTAAAAATTCCGTATTATCTAACATAACAATATATCAAGAAAGCTAAAAGATGGACAAAGAAAGTATGAAAGGAAACCTCATATATCAAGTGCACCAGTACTGGTAAGTTGCAAGTAAATTTCCGGAGGAAAGATGAAACATAAGGCAGCCAGTCTAATACCGCTTGATATATGAGACAAACAAGTACCATGATCTTGTAAGTTGCAAGTAAATTCCCTGGCTCTTGCTTTCTACGAGTGTCATTCATCAAGCGGTATGAGCACTGGCTGCCTTATGAGTACCGGTAAGTTACTAATTGCCAATTACAGTTACTAATTGCTATAGTGGTATGAGCACTCTGTTTGCCTCATATATCAAGCGGTATGAGCACCGTTGCACCACTATAACATTTAGTAACTGTAATTGGCTCCTTACCTAGCCGCACGATTTATGGCAATAATTTTTCAAGCTAGAGATATAATAAAAGAAAAGCTAATTGCAGGGTGAGTAATTTACTGCTCTTCGATTTGACTGTCTTATGTTTCATCTTTCCTCCTACATCCATAGCAAAACTCAGAGCTCCTGGCATCAACATTGCTATGTCTCTGGCAAGACCAAAAATTTTCCTGCTTTAAACAAAATAAAATAAAAGAGATCAAAAAAAAATTCATCTACTTTTGTAATGTTTGAAAACTCACGAAAATGAAAATACAAATGGTTCTTTTTTGAAATAAAAATATTTATTTAGAAAAAAAGTATATAAATGATCATATTTTAGAATGGCCTATGTGAATTTACTTGAACTCTTAAACCCGATTCTATAAAATTTTACTTTCCTTTTTAATAAAGTATCCAACCATCTTAAGGACATAAAGGGTCATGTAAAAGCCACCTTCCTGCTTCGTATACTCTTTCCATCATTGATTAAAATACCCTTAGGACAAGAAATAGGAGAAAAGGAGAAAAAAATTATCATTTTGCTTAACTCCTTTTGAACACATCATCATCAATTTAAGGAAAGGTCGCTAAAATCTGATGATAAGGACAAAGAAAAATGGAAGGATAACAATTATCATTTATCTTAGTTTCAATATGGCATGCTTTAGTAATTTATTATTGATTTGAGATACCTTCCAACAAAACTAACAATTCATGATGTTTCTTGGCATGCTCCTTCCTCGTTCTCTCATCTTCCTCATCTCAAGTATGGCCACTTATTCTCCTCTCTCCACGGTGAATGATGGCCAATATAAGTTTCTCTCTTGAAGTTGGCACTAGCCCACTTCCAACCTCAAGGACATATTTAGATTAGATTGCTAAATAATTGAATGTAGTGTTACAAAAAAAAAAAAAATCTTGCAAAATAAATTATATTATGAGGAAAATAAGTCAAATAGGGTCACTAGGATTGATATTTGGTGGTATGGGTAAAAGGATTTTTGATATAAATAGAGATTCCCTGTGATATTATTTTATAGTAGACTAGAATCTAATCCCACTTGTTATCATTCTTCTATGTATTTATGATCAAAGGTCCAAATAGAAATAAACTGATTATGTAAACAGGCAATTGATAGATATAATATTGAAATAAATTAAAAAATCATCATGATTTTATAATTTGTAAATTAAAAATATTTGAATTTTTATGCTAGAGATAATACTGAAAATAAATCAAGGAATCAGTCATGATTATGTAATCTATAAATTAAGAATGTTTAAATATGTATTTGATTCCTAATTTTTTGTAACCATAATTATGCATATCATAACTCTTTATAATTGAGCAGATCATCATGATGAATAAGGTGAATTTTTACGGATTTTTTTTCTAAAACCTTTCATGGAGAGCTTTTGCCAACTTTTCTTATTCTTTTACAATTTTTAACCCAATTTTCTCAAATTCCTTTTTAATCTTCCCATCTTCATCCTAGAAGGCATAGTTCATCTCTCTCTTTCTCTCTCTCTATAATATATTACACACACACAATACATATACATACATACATATTATATATGTATATACATACATATATATATATATGTATATATATATATATATATATATATATATAATATATATATATATATAAACCAAGTGAACAATATATTCGGTGAGAAAATATTAAAGGGAATAAAGAAATGAGGGTGAAACCAACGAGCTAGGCTTCTTATGTTTTTTGATCCAATCCAATGATTCTATGAAGAATATGTTTGTAATCTTCAACAATTTTACTCTTTTGTAAATATCTTTATTCTCTTAATAAACATGGGTGGCTATATATTCCAGCCTTCCCCACTCCTCAAAAAAAAAAAGTTAAAGAAGAAGAAATGAAAAGGAGAAGAATGAAGAAGAAGACAAGGAATATGTGGAAAAGCAAAAAAAAAACAACAAGAAGAATAACGTCAACAACAATTATCATATTCCATCTAAATTGATATGAAAAAAAATAAAAATAAAAATAAAAGTAAAGAAGGCTAAACTTTCATTATAAACTAAAGAATTAAGATGAACGAAAAAAGAGACTAAAAAGATTGGATTGGCATCGCTTTGGAGGGAATGGGAGAAGAGAAGACCTTATGATAAAGAAAGCGAAATGAATGTTATCTTGGGAAGAAGAAACAATAGGATTTAGAATAGGCTATGTGAAGAGATGCGAGAGGCTCAGGGCACTATTTATAGAGAGAGAGGCCGAGGGTTGGACATTGAGGGACTTGTGTATAATTATACATGTATCGAAAGAGAGGCGTCCGTTGGGTGTCGAGCCATATCCACCTAAGACCCAAGTTTAGAGAAGTCCAGAAGCCTAGAAGCCCAGCAAAAAAAATCAGAAATCAAAACAAAAAAAGGGGAAAAGTGATGTAGGCCGGCCCATCATATTGCACCGACCCAGACCCACGCACGCGATGCAGGCACGCGATCGGGGGTGCGGGCATGCAGGTGGGCGGGCGGCTCGGTCCGGTGCATGGGTGCACAGGCATGGCCCAGCCCGCACGCGGGCATGTGGGCTCAGCCTAGTTCGAGGCAGTGGCATTATGGGGCGTTTCCCAGCATTTCCCACCGATTTTCTAGATGGATTCGCGCGGTTCACAGCAGTCCATCACATTTTTGAGTGTTCTTGACCATTTTATTGCCTGATCAGATGGCTGAGACTGATCCGAGGAATTTATGCTTGATTAGAGGCTATTCGATTTAGATTTTGATGTAATCTTGATCTCAGATCTAATGATGCTAGAAGCTTTCCTGTTGGTTTGGACTTTGAGACGCGGTTTTGGACTTCGATTGGAACTATTATCGTCTCTTTTCATCTGGGGGTCACTGAGAGACGCGGACAGAGCGACATAGAGCAAACGGAGAGCCTGCAAAGCAGAATAGAGAAGAAGAGAGCTAGAGAAGAGAAGTCCAAGGATTTTCCAAGAGAGAAAACCAGGGGAAGAGAGAGAGAAAGGTAGAGAGGGCAAGGGTTCCTCCTATATTTTGATTTATTTTTCTTCTTTCTTCATATTGAGCTGGGATTTGCATCCAGGGAGGATTCTCTTGCATAATAACTTCCTGTATTTCTTCCTGATTGTAGAGATTTGATCCTATGTAGCCATGGATGTAGGAGCAAGAGGCTCCAAACCACGTAATCTCTGTGTGTTTGCTTGTGCTTGTTTTTTATTTGTCTTTTAGACTTTCTTTTTCATTTTTTCTGCAAACTTTTTGGCAACCCACTATGATACATATCCCTAACAACTGGTATCAGAGCACTAGGTTCGAGTGGGAGCAATGGCAAGAGATGAAGGAAAGGTCAAGAATGACAGGTTTGACAGAAAGACTTCAGATTCTGGAAGATGTAGATTGAGAACTATATGTACCAGAAGAAGCTTCACTTACTGCTATTGGAAAGAAACATGCTGAGATGTCACAAGCATATAAGGATTTTATGGATTGTCAGGCTTTGGAAGTTATCCGTCTGACATTGTCTAGGAACGTCGTGTTCAAAATTTTAGAGAAGAAGACGACAGTTGGATTGATGTAGGCACTATCCAACATATACGAGAAACCTTCGGCCTTTAACATGATTTATCTCATGCATCATCTGTTCAACTTGAAGATGAGCGAAGGTACATCCGTAACTGATCTGTTGCCCAGGTGGCTTACCCAAGAGGGGGGTGAATTAGGCATGTAAACATTTTTTTTCAAGTATGTGCTCTTTTGAAATCAGAGTGTGGTGAGTGAAGTGATTAAATGAGTAAGCAATAGAAGTAAAAGCACAACACAGAAATTCACAGCACAAACACCAAGAAATTTATAGTGGTTCGGAGCAATCCAGCTCTTACATCCACTATCCAAGATACCACTTGGGATTTTCACTATATTCACCATGGAATACAACTGGATTGTTTTTACAGGTTCACAATCCAAAACCTAAACTTGGTTTTATCCCGGGCTCACCAAAAATCCAATACACTGTTAGTTCACGGGATCACTAACAACCCACTTTGGTTTTATGCGGGCTCACTAAATAACCCAAACTCCAAGTCACAGCCCCTGCTGTACTTAGGACAACTCAAATAATGATTATAAATAAAACAGAGCAACTAAATCACAAACTAATTATTATCGAATAATTGCAGTTGCTACTCTAAAGAAGCCTTATTGAATGTGCTTTGAATGCTCTTCAAGGCTTCAACCTTTCTTCAATAAATGCCTCAAGAAGATAGATGGAAGTTTGGTGTAGTCTTGAGTGCTCTTCAAAAATATTTTCTCTCTTTTTCTCTTTTAGTGCATTGCTTCAAAAAGTGGCTCAAATCCCTTTTAAATAGTCTCTTTGACTGATTTCAAGTGGATCTAGCCATTGTAGACCATTAGGACTCGAAATATGACCGTTGTAGAGCATTTTGAATTTAAAAGAAAGTTATGGCGCTAGCCGTTATGAACGTGGAACTGGACTTCGAGTTGGCTCGGATGCTTCGAGTTGGCTTGGATTCTTAAATAAGTTAAAACATAACTCTAGTCGAGTCGGCTCCTTTTCTTCGAGTCAGCTCGCTTGGCTGGTTCTTCAGAACAGAGAAAATGTGCACTCTGGAAGAGTCAGCTCTTCAAAACTTGAGTCGACTCAAATGTCAGTCTAAGAAATCATCACTCTGGATGAGTTGGCTCGACATCTCTTGAGTCGGCTCGAATCCTCAAGACTATTTTTGCTTACTCTGGAAGAGTCGGCTCGCTGGTACAAGAGTCGGCTTGGTTGACTGGCTTCATAAAATAGCATACTACTAGAGTCGGCTCGAGTTCTTCGGGTCGGCTCGGATGTTTATCTTTAAAAAACTGAACATTGGACAAGTCGGCTCGAATTCTTCGGGTCAGCTCGAATGTCTGCGTATCAAAATTCTTGTGTAGTGCCAGAACATAGAGTCAGCTTAAGGGACTTATCTTTAAATGAGTCCAAACTCCATTCAAATTCTTCCAATGATTCCCAAACTTCATCCGGTGCAAATCTAGGAGGCTTGAACTTGAAAAATACACAAACTTGCCTCTTCTACATGAGTGTACACTTAAAATCCTTTGGGCTTTCCAATTATAACTGTATTTTCAAGAAATCACTAATTTTTGATACACACTTTTGAGTTGTGATTAGAATGAAAGTTCTTTGACATTCCCTACAAAAACTTAAACAATTAGAAATATTAGTAACAAATGCATGCTCCAATATTTTGTTATCATCAAAATCATTCCAGGGATCAATAATCTCCCCTTTTTTGATGATGACAAAACACTGGGCATAGAAAAAAATCTTTACAATGGAGTGTGTATGAACATTTGAAGTGATAGGAATCAAAGTGTATCATTATGCATTAGAATTTTCTATATTGGACATACTATTTGTCGAAGCAAATGTATCAGAGCTATAGATTTAAAAGATATGTATCAGAGCTTTTAAAAAAAAATGTATCAGAACTTCTTTGGAAAAAAAAATGTATCAAATCAAAAGATGTATCAGAGCTTAAAAAAAAATCAGTCAGAGCTTTTAAAAGTATCAGAGCTATTGAATGTATCGGAGCTAATATGTATCAAAGCTAAATTTAGGAAACATATCAAAGCATAAAGCTAAAAACACATTAGATTCAAATCAATTAGCTCCCCCTTACTTGTATATTTCTCTGAAATATTGAATGTTTGAGATTTCCATGCACAATACAAACACTTCTCCCCCTTTTTGTCATCAACAAAAAGGTTCAAGGAGCATTCAATGAATGTTGAATTAGAGAAAGATAATTAAAATATTGTTTGAGATAATTTCACATTCTCATAGAAATTTTGATATTATAATTCAAATTTATCTTGATTTTATGTTGAATATACAATCATCATAGCACAGATAACATTTGACATTCTCATAGAAATAGATGCTTTCATTACTTTCGAAGTTTTCATTACAACTTACAAATTTGAAAGCAGATACAAAAACACTAAAGACTAGCCTACTCACTGTCACTAGACTCAACTTTAACAGACTCTGACCTACCATACCAAGACCTAGGATGACTAGAGGAAGCTCTAGTCCTAGTAGATGGTCCAGGAGGTGGGTTCTAGAGTGAGGTGGTGGCTGTCTAGGGGTAGATGAGCTGGCTCCTCCAACATTAGAAGATAGCCAAGACAGGTAAAGCCAAACAATGCTAAGCTCAGTATGTATCTTCTTAATCCCCTCATGAAAGGCAATAAGCTCACTGGCTTGAGCATTGGCAAAAGCTTCTGCAGATCCTCTTAGTCGGCCAAAATTAGTGCAAAGTTCTCCCAGATTTGTTGTAAAATTATCTTCTCTCCTCTTGCTCTGCTTTAGAGTCACCACTCGAAGAGTCAGCTCATGTAACTATGATTTGAACTCCGGTAAACCATGATCTACTGTCTGATGCAGACCGTCAAACAGAGAACTAAAAGATCTGGTCAGATCCTCACTGAACTGTCTGAGCTATGCAGATATGTCAGGTGGAGTGGTGGCAGGTGGTGTAGTAGTAGAAGTCTCTGCTAGTGCTGGTACTGAAGGAGGTGCTGATGGTGCTAGTGAAGTCCTAGGACTACCAGGCTCTCTCTCTATATGCTCTTGCTCCTCAGCCTTAGAATGTGAATGATCAGTAGCAGTGGTAGTCTCAGCATTAGGCAAAAGTGACTCAGGCTCCTCATCATCGTCAGTAGATGACTCCACTGCTCTTTATCTAAATACTTTCTTCTTCCAAGCTCCATCTGTCAGGTGATATCCCATCCTCTGCAGTGATTTGGTAGAATATGTATTTGTGTGATGCAGTGGTCTACCATCTTCTCCTGTCAGATCAACTCTGGAGTCCCGAAATAATAATGTGAAGACCATCCCATATGGCAGACAAGCCTTCACCTTTCTTGCAGCTTCTCTCTCATTTGCACCAACATGATGTAAGGTAGATTGAGGGCCTCCCCCTCAATCAAATGACTCATAAAACACATGTCTCTTTCATTTACCCAATCAAAATGACCTATTCTTGGCAGAAAAATTCTACTTATCATGTTATATAACAGTCTCATTTCTAAGGATAGCCTGTTTGCTTTAACATTTCCAATATCACCTACATCACTTCTTTCTAAAACTGTTCTGAGGGTTTTTTGTTTATCCTTTAAAACTAAGTGATTTACACCCTCATTTGGCATTTCCAACAAGCTGCTCAACTTTTCTTCATTAACGATTACTCTTTTTTCTTTTACTCTTGATTCTATATGGTATTCTCCTAAAACCAAGTTTTCATAGAAGCTTCAAACTAGGTTGCGATAGGTGGGAATATTCAAAGAACAGAAAAACATCCAACCCTGAACTTCAATCCAATCACTGATTCGAAGCCCTAAATCTTTCAGAAAAGAGAAATGATCCTTCTACCACAAGTAACTAGATGATTAGCCATTGAGATCACTTGCCTTGGTGGTGAAGGTGATGCATTTGTTCCTCTTCTTGTTGTTGACCTTGAGTCGACTTATCTTCTTGTGTTTTTGACCTTCTTTTTCTTAGAAAGTTCTCTTCATTGCCTCGAGAATGCTTCGCAACTGTCTTTATCGGTGCCATTGCTTAAAATCAAGTAGAGAGTGAGAGTTTGAGGCAGACAAGGGAGGTCAAGAGGGAAGGGAGTGGTCCCTAGCTCGGAAAGGAAGGTTCTAAATAAATGGTAGGGTGAAAAAGAAAGAACAGTAGCTTTAGTCAAGTCCTACGACTTACACATAAAATGTCTAACCCGACATCCGAGTCGGCTCTGCCAAAACCTAAGTTGCTCGAGTCGGCTCGAGCAAAAACTCTTAAAAAGACTTGAAAATACTCAAACAAGGTTTCTAAGATAGAGGAACACTAGTTGAGGTGGTCATTGATCTTAAATTGATATAGAAGGTTTTCTAGATAATATTTTCTTAATTTTAAAGAAAATAGGATAGAAATTCTAAAAAGGATCACACAAGCCTAATTCTCCTCTAATCAATTGAAATCTATCTACATTAAGAGGTTTAGTAAAGATATCAGCAAGTTGATTTTCAGTAGGAATAAATTCAAGCACAATATTTTTATTTTGAATATGATCCCTAATAAAATGATATCTAATTTCTATATGCTTTGTTCTAGAATGCTGAATTGGATTTTTTAACAAATTAATAGCACTTATGTTATCACATTTGATAAGAATTTTAGATTGAATAATACCAAAGTCTTTTAGCTATTGCTTAATCCAAAGCACTTGTGCACAACAACTTCCTGCTGCTACGTACTCTACCTCAACAGTGGACAGTCCTACAGAGTTTTGTTTCTTACAATGCCATGAGATTAAGTTTAATCCTAGAAATTGACAAGTACCACTAGTACTTTTTCTATCTATTTTGCATCCACCATAATCAGCATCAGAAAAATTAATCAAATTTAATGAAGATTGGTTAGAATACCATAGATTAGATTACTTGTTCCTTTCAAATATCTTAAGATTCTTTTGATAGCAAGTATATGTGATTCTTTAGTATTAGATTGAAATCTAGCACATATACATACTAAACAAGATATCAGGCTTACTTGTAGTTAAGTACATGATCCAATCATATCTCGATAAAGCTTTTGATTAATGTTGCTGCCATCTTCATCTTATCTAATCTCATGGGTATGCTCATTTCTTTGGACGACTCCATACCAAATTTCTTAAGAATTTTCTTGATGTACTTTGCTTGGTTTATGAATATGCCTTCCTTTGTTTACTTAATTTGGAGTCCAAGAAAGTAGGTTAGTTCACTTATCAAGCTCATTTCAAATTCGTCCTGTATTAGCTTAGCAAATTCTTCACATAACATTCATTAGTTGCACTAAAATAATATCATCCACATAAACCTGTACAACTTGCATATCATTTGCATTCTTTTTGATAAATAAAGTGTTGACCCCTTGAGTGATTTCGATGATAACAAAATATTGGAGCATGCACTTATCTTACTAACAACTTTCCAAGTACATTACAATTTTTGTAGGATGATTTTAATGCTCAATTGCAACTCCTACAACCTTGTTATATATCATGTGTAGTGTTGTAAAAGTTTCATGTAAAGAAGACCCCAAAAAAATTGATGTAATATTCATGAAAATGGGTTGCTTCTGTGTCTTTTTCAAGCTTAAAATTTTTTAGAATCTATTGTTAGTTGAGTTGGAAAGAGTCTTGGGTGATTAAGAGTCGCTGGATGAATTCTGGAGAAGAGTTGAAATTTTATAAAAAATTGACTCGAGCCAACTTGTGTAAGGAGAGCCGACTCTAGTTCATGGCATGGTTGAAGAATCTGGCATGTAGAGATCCAAGCCAACTTATAGGAACCTGAGCCAACTCATCCAGAGCTTCATTTCTTGAATCAGACATGCAAGTCGACCCGAAGGTAACCTGAGCCGACTAAACCATTTAGTCAGGCATCCGAGTTGATCCTTCAGTAATCTGAGCCGACTCCTTCAAAGTCTAAAGAAAATCAGTTCTGAAAGAATAGCTAGGAGAGTCGACTCTATTAAGGCGAGCCAACTCCTTTAGAGTACAACTTCGAAGACCTGAGAATCCGAGCCGACTCAACTGAGACGAGCTGACTCAACCAGAGTAAGGAATCATTAACACTGAGGATCTGAGCTGACTCGACTATGGCGAGCTGACTCAACCAAAGTGAAGAGTCAACACTTTGAGCATCCGAGCCGACTCAAAGCATCCGAGCTGACTCGAATGTCGAGTCCAGGCAAGTAATGGCTAGTTCCAAAACTTCATTTTTTAATTTAAAAAGTGCTCTAACGGTCAAATGTCAAGTCTCAATGGTCTACAATGATTATCCATCTAAGAAGAGTACAAGACTCTATAAATGAGGGATTTGGACAACCTTTGAAGAAACTAATACATAATTAAACATTAAATGAGCTTGTGAGCAAGAAAGCACAAAATAAAAATTTCGAGTCAACCTTCAAGTCTTCACCAACTCCAATGAGAAGCTTAAGCACTTATTGAGGAAGAAGAAGAAGCTATTGAAGTACATTAAAGGTCATTTAAGAAGGCTTCTCTTGAGTTGCAACTGCAACCATCAGACAACTTGGATTTGTCATTAGTTGCTTACTTTTTCTTAACTCTTTTCTGAGTTTGTGGGTTATTGGTGAGCCCGGTTAAAAAATCAAGTATAGGTTCTTAGTAAGCCTGATTAAAAACCAAGTGTGGGATGTTAGTAATCCTATTTTAAAACTAATATTATAAGGATTTTTGGTGAGCCCAATCAAAACCAAGGTTAGGTTCTTGGTGATCCTGTTGAAAACCAAGAGTTGGATTTTTGGTGAGCTTGGTTGAAAAACCAAGTTGAGTTTTGGATTGTGAGCCCGGTAAAATAATCTGACTGTATTCTAGTGATGAATATAGTGAAAATCCCAAGTGGTATCTCGAGTAGTGCACGTAGGAGCGAGGGTGCTCCGAACCACTATAAATTGCTATGTTTGCATTATGCTTTTTCTGTTTGTGTTTGCTTCTGCTTTTAATTATTTGAATCACCGCACCTCCACACTAAAGAAGAATTAAAATAGCACATATCTATTCAAAATTTTTAAATTCCTAATTCACCTCCCTCTTAAGAAGGCCACATAGGCAATAACTGATATCAGAGGAATGTCTCTGAACTTATTTAGAGTAAAGATTAATGGCTCATCTCCTGAGTACCTCCTTGGCCGAAGGCCAATCCACTAATAGACCTTCACTGTTCACTGGCATAAATTATTCTTATTGGAAAGCTATAATGAAGATATACATTCAAGCTATTGATTTTCAATTATGGAAGGTCATTCTTAAGGGTCCACATACACCCATGATTAAAGTTTATGGCATGGATGTCCCAAAACCTGAAGAGGATTGGGATGAACACAACATGAAATGGGTGAACTGAATGCCAAAGCCATGAACTTACATTATTGTGCTTTGGATGCAAACGAATTTAACCAAATTTTCACATGCAACTCAACTAAGAAAATTTGGAATAAACTCGAAGTGACCCATAAAGGAACTTCCCAAGTGAAGACCTCAAAAATTAATCTTCTAGTACATAATTATGAATTATTTAAAATATAGCAAAATGAAACTATCTCTACCATGTTTTCATGGTTTACATATATTATTAATGGCTTGAAAAGTCTTGACAGGGTTATTCTAATGCAGACTTAGTACAGAAGATTCTAATATCACTTTTGGACAAATGGGATCCTAAAGTAACTGCCATCCAGGAAGCAAAAGATTTAAACATACTACCTCTGGATGAACTGCTGGGTTCTCTCATCACACATGAACTGACCATGGAGCATAGGAATGAAGATGATCAGAAAAAGAAGAAAACTATTACCTTCAAAGCTGCATCAAAATCAAAGAAACAAGATGAGGAATCGGAAGATGACTGCTCCTCCTCCAAAGATGACTTAGAAGATAAAGATATATATGGTTATGAGGAGATTCAGAAGGTTTATAAAAAGAAGAAGGGAAGGTACTTCAAAAAATTTACTAGAAAGGTGAACATAGTAAGGACAAGGAAAGAGAAAAAGAAAAGGATCAAATGCCTCCACTTGTTATGAGTGTAAGAAACCTGGGTATATCCATCCTGATTATCCTTTGTTAAAGAAAATATTTAAGAAAAAGAAAAAGAAAGCGATGGTTATGACTTGGAGCAATAGTGAGGAGTTGACTTCAATAGAAGAGGAAGAGACCAAAAGAACTGCCAATCTATGCCTTATAGGTCTCGAAGATGAAATAATGTCTCCTAAACCTTAAATTGAGTTTACTTTTGATGAACTTAATTCCGCATTCCATGATTTGCTTTTGGAATTTAAAAAGGTTGGAATAAAAATGAGAGCTTTAAAGAACAATAATGATTCTTTGTTAAAAGAAAAGGAAGAGATTTCAAAAAAGAACAAGTTATTGCAAAAAGAATTGACTATCTTTTCTAAAAATAACAAAGCTTTGAAAATTGAGAAAAATCTATATCTTTAGAAAAACAAAGCTTTGATTGATGAAAATACTGATTTGAAAAAGGAGATGGAAAACTCAAGCCTTTGGTTGAAAAGCTTTCTTTAAGTTCAAATAAGCTTGAGTTGATTTTAAAAAAAGAGCAAAGAAATTCAAGTAACAAGGCTGGAATCGGTTATAGCACTTCAAATATAAATAGAATTTCAGCTACTAAATTTATATCTTTAAAATTATATGCGCCAATATCTATACCTCAAAAAGCTTTTGTATCAAATGTTTCCACATCCATTTCAAGAGCTTCAAAGTACATACCTAAGATTTCAAATCAAAAATCTTTTAAGTCAAATGGTTCTACATCTGCATCACATGCTTCTACATCTAGAATAACAAATTTACATCTTTTCAAAATACTAAAATTGTTTATTATGCATGTCATAGGGTTGGACACAAATTTTTTTAATGCATTTGTTAAAGAAAAATGGAAATGCAAAGAATAGAATTAGAAATATTTGGATTCCCAAAGGATCCACCTCTGCTAACCTGCAAGGACCCAAGATAGCTTGGGTACCTAAAAAAACTTCTTGATTATTTTACAGGAATGTCTTGCAGGCCAAAAAATGAAGAAAAGATGGTTTCTGGATAGTGGCTGTTCAAGACATATGATGGGTGACAAGGATCAATTCATCGTCCTAGAGATAAAAGGAGGTTTGGTAACTTTAATCGAAATTGGTAAGATCAAAATAACCCCTCTACTTTTATTGAAAATATATTGCTTGTAGACAAATTGAAGCATAATTTGTTAAGTATTGGTCAATTGTGTGATAAAGGTTTCAAGATTGTCTTTGAATCATCTATGTGTATAGTAACAAACTCACTTGATTCTAGCAACAAACTCATTGGACATAGACTTGAAAATATATATATGTGGTAGATCTGGATGATCTAGCTATGTGTAGTAGTTCCAGTCTAGTAACAATGAATTCTAAGACCAAGGAGTCTTGTTTACTTTGGCATAGATGATTATGTCATGCTAGCATGCATACTATTGCCAAATTAATTTCCAAGAATCTTGTTAGAAGTACTTAAAATTAAAGTTGATTTTGAACATGTTTGCGATACTTGCAAAATGGGTAAACAAACTAAGAGAAGTTTTAAATCTAAAATATGATTTTAACTTCTAAACCCCTTGAGCTACTTCACATGGATTTATTTGGACCAACTAGGACCACAAGCCTAAGTGGTATTAAATATGCACTTGTGATAGTAGATGATTTTTTTAGATTTACATGGGTCTTGTTATTACACATAAAGATGAAACTTTAAAGTTTTTCGAAAATTTTACAAGAAAGTTTCAAACCAGAAAAATCTTTCAATTGTATCTATTAGGAGTGATCATGGCATAAAATTTGAAAATCAATTTTTTGATGATTATTGCATAGAAAACGATATTGATCACAACTTCTCCGCTCCTAGAACACTACAACAAAATAGTGTTGTAGAGAGGAAAAATAGGACTTTGAAAGAGATGGCCTGAATAATGCTATGTGAAGGCAGTTTTTCAAGGTACTTTTGGGTAAAGCGGTGAACACTACTTGTTATATTTTAAATCGTGTTTTAATACGACCATTTTAAAGAAAACCCCTTATGAGCTTTGGAATGAAAAGAAACCAAATATTAATTATTTCATGTTTTTGGTTGTAAATGCTTTATGCTGAATAATGGAAATGATAACCTAGGAAAATTTGATACTAAATCAGATGAAGCTATATTCCTTGGTTATTCAATACATAGCAAAGCATATAGAGTGTTTAATTAAAGAACATTAACTGTAGAAGAATCAGTACATGTTATATTTGATGAAACTAACTCCTCACCTTCAAAGAAAGAAGAGTGTATAGATAATGATACAGGTACACTTGAAAAGGAAATGGAAGATATGAGCATACAAGAGAAACCAACTCAAGAAGGAGAAGAAGTGGTAAGTAAAGATCATGCTGATCTATCAAAGGAATGGAGGTATGTAACTTCTCATCCAAGAGATTTAATTATTGGTGATCCATCTCAAGGTGTTAGGACTAGGTCATCATATAGAGAAGTACATGATTACCTAGCATTTGTATTATAAATAGAGCCACATATTTAGAAGAAGCTGAAAATGACCCAAACTGGATGATGGCCATGCATGAAAAACTAAACCAGTTTGAAAGAAATAATGTGTGGACTCTAGTTGATAGACCATCAGACCATCCCATTATAGAAACCAAATGGGTCTATAGAAATAAACTAGATGAATGAGGTAAAGTAATTAGAAACAAAGTAAGGTTGGTAGCTAAAGGATACAACCAAGAGGAAGGAATAGATTTTAATGAAATCTATGCACCCGTAGCAAGACTAGAGGCCATAAGATTATTACTTGCATTTGCTTGCTACATGAATTTCAAAATTTTTCAAATGGATGTAAAAATATATTTTTTAATGATTTTATATCAGAACAAGTTTTTGTAAAATAACCACCAGGTTTTGAAAGTCATGCTTTTCAAATCATGTTTTTAAACTCAATAAAGCATTGTATGGACTTAAACAAGCACCTAGAGCATGGTATGATAGATTGAGCAAATTCTTACTTGAAAATAATTTATATGAGAAAATATAAATAAAACTATTTTTATCAAAAAGAAGAATAATGACATGTTAGTTGTATAAATTTATGTTGATGATATTATATTTGATGCAACTAATAAAATTCTTTGTAGAGAATTTGTTGAGTTGATGCATGGTGAATTTGAAATGAGTTTAATAGATGAACTAAATTACCTCCTTGGACTTCAAGTGAAACAAATAAAAGATGGGATCTTCATAAACCAAGCCAAATACATCAAAAAAATTATCAAGAAGTTTGGTACGAAGACAAGCAAAGAAGCAAGCACACATATGAGTCATACCTGTAGATTAGATAAAGATGAAGATGGCAACAACATTGATCAAAAACTCTATCGATGTATGATCACATCATTATTATACTTAACTGCTAGTAGACCTGATATCTTATTTAGCGTATATGTTTGTGCTAGATTTCAATCTAATCCTAAAGAATCATATATGCTTGCAGTAAAAAATCATAAAATATCTAAGAGGAACAAGTAATTTAGGTATATGGTATTCAAAGCAATCTTCATTAAATTTAATTAATTTTTTGGATGCTGATTATGGTGGATGCAAATAGTTAGAAAAAGTACTAGTGGTACATGCCAATTTCTAGCGTTGAATTTAATTTTATGGCACTATAAGAAACAAAACTTTGTAGCACTATCTACTGCTGAGGTAGAGTACATAGCTGTAGGGAGTTATTGTGCACAAGTACTTTGGAATAAACAACAACTAGAAGACTTTGGTATTACAAAATCCAAAATTCCTATCAAATGTGATAACACAAGTACTATCAATTTGTCGAAAAATTCAATTCAGCATTCTAGAACAAAGCATATAGAGATTATACATCATTTTATTAGGGATTATGTTTTAAATGGTGATATTATGCTTGAATTTGTTCATACTAAAAATCAACTTGCTGATATTTTTAATAAATCTCTTAACTTAGATAGATTTCAATTGATTAGAGATGAATTAGGTCTATGTAACCCATTTTAAAAAACTTGACTTAAATTCTTCAAAATTAAGGAAACATTATCTAGAAAGCCTCCTACATCAAACAAAGGATAATGACCATATCTCTTAGTGTATATCTTTCTTTTGAGATCATTTTTGAATTATTTGGAACCTTCTATGGAGTTTTTGCTTGAGTCGAATCGAGCAATTTAGATTGAGCCGAGCTGACTCGGATGTCGGGTTAGGCATTTTTTTGTTTGAGCCGTAGGACTTAACCTAAGCCCTTTTACTTTGTTATTTCATTCCTATTGGCTTAGAACTCTATTTTCCAACCTAAGAACTCCTTCCTTCCATCTCGATTGACCTTTTTTAGCTTAAACCCTTGCAATCCTCTTAAGCTTGAGCAATGACACCAAAGAAAGCTATTGCAAAATGCCCCCGAACCAATGAAGAAAGCTCTCCAAGAGAAAGAAGATCAAAAGAAGAGAAGATGAGTCGACTCGGAGTCGACAACAGGCAGAGGAACAAAAGGCATCACCTTCTCCACCAAGACAAGTAGTTTCCATGGCAATTTGTCCGGTCACAAGTGGAAGAAGGATAATTTTTTCGTTCCTAAAGGACCTAGGGCTTCAGATTGGTGACATGAATGAAGATCAAGGTTGGTCATTCTTCTGTTCTTTGAATGTTCCTACATATCCCAACCTGGTACGAAGTTTTTATGAGAATCTAATTTTAGAAGAACATCACATTGAATCCACTATCAAAAGAAAAATAATAATAGTTTCAGAGAAAAGGTTGAGTAGTCTGCTTGAAATGCCTAATGAGGGAATCAATCATTGAGTTTTAAAGGACAGACAAAAACCCTCAGAACCATCTTGGAAAGGAGTGATGTGAGTAGAGTTGGAAATGTAAAAGCTAACTCCCTTTCTTTAGAGATGATGCTATACAACTTCATCAGCAAGATTTTTCTTCCAAGAACAAGTCGATTTGACTGGGTGAGTGAGAGAGACCTGTGCTTCATGGGACATCTGATTAAGGGGGAGGCCCTCAATTTACCACATATCATGCTACTACAGATGAAGGAAGCTATAAGGAAGGTGAAGGAATGGTTTTCACACTACTATTTTAGGCCTCCAGAGTTGACTTGACTGGTGAGGATGGTAGGCCACTGCATCATATGGACACCTACTCTTCCAAGTCATTGCAAAGAATGGGTTACCAATTGACAGATGAAACTTGGAGGAAGAACGAATCTGGATCGAGGGCAGTTGGCTCATCTAGTGATGATGATGATGAGGAGCAGATACCTGAGGAGACTACCATTGCTGCTGAGCATACTGTTCCTGATGTTGAGGAGTTAGAGCATAGAGAGAGAGTCTGTGAGTCCTAGGACTTCTCCAGCATCTCCACCAGCACTAGCATCTCCGCTAGCACCAGCATCTCCACCAACTCCAACACCAGCACCTGCAGAGCATGCCATTGTACTTCCTGCAGCCACTCTTCCTGATATCTCTGATCAGCTTAGATAGTTTGGTGAGGATCTGACTCATACCATTAGTTCACTGTTTGACGGTCTGTGTCAATCAGTAGATCACAATATAGAGGAGTTCAGATTTGAAATGAAGAGCTAGCCTTTCGGATGGGATCATTGGAAGAGACTCGAAAGATGGAGGATGACTATACTGGAGGACTAGGGATACTGAGGGCTGAGTTTGGGTGATTGAGAGGATCAGCTGAAGACTTTGCCAATGCTCAAGCTAGTGAGTTCATTGCACTACAGAAGGGAATTCAAGATATAGTGTCTAAGCTCAATTCAGTTTGGATGTTTCTATCTCAGCTGTCTTCAGCTGCTATAGAAGCTAGATCATCAGCCCCTGCTATAGAAGCTAGATCATCAGCCCCTAGACAGCCACCACCTCATGCTACATAGCCACCACCTCACTTTACTGGACCTTCTACTAGGACTAGGGTGCTTCTAGTCAACCTAAATCTTGACAAGGTAGATTTGAACCTATTGTAGAAGAACCTAGTGATAGTGACTAGGCTAGTATTTAGTATTTCTGCTTCCAAACTTTTGTAAGTTGTAATGAAAATCTTTGAATGCAATGAAATTATCTGTTTCTCACTTATTGTGTTTGCTATGTCATCTATGCATTATTGATTTTATATTAGACTATCAAAACTTTTATGAGAAAGTGAAATTATCTCAAATAATGTTTATAATATTCTCATTCTATTTCAAAAATTGAGCTTGAAATATTTAATAAAGGGGGAACATTTAATTGAATACCTTTCTGATTAATGACAAAAAGGGGGAGAATGGTATTGATAATGAATGCATGGAAAAATGGCAGAAGAAAAAAATGAAAAACAATGGTTTTAATGAAAAACAATGGTTTTTTATGAAAAACATAAGGTTTCAAATTTTTAAGAACATACAAAAAGGGGGAGAAAAATTATTGAAACTGAATGGCTTGAATGCATTTAGTTTAATTTACATCTATCTTAAAATATGCTCTCAAAATTTGCAAATTTGCTCTGTTTAGAACTTGCTATAAGCATTTGTTGATATCTCAAGACCTGATACTTTTGCCAATATGAAACTCTTGATACATTTCAGGCAAAAACAACTTTTGATAAGTGTTTATTATGATACATATTGGACTTATTTCAAAAGCTATGATACATTGTCAATATGCCTTAATTCTTTCAAATACATTCTTGGTATATAGCTCATACATGTTAATATTTACTTCTAAATATATTTATACATGTAATTCTAAAGTTTTTCTATGCCCAGTATTTTGTCATCATCAAAAAGAAGGAGATTGTTGACCCTTGAGTGATTTTGATGATAACAAAACATTGGAGCATGCATTTGTCTTACTAACAACTTTTCAAGTGCATTACAAGTTTTTATAGGATGAATTTAATGCTCAATTACAACTCTTACAACCTTTTATATATCATGTATAGTGTTGTAAAAGTTTCATGTAAATAAGAACCCAAAGAAAATTGATATAATATTCATAAAAATGGGTTGCTTCTGTGTATTTTTCAAGCTTAAAATTCTTTAGAATCTGTTGTTAGTTGAGTTGGGAAGAGTCTTAAGTGATTAAGAGTCGCTGGATGAATTCTAGAGAAGAGTTGAAGATTTTATTGAAAATTGACTCGAGCCAACTCGTGTAAGGAGAGCCGACTATAGTTCATGGCATGGTTGAAGAATTTTGGCACGCAGAGATCCGAGCCGACTCGTAGGAACCCGAGCCAACTCGTCTAGAGCTTCATTTCTTGAATCAGACAGGCAAGCCACCCCCGAAGGCAATCCGAGCTGACTCAACCATTCAATCAGGCATCCAAGTCGACCCTTCAGTAATCCGAGCTGACTCCTCCAAAGTCCAGAGAAAATCAGTTCTGAAAGAACAGCCAGGAGAGTCGACTCTAATAAGGCGAGCTGACTCCTTCAGAGTACAACTTTGAAGACCTGAAAATCCGGGCCGACTTGACTGAGGCGAGCCGACTCAACCAGAGTAAGGAATCATCGATACTTAGGATCCAAGCCGACTCGATTGTGGCGAGCCGACTTGATCAGAGTGAAGAGCCCACTCTCTGAGGATCTGAGCAGACTCGAATGTCGATTCCAGGCAAGTAATGGATAGTTATAGAACTTCATTTTGAATTTAAAAGTGCTCCAACGATCAAATGTCAAGTCTTAATGGTCTATAATGACTATATCAACCTAAGAAGAGTACAAGACTCTATAAATAAGGATTTGGACAACCTTTGAAGAAGCTAATGCATAATTGAACATTAAAAAAGCTTGTGAGTAAGAGAGCACAAAAAACATTCGAGTTAGCTTTCAAGTCTTCACTAACTCCAATCAGAAGCTTGAAGCACTTATTGAGGAAGAAGAAGCCATTGAAGTGCATTAAAGGGTATTTAAGATAGCTTCTCTTGAGCTGCAACTACAACCATCAGACAACTTGGATTTGTCATTAGTTGCTTACTTTTTCTTAAATCTTTTGTGAGTTTATGGTTATTGGTAAGCCCGGTTGAAAAACCAAATGTAGGTTCTTGGTGAGCTTAATTAAAAACCAAGTGTGGGTTGTTAGTAATCTCATTTTAAAACTAACGTTGTAAGGGTTTTTGGTGAGCCCAATCAAAACCAAGGGTAGGTTCTTGGTGATCCTGTTGAAAATCAAGAGTTGGGTTTTTGGTAAGCCTGGTTGAAAAACCAAGTTCGGTTTTGGATTGTAAGCCCGGTAAAATAATCTGACTATATTGGTGAATATAGTAGAAATTCCAAGTGGTATCTTGGATAGTGGACATAAGAGCGAGGGTGCTCCACCATATAAATTTGCTGTGTTTGTATTGTGCTTTTTCTGTTTGTGTTTGCTTTTGCTTTTATTATTTGAATCACAGCACCTCCACACTAAGAAGAATTAAAAGAGCACATATCTGTTCAAATCACTACAAAAAAAATCAGTTTTAGCAATAGATTTTGCAACAGATTTTTTTGGTTATATTTGTGACCGATTTTGCAACCGATATATTTCTGAATAATTTAGCAACCGATTTATCGGTTGCAAATTTAGTTGCAAAATTTCATTTTGCAACAGATTTTGCAACCGAAACATAAATTGATTTAATTTTTTTTAATTTTTATTATTAATTTTGCAACCAAAAATTTGGTTGCAATTTTTTTAAATTTAATTTTATTATTTTTGAATTTTGCAACCGAATTTATCATTTGCAAATTTTTTTTTAAAATTTAATTTTATTATTTATGAATTTTGCAACTGAAATTTTCGGTTGTAATTTTTTTTTAAATTTAATTTTATATTATGAATTTTGCAACCAAATTTTTTGGTTGTAAATTTTTTTTGAAAATTTAATTTTTTTTTTTTGAATTTTGCAACCAAATTTTCGGTTGCAATTTTTTTTAAAAATTTATTTTATTATTTATAAATTTTGCAACCGAATTCTTTGGTTGCAATTTTTTTTTTTAATTTATTTAATTATTAATTTTGAATTTGCAACAAATATTTTGATTGCAATTTTTTTTTAAATTTATTTTATTATTTATGAATTTTGCAACAAATTTTAGGTTGCAAATTTTTTTAAATTTAATTTTATTATTTATAAATTTGCAACCGAATTTATTGGTTGCAATTTTTTTAAATTTAATTTTAATTTTTGACAAATTTTGGCAACCATTTTTTTTAAATTTAATTTTATTTTATGAATTATTTTGCAACCAATTTTTTGGTTGCAAATTTTAAATTTAATTTTATTATTTTTTGCATCAATTTTTGCAATTTTTTTGAAATTTAATTTTATATTTATAATTTTGCAATTTAGTTGCATTTTTTTTAATTATTTTTTAATTTTACAACCGAATTTATCAGTTGCAAATTTTTTTTAAATTTAATTTTATTATCTATGAATTTTGCAACAATTTTTTCGGTTGCAAATTTTTTTAAAATTTAATTTTATTATTTATAAATTTTACAACCGAATCTTCGGTTGCATTTTTTTTAATTTATTAATTTAATTTTTTAATTTTGCAACCGTTATTTTGTTGCATTTTTTTTAAAATTTAATTTTATTATTTTGAATTTTGCAACCGAATTTTCGGTTGCAAATTTTTTTTAAATTTAATTTTTTTAAATTAGCAACCGAAAATCGGTTAAAAAAAATATTATTAAATTTTTAAAATTATTTTTAAAATTCTGTAACCGATTTTCGATTATAAAATTTAAATTAAATTAATTTTATTTTTTTTAAAAATTTGTAACCGAAAAATCAGTTACAAAATATTAATTTTTAAAATCTTTAAAATAAAATTTTATGGAACGTTTGATTAAAATCAGACGGCTGAAATCTATTGGGTTAAAATTTTTAACCCTCGTTCGGGTGCCCTGGCCCCCATTCCTGTTCAGCCGCCTCTCGTTCGCCACCCCCCCCCCCCCCCCCCCCCGGCCGGCGCCTCCCTCCGGCCCTCCCCCTACGGCGACCCCCCAGCGGCCCTACCCCCGACGGCCCTTCTCCCGTCCAGCCCCCTTTCGTTCGCCCCCTCTCCGGCGCTCCCCCTGCGGCCCTCCCCCGACGGCCAACGAGAGGCCCTAGCCACCTTGGAATTCTTCTCGCTTCTCCGCATGCAGCTGCATCTCTCCTCGAGCCTCTCCGTCACCGTGGTGGATGCCGGCGTGCCGTGCTTCGGCTTCACGGGTGCTGGTGAGCTAGGTTTTTGGCTTATTTGAAGAACCTTAGCTTTCGGTCTTTTTTTTTTACATTGGAATGTTTGTAGTCTGATTGTTCTTGATGGCATCAGGGCAAGGGAATATTTGGTTGGCAAACAAGACTCCGAAAGTGATACACAGGCTCGCGATGAGAAGCAAGCAGCTATGGAAGGAGCTGGCTGATAGTATGAAGTGCCAGGGAATGGATCCACTAGATGTTATGGGTTGGAACAAAATAGGTTTTTTAATCTTAAAGTTGTGTTTTTTTATTGGATTTCTCTAAATAAAATTTCAAAGTTCAGCATAGGAATGTTATTCTTGGGAATGGCTATCTGTTTTGTAGGATTTCATTGTATGCTCATAGTGCAACTACTGCCGTAGATTTTCCCTTTCCATGAAAGAAGCATATTGGTGATATTATTTATTTATGTTGTCTTTCTAAAATGTAGAGGCCAGAGAAACACCTGGGGGACATAGAAACATGGGATAAAGCCGAGGCTGCTCTCGCTGATGCTCTCAATGAATTTGGAATGGCATGGCAGGTACTTATATTAAACAGTTATAAGTTTGTCTTTTTAAATTATGAAATCTTCTATGTTTCCCTTAAGAAAAATCCAAAATCCAAACATTCTTTTTTTTTTTTTCATTCTTTTCTATATTGTAGTTGTAAGTGGTGATTTCGGTATCTCATACCTAATTTGGAATATGTTGCATTTCACTAGAAGTTGAAAACTGAATGGATTTGCTTTTTTTAAATATTCAATGTTTGTGTGTTAATGATGAACTATAATTTTGTTAAGCATTTTTTTTATTCTATTTTCTGGCATGTATTTATTCAGTTACCCTCCATGCAAGCTTTACCAGGAACTTGTTCGATATACTTGCAATAGATGTGCTTGCAGTAAAGGCATCAAAACATGTTATATAGTACTCCACAAGCCCTTCATGGAAAAGGAAACTGTTATTTTACATCTCCTTCAATGTGACTCAAACCATGATCTTTTTAATTTTAGTTTCATTGGCAGCATATTTTTCCTGTCACCTATAGAAGCTCTCCTTGTTCTCCTAAAGAATTCTTCTAGTTCCAGCATATTGTCCACTCAAATCTTCAGCTATCTGGAGGGGATGAATGTCAAATAAGTTGTGGTAAGTACCTATCTCCTTTTTAAATCACCGGGCACTGTGAATTGTCAATGCTTTCATTAATTTTACCTAGTTCTATTTTTCATACTGCGCCATGCTGTTTTGATATTCCATCTGAACAACTGTGCATGTTTGCTAGATATGCACTTTCTATCTGTTTAGAATATTAATTTTTTAAGTTGCTAATGTACAGCTTTTTGGAATACTGGCATATCTTACTGCCATATGTTCTTCTTATTGCTGCTAAATTTTGAGTCCATCATTTAAGGGATGCTTGCTATTCAGTATCTAGTTAGTTTGAACTTGCTACCAGGCACTTTATATGCATTACCAGTCTAGTCACTAAAAATCCTCTATTTGCAAGTACTCTTTGACTTTGCTTTCAAACTTGGAACTAATAAATAATTTGTGCTCAGGTTGTATCGAGGTCAGCTATTCGGATTTACTTTCTATATATTCAATGTCATTATTTATCTGAGAATTTTTGTTTTCTCCTGATCCAGTCCTTTTTGTAGCAATTTTGATTTATTATATTTTTTATTAGAATACATAGGCATAGTAAGAGATAATGAAAGTTCAAACTACCACAAGGATAGAGGATCTATATTTTTTTTATTTTTCAGAATTTTTTTTAGCAACTGATTTTGCAACCGATTTTTTTTATTTTTCAGAATTTTTTTTTTAGCAACCGATTTTCCAACCGATTTTTTTAATATTTTTCAGAAATTTTTTTTAGCAACCGATTTTCCAATCGATTTTTTATAATATTTTTCAGAAATTTTTTTTAGCAACCGATTTTGCAACCGATTTTTTTTAAATTTTTCAGAAATTTTTTTTTAGCAACCGATTTTGCAACTGATTTTTTTTTATTTTTAAGAATTTTTTTTTAGCAACCGATTTTGCAATCGATTTTTTTTTATTTTTCAGAAATTTTTTTAAGCAACCGATTTGCAATCGATTTTTTTTTATTTTTTAGAATTTTTTTTTAGCAACCGATTTTGCAACCGATTTTTTTTTATTTTTCAGAAGTTTTTTTTACCAACCGATTTTGCAACCAATTTTTTTTTTTTAAATTTTATTTTTTTTAAAAAATAAATAAATAAAATTTGGTTGCTAAATCGGTTGCTAAATTTTGCAATCGAAAAAAATCGGTCACAAATTTTTGCAACCTATACTTTTGCAACCGACTAATTTCGGTTGCAAAATCGGTTGCAAATTAATTTTGCAACCGATTTTCAATTATTAGCAACCGAAAAATCGGTTGCTAAACCTGGTTTTTCTTGTAGTGAATTTTTTAAATTCCCAATTCACCTCCCTTTTAGGAAGGCCACCTGGGCAACATAAAGTTGTATCAACATTGCCTCTAACAAAATCATTTTTAAGTAAAAACTTGCTTAATCTATCATACCATGCTCTAGGTGCTTGTTTTAAATCATATAATGCTTTATTAAGCTTGAAAACATGATTGGAAGAGCATGATTTTCAAAACCTGGTGGCTATTCTACAAAAACTTCTTCTAAAATAAAACTATTCAAAAATATACTTTTTACATCTATTTGAATTAATTTACAATTGATGTAGCAAGCAAATGCAAGTAACAATCTTATAGCTTCTAATCTTACTACGAGTGCATAGTTTTCATCAAAATCTATTCCTTCTTCCTGATTATAACCTTTAGCCACTAGTCTAGCCTTATTTCTAATTACTTGACCTTTTTCATCTAGTTTATTCCTATAAACCCATTTGGTTCCTATAATAGGATGGTTAGAGGTAGAGTTGTCAACGGGTCGGGTTTGGTCAGAACCCAGATATCCAGATCCGGACCTGATTTTAGATACTGGACCCAGACCCGGATCTGAATACCCAATGGGTCTACTTTTAAAGTACCAAACCCGGACCCGAATGGATCCGGGTATCCAGACCTGAACCCGAACCCGAACAAGCTTATCAAAAAAATAGATCTTATCAATTTTGTGGCAGGGGCTCGGATTCGAGGAAGACAAAGAATGATTTGGGGGCCGGCGCGCGGTCTCGGGGAGGGGAGCATTTTTGGGGGTCGGCCGCGCGGTCTCGGGCGGGGGTGGGGCTGGCGTTCAGGATCACAGGCTTGATGCTGGGGAGAGTTTGTAGGAGTTCTTTACCATGCGGAGGACTCCCTTGTTCTTGAGGCGTAGGAGGTGGTGGCCGAGCAGGGCGGAGTGGGTTGGCATTTAGAATCTTGAAATGGAAAACAAAAACCAAGAACCATGAAAAAAAAATCAACTACAAAAATGAAGAGAAAAAAGGATGAATTATTCCTACCTATTTGTACGGGGAGTGCTGTCGGTAGTGGGAGCCGGCGATGGCGTTGCCAGGGGAAGCAGAGGTCGCGACCGTGGAGAAGACCATCTTGGAAGGGAGAGCGGGAATCGGAGAACTGAGAAAGAAAGAGAATACTACAGAGAGGGAGGGTAGGGTGGTCGAGGGTCGGCCGTCGGGGGGGGGGGGGGCGGGAGGCCGATGTCGAGGCTCGGAGCAGTAGAGCTATCAATGAGCAGTAGGCATCGGCCATCAAGGGGTCCGTCGTCGGGGGGGGGGGGGGAGGCATTGGCCATCGTGGAGGGGAGGCATGTTGTGGGGGTCGGCCGTCGAGGAGGCGTCGCCGTGGAGTGGATTCGGGGATTCGCTCATTTCGCTGAAAGGGAGAGGCAGCATCGAGGGGAGGGCCGGAGGCGACGTTGGCCATCTGGGGGGGAGGCGTCGGTCGTGGGCGTGGAGGCGGAGCGCCGAGCGGAACGGGGAATCGCTGGCGGCGGGCGACTGGAAGGAAGAGGGCCAAAGGCTAGGGCACGATTTGAAGGAAGTTTTATAGTCAAAGCTTGATCAATTTTTAACCGTTCGATTATGATCCAACATCCCACATTTATATATAATATATATATAAAAATATATAAATATATAATATATATAATATTATTTTATTTATCAATTCTCGGGTCTGGATATTACATAACCAGACCCGGATCTATTTAACTATGACTAATCGGGTCCGGGTAAAACGTCCAGATTGAGATCCAGATCCGGACCCATTGGGTTCAGACCAGCGGGTCTCGGGTCCAGACCCGACCCGTTGACAGCTCTAATCAGAGGGTCTATCAACTAAGGTCCATACATTATTTCTATCAAATTGGTTTAATTCTTCGTGCATGGCCAATATCTAATTTGGGTCATTTTGAGCTTCTTCTAAACTATGTGGTTCTACTTGTGAAACAAAAGCTTAGTAATCATGTGCTTCTCTATGTGAAGATCTAATCCTAACACCTTGAGAGGGATCACCTATAATTAAATCTTTAGGATATGAAGTAACATACCTCCATTCTTTTGGGAGATCACCATGATCTCTACTTACTATTTCTTCTCCTTCTTGAGTGGGTTTATTCTTCAAGCTCATATCTTCCATTGCTTTATCAATTGTACCCGCATCATTGTATACACACTCTTCTTTTCTAGAAGGTGAGGGGTTAGTTTCATCAAAAATAACCTGCACTGATTCTTTTACGGTTAATATTCTTTTATTAAAAATTCTAAAAGCTTTGCTATTAATTAAATAATCCAGAATATAGGTTCATCAAATTTAGCATCAAACTTTCCTAGGTAATCTTTTCCATTATTATGCACAAAGCATTTACAACCAAATACATGAAAGTAATGATAGTTGGTTTTTTTTCATTTCAAAGTTCATAGCGGGTTTTCTTCAAAATCAATCTTATCAACACACGATTTAAAATGTAGCAAGCAGTGTTCATAGCTTTTGTCCAAAAGTATCTTGGAAGATTGCCTTCACATAACATTGTTCGGGCCATTTCTTCCAAAGTCCTACTTTTTCTCTCTACAACACCATTTTGTTGTGGTTTCTAAGAGCGGAGAAGTTGTGATCAATGCCGTGCTCAGTGCAATAATCATTAAAATATTGATTTTCAAATTCTGTACCATGATCACTTTTAATTAAAATCACAGAAAGACCTTTTTGATTTAAAACTTTCTTATGAAGTTTTAAAAAACTTTAAAAGCTTCATCTTTATGAGCAATAATTAAGATCCATGTAAATCTTGAAAAATCATCTACAATCATTAGTCCATATTTCATACTATCTAAGCTTGTAGTCCTAGTTGGTCCAAATAGGTTCATGTGTAGTAGCTCAAGAAGTCTAGAAGTTGAAACCAAGTTTTTCGATTTAAAACTTCCTCTAGTTTGTTTACCCATTTGGCATGCATCACAAACATGTTTAAAATCAACTTTGAATTTAGATAAATCTCTAACTAGATCTTTGGAAATTAATTTAGCAATTGTATGCATGCTAGAATGACCTAATCTCTTATGCCAAAGTAAATTGGACTCCGTTTTAGCATTCGTTGCTACAAGACTTGTACTACTAGACATGACTAGATCATTTAGATCTACTACATATATTTTCCAAGTTTATGTCCAATGAACTTAGTGCTAGAATCAAGAGAGTTAGTTACAATACACATTGAAGATTTAAAAACAACCTTGAAGCCTCTATCACATAATTGACTATACTTAACAAATTGTGCTTCAATTGTCTACTGGCAATATATTTTTTATAAATGTAGAAGAGGTAATTTTGATTTTACCATTCCAATCATCTTTTCTTTATCATTGTCACCAAAAGTGACCATTTCTCCATCTTTCAATTCTAGAGTGATGAATTGAGCTTTGTCACCCGTCATATGCCTTGAGCAGCCACTATCTGGATATCATCTTTTGCTTGAATTCTTGGCTGCAAGACATTCTTGCAAAATAATCATGGAGTTCTTTTAGGTACCCAAGCTTTCTTGGGTCCTTGCAGGTTAGTGGAGGTGGTTCTTTGGAAACCCAAATCTTTCTAATTTTATTTTTAATACTTCTATTGATATTGCATTGAATTGCTTTATGTCCAACCCCTTTGCATGTATAACAAATAACTTTATATGCATATTTTGAAGTTCTAAAAGCAACAGGTTTTGATGCAGAAAACTTTGAAGCATAAAATTTAGGTACTGAAAATTTTTGCACAGAAGTTTTAGAAGGTATAAACTTTGTAGCTGAAATTTCATTTGTATGTATAGAATTAAAACCAATTCCAGCCTTATTTTTATATACTCGATCTTTCAAAATCAATTCAAGCTTGTTAGAACTTAATGTTATTTTTCAACCAAAGGCTTGAGTTTTTCAACCTCCTTTGTAAACCAAATTTTCTTCATGTAAAGCTTGGTTTTTCTTAAGACAATCATTTTTCTCAGTTTGCAATACTTTGAATTTCTTAGAAAAGCCATTTAGATCTTTTTGCAAAAGTTTATTCTTTTCTGAAATCTCTTCTTTTTCTTTTATCAAAATATCATTGCCGTTTTTCAAACTTTTGATTTTGAGTCCTGCCTTTTTGTATTCGAATAGTAAATCATGAAATGTAGAATTCAACTCATCAAAAGTAAATTCATCTTAAGGTTCGAGAGATCTTACCTCATCTTCGAGATCCATTAGAAATAAGTTTGCAGCTTTTGTGGTCTCTTTCTCTTCAGTTGAAGGCGACTCCTCACTGTCACTCTAAGTGGTAACAGTCTTTTTTTTTCTTAAAAAAATTTTTCTTCAGATTCGAACAATCAGATCTAAAGTGCCCAGGTTTTTTGCATTCATAGTAGATGGGCTGGTGCTCCTTTTCTTTTTTTTTTTCTTTCTCCTTATCTTTGTTGAATTCTTCCTTTTTGTGAAATTTTCTCCAATATCTTCTCTTTTTCTTCTCCATAAACTTTCTGAATCTCCTTACTACTAAGGCGATGTCATCATCTTCTAGTTCATTAGAGGAGGAGCAGCTTTATTCTTCAAGTTCTTTTTCCTGTTTCTTCAACTATGCAGCAGCCTTGAAGTCGATTAACTTCTTCTTTATTTCATCTTCATTTCGGTGCTGCATGGTAAACTTATGAGTGATCAGGGAACCTAGCAGTTCATCCAATGCCAGTGATGAGTGGTTGTCTATTGGTAGATTGGCTCTCGACCAAAGAGGTACTCATGGGATTAGCCGTCAATCTTTACTCCAAATAAGTTCAGACACTGCTCTGATACCAGTTGTTGCCCAGGTGGCTTACCCAAAAAGAGGGGTGAATTGGGCATGTAAAAAACTTTCTTTAAGTATGTGCTCTTTTGAAATCAGAGTGTGGTGAGTGAAGTGATTAAATGAGTAGGCAGCATAAGTAAAAGCATAACACAGAAATTCACAGCACAAATGCCAAGAGATTTATAGTGGTTCGGAGCAACCCAGCTCCTACGTCCACTATCCATGATACCACTTGGGATTTTTACTATATTCATCCATGGAATATAGCCGGATTGTTTTCATAGGTTCACAATCCAAAACCTAAACTTGGTTTTATTCCGAGCTCACCAAAAACCCAATACACTGTTAGTTTTCACGGGATCACTAACAACCCACTTGGTTTTATGCGGGCTCACCAAATGACCCAAACTCCAAGTCACAGCCCCTGCTGTACTTAGGACAACTCAAATAATGAGTATAAATAAAACAGAGCAACTAAATGACAAACTAATTATTGTCGAATAATTGCAGTTGCTGCTCTAAAGAAGCCTTCTTGAATGTGCTTTGAATGCTCTTCAAGACTTCAACCTTTCTTCAATAAATGCCTCAAAAAGATAGATGGAAGTGTGGTGTAGTCTTGAGTGCTCTCTTGAATGCTCTTTAAAAATATTCTCTTTTTCTCTTTTAGTGCATTGCTTCAAAAAGTGGTTCAATTCCCCTTTTAAATAGTCTCTTTGACTGATTTCAAGTGGATTTAGCCATTGTAGACCAATGGGATTCGAAATATGACCGTTGTAGAGCATTTTGAATTCAAAAAGAAAGTTCTGGAGCTAGTCGTTACGAACATGGAACTGGACTTCGAGTCAGCTCGTATGCTTCGAGTCAACTCGGATTCTCAGACAGGTTAAAACATAACTCTGGTTGAGTCGGCTCTTGGCTCGCTTGGCTGGTTCTTCAAAATAGAGAAAATATGCACTCTAGAAGAGTCAGCTCTTCAAACTTGAGTCGGCTCGAATGTCAGTATGAGAAACATCACTCTGGATGAGTCGGCTTGACATCCCTTGAGTCAGCTCGAATCCTCAGGACTGTTTTTGCTCACTCTGAAAGAGTCGGCTCGATATTGACTGGTTTCACAAAACAGCATACTGCAAGAGTCGGCTCGAGTTCTTCGGGTCAGCTCGGATGTCTATCTTTAAAAAACTGAACACTAGACTAGTCAGCTTGAATTCTTCGGGTTGGCTCGGATGTCTGCATATCAGAATTCTTGTGCAGTGCCAGAACATAGAGTTGGCTCGAGTTGCTTGAGTCGGCTCAAGTGACTTATCTTTAAATGAGTCCAAACTCCATTCAAATTCTTCCAATGATTCCCAAACTTCATCCAGTGCAAATCTAGGAGGCTTAGACTTGAAAAATACACAAACTTGCCCTCTTCTACATGGGCGTACACTTAAAATCCTTTGGGCTTTCTAATTATAACTATATTTTCAAGAAATTACTGATTTTTGATACACACTTTTGAGTTGTGATTATAATAAAAGTTCTTTGACATTCTCTACAAAAAATTCTTAAACAATTGAAATATTAGTAACAAATGTATGCTCCAATATTTTGTTATTATCAAAATCATTCTAGGGGTCAACACGATCATATCAATGAATTTAATTTGATCACTAATCAGTTGAGTTTAGTTGACATAAGTTTCGAGGATGAAGTCCATGCCCTAATCCTGTTATCCTTTTGCCCGAGAGCTGGGGTGCAACTGTGACAGCGGTGAGTAGTTCGTGCAGCTCGAGCAAGCTGAAATTTGAAGAGGTCCGGAACCTGATTCTCAGTGAAGACATCAGGAGAAAAGAAATTAAAGAGAACTCTGGTTTTATCTTGGTGACTCAAGAAGGTAGAGGAAGAACTACACAGTGCAGTGAAGGCCGTGAAAGATCCAAGTCCAAGTAAAGGAGCCAGTCAAGATCGAAGGGTGATGTTGTTTGCACTGCGTCAAGAAGGGACACATCAGAAAGAATTGTTGGGCAAGGAGGATAAGGGACAGAACAAAGAATGGTCAATGTAGCAACCTAGGTAATTGAAGATACACTGGTTCTTAGCATGGACAGTCTGCTGTAGTCTTGGATTCTAGACTTCGGAGCTTCGTTTCACTTTATCGTACAAAGGAGTCTATGCACAACTACATTGCTGGAGACTTCAAAAAGGTCCATCTTGCAATTGAAGAGCCTTTGGATATTATGAAAAAGGATGATGTACACATCAAGATGCCAGATCAATCTGTTTGGAAGCTCAAGAATGTTAGACATGTCCTAGGATTGAAGAGAAACCTGATATCAGTTGGGCAGCTGGACTTAGAGAGGTACAACACAACTTTCGTTGGTGGCTCTTAGAAGATCACCAAAGATGCAATGGTGATAGAACGAGGAAGTAAGTTGGGTACCCTATATATGACTAGTAATACCAGAGATGCAGTGGCACTGGCACAGGCAGACTCAAAGTTATGGCACTACAAGTTGGGTCACATGAGCTTGAAAGGAGTGCAAGTACTGTTAAAGAAGACAAGCTATCAGGTTTGAAGACAATAGATATTGGTTTCTACGAGAATTATGTTCTTGGAAAGCAGAAGATAGTCAGCTTCTCCAAGATTGGTAGGGCACCAAGATCAAGAAAGCTGGAGCTTGTGCACAATGATGTGTGGGGTCCCTCCCCGGTTATATCCTTTGGAGCTTCGCGATACTATGTGACCTTCATCAACGATTCCACTAGAAAGGTATGGGTTTGTTTTTTGTAAAATAAATCCTGACATATTTGACACTTTCAGGAAGTGGAAAAGCCTGGTGGAGAATGAGTCTGGACAGAAAATAAAGTACCTGAGATCAGACAATGGAGGCGAGTACGATAGCACTAAGTTCAAGGAGTTCTGCCCAATCAATGGGATCAAGATGGAGAAGATGATTCCAAGTACACCATAATAGGATGGGGTAGCTAAGTGCATGAACAAGATCTTGAATGAGAGAGCCAGGAGCATGAGGCTCCATGTTGGATTGTCCGAGGTGTTTTGGGCCGAGACAGTTAGCACTGCTACCTATCTGATCAACAGGAGTCCCTTAGTTTCTCTTGAGTATAAGCTACCAGAAGAAGAGTGGATAGGAAAGTCAGTAAGTTTATCTCACCTGAAGGTCTTCGGATGTGTCTCCTGCATGCACGTCAATGAAGAGAAGAAGTCAGAGAGGTGCTTCTTTATTGGATATGGCACTGATGAGTCCGATTACAAGCTCTGGAGTGAGAAGGATAGGAAAATCATCAGGAGCAAGGATGTGGTGTTCAATGAAAGAAGCCTATACAAGGACTAGAGTGCTCCAGATAGAGTAGGACAGGCATACAAGGAGAAATAACAGGTAAAGTTAGAAGAGATCATAGAAGAGGATATTGCCGAGGGAGCAAGAGATCTTGAACCTGAGCCAGAGACACATCAGTTGAGGAGATCTACAAGGACCCCGAAACTACGTGTAAGGTATTCACCCTCGTTGCATTATCTACTATTGACAGATGGAGGGGAGCCAGAGTGCTTTGATGAAACCATGGAGAGCGGAGATTCGGTCAGGTGGAAATTGGCGATGAAGGACGAGATGTAGTCCTTGATATAGAACCAAATATGGGAGCTTAGCATACTATCGAAAGGAAAGAAAGCATTGCATAACAAGTGGGTCTATAAGATCAAGGAAAAGCATAATGGCAGCAAGAGGTACAAGACAAGGTTAGCTATAAAAGGGTTCCAACAGAAAGAAGATCCATGTGGTGATACCGACACTAGGAGCATGATAGGGTATGTATATACCATTGGCAGGACAGCGGTGAGTTGGGTCTCGCAGTTGCAGGAGATTGTGGCTCTTTTTACCATCAAGGTAGATATGCTGACAAGGCAGTCACTGCAGAGAAATTGAGGCTATGCATGGCCTCAATTGGCCTCCAGAGCTAGTTGATTGAAGGCGCTGCACAGGATACTGACTTGTTTTTATTTTTTCTTGGAAGTTTGTTTTTTATGTTTCAGGTGGATGCATGATTAGGTGTCAAAGTCTCCAAGTAGGAGAGTTGTTGGGTGTGGAGCCATATCTACCCAAGATCCAAGTCCAGAGAAGCCCAGAAGCCTAGAAGCCCAACAAAAAAATCAGAAATCAAAACAAAAAAAAGGGGAAAAGAGGATGCAGGCTAGCCCATTAGATTGGACCGGCCCAAACCCACGCGCGCAGCCCAGGCACGTGGACGGGCATGCAGACCGGTCCAAGCGTGCGAGTGCGCAGCCTGGCCTGGCATGCAGGTGTGCGGGGTGAGGCCTAGGCCCATGCGCGAGGCGCACGCAGGCGCGTGGCTCGACCCAGTCCGAGGCGGTGGCGTTATTGGGCATTTCCCATGGTTTCCCCCACATGGATTCGCGTGATTCACAGTGGTCATGGCATTTCTGAGTATTCTTGACCGTCCGATCGCCTGATCGGATGGTTGAGTGATCCGAGGGAGATTATGCTTAATCAGAGCTATTTGATTCAAATTTTAACACGATCTTGATCTCAGATCTGACAATTGGGAGCTTTCTTGATGGTTTTGGACTTTGAGATGTGATTTTAGACTCGATTGGAACTGTTTCGTTCTCTTTTCATTAGGGGGTCACTGAGAGATGCAAACAGAGCGACAGAGAGTAGACGGAGAGCCTGCAGAGTAGAACAGAGAAGAAAAGAGCCAAAGAAGAGAAGTCCAAGGGTTTTATAAGAGAAAACCTAGGGAGAGAGAGAAAGGTAGAGAGAGGGCAAGGGTTCCTCCTGTATTTTGATTTATTCTTTCTTCTTTCTTCATATTGGGCTGGGGTTTGCATCCAGGGAGGGTTCTCTTATGTAATAACTTCATATATTTCTTCCTGATAGTAGACATTTGGTTGTATACGATCGTGGACGTAGGAGCAAGAGGCTCCGAACCATGTAATCCCTGTATATTTGCTTGTACTTATTATTTATTTATTTTTAGACTTTCTTTTTCATTTCTTCTGCGAACCTTTTGGCATCCCACTATGATCCATATCCCTAACAGCATCATCTCATCTGACTATGCATACATTAACTTTTCTATATAGTTACGTTTGGTAGTAGGCAATCTATCCATATTGCTGATAATTTAATAAGGCCCAACCATATTATGAATTACTCTTGGAAGGGATGGTAATCTAGATTATCATTTTTAAGTAATTTTTTGAACAATATTATCCTTTCATTTTTCCTTCCACTTATATTATAAAATATAATATTATTATATTCTATATATTATAATTTATTATATAAATAGATAATATATATTATAAACTATATATATTATAAATATAATATTATTATAGTATATAATATAATATCTATTTTTATTATATAATATATATCTATTATAAATTATTATAATATTGTTAATAATACTATAATATGATATAATATAATACTATATTATATTAATATATTTTATTTTATTTTATTTTATAACATTATAAAAATTATAATATTAATATAATATAATATAATATATTTAATATAGTATAGTATATTTATATAAAATATATTATATATATATACATATATTATATTAACTTAATAATATAATATATATAATTAATGTATTATTTATTTAATATATTAAATATAGTATCTATTTAATATATAAATTTTTATATTAAATTTATTTAGTATAAAAATAAATTTTAAATTTTTAGATTTTAATATAAAATTATAAAATATAAAATTTAATATATTTTGTAATGTAAAATATAAAAATATATATTTTATAAATAAAATGTAGATTTAACCTATGAGTTCTTATTCAAGGAATTGTACTTGTATATAAGCTAATAAAAATTATGAGATCGACTGCAAGCAAATATAATATGAACATATTTATTTTTTTTAGTAGATATCTAATTAATACATTTCAAAACAATGCCGGTTGCTATTAAAAAGCTTTGAAATGAAAGTACTTATGGACTGGGTCCCATGCGATATAAATAACCAATATACAAGAATGCTGGTAGCGTTTACAGCAACCTTTTAAAACAAAAGTACTACTGCCACTAGCGCGTGGCATAGCTGGTTGTGAGACTTTCCTCACAACCAGCTGGCAGAGGTTCGAGCCCCGTTTTGGACATATTTTAATCAAAAATCCGGGGGTAAGATAAAAAAATTAATAAAATAATCCTGGAGCCTCTGTTGGTTGGGTAGTGAAAAAGTTAGGGATATATATAATAAATTCCATTCACTCGGCTAATGCCAGTGGTAGTCAGTTTGACGTACTCACCTTCGGGTGGGGAATAGCTGCGGAAAATTAATATGCACCGTGTATCGAACATTCGATGGCTGGGGTTGGGGGACCGTCTGGGGTGGCCACCCCGGGGTCTAACTCCTCCCCCACCTTTTTGGTTCATCCAAAAAAAAAAAAAATGAAAGTGCTATTGCCTGTGAAAATGTCAACCGAATCCACGACTATCTTGGCAATGAGAAATTAATTCCTGGCCCCTCAGTTTGGTATGGTTTTTAGGTTCCTGATTTGGAATATAAGAAAGACCATTTGTTCTTATCTTGCTCCTATATGATATTATTTTTCTAGAGTAATTGTTGTCCACCACTTTTGATGGAGAAAAATCATATATGAATGCCAAGAATTCCGTATCATCTAACATATATCAAGAAAGCTAAAAGATGGACAAAGAAAGTATGAAAGGAAACTAGGGTTGAAGTGGGAGGTCGACCAGGCTGGCCCGACATCAGGCCGGGTTTTGGGCTAGGCCCGAAGCAAATCAAGCCGAATTTGGGCCTCATAACTAAGTCCATAAAATTTTCTGATCAGGGCCGGGCTTATCTATGGCCCGGCCTGGCTCGGCCTGAGCCCGCCCGGCCTGGCTCGGCCTGAGCCCGGCCCGCCCGGCCCTCCTTAATGAGCCAACTCGATTCCTCATTCCGTTCTTTAATCTTTATATCAAACCCATTACCCATTTGGCTCGCAACAATGAACCAATCCCCATCCCCGTCCCCGACCTCGTCCCCGTCTGCTCTCTGCATCATCTGCTCTTTAGGATTTGTTTGGATAGCCCTCATTAAGGGAAGGAAAGAGGAAGGAAGGGAAGGGAAGGGAATGGAAGTGAAATATTATTCTTGTTTGGATAGTCCTCATAAGGGAAAGGAAAGGAAAGGAAATCTTAACTATTAGAAACTTTCCTTCCTTCCTAATTTTTCTAAATCAGGGGGATTGAAAACTTAGCTTAATTAAGGGGAGGGGAGGGGAGGGAGAGAAAAGAGCATCCTTTCCCTTCCCTTATTTTTTCTAAAAATTAATATCCAAACAAGGGAAAGGTAAACCCTTCCTTTCCTTTCCCTCTTGATCCCCCATCCAAACAAGGAGGCCTTAGGGTTTCCGAGTTTTGGCATTCCCCTCGTTACTCGGCCATCGGCACTCTCCTCTTTCTGCCTCTCTGTGTCTGCTCTCTAGGGTTTCTGACTTTTCGTGGACCCCGTTTCGGCGTTCCCGTCACGCTCTAGGGTTTCCTTGGATCCCATTCCGGTGTTCCCTCTACGATTTTGCCATAGATATGGTCCCTGCAATCTGATCAGGTGGGCCTTCTGGTATTTGATTTCTACTCTTGGACCTTGGTCTTGGTTATTTTGAGATCATGAGATTATCAGATGAGCAGATGAGCTTTTTCCTTATCCGCTGATTGAGATAGTGAAAATTTGCCTTATTTAGCATGATGTTATGATTTGAGCACTTGCTTTATCTGCTAGTCAATTACCATGTCTTTCTGGATAGATTGAGATCATGCCATACTGTAAGATTTCTAGCATGATTGGGATGTTATTGCTATTACTGTCTGTAGGATATTGATTACAATGTAAATGAAGCATTACATTTATTTGCATAGATATAGTCAAGTTGTTAGAATCACCGTATTAGAGTGCTATATAAGTGTTAAAATCATTTGTAGTTGGATACCATGGAAATTTCTTTCTTAAAGTTTTTAAACTACATCTGCTTTGTAGATGATTAAAGGTTGATTCCACAAGCTTTTTCTAGTAAAGATAGCTACTTAATTCAATGCAAACAATTTGTATATGATGTCATGTAATGTTACATTTACATATTGATTTTTAAAATTTTTTATGAAGCAGCATAGCGCATAAAGCTTCCATTACTGTAGGATCTAGAAAAGATCAGATATACAAAGGTTTATCCATGCATATAGAGAGATTATTTTGGTATTTTGAAGCAGTTGCACCTGGATTATTTTGGATATTTATTAATTACACAAACTTATGTCGAAGAAATTTTTGTTGTGTAGCTGATGAATTAACGGGGGAAGATGCATGCCTTGTATTTGTTTGGTGTCAATTGAGTCTGAATTCATCTTTGTGATATTAGTATCTGTTGGATTTATTTGCCTACCAAGCAGTACCTGTTTTCTGTTGGGACAAGATGTCATTTTATTTTTTGTTGTATCAAGCATTAGTTCCCAGATTTTTAATTGTGATTTATGTTACTTGCATCCAACACTATGTACTCACCTACTCCAGCATGCACTTATCTACGTTAAATTAATTAATGAAACTTGCATAGTTTTTTCTTTCTTTCTTTCTTTTTTTTTGTTTGTTTGTTGTGTGGGAGGAGGCTTGGTTCTTAGGCCCACATATACATGTAGGCCTCCCCTAATGTCCATAACAAATCATGACTGATATGCAAAACTGGCTAGCATATTTATATTCTTCTTGGTACTTAAGATTTCTAGCACATTTGTATATTAATTATTCTTTAGATTGTCTTGCATAAGTTTATCATTTTATATTTCTTGTGTTTGTTTTGAAGTAACTATAGTATTTTTTGTCCTCTTTTACTTTAATTTATCTTTTAAAGTACTATAGTCTCTTATTTATGCAGAATGTCTCAATCGAAAATGGATGAAAATGAGACCATTGAATCTATAAGGGATGAGGATGACAAAAATAAGGATAATTCTGAATTGATGGTGATAAAGGTTCTAAAAAAAGATCTTGGGTATGGGATCATTTTACTGAGGAAAGAAAAGCTGATAAACCATAGCTACATGCAATATTGTAAAAGGGTTTTAAGTGGTAGTACAAAAGGAGGAACAAGTCATCTAAAACATCATCTTGAAAATATTTGTAAAAAATATCAAAAAAACTTGATTAATCAGATGTTCATATCCGCAAGTTCAAAAGATCTAGTGAAGTCTTTTAAATTCAATTAAGAAAAGACAAGAAAAAATACTTGCAAAGTTTATCATTTGTACCGAGCTTCCATTTCGTATTGTTGAGCATCATATTTTCAAGGATCTTATGAGATCTGTTCCGCCATTATTTAATGCCATAGGTCGTAAGACTATAAAGAATGATTGTATGAATTTGTATGAAGGAGAGAGGAAAAAAATGCATGAATGTTTTAAGAAGTTAACTTCTTGGTTAGTTTTACTACTGATTCCGGACATCCAATCAAAAAGTCAGATACATATCTCTTACATCTCATTACATTGATTCCGATGTTATTCTGCATAAGAAGATAATTACTTTCAAAAATTAGTATAGTCCTATTCCTCATTCAACTGTTGATATTGAAGATGCTATTGGAAAGTCTCTTCTTGAATGGGAACTGGATTCTAAAATATGTGCTATCACTGTAGATAATTGTAGTACAATGATGCTATGATAAAAAGGGTCCAAGATGATTTTTGTTATGGAATGTTGCTTGGTGGGTATATAGTCATATCAGATGTTGTGCACACATACTGAATATTATGATTCAAGATGGGATGAAAATTATTCATGAAGCTATTGAATGTATAAGAGAGATTGTTAGATATTATGGTTCAAGATGTTGTGTACACATACTGAATTTTATGTTCAAGATGGGATGAAATTATTCATAAAAGCTATTGAATGTGTAAGAGAGATTGTTAGATATGTATCTGCAGCAAGCCCATCTCGGATGTAAGCTTTTAATGAAATGGCACAATATATGACTTTGTTAAAAAAGGACTTACTTTGGATGTTGTTACAAGGTGGAATTTAACTTATGAGATGTTGATTGATGCTCTTAGTTATAAAGATGTTTATTAAATTTGTAACTGAACATTCATGTATGTGTCCTATCACTGATGAATGGAAAAAGGCTGAGATAATTCTTAAATTTTTAGAAATCTTTCTCAATGCTACTAAAGTGTTTTCTGGTTCTAAGTATGCCACATCTAATTTGTACCTAAAAGAAGTTTGAAAAATTCGAATGGTATTGATGGATATAAGGGCTCATACTGATAAAACACTGAAGCAACTGATAAAAGAAATGCAAAAGAAATTTAGTAAATATTGGTCTCAATGTAATAATTTGTTGATCATTGCTTCTATTTGGATCCTAGAGAGAAGTTGAAATTTATGGAATTTTGTTATGAAAGGGCATTTGATATGGAAGAGAAAAAGAAAAAAATGATGAAATTCATTTGTTTCTTCAAAATCTTTATTTAGAGTATTAAGATGTAGCAAAAGTATGACACTTAATTGGTTTGAGAGAGCTAGCAGATGAAATTGTTATACAAAGTGATATAGGATCAGTTTCTTCATTTTCAATGGATATTGTACAACTTGATATAGATTCTGTTAAATTTAGAAGTCAAAGTTTATCGAAACGGCCAAAGAGATCAGAGTTGGATAGTTATTGGATGATGATGTGATTTCTGGTTTGAATGACAAGAACTTTGATATCTTAACATGGTGGAAGAATAATGCAGTCATCTATCCTGCATTATCAAGAATGGCTAGAGATATTTTAGCCATTCCAGCTCTACCGTTTCTTCATAGTCGGTATTTAGCACTGGCGATAGAGTTGTTGATCAGTATCAGAGTTCTTTGAATCCATCTATTGTCGAGGCCTTGGTTTGTACACAGGATTGGCTTCGTGAAGATTATGAAGAAGATATATAAATATTTTATTTTTATGTTACTAATTTATTATACTTATATTTCATTTCTTTTAATTGATATTTATGTTAATATTTATCAGTACAAATTGCTTAAGTTTTATGAAGTTGAATGTAAATGATGGACCTGATGGTACCTCGGAGTAGGCGGAGCATTAAATTGTTGACTTTCTTTTATATATTTGCAAATAAAATTGTTTCTTTTTATATATATATTCATAGATGCTTAATGTTTTTGTTAAACGTGGAAAGTGGAAACGATGAGAAGGTGAAACAAGTGAATTTTGATTATGGCATTTGTTTAATTTTTTTTTATCATATAATGGGTCAATGAGTTTTTACCCATTTTCCCTCGTCGCAATATTTGCATGTCATCCTAATGGTGTGAGTTTTGGAACATGGCTCCTTTATAGGGGATCAACATGCTTCCTTTATATAAACTGGAGGTAAATTACTTACTCATGCTTTGGTATCTTTTGTCAAATTGATTGCTGCCTAGTTAGGCTTGCATGCTGCTATCTGTGATTTGATGAGTGCTGCTTATCATTAGAAGGTGATTTATCTATAGTTGTCTCATGATTAAATGCTGCTAATATTTTTTATCAATCTAATAATCCTTTCTTGCAGGACATTTCCTCTCTTTCATTCTTATCTATTTCACATAAATATAGAGAGGCTAATCAAGTAGCTGATTACTTAGCTAGTTTGGCACGATCTGTATCCTTTAAATGATATAATAATGATGAAGTTGATCTTTCTTACAGATATATTCTAAATACGGTTCAGAGGGCTGCTCATTTTACTTGATATTAATGTGTGTTTGTAGTTTTTATTCTTATCTCTTTACAGGTGCCTTTCTTTGTTAAGGTTCACAAAGTTCTTCAGACTGCAATTATATGGGACTATAGTTGCCTAATCATCATTTTCAAAATGTTCATTGCTTGGTTTATACATATGCATACTATGATGACCCTGGCTTATTTACATCGGATTATAAATTCTCCTTTGGATTTACTGATGAAGTCTAAACTCTGGGCAACATTCAATGACCAATGGATTGCCAAAGATTGTGCCATTTTGGGCCATCTCAAGTCTCTAGTCAACAAATATTCCTTGACTTATGCTACATTCTGGTCTGGATTTTACATTATACTAGTTTATGGTTCACGCTTGGCTGGTGGCCATTGCATATACTTTTGTGTCTACCATGAATATTTGTTCATTACCTGCTTTTTAACTTTCAGCACAGGGCAATATGATGCCTTCTATTATCTGGATTTATGGCATTTGCAAATTCTAAGAGTTGGTTCTTCATGCTTGGACACCCAAGTATCCATTATTAAGTGCTCTAGTTCTTATTGCATTATTGGATTAACACATCAACTGGATTGGAGGGCTAATCTTGATCAAGTATATATATGCCATTGTTATTGTCTTCATTATATCAGTGAATTTGAAAAGTTTGGAAAGCTTGAATTATATTATCATTCTGTCCATATATCACTGTCACCTTTGGAGGCGCCTTCTTCTCCTCTGCTGCCCTGATGGATCTTTGTTGTTTTGGTTACTTAACTTTGTAACATTCACACCAAAGTCAAAAGAAAAAAGAAAAGTTGAAAAATGGAAATTATGCGCGGAAAAAGTTAAAAGAGTTGTGAAAAGAAAAGAAAAATATCAAAAACAGAGGAAAAAAGGAGTTGGAAATGTTTTTACTCACTATGTTGTTTCTATGTGCAGGTTCTCTATCTTATTTATTGTAGCCTCATTCAAGCGAGGCCCAGCAAGTTATTTTGTTTAGGCGCCCTATTGTTGGTTCCTGTTAATTTTATATGGCTAGTATTGTGGTTACAACTTTACTTTATCTTTCCACTTTACTGCACTTTAAAGAATGATAGATTTACAACACCTTTTATATATTTGAGCTCAGGGATCTGTGGTGCTCTCTCAGTTTCGTATCTTCATCAAATCGTACATGTTCACTTATTCTTGGCATTGTTTTTGGTCTACTTGGTCAGAATTATTTAATCATGTCCAAGCTATTTAGGAATGCTTTCATATATGTTTGTTGGATCTGAATTGGTGTCTTCTTCATAACATCTCTTCTTACCTTATTTTTAGTATGTTATCAAATGGATTCTGCATCAAGGTTACCCTATTTCCATTGAGGCCTAATGTTACCTGGATAAACTAGAACAAAGAGATTCATACAAAGTGGAAAATGGTTATAGAGACTATTTCCATTTGCAGTAATTGATACTGAGAATATTGACATGTCCTAATGGTGTGAGTTTTGGAACATGGCTGTATGATGCAACATATCTGTGTAAGTTTTTTTTCATTTAATCCTGACATCCTTTTGTTGCAATTCTCTCAGGCTTCTCAGGCATGGATGGAATGGTTGATGAAAAAGCAGAAAGGTTTTGATCAGAGGGGTGATATGGCTGTTGCAGCTTGGTCTCCCATGAATCCATGATTGCTCCCACCTCTCTCATCATTTGCCTTCCCTACTGATCCAAGTCCCCGTCTTTTGGGCTTTTATCCCCTATTGGTGAAATCTGATGTCATGTTTATTACTATCATCATATATTTCAGCACTTTCATTTTATATATGCATTGCCATATATTGGTTGCACATACTCTTTATTAACGAAGCTCTTAATACAAAGCATAATGGCTGAAGTTTGCCCTTTTTTTCTTTTGAAAAATTGGTTTTCTTCTAAACTGTATTCTTGGATACTCTTGACATGTTCTCATTTCCTTTTATTAGCAAAACACTCCCTTAATGATTTGGTTTACCATGAATCATCACTTGCAAACAACGTGCATCATCTTTCTTGTGGATATAGGGTGAAGTTTCATCTTTGCATGTGTTTCTTCTAACTTGTCATTTGCTTTGGTTTAATCTACTACGAATTATCCAGAGGATGGAACTCTTAGTTTTGGGTACTACTCTGGAATGGCGTATGAGTTCGGTGACTCCATTTGATTATCTGAGTTACTTTACATACAAGTTTCAGTACGAGAATGGAACAAAGGGTTTATCACATAACACCATCGGATTCATATTTGTGATGGCTGAAGGTTGGCTTCTAGTATGTGATAGTTTCATATACTTTCTTTGTTGTATTGAGTATTTTAGTTATTCACTGACAAGTTTGCTTTTTTTTATTCATATACCAATATATTGAAAATTTTGAAACATTTTTTAACTTTATTTTAATATGTGAAGTAGTAGAAAGATTGAATAGAGAATTTAGTAAGTATTTACATCAATGCTCTCAACTTCAGGAGCATGTTTATGCCTGCTATAGTGTAATGACAATGGAGCCACACAAGAAGCTGAACAGAACAAAAAGAGGAGCTTCTTCAGATTTATTTGCAAACCATTCAAGCATTGATGATGCTGTTGATCTTGTTGATGGTGCCTCTTTCACTGGTTTAAGCAATAAAAGAAGAAGGTTATAAATGCCAAGTATCCATTAGATATTACCCTGACACTGTTTTATTGCTTGAGGCATGGCTTGATTTATATATTTTAAAAAAAAGACTGATGTTGTTGGTTGGGTGATTATTTATTGGTGTGATCTGCTGATGGGTTTTGTAGTTGATTGGTCATGAGTTGGTTTGAGAAATTTTCATATTGAGTTCTTATGTTTAATGTTGTAAAATGTATTCTTGTTGTCATGTCCATATTGTTGAGAAGGCCAATCCTCCTTTTAAGTTGTCTTGCTGGTCTATGTTATAGTTTGTGTCACCGCAGGCATTTAGCTTAAGCTTTATGTTGAATTTGATGAATGATGGATTTTGGAATTTAATTTTATTAATATTCATATTCTTAATAGATACCATTCTGGTGTAAGATGTTCTGATTTCCGTGTTTAATGTTCTGATTTGCTTTATAATTTAATTCCTGTGGCTTTGCGTTTAACTTCTAAATCTTCCCTTCATTCGATTTTTTTTTTGATATTCTGAAAATTTGCGAAGACTTGCAAAATGGCTTTGGATGCCTTTTGATTATGCCATGGGCTGAGCCTGGTAAAAATTGGCTACAGCGTTTCACTATCATCCCTTGATCGCCACTAATGAAGGTATTGTTGATCCAAAAATTTATTGTCACCGGATATGTTAACATGTTATGCTATCATTTGTATTCCCCCTATGGGTGAACGTTGACCAAATAAAAATGTGTTTGATATATTAGATGTTGTGATACTGGTGTATGGATTTGTCTAGGTTTTCTATTTCTGAGTTAATTCTTTTCAATGTGACTGCCAATTATATAGGTTTGGACATTGTTTGTTTTAGCTGTATTTTGCTTTCATTTTGTCAAACAATTTTAATTGCTATCATGCTTTGTGAACTAGTTCATTAGGAATGCTTCATCATAATTCATACTTATTTTTGCAAACCCTTCACTGGAATTCGATATTACATAGCTCATCTCATTGTCACTTGGACCATTTTCATTTATCTGAAACTCTTTGTGATGTTTATTATTTTATTTATCAGGGGAACTGTCTTCCATTTTGGATTAAGGTTTGTGGACTCACGGTCACCTAACCTAATGCCTTGCCACAAGTTATATAAGAAAAGCCTTGAGTTCATCGATAAGGCTAAACTAGTATGCAACCTGCACTTGAAATGCTATAAAATTGCTTGATAACAATGCACCGTGTATGGTATGTAAAACCGTTCATTATCGAGTTTTATATAGTACTTTACAATGCAAAATAATTCATGCTTCCATGAAAGATGTAAATTTATTTATTTTAAAAAAATAGAAGAAAGATTCATTGCATCTTTCATTTTTAAACTGCATTTCATCGTAACAGTTCACAGTATCATTTTTACTGGTATACAAATAGGTCAAAGATCATCCTGTTCATGCTCTGTTAATGATCTAGATTGAGCTCGAACTTGACCCGAAGTGGGAGTTCGATGGAGAGATTGCGGGGATTCTGGAGTTTCTGGCTTGCCATCGTCGAACTTGAAGTTCGATGGAGAGATTGTGGGGTTTTGGAGTTTCTCGGCTTTAGAGTGCGGGGTCAGGAGCTTTCCAGCTTTGGAGTGCGGGGCTTCAGGAGCTTTCCAGCTTTGGAGTGCGGGGCTTCAGGAGTTTCCCGATTTTAGATGCGGGGCTATCGAGTCCGGCGAGGTAGTAAGTTCTATGAGAAAGGGCTTCGACTACTTTGTAAGGACCTTCCTAGTTGGAGGAGAGCTTGCCACACTCGTCAGGTTGTGAGACTTCAGTCCACTGCAGGACCAGGTCGCCCGGACGGAAGGTCTTCAGCTTCATGCGGGAATTGTAATATCGGATAACCCATTGCCTGTAGGCCGCCATGCGTAGTCGAGACTTGTCCCTTGTTTCTTTCAGGAGGTCCAGGTTGAGCAGAAGGCGGGCCGGATTCTTAGTTTCATCATATTACTCTATTCAGAGTGTGGGCAATCCTAATTTCACTGAAATCATGACCTCAGTGTTGAAGACAAGATTGAAGGGTGTCTCAACTGTCGCCATCCTGGGCATGGTATGGTAGGTCCAAAGAATGCTAGGGAGTTCTTTGGTCCACCGGTCCTTGGCCTAGTCTAGCCTGGCTTGAAGTCCTTGGAGGATGGTCTGGTTGGTCACCTCGGCACTCCCATTCATCTGGGGGTGAGTCACCGAAGTGAACCGATGGTGGATGTTGAGGTCAGTGCAGAATTCTTCAAATTCTTGGTTGTCGAACTGCCATCCATTGTCGGTGATGATGGAGTGGGGAAGTTCGAAATGATAAATGATCGACTTCCAAAGGAAAGATCCGACCTTTGCTTTAATGATTCATACCAATGGCTTTGCCTTGACCCACTTGGTGAAGTAGTCAATGGCCACTTTCAGGTATCTTCGCTATCTGGACACGGGGGAACATGGCTCAGAAGGCCCATTCCCCACTAAGCGAATGGCCAGGGGGCAGAGAGCTAGGAAAGCAATGCAACCGGTTGATGTTGTATGTAGGCATGCCGATGGTAGCGATCGCATTTCTTTGTGAAGTCAGCCACGTCTTCCCTCATGTCTCCTAATAATAGCCTTGGTAAAGAGCTTTGTATGCCAATGTCCTGCCCCCCATATGGTTCCTGTAGAGGCTTTCATATCTCCTGGAGTACAAAAGCTGCCTTTGAGGGTCTCAAAACTTCAGAAGCAGTAAGAGTAGGACTTGCGATAGAGTTACCTATCTATCAACACAAAGCACGCGACCTTTTTCTTGAGAGGCTAACCTTTGTGCGATTCTTGGACAGAATACCATCAGTGATGTATCTGATATAGCGGTCCATCCAGCAAGGTTTGGGAGTGACTTGCTGAATCTCGTTGGGCATCTTGTGACTGGAACCTGAAGGTACTCGATGTAGGCGCATCCCAATGATGAGTCCGACAGAGTTGTAAGCCTAGAGAGGGCATTGACATAAGCGTTCTTTCCATGAGGAATGTGGGAAATGCCAAAATGCCAAAAACTCGCCGTACTCCAGTGTACCTGCTCTAGGTACTTCGATATCTGAGGGTCTCGAGCTTCGAACTCTTCCGAGACCTGACCAACTACTAACTGAGTTGGTGAAGACTATTAGGCTGGACACTCCCAGCTCGTGGGACACCCTTAACCCCTCGAGGAGTGTCTTGTATTCTGCCTGGTATTGGTAGCCTTGAATAGGAAGCGCAGTGCACATTCGGCCACAACCCCATCTTGGTTGGCGAGGATGAGGCTGGCTCTACTTCCTCCTGCATTGGATGCACCATCCACATGGAGGGCCTAGACCTCCTTATTAGCCGACGGTTCGCCTTGTGTCCCGGGAAAGTCTCCTCTGGCTCTTCATCCATGTTGGTGCACTCGACCAGGAAGTCGGCCAGCACTTGTACCTTTTGGGATGGCCTCGGATGGTAGGTGAAGTCGAACTCACTAAGCTTCAATGTCCATTTAGCAAGACAACCCGATATGTCCGGATGGCTGAGTATGGCCCTCAGTGGCTGGTCAGTTAGGATCGCTATTAGGTGGGCTTGCAAATTTGGCTTGATATGCTGAGCAGACATAATGAGTACAAAACTTAGTTTTTCAGAGTGGGTGTACTTGATCTCCACTTCCTGGAGGAGCTTGCTGGTGTAGTACACCGATTTCTGAACTCCGTCTCCATCTGTGCGGACGAGGACTGAACTGACAGCCCCTGAGGTGACAGCTAAATATAGGAGTTCCTCCCCATCCCCTGACTTGAAGAGTAGCGGTGGTGATGCCAGGAAGTTCTTCAATTCCTCAAAGGCTTCTCGACATTCCTTCATCCAGACAAAGTCATGCACCTTGCGTAATACCTTGAAGAAAGGCAGGCAGTGGTCAATGGAGTGTGAGATGAACTGGCTCAAGCTATAATTCGGTCGGTAAGGCACTGGACCTGCTTCTTCGAGGTAGGATGCTCCATGTCGACGATCGCCTGGACTTTCTCTGGGTTGGCTTCGATCCCCCTTTAAGTGATCATGAAGCACAAAAACTTCATGGCTGCCATGTCGAAGGTGCACTTGGCTGGATTCAACTTTATCTAATGAAGGCGAAGGTTATGGAAGGCTTCTGCTAGGTCTGCAACGTGGTCCGACTTCGACCGGCTCATGAGGAGCATGTCGTGCATGTAAACTTATATGTTGCGGCCAATTGGTCTTTGAAGACTTATTGACTAAATGCTGGGATGTAGCTCCAGCATTCTTCAGACCGAATGGCATCATCTTGTAGTAGTACGTCCCATGGTCTGTGATGAAGGCAGTGTGCTCCTTGTCTTCCGGGTGCATCCAGATCTGATTCTGCCCGGAGAATGCATCCATGAAGGTGAGTAAGCGGTGCCCCGAGGTGGCGTCCACCAGCTTATCGATCTTCGAGAGAGGGAAGTTATCTTTTGGGCATGCTCGATTGAGGTCGGTGTAGTCTACACAAATCTTCCACTTTCCGTTGGCTTTCTTGACCATGACTATGTTTGCCAACCAACTGGGGTACTCAACTTCGTGAATGAAGCTGGTCGCAAGGAGCTTCTCACCTCCTCATTGACTGCCCTCTTCCTTTTAGGTGAAACTTCTCTTCATTTACTAGACTGGGGGCACTTCGGGTCGATGTTCAACCTGTGAGTGATGATGTCAGTGGGGATTCCCATCATGTCCACCACGGTCCAAGCGAACACATCCACATTCGCTTGGAGGAAACATAGCAAGCGAGCCTTTTTCTTCCTATAGTTGGTCTCCTATCTGCACTGTCTTTAATGGATCTATGCCAAGGGGGCACGATAACAGGTGCTCGACCAGGCCACCCTTGGGGTCCTGTGCTCTTTGGTCAAGGTCGTCGGCAATAAGATCCTCCCCAGTGCTCCTGGCTCCGGGGATGGCTTGTAAACAGTGCCGAAGCACCATGGTATCCCCCTCATCTCTCTACACTGGGGTTGGGAACTGTACCAAAAGCCACTTCGTTGATATGAATGCATCAAGCAAATTGAGCCCGGGATGGCTAAGAATCACGTTGTAGGCCGAGGGAGCCTTACAACCTTGAAGGTCATCATGATTGTATTCTATCGAGGCGGTGACCTGGCAATAACCAAGAGAGTGATCTCTCCTCAACCCCACAAATCTCCGGTGAAATCGACGAGAGGGGTGTGAACCGGCTTCAGCTAGGCAGGAGATAGATTTATCTTGGAGAAGGCATCATAAAAAGGACATCAATCGAACTTCCACTATCAACCATAATATGCTTTACAGGATACTTTTTATCATCTTCTTGATGACAACGACATCGTTATTTACATTTTCTATCCCAGTTCCCCATCCCCTTGCAAAGGGGAGTACATTCTCTGACCTTTCCCCCGTCCTGGTCCTTTTTGAGACGCGCTCCATTTTCCAGGATATCATGCCCACCGGCTTCTCGGTAGGTCGATTGTCAATAAGGGGGAGAGTCACAAGCACCTGAGATTCTGCCGGAGCCTTGCTCCCCGAACTTCCCAAGGTAGCCTCTCCTTATCAGGTCCTCAATTTTCCTTTGAGATGGCAGTATTCCTCAGTATTGTGGCCGTGGTTATGGTGGAACTGGCAGTACTTTGACTTGTTGCGGCCACCGGACGGTCTTAGCGAGGGAGGGCAGCATAGATAGCACTCTCCCTCAATCTCCATGAAAATCTTAGACCTTGGGGCAAGGAGAAGAGTGTATCTTTCTTCTAGAATGGGGGTGCTCTTTGGCTTTGGGCTCGTTCGGGAGTCCGAGACCGATTCGGGTCTTCGCATCCCGGAGGCTTCTCCCTGGGGTTGCTTCTTTAAGGGCCTCCGTCTAGCTCCCTTTTGGTCCGATCTGCCTTCTCTGCATGAATGTACTTATGGACCCAGAGGAGGAGCTCGGAATAGGTCTTCGATGGCTTCTTGTCCAGGGAGTAGGTCAGGTGGGAGGTTCTGAGCCCCCTCTTTAGTGTCAACATGGCAACGGGCTCGTCCAGATTGTAGATCTCCAGGATGGCAACTTTGAAATGGGATACGTAGTCTCGCAAGGACTCATGGTCCTGTTGCCGAATAGAGAAGAGGCTGTCGGCTTCTCGTGGCACCTTCCAACAAGCATCAAAGTGTGCTATGAACCTCCTTTCTAACTGCACAAAAGACTTGATGCTTTAGGCTCGAGACGGGTGTACCAAACCCAAGCGGCCTTCCAGAGAGTGGCCGGGAAGGCAATGTAGAGAAGGACCTCAATCGCCCCTTGGACTCTCATGAGAGCCTTGTAGCTCTCTAGGTGGTCCATGGGGTCGATGGTTCGTCGTAGGGATCCACCTAAAGCATGCGGAATTGACTGGGGATCAGTTGCTCTTAGATTTCTTTGAAGAAAGGGGGGCGAGTGTCATAGCTCACTGGCTCATGTGAGGAGCCCTGCATATAGTAAAACTACATGATAGCTCAGCCAGCTTGTGCTCTTGCTCATCCGGGTGTCTCTTAGCCTGGCGCCTGATAGCCTCGTCGGTGGAACCTTCTACCAAGGCTATTGGAGGAGGAGACAACGGTCAGGGAGGGTCGTGCGGGGGGCCTTGCCTTGATAGCGCTTGCAATGCCTAGTGGTGACGCGGTTGGAGACTAAAGACCGGCTCTCTCGATCAACCGACCCACTCCACTACCTCTTTCCTGGGGTTGAAGGCTCCCCGGTGATCAGATGTGGCCCGTGGGTGGGATGGCCTTCCCTGGAAGGAATGCAAGCTACCACGAGGGTCCGACGGCTGAGCCGCAGGGGTTCCTAGCTACTACTGGGGGCTAGGGATCGGTGCTGATGATGCAGCTATCGCTTACCATGTTCAAGGTATGGACCTGCTAGGCGAGTGCGGCAAGCTGGAAGTCCATCGGAGGCGGCGGCGGTGGTGGAGCGGGGAGCTCCTCTCCGGACTATAGGGCTTCCGCATGGAGGAGGATTTCCTGCATGGCTGGTGGAGGCTTCCCGCATGCATGTCACCGCCATGTCTGGGCAAAACTACTCAGTGGCGGGAGACTGGCTTAACCTGGGACCGTCTCCCTTCCTGGCATGCCAATCTATTGCTGCATGGATGATCATGGCCTGTAGCTCTTGCATGGTCATCGGTTGGTGGCTCTCCAATCCGGCATCCAATGCACTGCATGCCTGGCCCTGCAAAAAAAGGGGATCCGAGTTGGGGATCCCGATGGGAGCACTCCGACGATCAAATTAGTGGATGATTTAGGAGAACATATCCTCCTCGATGGATCCCAAAGTGGTCTCTACTCTCAGAGATCTTGAAAGATGATGAAGTAGAGGTTTGGATCGAGAAGGAGGGCATGAGCAGTGGTGGCCATGGCCTTTGGAACATTATCTGGGAGTTCTCAGGTGCTCCTGGTGTGCTCGGGCCTTGCTGAATTGCCTGCTGCCCGCCTTCCTTCTCGCTTACCTTTTTCGGAGGCCCCTTTTGGTTTTATTATAGACGAGTGGCATCTCGAGTGAGGTACGGAGTTCTGCCTTGGCTTTTCTCTCGGGTGCCTCTTGCATGAGTGAGATGTAGGCCAGCTATCCTCACCCCTCCCTCCTTCCTGGAGCCTGGAGGGGGTCTGTTACTGGCTAAGTTTGCAGGATATGGAGGAGTGCACGTCCTTTTCATGGCAGGGTGATACGCCATGGATCCTGATATTTCGACAGACCGTTGCTCCCTTCTGGCACCGACCCACCATCTATGGGGACCGGCAGGGCATTGGTATGGGGGCAGATGCTATAGGGTTTGAATTTTCTGGCAAAACCTTCCTCTTCTAGATGGTACCGATGATGGTGGTAGAAAAGCTCTGCACCTCGAGCAGAGCTCCCTTTCCCAAGTGGTGTCGATAGTGGACTGAGTGACCTGGTGCTCTGACGGGATGTTCCTTCGTAGGCTGGGTGCCCTGACGAAATGCCATTTCATAGGAGGCACAGTTGGCATGCGATGGTTGGGTGCCATCCTTCAGAGGTTCCAGGTGGTGTGCCATCATCCATCAGGCGTGTTGGCCTTCCCATACTATGCCAGGGTAAGGGTGATGGTGCCACTTGCCAGTGCCATTGCCCGTCCACCCTGGGGTGCTTGAGGGAGACCCACGTTCACCTGAAACATTCATACCTGATCCCAGGGAAGATGTTGACTTTGACTAGGAATCGACCTCGAGCGGGGTGGAGCCTGATTCCTGCCAAAGGCTCGAAGAGTGGGGCACAACCTCGGCTGGGGCTTGACCTTGGAGATCCACTCTAGTGCGAGGGGTGTGAAGAACGAGGCATGACCTCGATCGGGGCTCGACCTCGGGAGAGCCACTTCGGTGCGAGGGGCACGAAGAATGAGGCATGACCTCGACCGGGGCTCGACCTCGAGGGAGCCACTTCGGTGCGAGGGGCACGAAGAATGAGGCATGACCTTGACTGGGTCTCGACCTCGAGGGAGCCACTCCGGTGCGGGGGCGACCTCGGCTAGGGCTCGACCTCGGGGGTGCCACTCCGGTGCGAGGGGCATGGAGAACGAGGCACAACCTCGATCGGGGCTCGACCTCAGGGGAGCCACTTCAGCATGAGGGGCATAGAGAACGAGGGCACGACCTCAATCAGGTTCAACTTTGGGGGGCCACCTCGGCATGAGGGCCCAGACCGGAGGTGGCATGACCAGGATCTTTGTCCAGGTGGCACCGTTCGCCAGCGTGGCCGTCAGTTGGATCTAAGAGGGGCTCCATATCAGCGATCTTGCCACATCAATCATTTCCTTCAAATTCCATATTAACTAAGGATACTATAGCATGTACGTCATCAACTCGTACAAAATTGAATGGCAAGGAATGCGTATAAGTATCATCATCTTCATCATCTTCCACCTATTTTTCATATCATATAAGTCCATAGGTTTTGTTTTAATAACAGTAGTACAATCTTTATCTTTCGCATCTTCTATAAAAAATACTTGACGAGCTTGAGAAGAAAAAATAAATGGATCATCCTTCAATAAGACACCAGTATATGTCAACCTTGTAAAATTTACAAGTGTAAATCCATTTGCATCTTTTTTCAAATCCCTTGACAAATTTATATCTACCAAATCACATCTAAATAATATACTTTAAAGATTTCGTAGTAATTTAACTCATATATATCTTTAAGTGCACCATAATAAGTTTTTTCATCAGCTTCCACCTTGACACCATTATTCTGTATTTTTTTAAATTTCTCGTGATCTTTAGTATGGAATTTAAAACCATTGATTATAAAATTATTATATCTGATGACAACTTTGTTAGGTCCATGAGCCAGGGTTATTAATTTGTCTGAATAATTTCTCTCCATCATTGTGATAACTAAAAAATAATAAGAAATGTTAACAAGTTATTCGATGGTATATCTATCCATATATTCTTTAAATATATGTCAAACCTATTTTGAAAGTTATGTAGAAAATAACTTGACTAACCATCGCTACTCAATCCTTGAATTAAGTCGAGTGCTATGATTATCTTGTTGCCAAGATATTAAAAATTTGTTGCATAAAATTTACATTTGTTAATGTAGAATAAAAAATAAGATATGATATTTAAACTTTAAATCTATTAAATAGACTAACCTTCGATAGTCATATATTATTTCACTATGAAGTAATACATAACGATGTGCTTGTGCAATTGATTTCTAATCCAATATAATACTTTCATTTTTTCTCATACTCTACCAGCAGTAGAAAACTTATACAATTCTGTATTGTCTATTAAATCATTATGCCATAGAGGTCTATTAAATACAGTTTCTACATCTTGAAGATATCTTGAACAAAATGTCACACTCTTCAGCAATATATCCTTCCATAATTGAGCCATCTGGATAGGCTCTGTTTTATATTTAATCTTTCAATCGCATAAGATACCTACAATATTTAAAAATTTATTTATATATCATTATGATGCTACTTTTATTAAAAATATATAAAGGTTAAAAATTGATAATAATACATCTTAATAGGATACATCAATCTATAGTATACCGGTCCACCAAGCTTGATTTCCGAAGCTAAGTGAATGAGTAGATGTACCATTATAGTAAAAAATTCAGGTGAAAAAATCTTTTTCATTTGACAAAGTGTAATTGTAACATCAGACTCCATCTGATCAATATCTCTAGGATCAATAATTTTGAACATAATGCCTTAAAGAATGATGATAACCGAATTATAACTACAAAAGCTTGTTTATACACTAATGATCTTGAAGCTATTGGAAATATATCTTGCATCAATATGTGACCATCATGACTTTTGAGAATAGAAATTTTCTAGTCTTTAAGATGCACGCACCTTGAAATGTTTGATGCATTCCTTAGGTACATTAATATTTTTCAATACTGTCAAAAATTATCTTTTTCTTGAGTAGATATTATATAAAATGTAGGAGGCAAATAAATTCTATCATTAGCAAGCATTTTAGGATGAAGCTCTATCGGATATCCAATTCTTGTAAATCTAATCGTGCCTTCATGTTATCTTTGATCTTTCTATCAAGATTCAACAATGTTTCAAGCAGATTATCATAAACATTCTTCTCTATGTGCATGACATTAAGATTATGCCGAAAAGATTATGTTCCCAATAAGGAAAGTTATAAAAGATACTTCTTTTCTTTCATAAATATTTGCTGGGTTGATTTGTAGATGCTATCTATACGTCTTCCTCATTTTTATTTTCAAAAAAAATATCAAGATCTTCAAATAGCTATGCATCCATAGTACCAATAGTCACTTCTTCTGCCAATCTTTCTTGATCATCCCTCCTCTTTTTTTAGAAGACTTTGAGAATTTACCATATATGTAACTGATAGAATCCATTTATCTGAAACATTAGTTCCAGAAGGTGGAATATGTGCACATCCCATTTCTATGGTACCATCAAATAAATCATTCTAAAAATGAAATGGATGATTTGGCTCTAACCATCGATGATGTCTCATATAATAAAAATTTCTTTCATGTTTTAACCAAATTGAATGTATCGAATCTGCACAACAAGGATATGCAACCAATCCTTTTATACTCCAGCCAGATAAATTGGCATATATTGGAAAATCATTAATAGTCCATAACAAAGCTGCCCGTAGTTTAAATGTTTCATTATTAGAAGCATCAATTGCATCGACACCTTCCCATAGTAGTTTTAATTCATCTATTAAAGGTTATAAAAAAAATATCAATATCATTTCCTGGACCCTTATCACCTGGAATAACCATTGACAAGATAAGTGAGGATTGTTTCATGCACAACCATGATGGTAAATTTTATGGTATTAGAACAACTGTGTTGCCCAGCAAGGTAGCCCAAGAGGGGGATGAATTGGATATTTTAAAAATTTAAACAGTTATGTGCTGAACTATGAGGGTTAGTGTGATAAAGTGATTGTGCTATATGAGATATACAACAGAAGTAGCAGATTAAGTGCCAAGTAATAAAAAGCAAGTGAAGAAAGAACCAAACAATCACAAACACACAGATGTATAGTGGTTCGGTGCACTCCAAGTACCTACATCCACTCTCCAAGCTTGAAAAACTATAATCTACTCAAGATTATAGTCGACTTGTTTTCCAAGGCTCACAAGTCAAAACCTATGTCAGTTTTATCACATAGGCTTATCAACAACCTTTACACTTGTTTTAATTCGGGCTCACAAGTCAAATCTTTGTTGGTTTTGTCTCTTAGGCTCACCAACAATCTTTAACACTAGTTTCAATACCTTTGAAACTAGCAACAACAAATAAAAGTAAATACATAAGAATAAGCACAAGAAATAGCTCCTAAATAAGCAGAAATAAATGTCGATGAAGCTCTTCTTGAATGCTTGAGTTGTCTCCTTCTTGGAATCTTTGAATGCACTCTTTTTGGCTAATGATTTAAAGGCTCAAAGGAGACTAGAAGATTTTTTCAAGTGGAATCTACTTTAAAGCTCGTACTTGTCTTTTCTCAAAAGATAACTTTGTCTCTTCTTGGATTCTTGTCTTCAATGAGTTTGATGAGTGATAAATAGCTTAAAACCACTGAAAAAATCATTGGAGACCGTTAGAGTGAAGAAACTAGCCGTTTGGAGTTGTTTGGAAATAATTCTGAAATTCTAAAAAATTAGTTGTTACACCAAGTATCGATACTTGAATTATTCATGAGTCGATCTATGAGTTGATACTTGGGCTCTATGAGTCGACACTTGGGTGACTCATAAACAAAAATTTGAATTTCTAATGTTCTGCTTCACTTTCTATTCTCAGGCTTTGAGTCGATCTCTGAGTCGACACTTGGATTTGTGAGTCGATACTTGAGTCTGTGAGTTGTTCTTATGAGTCGATACTAGGCAAAAAGGCCTTGAAATAGCATGTTCTGTTCATTTTCTATTTTCAGGCCTTGAGTCGACTGTGAGTCGACACTTGAAGTTGAGTCGACACTTGAATTTGTGAGTCACTGTGAGTCAACACCTGGCGTGCCATCTAAAACTTTGCATGCCAGTCTTTTGAAATATCGATACTTTCTTTACGAGTCGACACCTTGAGTCGACACTTGGTCCATGAGTCGACACCTTGAGTTTACACTTGCTTTGTGCCATTTCAAAACTATGTGCCAAACTCTGAATTTTTCAAATATTGTTCAAGAACCTCTTAGACTCATCTTCATAAGGGCCAAAGTGATCATTTTATCAATATTCCAAGGTGAGAAAATAACTTAAATATCAAAATTCATCTTGATTTGAAGTTGACATTTTTGATACACTTGAGTGAAGAAATTGTGTACCTATATCCTGAAATGCATACTCCAATTAAAACATTAGTCCAAACATATACTCAACATTTTGTTATTCATCAAAACCAGGGAACCAAAGCTAACAATCTTTCTCTTTTTGATGATGACAAAACTTTGAGTTTATAAGCATATAAGTTCAAAAATTGACTTGTATAGTATCAAAAGTTTTGAAAATGCAAAAGTTTATCAGAACATCTTTACAATTGTCATCAAACAAAGTTCATACATGTATTTTGTTGAAAATGAATCAAATTATCAGTTCATACAGTAATGCTTCAAGAGTTTCAAGGTTAGAATTTCTCAATTTCTCTCTCTATTTTATGTAACTTGAGAATTCTTGAAAAATCTTGAATTTGTTGCTTATATAACCTTTTCTACTCCCCCTTTTTGCCATTATGAAGCATTAAAAAGGGTTTTCTCCCCCTAAATTTATGCATAAAACAAATTGACAAAAAGAAGAGTAACAAAACATACCATGAAGCAAATTTTATAGCCATAAAAGATAACCTTCATTAATAACTAGTTTCAGTACAACAAGACATAATATAACATAATAAGAGAACATAACATAATACCATAATATGCAATAAAAGACATATAGAAAAGTATCTGAGAGGCTAATCCTCATCAGAAGGGAAGTCAAGTACAATAGGGGCCATAATCCTAGAGAATGATGACCTAGGAGTCTTATGAAGCATGCTCCTAGTCCTAAGGGAAGGGCCAGATCTGGGTACAAGTCTTGTAGTCCTAGCAGCATGACTAGCAAGCACGCAGAAGTAGAGTCAGTGGGAGCATCCGGAGCCTGATCTGAATAGCAGGAGTCTGATCCTCCCTACTGACAATCTGATAGCCAGCTGCCTCATCACCATCATTGACAGAGTCTCTATCATCATCTACTATGCCACCGCCATCACCAGCTGTATCATCACCATCCGGAGCTATATCACCACTAGCAGTGTCATCATGAGTATTGTGGTCATCATCATTTGCTGGCGAAAGAGGAGGTGGAGGATCCAAAGGTCCTAATAAAGATCTTAGCAAGTCTCAGATCTCAGAAAAATCAGCCTCCATCACCTGTCGTACACCAGTGAGTTGCTCATCAGTATGGCTCCTCAAACCATGCAGCTCCAACTGAAGTCTACTGGTCCGGACAAACAGTCCCAAAACCTCCTCTAGAACATCAGTAATTTGGGCTGTAATCCGCTTCTTAAAGGTGGACTCAGTCTCTGTAGTATCACGAGGAGCAGTGGCAGGTGCACGAGCAGGTGCCGGGTGGATGGCTCAAATCCTGAAGTAGTGACTGGTGTAGGTCTCGGTGGAGAAAAGTGCTCAACAGGTCCAGATGGCTCTGCCTCAGTAGCTCTAATCTCATCCTCTTCGTCTGGCTCCTGTCTAGACTCTCTCCTGACCCATCTGCCACCGATATGCCTGAAATCCATGCGATGTAGAGATTTCTCCCCATAGGTGTCTGTGGAGATTCTCTTTGGAGGCCTCGCCCTCCAACTGGATACCAAACTCTCTGAATATCCGGGTGAGCCCCATACTATATGGTAGGCAAAGTCGGCACTGAGTAGCGGCCTCACCCATCTGATGCACCATAATCATTGGTAGGTTGACAGTTGTCTGCTATCTCAGGGCTACCATCAGAACAAGCTCCCTCTCTGTGATGAAATCAAACCTCCCAATCTTCGAAATCAGTATTCGAGCAATGATATGATGTATAACTCACATGTCAAGAGATAACTGGTTGGCTGACACCACAGAAACACCTCTAACATCCTCTCTCTCTAAGATACACCTGAAAGTAGCTTCCCTATTCCCTACACAGTTCGTTGCTAATCCTTCGAAAGGAATCTCCTAGATCCTACTGATAGTCTTCGTTGTCACTGGTATGTGAACTCCCTGACTACCGCACTCCACTTGAGTCCATCAGTGGCTAAACTGACAGAAAACTCTCTGATCAAGTGGGGACAGTATCTCTCTCTCATAGTATAGAAAGGTACGAGTCCAGATACTCTCACCAGATCACCGATGATAAAACCCTGGGAGTCCTAAAACTACAAATCCACATGCCTCTCACAAGCAATGACCTTCCCTGCCACTCTCTCAGCTATAGGGGAAACCTGGGAAGCGGGAACTCTATCAGTAGACTGATCCTGGGGGTGCTCCTCACCATGCTACACAGGGTCCTAACGAGCCTTGGACCTCCTCTCTCTGGAACTAGGCTCTCCACACTCTAGGGCAGTCCTCTTCTTGCAAAATATAACTTGCTTTTTGGGTGCCATGCTAGGACTAGCAAGAAAAGAGAGGGTGAACCGGAAGAGGAAAGAAGGAAAAGAGGAAGGATCGGACCAACGGTGGACCAAAAAGGAGGAAACGGACCAAAGAGAAGAAAAACAGTAGGAATGAGGGAGAAGCCGGGAAGAATGAGCAAGAATCGAATCAAAATAGATCAAAGGAGAAGGACGGTTCGGAGGAAGAAGAAACACGAGAGAGGAGAAGAAAAAGGTGGATCAAAATACAATAAAATCAAAGAAACGAACGAATCATACCAACCAGAAATCAAAATGTGAAGTAAAGGAAGAGATTACTCGAAAATGAAAGGATATGGATAGGATTCTATTGTTTTCAAAAGTTAGGAAGGTTTTTGGGGACCACACGAGGATGAGGAAAGGGAAAATGATAGGAAAAAGAGACTTACGAGAAGCCCTAAAAAGTACAGTCCTAATGGTCATGAGTTGACACTTCGAAATTGCTCAAGTGTTGATACTTCAGGTGAGTCGACACTTGGGCAATTTGCAAGTGTCAACACTTGACTACAAAGAAATATAATAAATTTCAATAAATTCCAAGAAAAAACCCAAGAAGTGTCTAGGGGTCATTCTAAGTGATATTTGAAGGGATTTTAATCAATTTAGAGGATTTCAACAAGAATTTGAAGGGTTTAGACAAAGGGATCAATGATACATAGTTCTCTTCTAATCATGTAAAATCTATCTTCACTAAGGAGTTTTGTGAAAATATCAGCAAGTTGTTTATCAGTACATACAAAATCAAGCATCACATCACTATTTTTTACATGATCTCTTATGAAATGATGTCTTATTTCAATATAGTTGCTTCTTGAATGTTGGACATGATTTTTAGTTAGATTTATTATACTTGTATTATCACATCTTATAGGAGTTTTACTTAATTTTATGCCAAAGTCTTTGAGTTATTGTTTGATCCATAGAATTTGAGCACAACAACTTCAGCTGATATATATTTGACTTCCGTCGTAAATAGAGCAATTGAATTTTATTTTTTGCTAAACCATGAAATCAAATTCACTCCAAGAAATTGACAAGTTTCACTTGTACTTTTCCTATCTAGTTTACATCCAGCAAAGTCAGCATCGGAATATATAATCAATTCAAAAGATGAGTCTTTAGAGTACCATATACCAATATCAATTATGCCAGATAGATATCTAAGTATTAATTTAACAGTCAATAGATGAGACTCTTTAGGAGTAGATTGATATCTAGCACACATACATATACTAAATATGATATCTGGCCTACTTGCAGTTAAATATAATAGTGAATCAATGATACCTTTATATAATTTTTGATCTACATTTTTATCTAATTCATCTTTATCAAGTTTACAAGAAGGGCTCATAGGAGTACCTAATGGCTTGGTGCTCTCCATCCCAAACTTCTTTAAGATTTTCTTTATGTACTTAGCTTGGTTGATGAAGATCTCCTCTTTGGTTTGCTTGATTTGGAGTTCGAGAAAGAAGTCTAATTCTCCCATTATGCTCATTTCGAACTCACCTTGCATAAGCTTGGCAAACTCTTGACAAAGAATTTTATTAGTAGCATCGAAAATGATATCATCAACATAAATCTGTAGTACTAATAATCATCATTTTTTTTTTCAAAAATAATGTAGTGTCAACATTGCCTCTAGAAAATTCATTTTCAAGCAAGAAAGTACTTAATCTATCATACCAAGCTCTTGGAGCTTGTCTTAAACCATATAAAGCTTTATGGAGTTTAAAGACATGATCAGGGCATTCATGATTTTCAAAAGTAGGGAGCTGTTCAATGTAAACTTCTTCTTCAATAAAACCATTCAAAAAGATACTTTTGACATCCATTTAAAATAACTTGAATCCATAAAACGAGCAAAAGCAAGTAACAATCTAATTGCTTCTAATCTAGCAACAGGTTCAAATATTTCATCAAAATCAATACCCTCTTCTTGATTATAGCCTTTTGCAACTAATCTAGCTTTATTTCTAGTTACTAATCCATTTTCATCAAGTTTTTTTCTGAAAACCCATTTTGTTTCTATTATTGAAATATTTGAAGGTCTTTCAACTAAAGTTCAAACTTTGTTTCTTTTAAATTGATTTAATTCATCTTGCATAGCATTTATCCAGTTTGAATCTTTTTTCAGCTTCTTCAATTGATTTAGGTTCTACTTGAGATACAAATGCTAGATAATCATAAACATTTCTTATTGAGGAACGAGTACTTACCCTTTTTAATGGGTCACCAATGATAAGTTTTTTAGGGTGTCCATGGGCATACCTCCATTCTTTAGGCAATGGTTTAGGTGTTGATGCTCCAACTTCTTGTACTTGTTCTTCATTCCCTTGGTCAACATCTTGTTCTTTGGAAGCTTCTTTATTGATTGTCATTTTTCGAAACTTTTGAATTCCTATTTTATCATCAATAGTATTTTCTTTTTTAGAAGATTTTTCATTAGTTTCATCAAACATTACATGGATGGATTCTTCAACTAGAAGAGTTCTTCTATTGAAGACCCTATATGCTTTGCTAGAAGTAGAGCATCCTAAGAAGATACTCTCATCTGACTTGGCATCAAATTTACTGAGATTATTCTTTCATTGTTTAGAATGAAATAATGACATCTAAAAATATGAAAATATTTTATAGTAGCTTTTCTATTTTTTCAAAGTTCATATGGTATTTTCTTCAAAATAGATCAGATTAAAATACGATTTAAAAACATAACATGCAGTATTTATGACTTTCGTTCAAAAATATCTAGGTAAATCATTTTCACAAAGCATTGTGCATGCCATTCTCTAGAGTCCTATTATTCTTTCTACTATCCCTTTTACTGAGGTATCATAGGTGCATAAAAATTATTATTAATACCATTTTCATTGCAAAATATTTCAAAATCATAATTTTCAAACTCGATGCCATGATCACTACTTAAAGGAATAATTGAAACTCTTTTTTTATTTGAAACCTTTTTATGAAACTTGATAAATGCAGAAAAAGTTTCATTTTTGTGTGTTAAAAATATTATCCATTAAAACATGAATAGTCATCTACAATTACTAGACCATACTTCTTACCTCCCAAACTAGTTATTCTAGTTGGTCCAAGAGAGGTCCATGTGAAGTAATCTAAGGGTCTAGTTGTAGATACTACTCCTTTTGTTTGAAAGAAGATTTGTTTATTTTTCAAGTTGACATGCACTACAAATCTTATCTTTTTCAAAAGTGAGTTTTGGCAAATCTTTTATAAGATTCTTTTTGTTTAATTTTGAAAGTAAATGCATACTTTCATGCCCTAGCCTACGATGCCAAAGCCAACTAGTTTAATTTGTCTTGGCTTCTTTAGCCACTAGGCATTGACCATTTTACATGGATAGATCATCAAGATCAACCATGTAAATGTTTCCATGCCTATGACCAATGACTTGATACCATCGTCATCTAGACTAGATACCATGTACATAGAAGATTCAAAAGTTACTTTAAATTCTTTGTCGCAAAATTGGCTTATACTAAACAAATTATGTTTTAAACCATCAACAAACAAAATATTATCAACATAAGTAGAAGAGGTGATATGGACATTACCGATATCGATAATTTATTTTTCCATTATCACCAAAAGTTACATTTCCACCATTTAAAGCTTCTAGAGCTTAGAACTACCTTACATCTCCAGTCATGTGTCTTGAGCAACCACTGTCAAGATACCACATTCTTCTTTTATCCTTGGTTGCAAGACACACCTACAAAATAAATCAAGTGAAAATTTTAGGTACCCAAGTCATCTTGGATCCTTTTGGGTTAGTTGAAGTGGTTCCTTTTAGAACCCAAACCTTTTGATGGGGGACAAAATAAAATGATGAATGGAGAGTTTGAGCAAGCTAATTAGCAAGCAAACTTGAGCAATTAATTATCAAATAAATAAACTAAATTAATCCAATAAAAGAATTTCATAAGGAGACTAGTTGATCTAATTTTTAAGTCCCACAATATAGATTTAGATCAAAATAAGGATTAGGATCTTCATGACAAGAAAACCATCACTACTAGGGTAAGTTAACCTTCAAATGATCAGATCTAATGAAGCTTGGAAAAAGTTTTCCTACCAACAATGATGGCTAATTATTTGGTGGAAGAAGGAGCTCTCATCACTTAAGGATTGAGGTCTAGAAGTCAAGATTGGCACTCTTTACTTGAGATTCACTTGGCCTTGATCCATGGCTTGGAGACCTTCATCCTTGACCTAGGAACCTAAGAGAACCTGCAAAGAAATTTGGGATTAGACATGGAAGAAGAATGGAGTTAGAATGGAAACAAAGAAAAAAGGAAGAAGGAGAAAGTGGCCGGTGTCTTGGGACTTGGACCTTGATCATAGATCCATCAATGGCCATCCCATCCTTTACTCCTTGCAAAAGCACTCTTCACTCTCAAACTCAAACTTAGAAAACTCTTATTCTCTTCTTGGATAAGGATCTACATACTCAAACTAGCTAGAAAACTTTCACTCCAAACAAGAACTCAAGAAAACTAGAACACAAGGAAACAATCCTTTCATTAATTCAAATCATAGCATAGAATGAATACAATAAGAGCCTAGGAGCCCTGTTTATAGGCTCCAATGCTAAGAATTTCATCCAAGGGAGGAGAGGAGGGGATAAGGATGGCTTAGTTGGCTCCAATAATTTTAGGTAAGTGGTTTTAACTAAAAATAAATTATTGGTAGAATGTTACAACCACTTGACATGTAGTATTCTAGAAGGTTTTCATGTGGTTGTCAAATGCTGATGTGAAGGCCTAGGTGTCATTAGAGGTGGCACCCCACATGTCACTTGTTGGAAGGTATCTTTATGTTCCCCATAAAAGTCTTGATGTAGTGTAATTTCTTCTCCCCCAAGGTTTCTTGATGAGGTGTCCCACCATGTGAAAATTTTGGCTTCAAGTCTTGGCTTGAATTGGGCTTGAATGGCTTGAATTGGACTTTGAAGAGGTGGCTTTCTGTCATGCTTTGAGCTTGAGTCGACTCATGAAAAATTGTCTTCATCCATGTGTTGACTCATGAGTATGCTTCGAGAAAATTTGGGACTTGTTTCATGGCTCAAGATTTTATTAACTATAGCTGCAAAAATAAAGTTATTAATCAAAGTATATATTCTTATTATTGATGTCCCCATCAATTCTCTTGAGGTGGAAAAAAGGCTCAACTCCATCGAGTAGGAATTCATCTGGCTTTGGTGATACTCTAAGAGGTCAGGGTCAATTCTTTGTAAGTCCTCTCGAGTGATCCATGAATCTTTGGAATCAGGTCATCCTTGCTAGTGAACCAAGTAGTGTTGATAATCTTTGTTTTGAGTAGTGACAATCTTGTCATCTAAGATTCGCTCATTCCTATCTTGCCGCTTTGGTAATATGGCTGGTGGACATTCAAGGATGGTTCATTCTCAAAGGTGGAATCGAGCTTGAATAGCTCACTAGGTATCATTGTTGGTTTCTTATACTTTACTAGATCTGAAATGTTGAAAGTGAAACTGATACCAAAGTTGGATGGTATATCTAGCACATATTAGGTCCAATTTTTCTTACTATTTTGAAAAGGACCTATACCACGGGCATATAATCGTTTTGAGCCTAATTAAGACATAGTCTCCTTTCTGAAATTCTTTGGCTTTTTTTACAAAATTTAGCCATATGCTTGTTAATTTCATTGCTGAAAATTTGTTTTACTAATCATGCTATGCATATGACTCTCGTAATCATGGATACTTATGCATGGGACACCAAATGACAAGAGACAAATGCAATTGATACTAAATGGTAAAGGACAAACAAAAACAAAACAAGCTCAAATGGACTTTATTATCTATGGACTAAACTTTATTGTTGGGCTAGGAAACAAGGTTCCTAATTTCTAATATTCCCTAAATGGTTTGAAGACTTTGGCACAAAACTTCAGGTTGGTGGTAGTGAATCTTAATTTGGCTCCCAAAATATGCCAAAGAGTCTTAATAAAGTAACTGTTGAATATCACTGGGACCAAATCAATGGTATGGTAGATGTCCCAGCCGGATGGGATAGAAGAGTGAATGAAACGTAATGGTGGATCGGGATGGTGGATGTTCAGAAATGGAGAATCAGGGATAGAAAAATTGTTAGGAAAAAATTTTTCAGGGTTTTCAAAAGCTCTATAGCTTCTTGGGGGATCCATAGGGTTTGTTCTTTGATGGTCAATACCCAATATGTGATCCTTCATCGATCTCTAGATCTAAACCTTCAACATCAATTAATTCTGGATCTTCTAGGTTATCCTCAGACTGATCTCCATAGTTTTGTCCTTGGATTTCATTTTGATCATCCCCGTTGTTGATTTCTTTAGGCTGGGTAATTATTTTATCTTCAAGTAATTGTTCTTGACCATATTCGTCTATAAGGTTAGACCCAGCTTCATAAACTTCTTCCTTAAGTTCTTCAACGAGTTTAGGATCTTCTCTTTCTAGCCCTTCATTTGGATAATATTTTGATTCTATTTCATCTTTAAATTCTTCAATAGGTTTAGGAGATTTTTTCTCTAATTCTTCCATGGATTTAGTCTCTTCTTCGTCTCCCTCATACTTATTGAATTCAGCAATATATTTAAACACAGTTTTATCATCTTGTCTCAATTTGTACCATTGGGTTGGAAGATTTTGCTTATAATATTTGTCTAGATACTTTTCCTTCAGCTTACCCTTCATATCTCTCCAAGTAATTATTTTATCCCCACTATAATAACTTTATGCTCAATATGTTTCCAATATGACTTAGCATGTCGAACTAGCTTTAATTTGACAAATTGACATTTCTTTACTTCTGACATTTCATCAAATTCAAAGTACTGATACATTTTCTTCTCCCAATTGACATACACCTCAAGGTTTCCATCAAAAGTGGGTGCATAGGGTCGATTGCTCCTAAAGACTCTTTCCTCCTGATTTACAAAGCCTTGACAGGGGTATCTAAGTTTATACTCAGGGGTGATGTCATGAAAATGGACTCTTGGATCAATGGGAGGTGATTTAGGATTAGTACAAGTCAAGCGATCTTTTTCGAGGTTCCCAATTTGATTATTTACTTGCCCTAACTCTTTGTTCACTTATCCTAATTGTTTAGTTAGGGTATCAAATTTTTCAGTCAGGGTCCTCATAAAGAATTCAAGATTGGGATCCATAGATATGTGTAAGACTGTTGGTATAGGGCTTTAGATCAAATGGGCAAGCAGTACAAACCTAACTTCTAGGGCTCCTAGACCTAAAAGTTCAAAATACAGGAATTGACTAAGTACTAGTTAAAGTTGTAATTACCTTTTTCACTAGCCATGTAAGAGATGGGGTTGCGGGAGGCTCCCCTCGCTTTCACGAGGTCCTAATTAAAAACTACATGTCCACTTAAGGCGTTTGCCATTAGACCTCTAGCCTTAGACACTAATTTCAAGAAGTACAAACTCAACTATATTTGGTCTCATCTTGCACTTGAACCCAACTTGTGGGTGTCCCTAGTTTTAGGTTCCTACTCGATTTCAATTATAGTTTAGGTCAATGCAAATATGGGTGATTGTTTTGAATCAAGGAAAGGTGATGACCTCCTTCCCTTATATTATTGAATGCCCTTAATTAGATTTAGGAATGGATGCACAAACAATTCACCAATTAGATAACACAACAACTAGTATTAGCACAAACATGTGATTCAAACCAGAATTTTAAAAAAATTAAAATTCAAAAAAAAATTAAATTAAAAAATTTAGATTTTGAAGTCCAGATTTCAAAAATCAAATTTTAAAATTTAAATCTTGAATTAGGATTAAAAATTTGTTATAGAAGTTAGAGTTGTTGCAAGATAGTTTCAGCCCTAACAACTTTTAGTTAACTAATTTTAAAAACTCAAAATTAAAATTTTAAAATTCTAAAAAAATTAAAATTAAAATTTGAGTTGTTGAATCTCTCATTGAAGATTCTAGATTCTAAATTCTGAAATTTAATTCTTGAAATGTGGTTAAGAAATTCGTTTTGAAAGCTTGTTATAAAAGAAAATTTCAGTAGGGAACAACTTTCAACTAGCTAGTTTTAAAAATTTAAAATTTAATTTTTTAAAAAATCTAAAAATTTAAAATAAAACTGATTTGGTTAGATCTCATATTGGAGTTCTTGGATTTTAAAGTTTTGACTTCAGATTAACTTGAATTTTGGTTGAGAAGGTAGTTTGAAAATAGTTGCTAGAAGGTTCAAGCAGTTTAGCTAACTCTTAACAACCTGAATTCAAATTTCAAATTTCGAATTCTAAATTCTTATAAAATTCAAGATTCTGGTGAAAAATAATAAAAATCGAAGTCTGAATCTCAGATCTAAAATTTAAAATTTATAAAAATATATTTATATTTTTTTAAAAATTAAATGAAATGGAAGGTAGAAATAGAATTATGGACAAAACTTCAGAAATGATCTAAGAACTCATATTTTAAATCTAAAAATAAAAGGAAAATGTTTTTTTGAATTTTATATGTCAAATCCTATGACACTAAGGTACTGGAAAAGTATTTTTTTTGGATTTTCTTGATCAATGTAAAAATACTAAAATTCATAAAAAATTGGGTGAATACTAGAACAGAAATTTCAGCAATCAAACACTTGACCTAGTAAACCATAAGCTCTGATACTAAAAAATTGATGGGGGATGAAAATAAAATGATGAATGGAGAGTTTTAGCAAGCTAACCAGCAAGCAAACTTGAGCAATTAATTATCAAATAAATGGGCTAAATTAATCCAAGAAAAGAATTTCATAAGGATACTAATTGATCTAATTTTTAAGTCCCACAATGTAGATCTAGTTCAAAATAAGGATTAGGATCTTCATGGCAAGGAAACCATCACTACTAGGGCAAGTTAACATTCAAATGATCAGATCTAATGAAGCTTGGAAAAAGTTTTCCTACCAACAATGATGGCTAATTATTTGGTGGAAGGAGCTCTCATCACTCAAGGATTGAGGTCTAGAAGTCAAAATTGGCACTCTCTACTTTGAGACTCACCTTGACCTTGATCCATGGCTTGGAGACCTTCATCCTTGACCTAAGAACCTAAGAGAAGCTGCAAAGAAATTTGGGATTAGACATGGAAGAAGAATTGGAGTTGGAATGGAAATAAAGAAAAAAGGAAGAAGAAGAAAGTGGCCGGCAGCTTGGAACTTGGAGCTTGATCATAGATCCATCAATGGGCATCCCATCCTTTACTCCTTGCAAAAGCACTCTTCACTCTCAAACTCAAACTTAGAAAGCTCTCATTCTCTCCTTGGATAAGGATCTACATACTCAAACTAGCTAGAAAACTTTCACTCCAAACAAGAACTCAAGAAAACTAGAACACAAGGAAACAATCCTTTCATTAATTCAAATCATTGCATAGAATGAATAGAATGAGAGCCTAGGGGCCCTATTTTTAGGCTCCAATGCTAGGAATTCATCCAAGGGTGGAGAGGAGGGGATAAGGATGGCTTAGTTGGCTCCAACAATTTTTAGGTAAGTGGTTTTAACTACAAATAAATTATTGGTAAAATGTTACAACCACTTGACGTGTGGCATTCTAGAAGGTTTTCATATGGTTATCAAATGCTGATGTGGAGGCCTAGGTGTCATTAGAGGTGGCACCTCACATGTCACTTATTGGAAGGTATCTTTATGTTCCCCATAAAAGTCATGTGGTGTAATTTCTTCTCCCCCAAGGTTTTTTGATGAGGTGTCCCCCCATGTGAAAATCTTGGTATGAATTGGACTTGAATGGCTTGAATTGGGCTTTGAAGAGGTGGCTTTCCATCATGCTTTGAGCTTGAGTCGACACATGAAAAATTGTCTTCGTCCATGTGTTGACTCATGAGTATGCTTCAAGAAAATTTGGGACTTATTTCATGGCTCAAGATTTTATTAACTATAGCTGCAAAAATAAAGTTAGTTAATTAAAGTATATATTTTTATTATTGATGTCCCCATCACCTTTCTAATAGCATTTAACTTTCTTTGTTACACATATAAGATTTGTGTCCTATTTTACCATAAGCATAACAAGTAATACTAGAAAAAGTAGGTGCAAAAAAATTTTAAAATATTTTTATTGTTTTTGTGGTTTAAAACCTAACCCAGCTTTATTAAAAACTACTCTTTGGTTATTCAAAATCATGTTTAGCTTTTCATAACTATAGATAAACTTTTCAACAAAAGGCTTCACTTTTTCAAGTTCTTTTTTGAATTTCTTATTTTCTAGCAAAAACTCCTTATTTTGTTTTGCAAGCTTTTCATTTGTAGCAAAGATTTTATCCTTTTTAAAAGAGTCATTTTCTTTCACAAGATCTTTTTCATTTTTCAAGACAATGATTTGTTCAATCAAGTTTTTATTTTCTTGAATCAAACTCTCATTCTCTATCAAACATTTATTGGTTGATTTTAAAAGCTCTAAGTTTTCCCTTTTCAAATCTTTATTTTTCAATTTAAGTTTTTGATATTCCATAACTAATTCATCAAAAACATCACACAATTCATCAAAAGTAAACTCATTTGCAGGTTCAAGGCTTACCTCTTCTTTATTTGCTATCAAGCAAAGGTTGGCCACTTCTTGCTATTCTTCATTAGAACTTGAGTCTTCGCTCTCGCTCCATGTTATCATCATGGCCTTTTTCCTGAATTTCTTTTTGCTTTTCTTCAGTATGGGGCAATCCATTTTGTAGTGTTCGGGTTTCTTACACTCAAAATATATTGGTTGCTCTCTTTCCTTTTCTTTTTCTTTTTCCTTGCTATGATCCCCTTTTTGTGGCTTTTTCTTGTAATTGAACCTCTTTCTTCTCATGAATTTCTTGAATTTTCTTGAAATGAGAGTAGTCTTATCATCTTCATCCTCTTCTTTAGAATCGTCACTTGAGTCCTCCTTGGTTGTGGACTTAAATGTGATAGCCTTCTTCTTCTTTTCATTGTCCATAGTTTTCTACTTCAAGGACAGCGCATATGTCATCAATGAGCCCAAGCGCTGCTCAAGTGGAAGAGTGTTTACATCTTTGGCTTCCTCAATGGTAGTGACTTTAGGATCCCAAGAAGCCGGAAGAGACCTGAGAATTTTGTTAACACGTTTAGCATTAGAGATCACTTTTCCTAAACTTCTATGCCGTTAACAATGTTTGTAAATCTAGTATACATTTCATTGATTGTTTCAATTGGTTCCATCCTAAAAATCTCATAAGTATGAATGAGCATGTTTACTTTAGTGGTCTTCTCTTGATGTGTACCCTCATGGATAACTTCAAGTGTATTCCATATTTCTTTAGTAGATGTACAATTAGATATTCTATTAAACTCATTAGGGTCTAATGCACAAAACAATAAATTCATGGCCTTAGCATTAAGCTCAGCTTGCTTAATGTCATTTGCATCCCAATCTTCTTCTAGCTTGGGAGTGGGAATGCCATTAATCAAGAGAGTGGGCTGATGAGGGCTTTTAACTATAGTTCTCCAAATATTATAATCAATAGCTTGATGTACATGCACATGCGTGTCTTCCAATATATGTAGTTTATGCCATAAATAGTGGAGGATAGTTTGCGGCTTGACCTTCTACAATACCTATACCGATTTGGGCTGCCATGATCTTTGACTCAAGATCATTGGACCTACAAGTAGAGTACCAGGCTCTGATACCACTTTTTACCCAGCAAGGTAGCCTAAGAGGGGGGTGAATTGGATATTTTAAAAATTTAAACAGTTATGTGCTGAACTATGAGGGTTAGTGTGACAAAGTGATTGTGTTATATGAGATATGTAGCAGAAGTAGCATATTAAGTGCCAAGTAATAAAGAGCAAGTGAAGAAAGAAGCAAACAATTACAAACAAACATATGTATAGTGGTTCGGTGCACTCCAAGTACCTGCATCCACTCTCCAAGCTTTTTCTTGAAAATTTTCACTATAATTTACTCAAGATTACAGCAAACTTGTTTTCTAAGGTTCACAAGTCAAAACCTATGTTGGTTTTATCACTTAGGCTCACCAACAACCTTTACAACTTATTTTAATCCAGGCTCACTAGTCAAACCCTTGTTGGTTTTGTCTCTTAGATTCACTAACAACCTTTAACAATAGTTTCAATACCTTTGAAACTATCAACAATAAATAAAAATAAGTACACAAAAATAAGCACATGAAATAGCTCCTAAATGAGTAGAAATAAATATCAATGAAGCTCTTCTTGAATGCATGAGCTGTCTCCTTCTTGAAATTTGAATGCACTCTTTTTGGCTAATGATTTGAAGGCTTAAAGAAGACTAGAAGGCTTTTTCAGGTGAAATCTACTTTAAAGCTTTTACTTATCTTTTCTGAAAAGATAAACTTTATCTCTTCTGGATTCTTGTCTTCAATAAGTGTTGCCCAGAAATGGAGCCCAAGAGGGAGGGTGAATTAGATCTTTTAAAAAATTCAAAGCAATAATATGCAGGCCTTGTGGTGTTTGTGAGTTATGAAATTGATGCACTAGATAATATGCAGCGGAAAGCAATAAATAGAGTTCAAGAAGTAAAGAGAAAGAGATAGAAGAGACAATCACACACAAACACAAAGTTTATAGTGGTTTGGTGCAAACCTAGCACCTACATCCACTCCCCAAACCACCTTGGGAATTTCACTATAATTCTCCAAGATTACAGCCAACTTATTTTTCCAAAGGTTCACAAGTCAAAACCTATGTTGGTTTTATCACCTAGGCTCACCAACTAACCTTTACACTTGTTTGTCTTCGGGCTCATAAGTTAACCCTAGTTGGTTTGTCCCTTTGGCTCACCAACAACCACAACAACTTACTTCTAAGAAACCCTTGAAAGCTAGGTTAAATCAAAAAAAATTTTAGATATACAATTCAAAATAAACAAAACAAACTCTCTTCAAGAGTAAAATGGAAGCTTTGATGCTCAAGTTGAAGCTTTTCTTGTCTTCTCCTTGGAATATTCTTCAAGCTCTCTTTTTAAAAAGATGAAAGGATGGGCTTGTAAGCTTTTTCAGGGAATCATACTTTAAAATGGCTTTTGAAGTAAAGTTCTTGAGGGAATATTGGCTTTTGAGCTTTCAATGGACTTCAATGCTTCAAAAATAAGTTTGGTGAAGCTTAAATATTTCAAAAACTTTCAAAAAATGGTTTGTGATCATGAGCTTCGAATCTAGCCATTGGAAGCTTGAAAAGATACTTCTACAACTCAGAAAAATAGATCCGTTAGGCCTGTCAGAATCCGAGTATCGACACTTGGTTTGTCAGGTGTCGATACTTGACTTCCAAGTGTCGACACTTGAACTTTCAAGTATCGACACTTGAATCACTGGTGTCGACACTTAACACAAAATACTCTTTTGGCCAAGTTCTGGATTTTCAAAAAGTCTCAGGCCTTGAGTCGACACTTGGAAACTTAAGTATCGATACTTGAGTTTCAAGTATCGACACTTGAATTCTGGGTGTCGACACTTAGCATGCCAAAGAATTTTTCTGCATGCCAAATGCTGAAGTGTCGACACTTGACTTTCCAGGTGTCGACACTTGGTTCTGCAAAATTCATAATTAGATATAATTTAAGCCAAAAACACAAGTGTTGAATATAAAACTTAAATCTAATGTAAATAAATAATAAATAAACTCTTTTAAGCCCTTTTTGCATGGAGAAGACTCCTCAAATTGCAAAAAATACTTCGTGCTATAGCGTGCCACGATACTTTAATTTTGAAAATTTGAGATGCTTATTTTCTGAAAACTCATAGCTAGAAATAATATTAGTACACAATTTGTACTCAACATTTTGTTATTCATCAAAATTACTAGGTGAAGCCAACAATCTCTCTCTTTTTGATGATGACAAAACTTGAGTATATCAACATTTAATTTCAAATTTCAGATTTGATAATTCATGAATATGATTTCAAGCTAATACATCCACAACTTTCATAGTTAAGAAGGATGAATCTCCCCCTTAGTTAGACAATTCTAATCAGAACAAGCAGTATGCAATATTGGTATCAGATCTATGCAATATTAGTATCAGATCAAATTTGAAATTCATAAAAATAAAGATAATTCTACTCCCTTTTTTGTCAATCATTAGAAAAAGGGAGTAAACTCCCCCTCAAAACGAGCATGGAGACAAAAAGTAGAAGAGTATCAGAGTTGATACAAGAGATAGTTTTTCAAGAGTTAACAGGTATCAGAGCCAATATATATCTATCAAGTAAATGTAAACAATCAAGCTGTCAAAATCAATCATAGTGATTCACAAATTGTAGACATCAAGCTGAAAGGCATATATATATCTATCAAGTAATGTTTTCAGTACAAAATTTGCTGACTCATCAGCAACACTGAAACAATTAAAATACATCATGAGACATAAATCATAAATAACATGAGACATAAATAACATACAAAACATAAACATATGTGAGGCTAATCCTCATCAGATGAGATCTCAAAAGATATAGGACCTGTAATCCTAAACCTACGGGCTAGACCTCTAGGAGTCTTCAAGATACCACGACTCCTAGTCCTAGTAGAAGGTCCAAAGTGGGGTATAACCCTAGAAGCTCGAGTAGAGGGAGGTGGAAGAGTCTCAGCAGGAGTGACAAAGACTGGATCAGTGGAGACAGGTGTGCCAGTCGAATCAGTAGGAAAAATAATAGGAGACTGTGGCTCTCGGCTGACTACCTCATATCCATCTGTGCCGCCATCACTATCACTATCACTGTTGTCATCAATAACATCAGTATCTCTATCCTCAATTCCATCAGCACGGTCACCACCATCAATAGTATCATCATGTCCATCCTGGTGGTCATCATCATCATCATCACCAGCAACAGGAGGTGGAGCTGTAGGTGCTGCTGGAGGTAGAAGGGATCTCAGTAAGTCCTCGATATGAGCAAAACCCTCCTCCATAGTCTGACGAATCTCAGCATGATCTATGGTAGTATGTGCATGAAGACCCTCAATCTCAATGCGTAACTAGGTCGTGCGGACACCCAATCCAATCATCTCACTCCTGAGATCTGTGAACTGCTATCTCGCATGCTCCTCAAAAGATGTCTATAGAAGGTGGAGGAGGACCCGAAGATGTAGCTGTCAGGGTCATCAGCTCTGCCTCTGATACAGGAGTAGCCTGAGGAGGTGAACTAATTGGCCCGATGGCCCTGCCTCTGCCTCTCGAATCTTGTCCTCCTCATATGGCTCCTGTCCAGACTCTCTCCTGACCCAACGACCTGCGACCAACCGATATCCCATGTAGTGTAGTGACCGCTCATCATAAACATTAGTATGTAGAATTTCCTTGGGGATCTCCCCCTCCAAGGGAACTCTACAAGCCCTGAACAGATGGGTCAGCACCATCCCGTATGGTAAACAATGACATCTCTGTGTCGCAGCATCATGCATTTGAACTAACATCAGTGAGGGTAGATCAACTCGATCCTCTGGGTCATACTGACCATCAGCATCAGCTCCCTCTTAGTGATGAAGTCGAATCATCCAGTCTTTGGAAGCAAGATACGGGCGGTGATGTGATGTAGAAGGTACATCTCCACTGATAACTAGTTCGCGGTGACCACAGTCACTCCACGAACGTCCTCATGCTCGAGAATGCACCTGAAGGCTGCCTCTCTATCCTCTACCGAGAAGGTACAAATGCCTTGATGAGGAATCTCCCATACTTTGCTAAGTAGCTCCTTTGTCAGTGAGATCTCCACTCTAGTGACGGTGGTGCTCCACTATACTCGACGGCAGTCCAAAGCGCCATAGAACTCCCTCACTAGATGGGGATAGTACCTCTCCTGCATAGTGCAAAAGGGCACTGATTCGGCATCAGTGAGTGTCCGCCGAATTTGGAAGTGCTGTTTGTCGAAGAATTCAAGGTCGATCCATCATCCTGAGGCTGCAGCCTTCCCTGCCATCCTCTCTGCAGGGGAACCTGGAGCAGCTGAACTACTGGTTTGACATGCATCTTGTCTGGCCTTTGTCCTCCTCTCATACCCATGTCCAGTCCTACTCCTAACAGCTAATCTCTTTCTTGGACCCATCATAATCAAGCTGAGCAAGAAGGGAAGAAGGTAAACATACTGAAGTGGGGATAGGTTCCAAATAGGTTGAGAACTATAGATCATCCTTAAGGAGACTAAGTTTTCCTAAAAGAGGGATACTGGCTTTGAAGAAAAGCTAGAATATGTTTTGAAAACTAGGATTAAACATATTTGAGTTGTAAAATACAAGAAATCGAGGGTAAAATACCTTTAACACAAGAAATCGAGGGTAAAATATCTTTGAAATTGAGGGTAAAATACCTTTAGTAGTTTGAAAAGTGGGAATTTTATAAAATACATTTAGGTTAAAAGACATTAATCCCAATATATATAAAATGTATATAAAATATATTTAGGTTGTGAAAATTATATCCAAATACATAAAGTACATTTTATAAGGCTAGTGAACTAGGTTTAGCTAAAGATGTGGGATTTGGGTTAAAACAAATTAGGGTTTTAGATTAAATAACAAAGTAGTGAAAATGAGGGTAAAATGTCATGAAAACATCACAAATATTCTTTCCAAAACAATGAAAATGCAATAAATAGTTTAGAAAATCAGATTTTAGATGAACACCATGATTATTTCAGCCAACAATCAATCCAATAGTGATTTTCTGAAAAACGGATGGAATGAGTGGGAAATCAGCCAAAAATCGTGAGAAATCCAAGAGGAATGCATTCAAGCATGATTCCCTCTAAATGGAATCTTCTAAACGACTAAAAATGTCAAAAGATCAAAATTCATTCAAAACAGACGGAAAACCCTATACCTAGGTTACACAGTTCCAAAATAACAAAAATGAGAAGGGAAATACCTGATTTTAGTTGGAGCAAATGTGAAATGAGTTGATTTGGAAGGAGTGGAGCTTGGGGGACCACTGGAGCTCGAGAGAAAATCGGAGAAAATGAAATACAAAATGTTCGGCCTACCCTGAAAAGATAGAAAATTCTTGCGAGTGTCGACACTTGGGATTTCTCAAGTATCGACACTTGGTCAGGTGTCGACACTTCGCAAAATCCAAATATCGACACTTGGCCAAGAAAATCCCAAAAAATCTTAAAAAATCTTCAAAAATTCAAGGATATTTTTAAAAGCTTTTGGGACTTAACACAAGTGATTTTTGAGTAAAAACAACTTGGGTAAGATGAAATTTGAGAGAGTTCTAGGAGAATGGATCAATGATACCTAACTCTCTTTTATCAAACAAAATCTCTCTTCACTCAATGGTTTGGTAAATATATCAGCTAATTGATCATCAGTACACACAAATTCAAGTATTACATTAGAGTTTTGTACATGATCTCTTATGAAATGATATTTTATTTCAATGTGTTTACTTCTTGAATGTTACACAGGATTCTTAGTTAGATTGATTGCACTAGTATTGTCACATCTTATGGGTGTCTTAATTAGTTTAATGCCAAAGTCTTCGAGCTATTATTTGATCCATAGGAGTTGAGCACAATAGCTTCTAGCTGCTATATATTCGGCTTTCGCCATAGATAGAGCAACTGAATTCTGTTTCTTGCTACTCCATAAAATCAAATTTACTCCAAGAAATTGATAAGTTCACTAGTACTTTTACGATCAAGTTTACACCCCGCAAAGTCAGCATCAGAATAAGCAATCAATTCAAATGAAGAATCTCTAGAGTACCACAGACCAATTTCAATTGAGTCAGATGGATATCTAAGTATGCGTTTAACATCCAAAAGATGAGACTCTTTAAGATTAGACTGATATCTAGCACACATACAAACACTAAACATGATATCTGGCCTACTGGCAGTAAGATATAACAATGATCCAATCATGCCACGATATAATTTTTGGTCTACAGATTTACCTGATTCATCCTTGTCAAGTCTACTAGAGGAGCTCATAGGGGTACCTAATGGCTTGGTGCTCTCCATCCCAAATTTCATGAGTATTTCTTTTGTGTACTTAGCTTGGTTGATGAAGATCTCCTTTTTGGTTTACTTTATTTGGAGTCCGAGGAAGAAATTCAGTTCTCCCATCATGCTCATCTCGAACTCACCCTGTATTAATCTTGCAAATTCTTGACAAAGAGATTCGTTAGTAGCACCGAATATGATATCATCTACATATATTTGTACTACTAAGAGATCATCAATCTTTTTCTTCAAAATAAAGTTTTGTCAACATTACCTTTAGTAAAATCATTTTTGAGCAAGAAAGAACTTAAATGATCATACCAAGTTCTAGGAGCTTGTTTCAAACCATACAAAGCTTTATGAAGTTTGAAAACATGGTTTGGAAATTCAAGGTTTTCAAAACTAGGCGGTTGTTCAACATAAACCTCTTCTTCGATAAAACCATTTAAAAGGTACTTTTAACATTTATTTGAAATAATTTAAAATTTATAAAACAAGCAAAAGCCAATAATAGCCTAATTGCCTCAAGTCTAGCCACAGGAGCAAAGGTTTCATCAAAATCACTCCCTTCATCCTGATTGTATCTTTTGGCAACCAGTCTAGCCTTATTTCTTATAACAATACCATTTTCATCAAGTTTGTTTCTAAAAACCCATTTGGTGCCAATAATTGAAACATTTGAAGGCCTATCTATAAGAGTCCAAACATTGTTTCTTTTAAATTGGTTAAGTTCGTCTTGCATAGCATTTATCCAATTACAATCTTTTTCAGCTTTTTCAATCATTTTAGTTTCAATCCGAGAAACAAATGCTAATAATCACAAATATTCCTAAGGGATGAACGAGTACTTACACCTTTAGATTGATCACCAATGATAAGTTCTTTAGGGTGACCATGAGCATACCTCTATTCTTTGGGTAATAGACAAACAGTAGATGTGTTTTCATCACCTTGTGCTTGATCTCCTTCAGTATTTTGATCATTTCTTGTTCCTTGGCAGGATCTTCATTGTTGTTCACTTATTTAGTTCTTTTAGTACCTGTTTCATCATTAAGCACATCTTCTTTTCTAGAAGATTTCTGGTCAGATTCATCAAACACAACATGTATAAATTCTTCAACAACAAGTGTTCTTCTATTGAAGACCCTGTATGCCTTGCTAGATGTGGAGTAGCCTAGAAAGACACCCTCATCTGACTTGGCATCAAATTTGTTCAAATTATCTTTATCATTGTTTAAGATGAAACAACGGGATCTAAAAATATGAAAATATCGAATTGAAGGTTTTCTACCCTTCCAAAGCTCATACGGTATTTTCTTTAAAATTGGTCAGATTAAAACACAGTTTAAAACATAGCATGCAGTGTTTATGGCTTCCGTCCAAAAATATCTAGATAGGTCATTTTCACAAAGCATGGTGCATGCCATTTCTTCAAGAGTTCTATTTTTCTTTTCTACGATCCCATTTTGTTGAGGTGTCCTAAGTGCTGAAAAATTGTGATGAATGCCATTTTCAATACAAAATTTGTCAAAATCAGAATTTTCAAATTTGGTTCCATGGTCACTTCTCAAAGATACAATTAAAACACCTTTTTCATTTGAAATTCTTTTATGAAATCTAATAAATTCAGAAAATGTTTCATCTTTGTGTGCTAAAAACATGATCCAAGTAAAACATGAGAAATCATCTACAATGACTAGACCGTGCTTCTTACCTCCCAAACTAGATGTTCTAGTTGGCCCAAAGAGGTCCATATGAAGCAACTCAAGGGTCTAGATGTAGAGATTACTCCTTTTGGTTTAAAAGATGATTTGGTTTATTTTCTAAGCTGGCATGCACTACAAATCTTATCTTTTTCAAAACTGAGTTTTGGCAAATCTTTTATTAAATTCGTTTTGCTAAGTTTTGAAATCAAATGCATACTAGCATGCCCTAGTCTACGATGCCAAAGCCAACTGGTTTCATTGATCTTAGCTTCCATTGCCACTAGGCATTGACCATTTTGAACAGGAAGATCATCAAGATCAACCATATAAATATTGCCATGCCTATGACCAATGAACTTGATGCCATTGTCATCTAAACTAGAAACAATGTACAAAGAAGATTCGAAAGTAACTTTGAAATCCTTGTCACAAAACTGACTAATGCTAAGTAAGTTATGTTTCAAACTATTTATATACAAAACATTATCAATATATGTAGAAGGCGTGATATGGACTTTACCAATTCCAACAATTTTGCCCTTACCATTATCACCAAATGTCACATTACCACCATTTTGATATTCGAGTGATGAGAATTGCTCCACATCTCAGTCATATGCCTTGAGCAACCGCTATCGATGTATCACATTCTTTTCTTATTGGTTGCAAGGCATACCTACAAAAAGAATCAAGTGGAGACTTTAGGTACCCAAGTCATCTTGGGTCCTCTTAGGTTAGTGGCAATGGTTCTTTTGGAACCCAGATTTTCTTAACATTACTCAATCTTCTCTTATTGCACAAATAAGATTTATGCCCTAGCATAACAGGTAATGGATGAAGATGCAGGCAAAAAGAAATTTTTGAAAAGCTTTTGTTTCTTCTGAGTTCTAAACCCTAAACCGGCTCTATCAAAAATAGCTTTTTGATTGTTTAAAAGCATATTTAATTTTTTAGAGCTATATGTGAATTTGTCAATAAAAGGTTTCAAATTTTCAATTTCTTTTTATATTTTTGTTTTCTTCTAAAATTTCTTTGCTTTGTTTTGAAAGATTTCATTTGATACAAAAAGTTTTTCTTTTTCAAAACTTCCTTTTCTTTTTCAAGACTAGCAATCTTAGCATTTAACTTTTTATTTTAAAAAATAGGCAATCATTTTCATTTGAAAACTTATCATTAGCTTTGACAAAAACTAGATTTTGCCTTTTTAGTTCTTTATGTTTTGATTTTAGTTTTTGAAATTCTATAACTAACTCATCAAAAACATCATGCAGTTCATCAAATGTAAATTCATTTTCAGTTTCAAATAGTACCTCGTCATGATCTGCCATTAAACAGAAGTTTACGACTTCTTGCTGTTCTTCTTCAGAAAATTTAGTTTTCTTTTCCTCTTCTTAAGTAAGGGGCAGTCCATCTTGAAGTGGCCCGGTTTCTTGCATTCAAAACATGTGGGCTGCTCCTTGTCTTTCTCCTTTTCTTTCTCCTTGCTTGGCTTACCTTTCAGAGGTTTCTTCTTGAAGTTGTATTTCTTCTTCCTCATGAACTTTCTGAACTTTCTTGCCATTAGAGCTGTCTCATCATCTTCATCTTCTTCTTCGGTTTCATCGCTTGACTCTTCTCTTGCGGTGGATTTGAAAGCGATTACTTTCTTCTTCTTTTCTACATCCACATTCTTTTGTTTTAAGGAAAGCTCATAAGTCATCAATGAGCCTAATAGCTGCTCGAGGGATAGAGTATTGACATCTTTGGCTTTCTCTATAGCCGTCACCTTGGCATCCCATGAAGCTAGAAGAGACCTGAGAAGTTTATTTACAAGTTCACCATTAGATACAATCTTTTCCAAGCTTCTCATGCATTCACACTATTTGTGAACTTAGTATACATCTCACTAATAGATTCAGTAGGTTCCATCTTGAACATTTCATATGTGTGAATGAGCATGTTAACCTTAGTAGTTTTTACTTGGTGTGTACCCTCATGGGTAACCTCAAGTGTATCCCATATTCCTTAGCGGAGATAATTAGATATTCTATTGAATTCACTCAGATCAGGAGAACAATACATTAGATTCATAGCCTTGCATTAAGCTCTATTTGCTTAATATCATTATCATCCCAATCATCTTCCATTTTTGGAGTGAAAATGCCATTAACCACATAGTAGGCTGATGAGGACCTTTTATGATTGTCCTCCAAAGATTATAATCCATGGCTTGAATGAATATGCACATGTGAGTTTTCCAACAAGCGTAATTCGTGCCATTAAATAGTGGGGGATGGTTTGAAGCTTGACCTTCAACAACACCCATTCCAATTGGGGCTACCATGATCTTTTACTCAAGATCCTTGGACCTAAAAGAGAGTACCGGTGCTCTGATATCACTTGTTGCCCAGAAATGGAGCTCAAGAGGGGGGATGAATTGGATCTTTTAAAAAATTTAAAGCAATAATGTGCAGGCATTGTGGTATTTGTGAGTTACGAAATTGATGCACTAGATAATATACAGCGAAAAGCAATAAATAGAGTGCAAGAAGTAAAGAGCAAGAGATAGAAGAGACAATCACACACAAACACAAAGTTTATAGTGGTTCGGTGCAAACTTAGCACATACATCCACTCCCCAAGCCATCCTTGGAAATTTCACTATAATCTCTCCAAGATTATAGCCGACTTGTTTTTTCAAAGGCTCACAAGTCAAAACCTATGTTGGTTTTATCACCTAGGCTCACCAACTAACCTTTACACTTGTTTTGTCTTCGGGCTCATAAGTTAACCCTAATTGGTTTTGTCCCTTTGGCTCACTAACAACCACAACCTACTTTCAAGAAATCCTTGAAAGCTAGGTTAAATCAAAAGAAAATTTCAGATATACAATTCAAAATAAACAAAACAAACTCTCTTCAAGAGTAGAATGGAAGATTTGAGGCTTAAGTTGATACTTTGTCTTATCTTCTGCTTAAAATATTCTTCAAGCTTTCTTTATGGAAAGATGAAAGGATGGGCTTGTAAGCTTTTTCAGGGAATCACACTTTAAAATGGCTTTTGAAGTAAAGTTCTTGAGGAAATATTGGCTTTTGAGCTTTCAATGGACTTCAATGCTTCAAGAATAAGTTTGGTGAAGCTTAAATACTTCAAAAACTTTCAAAAAATGGTTTGTAACCGTTTGAGCTTCGAATCTAGCCATTAGAAGCTTGAAAAGATACTTCAGCAGCTCAGAAAAATATATCTATTAGGCCTGTCAGAATCCGAGTGTCGACACTTGGTTTGTCAGGTATCGACACTTGACTTCCAGGTGTCGATACTTGAACTTTCAAGTATCGATACTTGAATCATAGGTGTCGACACTTGACACAAAAACACTCTTTTGGCCAAGTTCTAGATTTTCAAAAAGTCTCAGGCCTTGAGTCGACACTTGGGAACTTAAGTGTCGACACTTGAGTTTCAGGTGTCGACACTTGAATTCTGGGTGTCGACAATTGGCATGCCAAGAGTTTTCCAGCGTGCCAAATGCTGAAGTGTCGACACTTGACTTCCCAGGTGTCGACACTTGGTTCTGCAAAATTCATAATTAGGTGCAATTTAAGCCAAAAACATAAGTGTTGAATATAAAACTTAAATCCAATGTAAATAAACAATAAATAAACTCTTTTAAGCCCTTTTTGCATGGGGAAGACTCCTTAAATTATGAAAAATGCTTCATGCCACAGCGTGCCATGATACTTTAATTTTGAAAATTTGAGGTGCTTGTTTCCTGAAAACTCATAGCTAGAAATAAACATTAGTACACAATATATACTCAACATTTTGTTATTTATTAAAATCACTAGGTGGAGCCAACAATAAGTTTGGTGTGTAATAAATAGCTCAAAATCACTGAAAAAACTGTTGGAGACTGTTAGAGTAAAGAACTAGCCGTTTGGAGCTGTTTGAAAATAATTCTGAAATTTTGGAAAACTAGCCGTTATACCAAGTGTCGACACTTGAATTTCTTTATGAGTCGATCTGTGAGTCGATACTTGGGCTCTGTGAGTCAACACTTGGATCGACTCATGAACAAAGATTTAAATTTCCAACATTCTGCTTCACTTTCTATTCTCAGGCTTTGAGTTGGTCTCTGAGTCGACACTTGAGTCTGTGAGTCATTTTTCTGAGTCGACACTAGACCAAAAAGACCTTAAAATAACATATTCTATTCATTTTCTATTCTCAGGCCTTGAGTCGACATGTGAGTCGACACTTGAAATTTGTGAGTCGACACTTGAATTTGTGAGTCGACCTATGAGTCGACATCTGGCATGCCATCTAAAACTTTGCATGCTAGTCTTTTGAAATGTCCATACTTTCTTCATGAGTCGACACCTTAAGTCAACACTTGGTCCATTAGTCGACACCTTGAGTCGACACTTGCTCTGTGCCATTTCAAAACTGCATGCCAAACTCTGAATTTTCCAAATATTGTTCAAGAACCTCTTAAACTCATTTTCATAAGGGCCAAAGTGATCATTTTATCAATATTCCAAGGTGAGAAAATAACTTAAATATCAAAATTCATCTTGCTTTGAAGTTGGCATTTTTGATATACTTGAGTGAAGAAATTAATGTACCTATATCCTGAAATTCATACTCTAATTGAAATATTAGTCCAAAGATATATTCAACGTTTTGTTATTCACCAAAATCAGGGAGCCAAAGCCAACAAACTGGCCAAGTGCTATATATAAAATTTAAAGTCTGAAAAGGATTGAAGCCATTTGAAGCTAAACCCAACTAAATATTACGAATATCAGAGACAAAATAAGAATGTCTAACATTAAATACTTTTCATGCTAAACTATCTACTAGATGTCTCAACATTCCATCCTTTGTATGCCCTTCATTATGTCATTTCATTAACGAAGCTATTTTTGATGATGAATATAGCCTCCTCAATCGAGAAATAAAAGAAAAATAATGCAACACCTTCATCGATTTCTTTGTATACCGTAGTGTATCTGTTTCTTGAAAGGAAACTGATGCAGGTGGTTTGACAAGATCCTACACTAGGCATGCAAACATCTGCAGGAGCAGATTGGATTTTAAAATAATTTTTAAAATTCACGTAGTGGGAATCTGCTCCGCTAGGAATTAATCTAAATCTAGTTGCATTTAGGCATGCATAATCATTAAAAATATTTATAAAATATTAAACAATTTAATCTATCCATGCATGATTAAAAAATTAATTTTCCATACCTTTATTCCATGTGGAATAACTCTGGAATAAACCTGGAATAGACTAGAATAACTGGAATAAAGTTATTCCAGTCATCTTCCTCCTTGGGACCCTGTTTTTGGCTTGCAAAACATCGTCGGAATACCACCTTCCGGACCTCCGTTTGCTCCCAAATTTGAGCAGCGGCTTCTTGGACAAGTCTTCTTCATTTGCCACCAGTTGCTGTAATCAAATCTAAGCCAAAAAAATTAAATAAATCACCAAATTCTGCTACCAGATTTTTACAGCAGAACTGGATAGCAGACTTTGGCCTTCATTTCGGAGCAGCTGGGGCGATCCCGGCTCGCGTGGTTTGCTCCTAGGAGTAGAGTGGTACTCCTTCTAGAGGGGAGACACTCCTGGGGCTCTCGGATCCGTCTCCACGCATGGTGCTAGCCGCCGGAAGAGGGCTTCATGGTCACAGAATTTCTGCAACAGGGCAGAACTTGAGTACTTGAAACAAGGGATTTAAAGCTTGTTTCTCTCCCTCTAAAGCTCCTAAACCCAGCCCTAAAGGCTCTCTCCTTAAGCCTCTCAAAGAAGAAGAATGGGACAAGCACTCGTTTTTCCTCTCAAGTGTTCTCACGGTGAAAACTTCAACCAAGAAACAGGGACGGCTGGGTTGTATATAAAGGCTGCAGCAGGGAGAGGGAGGTGGAGAGACGGTGAGGTGGAGAGGCTGGGAACAGCTGCAGTTAATCACCCAATTAACCAAGCCTTAAAACCAGCCAGTGGGAGGAAGGGAAGAGATGCCAGGAACAAACGGTGGAGGGAGAAGAAAACGCCCAGTGTTTGGCCTTCGGCGCTTGGATTTTTCCAGCGAGAATCACCATGTAAACGGTCATGCCGAGAAGAAAAATTCAACGGTTCAACCAAAACCGGTCCAACCAAAATTGGTCCAATCCAATTAAACCAATTTGGTTCAAACCCAACGGTGGTTCAATCCAATTGAACATGGTTCAGGGAATAAAATTGGTTCACAACCAATTGGAGGCCGAAACGAACTCCGAATCAGTTCAAAACTGATTCAAAAAAATACTGGCGCAGTGCTGGTCAACCCGGAATATTTTCCGGTCGACACAGACAAGGGCAAGATGGGAAAAGAGTGCTCAAAAAATACTGTGACCATAAAAACGAGATGATTTCCAATCATAATCGGTATCCGGATCAGAGAGTTATCCTCTGTGGCGTGTGACCTCATAGGTTCGAACCTAAACGGTAGTACTAGAACAATTTCTAGTACCAGCACAGGAAACCATCTAGCAATGGGTCCCGGCATCTGGATAGGTCGAAGATGCGGGAGCAAACTATCGAACCTCTGGCATATGGTTACCGTATAATTCATCCCTTTGACCTCTAATGCTCATGACGACTGAGATTGGGCTGCCAACCCAGACTGAGTCAGTCGACTACGTGTCTCAACCTCGCAAGCCCAGTGACTCTTCACTAGGACTACCCCGGCCGAGGATTGCTAAATTGAGATACTACGAGACATTCAATCCAAACTGTTTGGACAGGTCAATTCCATCTTAGTCCATCACTGCTCCACAAGTACTTGCCTGTACCCAGAAACCTTCCATCACCGGATTAAAAATCTGGGTAGTCCGGCACCAAAGCACAGGGAGTTGCTTGCAAGCTACCGTGATGACTCAGGTTAGAGGAACACATATACCCATATCCAATCGTGAGTTTCCTGTGGCAGAAAGGGGCTGCACGGAATCACGTTCAATGAGATACCACATATCCCACTTGTAGATCACATCAGTGTCACCACACTCATTTGGTCAAGAGGACAACCAAACGATGTGAACTGCAACAACCTATACTTGATATATTGCCGTCCAGTACAATATATCCTTTGGTTGTGAACTGGATTTAAGGACCACTCGATACATCCTCTCTGTATCGAAGTCAGTGTAGTCCTAAGGACTTCATCACATGAAAAGAGTTCATTTCAGGGAAATACAAAATGTGATGAGCTGCCAAAAATAATATTTTATTAATTCATAATATGAATACAATACTGAGCCCAACCACCTACAACCCAGGCGATTGGCTTTGGGACACAATTTCCAACATTTCATTCATTATGTCATCCTCATCTTCTTTGTGAGTTGTCCATCATGAAGATCCACATACATTGCATGACTTTCGATCAGTATTTTCACCATGATATAACATACAGTCTTTTGGACAACTATGAATCTTTTGATATCCAAGATCCAACTTGTTGATAACTTTCTTTGCTTCATAATAAGAGGATGGTAAACCAGTACCTTCTAGAAATGCATCTTTTAATAATTTGAAAAGCATGGTAAAACTCTTTCTAGACCATCAATTCATATTTTTTATATGGAATAAATGTATAAGAAAAGATATCTTAAAAAATTTCAAATAGCTTGGATATAATTGTTCATATGCTTCTTTCATTAAATTATGATACCGAGCTGACTTAAAAGTTGATGGTTGCATCTTCTCCTCAATATATGTTTGTTCAATGAATGTAGAACTTTCATATATTTTAGCTATTTCATGTGTATCAGTTGAACCTCCAAAGTTTTGAAAACCATGTCAAAAAGTATCTGTGATCAAACTCGTTATATCATCATGTCCTACAAGATTCTCTTGAATATTACTAGATCCAAGATCGGACGAGGGTTGATTACTTGATATTGGCAACATAAGTTCTCCATGAAAAATTCACTCAGTATAACCTCTTGCAAAACCATCCACATCAAAGGTTCTTCAACAGTTTGTGGATCTAGACAGAAAATGTTAACACATCATCAGCATGGATAATTTTTTTTTTTATTCAAAATACTTTTATCCATATCAAATTTAATGAAATCACGAACTCCATCTAAAATATTCTTTGGTATTTCTTGATTTATTTATCCAGCTTTTATTCATTTTAGGATAAAATGATCCAACTTTCAAGTTATCTAAATACAAGAAAATATATTCGTCAATAACAATGCACCAAGTAAATTTTTTTAAAATTATGTAAAAAATAAAATAGGTTAACTAATAAATGTATCCTATCACCAACTAGTATGTAAAGATAGGTCCTATCATATTCAAGAATTGTATTAATTATATAAGTCATTTACAGTAATCAAACAATATGCAATAAGAGCTCTAAAAAAATTTTGGCAATATTTTTCTTTAGTTCTCCCCACATGACTAAAGATGTATGAGGAGAACTAAAAGAAAATGCTATCCAAAATATATCTCAAACTCTATCCATATCTCTTGATTACTATAACTACCTATAAAATTATTTGCAATTCTCAAACTGTCCAAACTGGACAATCAATTGACTACTATACATAATTCTCCCATCCATATAAAAATAAAATAAATGTACGGATGCTATAAAATATATATATTAATCAATTGATGGGTCTATATTTCTATGCAATACAAGTTTTATAAAATTTATGAAGCACTAGTTTATTTTGATAACGAAAGATTAAAAAGGAAAGCACATAAGCAAATACTAATGATAAATAGCCGGCTAGAATTCTGAGTGTACAATGTTACCAATCTTTTCAATGTTCTCCGAGGTATCTTCATGAAAAAATCAATTTATTTTACAATACTATGATCAAGAATGTAAGAAGTATACATTACACAAGATAATGGCCTTCATGCATAACATGTTTCTTACACTACTGAAATGTAGATGGAAAAATTCTGCAACCATGAATAGATGAACAGCATGTGTGAAGCACAAAGAAATGTACTTTCATGTAGCCATATATAAGACATAGATAAAGACTAGCATAATTCGTCATTCACACAAATAATACCGTGTGTGAAAAAAATGAGTCAAATTTTAAGATCCATAACATCATTCTTGCATTCATGGACTTTAGACATTTCCCTCTCATATTTAATTTTCTAATTAAGTGCTAAAATACAACTCCAAGAATTAGCTGTACTCATGTTGACACTTCTCATGATAATGTTGACATTTAGCTTAATGCCCAATTTGATAGAATAGGCTTCATATTATGCATTGGCAAAGAGTCATCTGGTCATACTCTAACCGTTTTGCTCGTGGTTGTTGATCACCTGAAACAAAGATGCACCTGCCATGGAGGCTTGTGGAGGTACATTGGTGTAGTAGCTAGTACCTACTATATGCTGGTGGCTTTTTCATCTACTTTTGTGGCCAAATGCAGAGACTCTCCCTTCCAAGCGTATACTATTATCGAACTCATCAGGCAATTAGAAATATACATTGCATAGGACAAGTTTACAAGCATACCATTTTATTTTATTTTATTTTTTTAGGTAGAAAGAGGAGCCATAGCTTGATTCCAAACAAAATTATAAAGTCTAAAGCTGCAACAGAATAGAGAACCAATAGATAAATATAATCCAAGTCTCAGATGATGGGAAGGGTTAGGAGAGAGCTACAAGGAAGCTAACAACGTCACACTCCTGGTCCTCCATCTTACGGTGGGTGGATTGGCATGGGAGATTGGAGGGCTATTCCATGCTTTCCTATGAGGAACCACATAATTTGTGGTGGAGATGAGGTGCCAGCTTGGATTTGTTTGCTTGCGCAATTCATCGTAGGGTGCAATTTAGTTGTTTATAATTGGAACCATGGTTGCCAAAAGACAAACCTTGTTTATAATATGTGTTATAAGAACTAGTACTTATTATATGATTAAATTATATATTTATTAATATAATATTATATATGAATAATAATTATAATGATATATTATTATTATGATATATTATAATAGATTAATAATGTATTCTAAAAAATATTTGTATCAAAATCATACTATATATACTATTATTATCATATTATATTATTATTATACTATGATTGTAATAATTATAATTATAATTACAAGAACATTATGAAGAAGGAAAATAGAAATTATTGAAGTGTGAGGAGACCTGTAAGAATGACTTTCACAATTATAAAGAATCGTGTAATTAAAATTATGGCTGATATTAGTTACAATTCAAATAACAAATTTAGACCCACCACTTTTTATTTTTGACAAAAGTAAAGTTTATTAAACTAGCACAGAGTAAATATAATTGTGTGAATCAAAAAATAAAAAATCTAATAATTGAATAAGAAAATCAAAAGCTACCAACAACAAAGTAAATCATATATAAATAGCAATATACGATGCCATCCAATTTGTAGCACAATTGGATTCTCTAAAAATATATCTTACTCCAAAAGTCAAAACTCTAAACAGATACATCCATATCTAAATGATCTTGTATCAAGTAATAATCATTGCATGCCAAAGAAGTTGAACTAGTTAGTTCCACTTAATAATTATCAATGAATCCCCCTCCAAAATCATGCAAGAAGTTTTAGGATCTTAATTACACATGACAAATCTTCCTACGTAATCCATAACTCTACCATAGAAACTATGGTGTCAAACAATCTTGTAGATCATGCTTAGTCCTCTTGGGCTCTCACTGTTAAGGATGAACCCATTATCAAGGAGGAGGTGAGAGATGCACTATTGGATTTTGCAAAGACAAGGCACTCAGCCCCTATAGATATCTAGTTGCATTTTACCATAACTTTAGGTCTTACCAACAATAGAGCCAGAGGCTCTCAATTTTAACAAGGGATGTCAACTTTTTTTAGTTCAGGTCTCATTATCATTGCATGAATAATCCACTTGCCAAATGTTATTGCAATGAAGGGAGGGGGAGGGGGGTTGCGAAGAATCCTATTATGGTGTAAATTATCATCTTGATACTAATAAAAGATGTATATATAAAGAAAATTTTAAAATAGATGCAATGCTTTAGATAAAATCTTCATCAATACTTCAAATACAAATTTTAGATTTGAACTTTCATCATCAAGAAAATTACTCTTTCACAAAGCTAATGACACCAAAATAAATACCAAATACAAGTACAATTTCAGCTAAAATGCCAAAAAATATACCCTTCTCCTCAGGCGAAGAAAATATAGTCAAATCAAGGTATAAGCTAAAATAAATACAACAAGACCACCAACATGCATGCATTTGATCCCTCTAAATCAGTAAAAAGACAAATAAGGCTAATCAAATGAAACGAGAAATATAATTTCACAATTTATTTATAATAATAATGCAGTAATCAAACATAAACATTGGATAATATGTAGCTTAGGTCAAAGTGATTTATTAGAAGAAACAGAGTTCAACCTATGACCCAAAAAAATAATATAACATTATGAAAATATATGTTCAAAAGATTCAAAAAGAAAAAGATATCACAATCGATCCTCCATTATCATTTGAGCACTCATATTTGTTATCAAAATTAGCGGTCATTTTTTAACGACGAACGATCCAACCTCTTAAAATAATTTCGATCGGGTTATCCCGCATCAAAGTTCCTAATACCTTCTTCATGAACTGCCCATCTATGGAAGTTGTTCCTCACCTAATGACCCAAGGTCGGCTTAAAGGTAATGGATTTAAAGTTCAAGTAAACCATTGGGATCAGTTCAAGGGTGGCATCTCTCATAAGCTTAAACTTAAGGTTAGTGCAAGTCTCTTTAACCTCCCTTTAATTTATTATAACTCACAAGCCATTGCTATAATCGTTGCTAGTTTTGGTCTACCACACTGGGCTAGTAAAAGTTGTCTGCGTTGGGAGGGTCTTACTTAATTTGATTCTGATTTCTTTTGTGAGGATATCGAATGCATTTCCAAATCAGTTCAAGTTACAATGAGTCCTTGCACTTACAGTATTAAGGTAAGAGTTAGCTTTGTTTTAGAGCAAGCTCCACCTGGTATGTCACTTACTCGCAACGACTTTGATAGTGATAATGACAATGAAGATTAGGATTATTGATTCAGCAAGCAAGGAAAATAATCATCCATCGATATCAAGAAAAGGCTTGCTGATCAGGCTAGGAAGGCATCAACTAAGAGGAGGGTTTGTGGAGCTCCAATGGGAGGTGCCCAATAGTCTAGCCCAAGTGGTCCACATTACAACCTTGGCTGGGCTTCTCCTTGAGTACATAAGGAATCCTCCTCTGAGGCACAAGCCCGCTGTCATGATATCCCTTCAGCTCATTCGGGGTTGTCTAGCCCTACAAGGATTGACTCAAATTCAAATCCTTTGAATTTTTTGGCCTCTCAATAGTTAAAGTGCTAGCTCTAAACCTTGTGCAACCTCTCCCTACCAATGACTACCGCCCAAAGAACACCGACCAAAAGCTCCTTTTCAGATCTATTTTGACCATTGCCCCTCTTGTGCTAGTCAAAGATGTATTTTGACCGTTGCCCCTCTTGTGCTAGTCAAAGATGTATTCTTACTCATCCATTCGATGCTGGGCCATGATCATTCGGATAGTAACCTTTCCCCTCTATCTGCTGAATCCCTGGAGGCACCATAGTCTAGATTTCTGACTCTACTCCACAGTCCATTCTCTCAACCTTATTATCTAGAACAAAAAAGAAAAGCACTTAATTCAGATCAATGAAAATTAAATTGTTGGATCTCTTAGAAAGCCAGCTACTTCTGGAAGACATTCATTTCCTCAACACCCTTACCTCTCAAGAAAAAATATCCCTAAAACCATAAAAAGTCAAAAAATAAACAAAAACAAAAACAATCGATACTGTCATGCATGTTAAAACCATAAAAAATAAAAAAATAAAAATAAAAATAAAAACAAAAATTGAGGTTAATACATTGCAGAAAGAGATTTTTTACCAAAATAATTAAACAAAATCTAAAAACTAAAAATGGGATCACACATTACCTAAGGTCTTTTTGCCGGCTCAATCGATCTTAGCTAGGACGGTGACGACAGGATGGCGACGACGTGCATGACGATGACAAGGTGCAGGACGGCGATGATGGGACGACGAGGAATCGAAGGAGATGAACAAGGAGGGAGGGAGAAGGAAACGGTGGAGCGGCGGCAGAAAGAATGAGATTAGGGTTTGATTTGAAGAAGAAAAGGATGGACCTGTCGATGCTTAAAAGTGTTGGTAACCTCTACTTTTGCTGATACTTTTGAAAAGCATTGGCATGGTGGCGGAGCTTCCCAATGCTCCCCCCTAGCATCGAAAAAAATAGGATGGGAAAGCTCATTTTTGTTGTAGTGATGCCATCTTTTTTCTTACACCAATCTTCAAATCAAGATCTAAAGAGGAAGAAGAAAAGGAAGCCTAGTTTGCTCTATGAAGTATGACGGAAGAAGGTAAAGTAATATCAACCAACTTCTTGACGAGGCTATGGCAAATCAACTTTGGATACTTTATTGTTGCTTTTCATAGTTTATTTAATTATTATTTTTAATTTATTCTAATTAGATTTTAATTAATGCAAAGTTTATTTTTATGTAATTTAAATTTTTATTATTTATTTTTATTACAAGTAGATGCTAAGATCTGATTAGCAGATCGAACGTACCAAGTTTTAATTTCTTTTTATACTTTTAATTTTTATTTTCTTGCCTTCAAATTATTTTTTTTTATAAAAATCAAAGATTTTAAATTATTCTAAGCACTGCCTTCTCTATAGATTTGACCTGACTTGCTACTTTTGATACAAGTTTAATTAATTAGAAGTTAAAATTTAAATTGATAATCATGGTGTATTAATGATAATATCACAATCTATCAAGTTTTTGGCACTATTACTGAGGAAGTCATGAATGCTAATATTTTTAATCTCTTTGATTTCTTGTAAATTTAGTTTACTAACTTTTTTTGATCAAAAAAATTTTAAAAAAAAGAGGAGAACGAAAGGTCTACAATTTTGGTAAGATCAACCAAAATCCTACATTAATTTTTCTTTTTTAATTAGTTGCTTTTAATTAATTTCTTCCTTTTTATATTAACAAAAAAATTTATTTCTTTTAATTATTCTTTTTTTAAAAAAAATCTACTTAAATTTTTTTGATTAGATTTATTTTCTTTTTTATTACTTTCCTCCTTTTCAAATTAACTTAAAAAGAAAAAATATTTTAGTTTTTTTAATTAATTTCATTCTTTTGAACTAACCTAAAAAGAAAAAAAAATTAGTTTCTTTTTTTTAAATTAACCTAAGAAGAGAAAAAAATACTTAACTTTTTAATTAACTATTTTAAATACTGATTTGATTTATTATCTTAATTATAGGATCTATAGTTACTTTATATGCCTACCTATTTTACTCTTTTTTCTCTCACATCTAATTAACCAAAATTAAAACGTACCTTTTATTCCTCTTACTTAAATTAACATAGCAAAAAATATAATAAATCATATAATACTTAACTAAAATATAGTAGTAAATTAATCCTTAAAAACTTACTACCTATTTTGGACATCTTTTCTTTTTCATCTCTTATTTTCATAAAATATCTTAAGGGCGTTAACCTATAAACAATATAAGATGGAGATTTGATCACCCATCGGCTCAAAAACCACTACCTAATATTTTGTATTAATCCAAGTCTTTTAATTAAAATCAACTAGACATCAGCCCCTAAGAAACTCAAGCTCAATAGGAAAAGGCACCCAGAAGAGTTAGACCATATTAGGATTAGCGATTGACTAGTGACTAGGAAAGGGGTTCAAGGATGATGTAGCCCTAAAGAAAGGTGATTTTATTTGGTTCCATTGTTTGACCTGGCCAATCTAATGATATCTAGGAAAAGCAATGGGCAGACCCCCACTAATCTTATCCTTACCTAGCCAGTTGATTAGTTAGTTTTTGACTCAGAGAGCTCTAAGGTGGCCTTGGCAGTTAGGAGCTATCTAGATTTAGGATAATCCTAAGATAGAGAGTCCATATTATGCTAACTTATTTATAAATAATTTTAAATCCTAACGAATTCTTTTCTCTTTCTTACCTCTAAGACTTCTTAGACCCTCATCTTTAGAACTCTTTTCTATTTTTCTTCTTCGTCTCACCACTACTTTTAAAAAAATAATAAATAAATACATCAATAAATAAGGTTGCTCTGATCTAAAACTCTGAATACATATCCAAATAATCAAAATAATCTGACAAACTAAATTAGTACCAAAAGTATGAATCATTATAGTTGTTGCCCAGTGATGAAGCAATCCAAGAAGGGGGGTGAATTAGATTTTATAAAATTATTTGAACTATTTCAATAGATATAAAATAAGTATGTGATAATTGCAATCAAGTGCTTGTGTTTTGCCAAAGTGTTGTGTGCTTCAAAATAATATGCAGCGGAATTAATAAAGTAAATGCTCGAAGAAAACAATCACACAAACATAATAAATTTATAGTGGTTTGGTGCACTCCAAGGTACCTACATCCACTCTCCAAGTTCTCCTTAGGAATTCACTATAATCACACTTGATTATAGTCGATTAGTTTTCCGGGCTCACTAATCAAACCCAACTTGTTTTCACCCGGCTCACAAGTCAAAATCCTTGTTGGTTTTCTAACTTAGGCTAACCAACAACCTCTTGGTTTTCACGACTAATCAAAAACCTTGTTGGTTTTGCGAGCTCACCAACAACCTATGTTGGTTTTACGAGATCACCAACAACCTATGTTGGTTTTTCACAAAGGCTAACCAAAAATCTCTTTGGTTTTCTAAGGCTCACCAAAAAATCTTTGATATAACAATGGAAGAATGAAAGTAAAGAATATAATAAAGCTTTCTAAAATAAAGCAAGTATTTTTTTGAAGCTTTTGGATGATGTTAAAGAAGATTGTCTTCAATTTGTTGAAGCCTTTGAATGAGGCTTGATGTTGTGGACTTGGATCAACTCTCTTATCTTTGGAAGCTTGAAGGCTTAAACCACTCAACTCTTGAATCCTTGAAGGATATTCAATAATCTCACCAAAAGATTGCTTTCCCATTTGATTTTTGGTATTTATATAGCTCTCCAAACCATAGATGACCATTTATGACCATTAGGAATGAAAAACTAGCCATTTAAAGCAAGTTGGAATCAATTCTGCACTTCTGAAAAACTAGCCGTTGCTCCAAGTGTCGACACTTGAATCTGGTGAGTCGATATTTGATTTCTGTGAGTCAACACTTAGTTTCTATGTATCGATACTTGGTTTTTGTGAGTCAACACTTGGTTTTTGTAAGTCGACACTTGGGTAAGCTCAAGACAAAAATTCTAGATTTTCACAGTTCTGTATTTTTCTTGTTCTCATGCCTTGAGTCAATACTTAAACTTTTTCATGAGTCGACACCTGAGTATGCCAATGTTGAAACTTGCTAAAACTTCTCAAAAATCAAATTTTAAATCCTTCCAAGTCTTTCTTATATTCCAAAGTCCTTATAATTTGAAATTCCATGAATTTGAAGGACTTCTTCAACTAAAATACAAGCATTTCTTCATTCAACATGGATGAGTACTAAGATCTGAAAACATACTAAAATATATAATTAGTACTCATATATACTTAAGTATTTTGTCAACTATCAAAATCAAGATCAAAGTCAACAATCTCTCCCTTTTTGATGATGATGAAATCTTTAAGTATAAAAATAGGGTAAGCTTAAAAAGATTAACAATAAGATAAATATGTAAGCTCAAAATTAATGAATATCAAGCTCCCCCTCAAAATATGATCCAAAACATTTTTCAAAGTATGCAAAAAATTTCAATTTTCTCTTCCTTACTAATTCTTTCATTTTTCTTATAATTTTTTTCATGTTTATCATATCTTTTCCCTTTTCATACTTAACATATTTCTCTCCCTTTTTATCATCATGAAAAATGGTGAAAGGCAATGCAAAATGAAAATGAAGGTGGAAATAATAACAAGTAAATCATCAAAACCAATGCATGATACTAATTAAATATGATATAAATTGAACATGATACCACAAAATGATAAGCACAAGCAAAAAATAATTCAATATATATTAGCTCTAGTATGCATAACCAAGGTATGATTAAGACAACAATCTATTCTCCTCACTTGTGATAGGATAAGGCCACAGTAGCATCCCAACACATCATAAGATATCCCATTGAATGGGAAGAGAGGGTCTTTAAACCCTACTTAGCTCCTATGACCGGACGGCCATGGTGACTAACCCAATCTGAAGCAGTCACTAGGAGCTCTTCTCTTTTTTTTTTAACGATTCTTAATGAAATAAATCTTGATACCAATTGAATGTAACTTTTCTCAAAGTAAAAAAGATTTGATATTAAGGAAGAGTATCAGAGCAATATAAGTAAGCATGATATCAAAGAAAATATTAAAAGCATCATATATGATGATAAATCTTTGGATGCTCTTTATAAATATTATTTTTTCTTAAAAAATATGCATTCATCGAGGAATAAAATATGAAAGCACAAGCATCATAATTTTAGACAATTTGAGATATGAACATACATACTAAGTCTGAAATCAAAGATTTGAATTTTCAAGGTATACAAAATTTTCAAAATGCAAGGGATTGATCATCATGATTACAAATTCATTTGAAGTGATTTGATATTTATACAAATACTAGAAGTAATATGATATCAACTCTAGCTACTGGATTAAGGGTTTATCAATGTGCATACCTTCTTCTTAAATGTAACCCTTAACTACCAGTTCTATACTTGTTCCAAATTATTTCTGGTATAAGCATAGATATAAAATAGAAAACACATAAATCATAACATTTTACTTGAAATAGTTTAAAACTATATTAATCAAAATCAAGTGAAAGTCTAATAATAACAAGTTTAATCATGAGAGCATAAAACCCATCAATATCAAAAAGGTTCATGATCACAACAAATGACTATTAATCTAAACTTGATTCTAATTAGTCAATTAAAAAAAATTTCAAAGCAATATTCAACTTTAAAAGTATTTTTCATGAAGTAATGTAAGATACATTAATCAAAATCAAGTGAATGTCTAATAATCACAAGTTTAATTATGATAGCATGAATTCATCAACACCAACAAGTTCATGATCATAACCAATGACATAAGTCTATAATTGATTCTAATTAATCATTTAAAATAATTTTTCAAAGTAATTGATGCAACATTTATAACAAATATTCAATTATATTTTCAATTATAGAAGGAAATGTTTAGAATTTACCAATATATATAATCATTCCTTTCTTCATGTTGGGCTACAAGACACTCCTGCAAAATAAACTAGGTGGGCAATTTTGGTACCCAAACTTTCTTAGATCCTTTAGGATTAGTAAATATGGTTCTTTTTGGAACACAAGTTTTTCTTAATTTACAAGGATATGCATTATGCCCAATTTTACAACATTTAAAACAAATCAGATTGGAAGATGCATCGATAATGAAATTCTTGTTTTTCCACTCAAGATTTTTGTTTTTCTTTAAAAGCTCATCATTTGATACAAAAATCTTGGATCTTCTTAGAATTTCTATTTCATTTAATAAAATATTTTTCTCATTTGAAAACTTATTGCATAACTCTATCAAATCAATTTTTTTTTTCTAAATTTTTTTTTTCTTTAGAAAGATTATTCTTATTATTTTCTAAAACATCAATCTTTATATTTAAATTATAATTTTTATTGGCAAGATTGGTGTTCTCAAGAAAAAAAGAATCTACATGTCTTTTTAATTTCTTGTGCTTATTTTTTTAGCAATTTGTATTCATGTACAAGATCATTAAATGCATCATGTTATTAATTAAAGGTAAAATCATATTCATTTTCAGCACATACCTCTTCCTCATTTACCATAAAGCAAAGATTGGCAAATTTTTGTTCTTCCTTCGAACTAGAATCTTCACTAGTGCTCCAAGTTACCATCATTGCCTTGAATTTCTTTTTGGCCTTGAGGGCTATTATCTTTTTCTTCTCTTGATCAGCAACCACTTCTTTATACCATAAATTCAACTCATGGGTCATGAGTGAACCAATAAGCTCCTCCTAAGGTAGGGTATTCTTTGGCTTTTTAGATCACCATTACCTTTGAATCCCATGATATTGGCAAAGACCTAAGAATTTTATTAATCAAATCAGTATTAGTATAGACTTTGCCAAGACTTTTTACTTCATTAATAATAGTCATAAATCTAGTATACATATTAGACATAGATTCATAATGTAGCATTTCAAACATTTCAAAAGAATGAATAAGCATATTAATTTTAGTATTTTTTACTTGAAGAGTACCCTCATGAGTAATTTCAAGTGTGCCCCATATCTTCTTCGTCGATGTGCATGTGGAGATCCTATTGAATTCATTAGAGTCCAATGCACAATAAAGCAAGTTCATTGCTTTAGCATTAATTTCAGATTGCTTAATGTCATATTCATTCCAATCCTCTTCAAGCTTTAGAATGGAAATGCCATCAACTAAAATGAAAAGAATATGAGGGCCATTAATTATAACTTTTCAAAGAAAATAATTAGTAGATTGAATATAGATTCGTATATGAGTTTTTCAAAAAGTGTAATTAGTATCATTGAAAAATGGTGGTCTATTAGTTGCATGTCCTATAGCAAAATAAGCACATTCTAGGATTGCTATAATCTTTTAACTCAAAATCATTAGATTCTTTGCAAAGTACCAAGTTTAGATACCAACGATTTTTGGTTCCGAGCTTTGATACCAATTGTTGCCCAGTGATGAAGCAACCTAAGAGGGGAGGGTGAATTGGGTTTTATAAAATTATTTGAACTATTTCAATAGATATAAAATAAGTATGTGATAATTACAATTAAGTGCTTGTATTTTACCAAAGTGTTTGTATGCTTCAAAATAATATACAGCAGAATTAATAAAGTAAATGCTTAAAGAAAACAATCACACAAACATAACAAATTTATAGTGGTTCGGTGCACTCCAAGATACCTACATCTACTTCCCAAGTTCTTCTTGGAAATTCACTATAATCACACTTGATTAGAGTCAATTAGTTTTCTGGGCTCACTAATCAAACCCAACTTATTTTTACCGGGCTTACAAGTCAAAACCCTTGTTGATTTTCTAACTTAGGCTAACCAACAACCTCTTGGTTTTCATGGCTAACCAAAAATCTTGTTGGTTTTGCAGGCTTACCAATAATCTATGTTGGTTTTACAGGATCACCAACAACCTATGTTGGATTTTCACAAAGGCTAACCAAAAATCTCTTTGATTTTCTAAGGCTCATAAAAAAATCTTTGATACAATAATGTAAGAATGAAAGTAAAGAATGCAATAAAGCTTTCTAAAATAAAGCTAGTATCTCTTGGAAGCCTTTGGATGTTGTTGAAAAAGCTTGTCTTCAATTTGTTGAAGCCTTTAAATGAAGCTTGATATTGTGGACTTTGATCAACTCTCTTATCTTCGGAAGCTTGAAGGTTTGAACCATTCAACTCTTGAATGCTTGAAGGAAATTCAATAATCTCACCAAAGGATTGCTTTTCTATTTAATTTTTGGTGTTTATATAGCTCTCCAAATCATAGATGACCGTTTATGACCATTGGGGATGAAAAACTGGCCGTTTGAAGCAAGTTGGAATCAATTCTGCACTTCTAAAAAACTAGCCATTACTCCAAGTGTCGACACTTGAATCTGGTGAGTCAACACTTAATTTCTATAAGTCGATACTTGGTTTCTATGAGTCGACACTTGATTTTTGTGAGTCGACATTTGGTTTCTATGAGTTAACATTTGGATCAGCTCAAGGCAAAAATTCTAGATTTTTAAAGTTTTGTATTTTTCTTATTCTCAGGCTTTGAGTCGACACTTAAACTTCTTTATGAGTCGACAGTTGAGTGTGCCAGTGCTGAAACTTGCTGAAGCTTCTCCAAAATCAAACTTTATGTTCTTCCAAGTCTTTCTTATATTCCAAAGTCCTTATAACTTAAAATTTCATGAATTTAAAGGACTTCTTCAACTAAAATACAAGCATTTCTTCATTCAACATGGATGAGTACTAAGATATGAAAACATACTAAAACACATAATTAGTACTCATATATATTTAACTATGTTGTCAATCATCAAAATCATGACCAGAGTCAACAATCTCCCCCTTTTTGATGATGACAAAATCTTTAAGTATATAAATAGGGTAAGCTTAAAAAGATTAACAGTAAAATAAACATGTAAGCTCAGAATTAATGAATATCAAGCTCTCCCTCAAAATATGATCCAAAATATTTTTCAAAGTATGAAAAAGTTTTTAATTTTCTCTCCCTTACTAATTCTTTCATTTCTCTTATAATTTTTTTTTATGTTTATCATATCTTTTCCCTTTTCAAACTTAACATATTTTTCTCCTTTTTTGTCATCATGAAAAAGGGTGAAAGACAATACAAAATGAGAATGAAGGTGGAAGAATAGCAAATAAATCATCAAAATCAATGCATGATACTAATTAAATATGATATCAATTGAACATGATACCACAAAATGATAAGCACAAGCAAAAAATAATTCAATGTATATTAGCTCTAATATGCATAACTATGGTATGATTAAGACAACAATCCATTCATCTCACTTGTTAATGGGATAAGATCATAGTGGCACCCCAACACGTCATAAGAAACCCCATTGAATAGGAAGAGAGAGTCTTTAAACCCTACTTAGCTCCTATGACCGGATGGCCATTGTGACTGGCCCAATCCGAAGCAGTTACTAGGAGCTCTTCTCTTTTTTTTAAGATTCTTAATGAAATAAATCTTGATACCAATTGAATGTAACTTTTCTCAAAGTAAAAAAGATTTGATATCAAGGAGAAGGAGTATTAGAGCAATATAAGTAAGCATGATATCAAAGAAAATATTGAAAGCATCATATATGATAATAAATCTTTAGATGCTCCCCCTAAATATTATTCTCCTTTAAAAATATGCATTCATTGAAGAATAAAATATGAAAGCACAAATATCATAATTTCAGACAATTTGAGATATGAACATAAATACTAAGTCTGAAATCAAATATTTGAATTTTCAAGATATACAAAATTCTCAAAATGCAAGGGATTGATCATCATGATTACAAATTCATTTGAAGTGATTTGATATTTAAATTTTCTGAAACTTTTCCAAAATCAAACTTTAAGTCCTTCCAAGTCTTCCTTATGTTCCAAAGTCCTTATAACTTGAAATTTCATAAATTTGAAGGACTTTTTCAACTAAAATACAAGCATTTCTTCATTCAACATGAATGAGTACTAAGATCTGGAAACATACTAAAACATAATTAGTACTCATATATACTTAAGTATTTTGTCAATCATCAAAATCAAGACTAAAGTCAACAATAGTAAAGTACCTTTTCTTCTGGTACATCAAGTTTATTCGAGCTCCACTCACTTTGAGAGTGAATACCTAACCATTTACCAATCTCTTGAGTCTGTATGACCAAGTTTATCAAGATGAAATCCAAATGACTTACAGCTCAGGAAATAATCTATATTTTAATGCTTATAATGCAATTTGGGGGGCTCAACAAGATTTTTTATGGCAACCACATCAGTGGTTACCCTAGTAATTCAAGGATCCATATTCGTAGATGCACCATATTATGATTAGCCATATCCATAATGTCAACATTCTCTAACTACCTATAGCCTATTATTTGAAGAGATGGTTCAACAAGCATCATACCCACCTCCTATATAGACCAATTTAGATATCAATAGGTTTGCTTAATTTCAATAAATAATTATAGCCTAACAGTAATCTATCAATAAGTTGATGGATCAAACAAAACAATGATTGTTGCCTAGGTGGCTTAGTCCCAAGAGGGGGGTAAATTGGGAATTACAAAATCTTTGCAAGTATGTGCACAAGTAATTCCAATTAGTGGTTAGGTGCTGTGTTAATCAGAGAATGAATGCAGAAGCTAAAAGATAGAACAAACACAACACAAACAAAGCAGATTTATAGTGGCTCGGAGCAACCCAGCTCCTACGTCCACTACCCAAGTTCACCACTCGGAATTTTCACTATATCCTCCAAACCAGAATACAGTCGGATTGTTTTGCAGGCTCACAACCCAAACCTCTATACTTTGGTTTTTGAAATCGGGCTCACCAAAGAAACCCAAGCTAGGTTTTTACAGGTTCACCTAAAACCTCTACACTTTGGTTTTTAGATAGGCTCACCAAAGAAACCTCTACACTCTGGTTTTAAAGGCTCACCAAAGAAACCTATTTGGTTTTTACAATAGGGCTCATCAATAACCCAGATATTCTAAATGATAGAATAAAAAGCAACAATAAAGACAAACTCTGTTGTCTGGGTGGTTGCCAATGCAGCTCGAGTGAAGATCCACTGAATGCTCTTCAATGCACTTCAATGGCTTCCTTGCTTTCCTCAAAACATGTTTCAAGCTTATGGTAAGAGTTGTTGCAGGCTTGAAGGCAAACTTTAAAGCTCTAGTGCTCTCTCACTTCGATAAGTGTTCAATAAATGCTCAATAAATCATTATTTGCTCATTAGTCTCTCCAAAGATGTTCTCATACCTTATTTATAGAGACTTTAAATGCCTTCCCTTGATTTTGAATGTTGTAGACCGTTGAGAGGTGACAGGTTACCGTTGGAGCACTTTTGGAATTCAAAAACTGAGAACTAGAACTAGCCATTGGAGGTGACCCCGCCATTCCAGTCGTCTCGAATAAATTTTGAGTCGGCTCGGATGAAGTTCGGGTCGACTGGGCTGAGTGCCAGTCGGCTAGCTTCCACAGTTGAGAAAATACCTCACTCTGGACGAGTCGGCTGGGCTAAATTCCAGTCGGCTGGAATCTCAGAGGCTTCCCAAACCATTTTCAACTGAGTTCTGGATGAGTCGGCTGGATTTGATTCCGGTCGACTCGGATTCTTGAGAATCTCAGAACGTTCTCAACCTTGTTCTAGACGAGTCCGCTGGACCTTGGTGCCAATCGGCTGGATCTGTGTGCCAGAGAACTTGTCTTCAGTGCCAGTGCCAAAGTTAGCTAGGTTGTTCATCCAGTCGGCTCGAAGGTGGTTCTTCAGCCATATCAACTTCAAACTTCCAGAACACATGTCCCAAGCTTTAAAGATCTTCTTCAAGCACTTTTTATAATAAATTCAAGGAAAAATTTGAAGCTTGAAAGACTACTAGAAGTAACCCTTTAACTGATTTTAATAGGAAACTTTTTGTAGGGTTCTTCTTTACAATATTCTAAATATTTTACAACTCAACACAAAACAAAACATTAAAGATAGCAGGAGTTAAAAGATGTGTCAATGTAGTTGTCCTACAAAAACTTGTCAATCATTTGAAGAGTTGTTAGATAACTAAATGTATGCTCCAATATTTTGTTATCATCAAAATCACCTTAGGAGTCAACAATCTCCCCCTTTTTGATGATGACAAAATACTGGGCATGAAAAGAATCTAATATATTCACAAGTATGTAAGCATTTATATTTAAAAATCAACTGTAATCTCAAATGTATATTAGTATGTGCTATACTGTTATGCACAAAATCAAATTCATAAACTGTAAATATCAGAGATTGATTGCTTGTATGTATCAAGCACCATTAAGTATCGACTAAAAGATATAATGAATTGAGAGCATCATAGTAATCATTGAAGCATGTAAATTAAACAAGTATATCTCCCCTTGTATATAAGATTTCTAGACAATATGAACTTTCTCTAAGTTTCTCCCCCTTTAACATTCATTTGAACATTTTATCAGAATAATATGCAAGATATCATTCAGAAATGCTTTTGAAAAACTCCCCCTGTCTACTTTACTTTAGTATTACTATTGTAATTCATGTATTCTTTCATGCACTCTATGATTCTCCCCCTTTTTGTCAACAATTCAAAAAGGTTAAACAGGTAAGCTCAGAATTTTAAATAGATTGAGAAAATTTCAAGATTTGTTTGAGATAATTTCACTTTCTCAACTTAGAGAGAGAATTATATTTAAACAAATAGAGGTGTAATCAAGATAATACAAGTACACACATTACACAGTAATTAAAAAGATGTTCATTTCATTTCTGTCAAAAAGTGCTCAGTACATCAGTCATTACAAAAGTTTCAAAAACACCCAAAAAGGTACTGAAACTACAAAGTGTCTAATCAGGATCATCTCTAGGAACATTGACACCTTGCCAAGAAGTGGGTCTAGGTGCTCGACTAGATGAAGCATGTGGAGGAGGAGCCCTAGGGTGAATAGAGGTACTAGGTGCCTTAGTGGAAATGGGTGGCGGATCATACAATGGTCTTGTCCTAGCTGTGACTTCCAATGAACTGACAGTGCTATTAAGAGACGCCATTTCCATCCAAATTGCTCCCATCTACTGATTCAAGTCATTGAGGCTAACTGGCACTTTATTTACTGCCTCTTTCATTTCACCTATCTCTTTTTGCATAGATACAAGCTCAGCTTCTTGGACATTGGCGAAGGCTTCAGCTGATCCTCGAAGTCTGCCAAGCTCCGATCTTATGATCTCAATGCCTCTGGTATAATCCTCTGCCATACCTCTTGTATCTATAATAGTTCCCACTTTGCCTCTAAGCTCTTTCAATTCAGTCTGATATTCATTCAAAGTGGCATCCACAGACTTCAAAATTATTTCAGAGCTTGAAGAGATACAGTTCAGAATAGGCTGAAGGTCTATCTGAGGTGCTGACCTTGAAGCTTCTATAGCTTCAACCTTTCCTTGTAGACTTGATACATGCTCTTCTAATTTGTCTAATCTGCTATCCACTGACTGTTTCAAATCAGTAAATAATGAAGTTATTGTACTTGTAAGTGATTCTGTCAAGTTTTTCAATTGTTCTTCAATCTGAACTTGAACAATAGGAGGCTGTGTAGCTGCAATAGGGTAGTCATGTAAAGGAACATCAGCTGAAGGCAGGTCAAACTCCGGTGCTGGCAAATCAAACTCTGCTGCAGGCAAGTCAAACAAAGGTGAAGGTGCTATAGTCTCCTCAGTAACAGCAGCAGGCTCAGGTATAAATGACTCAGGCTCCGGTATTGGTGCAGTAGAAGTTCCAGCAGCTTCTAGGTTTTCTTCCTCTTCCTCTTCTTCACTACTACTGGAGCTGCCAATGGCCGTTACATTCGTGCCTTTCTTTCTCCATACTCCTTCCATTTTAAAATATCCCATTCTCTCAAGAGTTTTAGATGTGTAGATATCAGTGTGATGCAGTTCTAATCCGTCTTCACCATCCAAATTGACTCTATGGGATTTAAACAACAATGCAAGCATCATTCCATATGGTAGACAGGCTTTAGCTTTTCTAACTATTTCTTTCATCTGCATGATTATGATATATGACAGATTGACAGGAGTTCTTTCTAGGATGTGCTCCATGAGACATAGATCCTTTTCGCTCACCCAATCAAACCTACCAGTTCTTTGTAAGAAAATTCTACAAATGAAGTTGTGAAGTAGTCTCATTTCCAGTGTTAGGGTGTTAGCAAAAACAGTGCCAATTCCTCCCACATCCTCTTTGTTCAAAATTGTTTTCAGAGTCTTCTCTCTATTGTCAATTACTAAAAACTTCAGTCCCTCAGAAGGTATATCCAATAATTCAAGTAAGGACTCCTCATTGACAATAACTCTCTTCCCTTTGACAGTGGATTCTACATGATTAGTTCCCAACCTTAAGTTCTCATAAAAGCTTCTAACCAAAGAGGGATAGGTTTTCTCATTCAATGAACAAAATTTTCTCCACCCTTGGTCTTCTATTAAATCTCCTATCTTTAACCCAATGCCCTTAATAAACTCAAAATTAATTCGACAGCCGGAGGTTACCGGATGCGCAGACATTGAGAGCACTTGGCTAGGAGCGGTTGGAGCTTCTCTTGTGGCTTCCTTTGCAATTTCTTCACTGCTTGGCTCTTCTTGCCTTCTCTTGGACCTTCTTTCTTTTTCAGCCGAAGGAGCAACCCTGACGAACCGTTTCCCTGTCGCACGTTTGGGTGCCATATCTAGGAAAGATGGAAGAACAAGAAAATGGAGTGCTTGGAAGGGAGAAGGAAGACTTTGGAGAAGGTCTTGGAAAGGTATGAACCGTTGAAGAAAACAAAATAGGGTTTAAATAGTTTAGAAAAAGGTTTATAGCCCAAGGAAAAACACATCGGTGCGAAGTTCCAGTCGACTCGAGATTGCACGAGCCGGCTCGGCCAGAGCTCTCCTAAGACAATCAGAAAATCCGGTTGACTCGAAACTGTTTGAGTAGGCTAGGCCAGAACAGGTTCAAAACTCTTAGAAAAATCCAGTCGACTCGAATTAGGATCCAGTCGACTCGAACAGAAAGAGTAGAGTTTTGAAAAGTTTGAACAAAATTCAGAAGGATTTTGAATAAAATTTTGAAGGAAATTAAAGCATAATAAAATAGAATAAATTGAGGAGGTTTTCTAGATGAAATTTCCTTAGAATTGAAGGAATTAGGTTAAAGATTCTAGAAGGGATCACAAAGTCCTAATTCACTTCTAATTAGCTCAAATCTATCTTGATTGAGTGGCTTGGTAAATATGTCAGCTAATTGATCTTCAGTAGGTACAAAGTCAAGCACAATATTACCATTTGATGCATGATCTCTAATAAAATGATGTCTAATTTCAATGTGCTTGGTTATAGAGTGTTGAATTGGATTCTTTGTCAAATTGATAGAACTTGTGTTATCATATTTAATTGGAATTTTAGATTGTGATACACCAAAGTCTTCTAGTTGTTGTTTAATCCATAACACTTGAGCACAACAACTACCGGTAGCCACGTACTCAGCCTCAGCTATGGACAAGGCTATGGAGTTTTGCTTCTTACAGTGCCATGAAATTAAATTCAACCCTAGAAATTGACATGTACCACTAGTATTTTTTCTATCTATTTTACAACCAGCATAATCAGCATCAGAGAATCCAATCAAATTCAAAGTAGAATATTTAGAATACCAAATTCCTAAATTACTTGTTCCTTTCAAATATTTTATTATTCTTTTTACAGCAAGCATATGTGTTTCTTTTGGTGATGAATGAAATCTAGCACATACACATACACTGTATAATATGTCAGGTCTACTTGCAGTTAAATATAATAAGGATCCGATCATACCTCTATATAGCTTTTGGTCAACATTGGATCCATTTTCATCTTTGTCCAGTCTGCAAGCTGGGCTCATGGGTGTGCTCATTGTTTTGCTACTCTCCATACCAAACTTTTTGATGATTTCCTTGATGTATTTGGCTTGGTTGATGAAGATGCCTTCCTTTGTTTGTTTTACTTGAAGTCCAAGGAAGTAGTTCAGCTCGCCCATTAAGCTCATTTCAAATTCTCCCTGCATAAGCTTCGCAAATTCTTTATATAGAGATTCGTTAGTTGCACCAAAAATGATATCATCTACATATATTTGTACAACTAAGATGTCGTTATTTTTTTTTTGATAAACAAAGTTTTATCTACATTTCCTCTTGAAAAATTATTTTCAATTAAGAAAGTGCTAAGTCTATCATACCAGGCTCTAGGTACTTGTTTCAAACCATACAATGCTTTGTTTAATTCGAATACATGGTTTGGAAAAGCATGATTTTCAAAACCTGATGGTTGTTCCATAAAAACTTGTTTAGAGATAAAACCATTAAGAATTATACTTTTTACATCCATTTGAAAGAGTTTAAAGTTCATGTAGCAAGCAAATGCAAGTAATAATCTAATAGCTTCTAGTCTTGCTACAGGTACATAAGTTTCATCAAAATCAATACCTTTTTCTTGGTTATATCCCTTAGCCACTAATTGAGCTTTGTTCCTTATAATATTTCCTTGTTCATCTAATTTATTCCTATAGACCCATTTAGTTCCTATAATTGGGTGGTCTGTAGGTCTATCTACAAGTGTCCATATCTTATTTCTTTCAAACTGGTTTAATTCTTCATGCATTGCCATCATCCAGTTTGGATCAGTCTCAGCCTCTTCTAAGCTATGGGGTTCTATTTGTGATACAAAGGCTAGGTAATCATGTGCATCCTTATGTGAAGCCCTAGTCCTAACACCATGTGAAGGATCTCCTATTATTAATTCTTTAGGATGAGATGTAACATACCTCCAGTCCCTCGGTAGATCAGTGTGATCCTTACTTACCGTTTCTTCTCCATCTTGAGTGTCTTTGTCTTGAATGCTCAAGTCATCCATTCCTTTTTGCAATGTACCTGCATCATTATCTATGCACTCTTCTTGTCTAGAAGGTGTAGGGTTAGTTTCAATAAATACAACATGAATTGACTCTTCAACAGTAAGAGTCCTTTTATTAAAAATCCTATATGCTTTGCTATGTAATGAATAACCTAGGAAAATTGCATCATCAGCTTTAGAATCAAATTTTTCTAAATTATCTTTTCCATTGTTATCACAAAGCATTTACAACCAAATACATGAAAATAACTAATATTGGATTTTTTGTCATTCCAAAGCTCATAGGGGATTTTCTTTAAGATGGACGGATCAAAACGTGGTTCAAAATATAACATGCAGTGTTCACCGCTTCTGTCCAAAAGTACTTTGGAAGATTGCTTTCACACAACATTGTGCGAGCCATTTATTCCAATGTCTTGTTTTTCCTCTCTACAACACCATTTTGTTGAAGTGTTCTAGGAGCGGAGAAGTTGTGATCAATGCCAAATTCAGTACAATAATCTTCAAAAAATTGATTTTCAAACTCAGTTCCATGATCACTTCTAATTGAAATCAAAGATAAGTTCTTTTGGTTTGAAACCTTTTTATGAAATTTTCTAAAAACATGAAAAGTCTCATCTTTCGATGCAATAAACAAAACACATGTAAATCTCGAAAAATCATCTATTATCATAAGAGCATATTTCATTCCTCCTAGGCTTGTGGTCCTAGTAGGTCCAAAAAGATCCATGTGAAGTAGTTCGAGAGATCTTGTTGTAGAAACTATATTCTTTGATTTAAAACTCCCCATAGTTTGTTTATCCATTTGGCATGCATCACAAACATGATTTAAATCAACTTTAAACTTAGGCATGCCTCTAACAAGATCTTTAGAAATTAATTTGGCAATTGTATGCATGCTAGCATGACCTAATCGTCTATGCCATAGTAAGCCTGACTCTTTGGTCTTAGCATTCATTGCAACTAGACTAGGGCTACTAGACATGGCAAGATCATTAAGATCCACCACATAGATATTCCCGAGTCTATGTCCAATAAATTTATTGCTAAAATCTAAAGAGTTAGTTACTATGCACATAAAAGACTCAAAGACAACCTTGAAGCCTTTATCGCACAATTGACTTATACTTAAAAGATTATGCTTCAATTTATCTACTAGCAAAATATTTTCAATAAAAGTAAAGGGAGTTATTTTGATCTTACTAATACCGATTATTCTCCCTTTGCCATTGTCTCCAAAGGTGACCATACCTCCTTCTTTCATTTCAAGGGTGATGAATTGGTCCTTGTCACTCGTCATATGTCTTGAGCAGCCGCTGTCCAAGTACCATCTTTTCTTTAATTTTTGGGCTGCAAGACATTCCTGCAAAACAATCAATGAATTCTTTTAGGTACCCAAGCTACCTTCGGTCCTTACAGGTTAGTAGAGGTGGTTCCTTTGGGAACCCAAATCTTTTTACCTTTTTATGGACATTACTAAAATTATTGCATTCAAAAGCTTTATGTCATATTCTTTTAGAAGCATAGCAAACAACTTTAGAATTTTTGTTGGAAACAGAATTTGAAGTTCTAAAAGTTGATGCACTTGATGCAGATTTTGAACCTTTTGGAATGTATGCATTTTTGCTCAAATTCTTAGGAACATATGATAAAGATTTTGAAGTAGAAACAATTTTTGGTGTGGCTAAAACCTTTTGAGATAAAATATTTTGAGCTGGTGTTTTGGATTTCACAAAAGTTGTTGCTGAAATTCCATTTATAAAAGAAGTGTTAAAACTAATTCCAGCTTTATTTCCAAAAATTCGTTGTTCTTTCAAAATTAGCTCAAGCTTATTTGAAGATAAAGTGAGTTTTTCAACCAAAGGCTTGAGTTTTGTAACCTCCTTTTTTAATTCATTGTTTTCAGTAAGTAAATCAATATTTTTCTTGTCATATGATAAATTCTCATTTTTCAATTTTCCAAATTTTTCAGAAAAGTCATGCAGTTCCTTTTGCAATAAAATATTATTTTTTGAAATTTCATCTTTTTGTTTGAGTAAAGAATCATTCATATTTTTCAATGATTTTATCTTTACTCTAGCTTTCTTAAATTTAGAAAGTAAATCATGAAAAGTAGAATTTAGTTCTTCGAAAGTAAATTCAGTGCAATTGTTAGGGGACGTTACCTCATCTTCGAGACCCATTAAGCAAAGATTGGCAGTCTTGGTGGTCTCTTCTTCTTCAGATGATGTTGAGTCTTCATTGTCGGATCATGTGGCAACCATGGCTTTCTTTTTCTTCTTTTGTCTGAAAGATTTCTTTAACATTGGACAGTCCGGATATATATGCCCCGGCTTCTTGCATTCGTAGCACGTGGGGACTACCTCTTTGTCTTTCTCTTTGTCCTTTTCCTTTTCCTTTTCCTTTCCATAATCCTTCCTGTGAAACTTCCGGTTGTACATTCCTTTCTTTCTTCCCATGAATTTTCTAAATCTTCTCACAACCATAGTGATGTCTTCGTCTTCTAGGTCATCATTGGAGGAGGTGCTTTCATCTTCAGATTCATCATCATCCCTCTTTGAATCGGAAGCAGCTTTGAAGGCTAATGTCTTCTTTTTCTTCTGCTCATCTTTCATTCTGTGTTGCATTGTTAGCTCGTGGGTGATGAGTGATCCCAGCAGTTCATCCAGCATCAAAGTGTTGAGATCTTTAGCTTCCTGGATCGCAGTTGCCTTGGGATCCCATTTGTTGAACAAAGAACGAAGGATCTTTTGAACTAGATCTGCATTAGAGTATACCCTGCCGAGACTCTTTAAACCATTAATAATATCTGTAAATCTAGAGAACATGGCAGATATTATTTCAGAAGGTTCCATTTTGAATAATTCATAGTTATGAACTAAAAGATTTATCTTGGAGGTTTTCACTTAGGAAGTTCCCTCATGGGTCAATTCGAGTTTATCCCAGATTTCCTTTGCTGATGAGTAAGTGAAAACTCGGTTGAACTCGTTAGCATCCAAAGCACAATATAATAAAATCATTGCTTTGGCGTTTAATTTCCCCATCTTCATGTCATGATCATCCCAGTCCTCTTCAGGCTTAGGGATGTCCATGCCATCTACTTTAATTATGGGAATGTGTGGCCCTTTCAAGATGACATTCCATAATTGAAAATCTACAGCTTGTATGTAAATTTTCATTCATGCTTTCCAATATGAATAATTAGTGCCTGTGAATAGTGGAGGTATATTTGTTGATTGGCCCTCTGCCAAGGATGTACTCATGGGATGAGCCATCGATCTTAACTCAAGTAATCAGAGACACTACTCTGATACCAGTTGTTGCCCAGGTGGCTTAGTCCCAAGAGGGGGGTGAATTGGGAATTACAAAATTTTCGCAAGTATGTGTATAAGTAATTCCAATTAGTGGTTAGGTGTTGTGTTAATCAGAGAATGAATGCAGAAGCTAAAAGATAGAACAAACACAACATAAACAAAGCAGATTTATAGTGGTTCGGAGCAACCCAGCTCCTACGTCCACTACCCAAGTTCACCACTCGGGATTTCCACTATATCCCCCAAACCGGAATACAGTCGGATTGTTTTGTAGGCTCACAATCCAAACCTCTACACTTTGATTTTTGAAACCGGGCTCACCAAAGAAACCCAAGCTAGGTTTTTACAGGTTCACCTAAAACCTCTACACTTTGGTTTTTAGATAGGCTCACCAAAGAAATCTCTACACTCTGGTTTTAAAGGCTCACCAAAGAAACCTATTTGGTTTTTACAATATGGCTCACCAATAACCCATATATTCTAAATGATAGAATAAAAAGCAACAATAAAGACAAACTTTGTTGTCTGGGTGATTGCCAATGCAGCTCGAGTGAAGATCCACTGAATGCTCTTCAATGCACTTTAATGGCTTCCTTGCTTTCCTCAAAAGGTGCTTCAAGCTTCTGGTAAGAGTTGTTGCAGGCTTGAAGGCAAACTTTAAAGCTCTAGTGCTCTCTCACTTCAATAAGTGTTCAATAAATGCTCAATAAATCATTATTTGCTCATTAGTCTCTCCAAAGATGTTCTCATACCTTATTTATAGAGACTTCAACTGCCTTCCCTTGATTTTGAATGTTTTAGACCGTTGAGAGGTGACAGGTTACCGTTGGAGCATTTTTAGAATTCAAAAACTAAGAACTAGAACTAGTCGTTGGAGGTGACCCCGCCATTCCAGTCGGCTCGGACAAATTTCGAGTCGGCTCGGATGAAGTTTGGGTCACTGGGCTGAGTGCCAGTCGGCTAGCTTCCACAATTGAGAAAATACCTCACTCTGGACGAGTCGGCTGGACTGAATTCCAGTCGGCTGGAATCTTAGAGGCTTCTCATACCATTTTCAACTGAGTTCTGGATGAGTCGGCTGGATCTGATTCCAGTTGACTCGAATTCATGAGAATTTCAGAACGTTCTCAACCTTGTTCTGGACGAGTCGGTTGGACCTTGGTGCCAGTCGGCTGGATCTGTGTGCCAGAGAACTTGTCTTCAGTGCCAGTGCCAGAGTCGGCTGGGTTGTTCATCCAGTCGGCTCGAAGGTGGTTCTTCAGCTAGATCAACTTCAAACTTCCAGAATACTTGTCCCAAGCTTTAAAGATCTTCTTCAAGAACTTTTTACAATAAATTCAAGAAAAAAACTGAAGCTTGAAAGACTACTAGAAGTAACCCTTTAACTGATTTTAATAGAAAACATTTTGTAGGGTTCTTCTTTACAATATTCTAAATATTTTATAACTCAACACAAAACAAAATATTAAAGATTGTAGGAGTTAAAAGATGTGTCAATGTAGTTGTCCTACAAAAACTTATCAATCATTTGAAGAGTTGTTAGATAGCTAAATGTATGCTCCAATGTTTTGTTATCATCAAAATCACCTTAGGGGTCAACAATGATTAATCAAGCTTAATAGAGAGGAGGGTGGTGAACTACCTAGTCAACCCGAGAGTAACCTAGAGGGACCATATTTAAGCTCAAAAATTTAATGACCCCTATTTTTCCTTGAATAATCAACTCTAACTCCTATGAATGAACTAGTCTTCGAATAACTCTACATAACCATAAAGACTAATATAGACAATTTAACTAAGGCAAAAAAATATATAAAAAAATTAAACTTGTGGGATGAATCAATTTCATCATTACCCCACTCACCTATGGCCCCATTCCCTAGTACCTTAAAATCATCCTTGCCTTTTAATGGAATGACCAAACAAATAGATGCAATGATGGAATTAGTTGATCTTTTCTAAGAACTACAAATACATAACATAATAGAAGAAGCTGCCCCTATAATTCTCTTCCAGGATTTAGTAGATCCCTGTCTGGCTCAATTCAGGATAGACAATTCTAATGCATATAGGTATATCACAAAAATTTATAACTTAATACAAACACCCTACTTCGAAACTATCCTACTTTGGTTTGACGAACAATAAGAGCCATGACCTACCTATTAATAGCTCTTTTATTAAAATTATCACCTGATCTAGAATTGAAACCACTTCTTGATACATCCATTGAAACTTTCCTAGTAAACCTTATCTAGGAAGCCCAACTCAGTGGTATTCTAAAAGCATATAAAGAAGTTATCAGATAAGATATTACTAAATGAGGGATTATAATCTTGAAAATTTTATAATTAATTTCTCTATACTCGGTATTAATCATAAGAATAGCCTCCAAAATCTTTCCATGATAAAATGTTATATGGAGACAGGTTTAATATTAATAAGAAAAAAGTGCCTAGCTTTAAAATGGAAAGGAATATTGACCAAACACATCATACCCGAGAAAGGGAGTAAGGTAGATCAACTCATAAGTGAAGAAATTTTTAAACTATCACCTCCAATCTTGGCCCACCAAACATAATTCCTTCTTAAGTATTGTATAAACTATAATAATATTTTTAAATCTTGGAATAACATGCTTGCCCAGTATACTTTATTGATTCAGGCTAATCATCATAGAATACTCTATAAATATTTTTCTAAAATAATAACGAGGCCTCCTAATTGGCATTATTCTTTTAATGTCATGAGGGATATATTAAAGTTAATTATCCAACGGACTCCCTCATAATATTTGGCTGAAGATATTAAACTTAGTACTTATTGAGAGGCAATCCAATATTTATTTTTATGCACTTAAAAATAAATAAAAAAAAAATCTAATTCAAATTGATTGTTGCAACATTTATTTTATTTATAAGCTCCTCTGTTGACCCCTGGAATGATTTTGATGATCACAAAATATTGGAGCTTGTATGTGTTACTAATTCTTTCAATTATTTAAGACATTTTTGTAGGAAAATATTTATCTTTAGTTTAATTGGTTTTCAAATTGGTTGAAAGGTAATCCAACATTGTATAGACTATTTTGCACTTCAAGTTGTAAAAGCCCTAATTCTTCAACTATGTAATTTTGTAAAAGTGCTATAAAACTATAAAAATAAGAGTAAGTAGACTAGCTCTTGTTGGATTCATAATTTGAAGAATTTTGGAGAAGTTTGAAGCTTTAAAAGAATTTTTTTTGCAAGAGCCGACTCGTCCAGGGTTATGTTTGTTGGTGACTGAGACTTCGAGCCAACTCTACCTTGAAGAGCTGACTCAAGGAAAATATGGATTTATACTGATTGAAAGTTCGAGCCGACTCCAGTTTCAAAAGCTGACTCGCATAAAATTTTTGTTTGGGCTGTTTGAGACTTTGAGCTGACTCATGGACCTCGAGCCGACTCGAGTGACCGTTTTCTGCACTCTAACGACTAGTTGCTGAAAGTTGATTTTAAACTCCAAATGGTCTCCAATAGCTCTTTCTCAATTTTCTAGGCCCTACAATGGTTATATCTCATGAAAAACTATAAAAGAGAGTATTTTTGATGGATTAAATAACTTTTTGAGGGATTATTCATTGATTTATCTTGGAAATTTGAAAAGTCTTCAAGTCTTTCACCAACCCACTTCAAGAGCATTCAAGATAGGATTCAAAGCTCTACCAACTTCTCTTCATCATTGAATCCACTCTTTAAAGAAGTAAAGAAGCATCTTGAAGAGCATTAAAAGAGCATTCAAGGCTAGGCTTCATCTTGATCTTCATCGGCAATATTTAAACAAACTCGGTTTGTTGTGTAGTTGCTTTATATTTTTGACATATCTTTGTTTTTCTCTCTAAAAATAGAAAGGATCTATGTCTTAAGAGAGGGTTAAAAGTTTTTAGGTGAACCTTGTGAAAACCTAAGTTGGGTTCTTGGTGATCCCGGTATAAAACCAAGCGTAGGGTTTCTTTGGTGATCCTGTTTAAAACCAAAGGGAGTTGGGTTTTCTTTGATGATCCCGGTAAAATCAAAGTGTATAGGTTTGGATTATGAGCATGGCAAAATAATCTGACTGTATTTCTGTTGGAGGATATAGTGAAAATCCCAAATGATCCTTGGGTAGTGGACGTAGGAGCCGGTTGCTCCGAACCACTCTAAATTTCCTTGTGTTTGTATTTGTGCTTATTTTACCTTATTGCATTTACTTAATTGCTTCTGCATTGCATATTGCACCACAACACCAAAAGGATTTAAATTGCACATACTTGCCAAAAGTTTTTATAACCCCAATTCACCCCCCTCTTGGGAAGCCACCTGGGCAACAAGTGGTATCAGAGCAGAGTCTCTGAAAATTACTTAGAGTAAAGATAGATGGCACATCATATGAGCACCTCTTTGGTCGAAGGCCAATCCACAAATCAACTTCCACTTTTTACTGGAACCAATTATACATATTGGAAGGCGAGGATGAAAATATACATTCAAGCCATGATTTTTATTTATGAAAATTATTTTGAAGGACCTTACACCCACTGTTAGAATCAATGATATTGAGGTTCCCAACACCGAAAGAAGAATGGGATTAAATGATATGAAATTAGCTGAGTTGAATGCCAAAGCTATGAATTTGCTTATTGTGCTTTGGACCCAAATGAGTTTTAACAGAATTTCGACTTGTAATTCTGCTAAAGAAATATAGGATAAGCTTGAAATTACACATGAAGGCACATCACAAGTTAAAACTTCAAAAATCAATCTTCTTATGCACAACTATGAATTATTTAAATGGATCCTAATAAACTATATCTGCTATGTATACACATTTTACTGACATTATCAATGGTCTTAAAAGTCTTAGTAGGACACTTATCTAATGCTGATCTAGTTCAAAAAGTTTGAGATCCTTGCCAGATAATGGGAAGCTAAAGTGACGTGTTTCAAGAGGCAAAGGACCTGAACACCCTACCACGATGAGTTCTTGGTCATAATTACTCATGAGCTAGCCATGCAACAAAGAACTGATGAAGATTCAAAAGAAGAAGAAAGCTATAGCATTTAAAGCTACTGAAGAAGACAGAATGAAGATTCAGATTCATCTGATGATGAGATCTTGAAAATGATGAGATAGCCCTGTGTAATGAAAAAATTTAAAAGTTTATGGGCAGAAGAAGAACAAACAGATGGAGGAAGCTATTTAGAAAAGGAGATTTTGGAAAAGAAAGCCAAAAGGACAAAGAAAAGGATAAGGACAAGGACAAAGATCAAATTCCAATCTACTATGAGTGCAAGAAACCGGGTCATACGTCCTGACTTTCCAGAAATTAGAAAAAGCGATCAAGAGAAAGAAGAAGAGGCAACTGTTTACAGCATGGAGTGATATCGCGAATCTACATCCACTAAAGAGGATGAGAGAAACAACAAAAACTGCTCAGATCTGCCTTATGGATTTGGAGGATGAGGTAACTACTTCTGAACATAATTTAGAATTTACATATGATGAGCTTTATAATGCTTTTGTGAATTATTAGTAGAATATAAAAGCTGGTTTGAAATGAAAATTTGAAAATCCATTATGATATGATTGAAAAGGATAAAATGAAATTGGTGAAAGAAATAAGATTTTATAAAGAAATTAAGTCTGTTTGTTAAAAACTTAAGACTACTTAATTTGAAAAAGAAGACTTCTTGAAAAAAATAAAGTTTGCAAAAGAAATGATGATTTGAAAAAAAAGTTCAAAAGCTTAAACCACTGGTAGAAAAAATTGACCTTAAGCTCTAATAACAAGTTTGAAACATCAAAAAGAGACAATAACAAGTTTGAAATTGGTTACAAAGGTTCAATTTCAATAAATTTCTGCATCTACATCATATGCTCCTAAGTTCATTACTTCAAAACAATATAGACCTAAATGTTGCATCATCATATACCTTTTATTCAAAGCAAGATTATATGCTATGCTTGCAATAATTTGGTCATAAAGCATTTGATGTCATTTGAAATATAATGGCAAGAAGAAAATCAAGAAAATTTAGGTTCTAAAAGGAACCATTCCACTAACTTGCAAGGACCCAAGAAAGCTTGGGTATCTAAATCTATTACCTTATTGTTTTGTAGGGATGTCTTGCAGCCACAAATATAAAGAAAGATGGTACCTTGATAGCGGCTATTCAAGACATATGACGGGTGAGATTTTTCAATTCTTCATCCTAGAAACAAAAGATGGTGGAATGGTAACCTTTGGTGATAATGCAAAGCTAGGAAGGATAATCGGTATTGGTAAAATTAAAATTACTCCTTCTACATTTATTGAGAATGTGTTACTTGTAGAAAAGTTAAAGCATAATCTTTTGAGTATCAGTCAACTTTGTGATATGTTTTAATGTTTCTTCAAGTCTTCAATATATATAATAGTTGATCCACTTGACTCTAGTATAAAGTTCATTAGACATAGACTTGGTAATATTTGTTAGTATATCTTAATGATCTGGCTGTCAAGTAATACAAGTCTTGTAGCAATGAATGACAAGATCAAGGAATCAAGTTTACTATGCATAGCGACTTGGACATGCTAGTATGGATACTTAGCAAAACTTATTTCAAAAGATTTAGTTAAAGGTTTGCCAAGTTCAAAGTAAATTTTGATTATGTTTGCAATGCTTGTCAATTAGAAGCAAGTGAGAGGGAGTTTTAAATCAAAAACATTGTTTCTACTACTAGATCCTAGAGCTACTTCACATGGACTATTGGGACTACTAGGACACAGCCTATGTGGTATGAAGTATGGCCTTGTGATTGTATATGATTTTTCAAGATACATATGGGTTTTGTTCATTACACACAAAGATGAGACTTTTAAGTATTCAAAAAGTTTTTTAAAAGAGTTTCAAATCTGAAAAATCTTTCTATTATTTTTATCATAGTAATCATGGCAGTGAATATGAAAATCACATTTTGATCACTTTTGCACAAAGCACGATATTGACCATAACTTCTTAGCTCCTAGAACACCATAGCAAAATGGTGTTGTAGAAAGAAAGAATCAAACTTTGGAAGAGATGTCCAGAATAATGGCTTTGTGAAGAAAATCTTCCAAAATACTTTTGGACAGAAACTATAAATATCGCTTGCTTATTTGAACAGAGTTTTAATTAGACCTATCATTAGAAAAACCCAATATGAACTGTGGAACAATAGAAAGCCTAATATCAATTATTTTCATGTTTTCGGCTGTAAATATTTTGTTCTTAATAATGGTAAAGATAATCTTGGTAATTTGATGCAAAATCCAATGAGACTATTTTCTTGGATATTATAAATCGTAAAGCCTATCAGTTTTTAACAAAGGACTTTGACTGTGGAGAATCAATATATGTTGTTTTTAATGAATCTGACATTACTTCTTTCTAGAAAGAAGATCATTCTGATAATGATGCAGGTACACTAGAACATGGACTGAAGAATTGGACTCTCAAAGACAAACAACAAGTAAACAACATGAAGAAGTGGTAAGCAAAATCATGATGATATACCCAAAGACTAGAGGTATATACCCTCATATCCAAAGAACTAATTATAGGAGATCCATCTCAAGGTGTTAAAACTAGAGCTACACATAGGGATGCACTTGACTTGATTGCTTTGTTTTCATGTAGAACCTCACACTATAGAAGAAGCTGAAACTGATCCCATTGGATTTAGCTATGCATGATGAGTTAAACCAATTATGAGAAATAATATTTGGACTCAAGTAGAAGGACCTAATGACTACCCTGTTATAGGCACTAGATGGGTTTATAAATAAATTTGATGAGCAAGGTAATGTAATTAGGAATAAGGCTAGACTAGTAGCTCAGGTTATAATCAAGAAGAGGGAATAGATTTAATGAGACCTATGCACCAGTAGCTAGGCTAGAGGCTATTAGATTACTACTAGCATATGCATGCTTTATGAATTTCAAATTATTTTAAATGGATGTAAAGAGTACATTTTTAAATAATTTTTTATTTGAAGAAGTTTTTGTCGAACAATCATTGGATTTTATCGATCAACATTTTCAAATCATGTTTTAAATTGAATAAAGCTTTGTTTATATGGTCTTAAACAGGCACCTAGAGCCTGTATGACAGATTAAGTAAGTTTTTAATTGGAAATGATTTTATAAGAGGTAGTGTTGATACTACACTATTTATTCAAAGAAAAGACAATGATATTTTAGTTGTTCAAATTTATGTTGATGATATAATATTTGGATCCACTGATGAATCTTTGTGTCAAGACTTTGCTAAGTTAATGCATGGTGAATTCGATATGAGTTTGATGGGTAAGCTGAGTTACTTCCTTGGGGTTCAAATCAAATAATTAAAGGAAGGTATACTAATCAAACAGGCCAAATATATTAAAGAAATTATCAAAAAGTTTGGCATAGAATCAAGCAAAGAAATTGGAACATCCATGGATCCTGCATGTAGACTTGACAAAGATGAAAATGTCACAAATGCTGATAAAAAACTGTATAGAGGTATGATCAATTTTTTACTTTATTTAACTGCTAGTAGACCTGATATTTTATTTAGTGTTTGTATGTGTGCACATTTCAAACTAATCCAAAATAGTCACACATCATAGCTATAAAAAATTATTAGTATCTTAAGACACATGCAATCTAGGATTATGGTATTCTAAGCATTCATCTTTAAAATTATTAGCATTCTGATGCTGATTATGGAGGCTATAAAATTGATATAAAAAGCATAAGTGGCACTTGTCAATTTCTAGGTGTCAACTTGATTCCATGGTACTATCGTAAACAGAACTTTGTAGCACTATCTATTGCTGAGGCAGAATATGTGGCTGCAGGGAGCTGTTGTGCACAAGTGTTGTAGATCAAGCAACAACTAGAAGATTATGGTGTTGTCTAATATAAAATTTTATTAAATGTGATAACACTAGTGCTATTAATTTATCTAAATCTAATTCAGCATTCTCGAACTAAGATATAGAAATTAGATATCATTTCATTCGAGATCATGTTTTAAATAATGTAGTTGAATTAGAATTTGTACCTACTGAAGATCAACTTGCTGACATTTTTACTAACCCCTTAGTCAAGATAGATTTGAAAAGATTAAGGGCAAATTAGGCTTGTGTGACCCATTCTGAAAGCTTTGACCTAACTTTTCAAAAATAAGGAAAAATTATCTAGACATTTCAAAATTCCTCTAGAGCTTATGACAACCTCCTTTAGTAGTAAGAAATCCATAGAAATTTTTTTTGTCATTTTTTGAGTTTTTAACCTAGATTTGGGCTCGAGCCAACTCGAGGCACCTGCTGTTCGGTGAGCAACTCGAGAGTCAGGCTGATGCTTTTAAATAGGGCTTTATAGGTTTAAATTTAATATTTCTTCCACCCTTCTTATTTTTCCTTAGCCGTTCCTTTCCTAACCTAAGAAAAGCTCCTAGAACACCTCTACACCCTTCCAAAATCCTAATCTAACCTAGATGGCTCCTAGGAAAGCCGTGGCAAAGAAGGAGCTAGGAAGGTTGTTCGGTCAGTGGCAGAGGAAAGGAGGACCAAACGGAGGCTTGATACTTCAAATCCGTCAGAGAACAACAAGAGAGCATGAAGAGAAACAAGAAGCTCCAAGACACGTAATTTTGATGGGAAATAGGCAAGTAACCCAGGCCGATGCATTGATTCTCATTTCTAGAACAAGAGAGCTTGAAAATTGGTGATTGGTTAGTTGGACAAGGTTGGAAAGATTTTTGCATGCTTAATATTCCTACATATCCTAATCTTGTTAGACGTTTTTCGAGAATATGTCTTTGGTTGGCTTTTCATATTGAATCTACTGTAAAGGGGAAACACATTAAGATCAGTGAGCAAAATTGTCTAATGTTCTTAAAATACCTAAAGAGGGAGAAAGTTATTTAGTATTGAAGGACAAACAGAACACCTAAGAATTTACTTGAAAGGACTAATGTGATTGGTGTGATACATGTTAGAGCCAACTAACTCTCATTGGAGATGAGGTTGCTACCAACATCATAGCCGCATCTTTCTACCCCAGACTGGGAGACTCGACTGGGCGAGAGAGAGAGAGACTAGTCTTTATGAGATGTTTAGTTGAGGGGGAGGCCCTCATTTATCTTTCATTATGTTGTCTCAGATGAGGAAAGCTGCTCGTAGGGCACGAGCATGTCTTCCTATGGTATGGTTTTTATCCTACTATTTCAGGATGTCCATGTTATTTATCTAGAGAGAACCGCAGACCATTATTGCATAAAACAATACAACTTAAAATCTTTGACCAGGATGGGATTCTTAAAGGTTGAGGGTCACTGGATTAGAAGAGTTCAGGACTTCCAGACACATTCTGATGATGATTCAGGAGAGGATGATCAGGCAGCACAGGGACAGGATGCTGAGGCGGAGCCATATACTGACGAGGCTGGACCTTCAAAGCTAGCTCCTTCTACATCTCGATCACCTGTCAGAGGAACGACTGCTACTAGATCAGGTGATGACGACAGCCTATAGTGCATACTGGATGAGATCTCTCATCTTCAAAGAGAGAGATCAGAGACTAATGCCAGGATATCTACACTTCAATCAGAGATGCATAGGGATTTCAGGACATTCTGACTATTCTTCAGCAGATTACAACAGCCAGTCATTCTACACCTACTCCTTCTGCAGCAGCACCGGACATTGGCACAGATGTGAACAGGGGAGGTAGCACACTTCATTGACATTCCTTTAGTTGCTACTCCTGCTGAGGCTGGGACTGATACTGAGGTTCCGAGTTTTGATGTTGGAGATACTCCGGTGACAAAGATTCTGTCTACTACCAGCACCTTGCCTTATCTGTTGATCCTCCTACGGCTCGACCTACTCTTATTTGATGTTTTTTTTTATCCAAAGCTAAAGCTAAACCTAGAACCTCTAAGACTACTACTCCTGTTAGGACCAGACTTAGGGACCTTAGGCCTAGGTTCCCAAATTCAAGCCTGCTCCTGGTATTTTAGAGGTCGATTTCTCCTCTGAGGAAGAGCTTAGTGATATGATCCTAGTCCTTCATTTTGATGTTTTAGGACTTTATGTTTAGCATGTTTTGTTGTTTGTGATACTACTTTTGTCATGTTGAGATACTTTATTGTATCACTCTTGTTTGACATTTTTTTTTTCATATATATCTTGAATGACTTAATTTGTCAATGATTGTTCTCCTTTTTATATACTTTTTGTTGATGACAAAAAGGGGAAGAAGGGAGAAAGGAGAGAAGAGCGTGCATGAAAATGTGAATGAATGTGTATGAAAGAAAATATAAAAATGAATATGCATGAAGTGTGAATATGAAAGCAAATATGAAGAAAAATATTATTACATCAGTAAGGGGAGCTTGTGTTAAGTTTTCATTAAACTCACTTCAAATACAAGTTAATTTTGTGAAGTTTTGATACTTAGTACATGGATGACACATATGATACATTGTGTTGATACTTTTCAATTTAACAGTTTGATACACAATTTGGCTTGATACATACTATGTTAAATATTCTTTGATACATGTGAATACGATGCATAGTAATTGTAAAGTTTTTAAATTCTGTTCATGCCCAGTGTTTTGTCATCATCAAAAAGGGAGAGATTATTGACCCATGGAATGATTTGATGATCACAAAATATTGGAGCATGTATGTATTACTAATTCTTTCTATTACTTGAGAAGTTTTTGCAGGAAAATGTTTATCTTTAGTTTAATTGATTTTCAAATTGGTTGAAAGGTAATCCAACATTGTATAGACTCTTTTGCACTTCAAGTTGTAAAAGCCCTAATTATTTAACTATGTAATTTTGTAAAAGAGCTATAAAACTGTAAAAATAAGAGTAAGTAGACTAGCTCTTGTTGAATTCACATTTTGAAGAATTTTGGAGAAGTTTGAAGCTTTAAAAGAAGTTTTTTTGCAAGAGCCGACTCGTCCAGGGTTATGTTTGTTGGTGACTGAGACTTCGAGCCGACTCGTCTTGAAGAGCCGACTCAAGAAAAATGTGGATTTGTACTGATTAAAGGTTCGAGCCGACTTCAGCTTCAAGAGCCGACTCACACAGAATTTTTGTTTGGACTGTCTCAGACTTTGAGCCGACTCATGGATCTCGAGCCGACTCGAGTGACCATTTTTTACACTCTAACGGCTAGTTACTGAAAGTTGATTTTGAACTCCAAATGGTCTCCAACAGCTCTTTCTCGATTTCCTAGGCCCTACAATGGTTATATCTCATGGAAAACTATAAAAGAGAGTATTTTTGATGGATTAAACAATTTTTGAGGGATTATTCATTGATTTATCTTGGAAACTTGAAAAGTCTTCAAGTCTTTCACCAACCCACTTCAAAAGCATTCAAGATAGGATTCAAAGCTCCACCAACTTCTCTTCATCATTGAATCCACTCTTTGAAGAAGTAAAGAAGCAGCTTGAAGAGCATTCAAGGCTAGGCTTCATCTTGATCTTCATCGGCAACATTTAAACAAACTCGGTTTGTTATGTAGTTGCTTTATATTTTTGACATATCTTTGTTTTTCTCTCTAAAAACAGCAAGGTGCTGTGTCTTAAGAGAGGGTTAAAGATTTTTAGGTGAATCCTTGTGAAAATCTAAGTTGGGTTCTTGGTGATCCCGGTAAAAACCAAGTATAGGGTTTCTTTGGTGATCCTATTTAAAACCAAAGGGAATTGGATTTTCTTTGGTGATCCCGGTAAAAACCAAAGTATATAGGTTTGGATTGTGAGCCTGGTAAAATAATCCGACTATATTCCTGTTGGGGGATATAGTGAAAATCTCAAGTGGTCCTTGGATAGTGGACGTAGGAGCTGGTTGCTCCGAACCACTCTAAATTTTCTTGTGTTTGTGTTTGTATTTATTTTACCTTATTGCATTTACTTAATTGCTTTCGCATTGCATATTGCACCACAACACCAAAAAGATTTTAATTGCACATACTTGCCAAAAATTTTTATAATCCCAATTCACCCCCCTCTTGGGAAGCCACCTGGGCAACATCCTCTTCTTAGATAACCTCTATCCCTATATATTTCTTTTTATCCTTATGGTTTGAATTTATTTCTTGAACTTATTTATACCATTAAGGATAATGGTATTTAAGTTTAGGGGTAGGGACAAACTTTTAAAATTTAAAATTTTAAAAAAAATTAAAATTTTTTAAAATTTGTTAAAAAATCTTTAAAATCTTTTAAGATTTCTTTAAATAGAAAATTTTATTTTAAATAAATCATGTATCAAGAAAGATCTTGAGCAAAATAGACTAGAAAAAAGTAATATAGTTGGAAGTATTGCTAATGACTATAGAGAGTCAAGGAGTAAACTAGTGGTTGGTCTTTTAGCAATTTATTTAGGTCACCTAAAGGTTATTAGCACTTTCAATTGCACAAGTACGCTGACAAGGCAAAATAGGTATTAATTGTAAAGCCAATTGAGGACTCAATTATCATCAAAAATTGGTAATTGATATACCTCAAATTAAAGAAACTTGAATTTAAGAAAAGAGCTACCTGTCTAAAAAAAATTAAATAGTATGAAAGCTTCCTTGAATTTAAAGAAAGAGATACCTATCTGAAATAAAAGTACAAAACATAGACTATATATGGATTGCTCTAAGCTTAGTAACTAGGTCTCTGCACCTAAGTCAAGTATGAAGGTTTGTGTCAAATGGTGAAGAAGAAGTCATGATGTTCAGCACTCAAAAAAAACGGGTAATGTAAAAGCTACCTTACATTCATGAGCTTGATTTGGGGGTATATAAAAAATAACCAAAATAGGTGATAAGCGAAGAAACATTTATCCTTTGCAAGCTGATACTAAAATGCTAAGTTAGTCATCACAAACACAAGTGTGGTAGATCTTTAGATGAATTATGAGAAAGTTTCTAAATATGCTGACTATGAAATTCACTTCTGAAACTCAATGCACAGTTAGTACTATTTGCTAGATCTTTTTACTTTCAATCCTGGACTTAATTTTATAAAGGAAGCTCTGAATGATACATGATTATAATTAATACTTATATATCTATTACATTACTAAGGGACTAGCATTGAGTAAGTTGGAGGGTGTGATAAATCATGTTTTATACATTTATTGTTAGTATTTTAAGTAATTATTGATGCTAATATCTTCTAAACATTTTAATTTTATAATTAAACTGGACCTTCTTACAAAATTAACTATTTTTATTTTTTTTTAAAAGATGAAATTAGAGTATAATTATGAAAAGTAGATATCGAGCTAAAATATCACACATCTATTAAATATTTAATAAAAAGTTTTATTCATGTTTTTTTCTCTTTAGCAGATATATTAAGATAATAAAAATTTTGAAACTCTAAAATCTAAGGAAATTGATTGGATTACTAACTAAAAAACTTGCTGACAAAAAGAGCTCAATTTGTAAATTCTAATGGATCAAATGGCACATGAATTAAAGTTCAAACGGATCCAGAATCATTTCAAAAATTCTACTAGAATTCTAACTCCCAGTCCTACACTAATTCGGCCTTCTTTAACTCTATTTAAAGGATTCCTGGGTTACAAAAGAAAGCATCTTAGAGAGAGGAGTACGGTACAGGGTAAAAGGCTTATCTTTGAGTTACGGGTTGGCCTCTAAGAGTAAGGTTTTTTAAAAAAGCTCTATCTTTTATGCCATTTTTTCGCCTACACCAATCTTCAGATCAAGATCCAAAGAAGAAGAAGAAGAGAAAGCCAATTTGTTCATGAAGTATGATGGAAGAAGCGAAGTGAGATCAACCAACTTCTCGATGAGGCTATGGCAAATCAACTTCGGATACTTTGTTACCACTTTTCATAGTTTATTTAATATTATTTTTATTTTTTGTAAATAAATTTTAATTAATGTAAAGTTTATTTTTATGTCCTTCCTCCAAGGGGACCTCGTCCTACGATGAGTAGAGGTTTCCTGGTCGATTGAATTGGGCAAGCTATCCCCAAATTAGGAAGGCCCCTACCGGGTAGTTGAAGCACTGCACCGAGGAGCGTATCAAATTGTCGAACTCAATGAAACTCAAGTCCTATAGACATAGAATGCCGAAAACCTGAGAATGTACTACTAATGATGTACATTCCTTATTCAGAATGAATGGACTTGCTTTTCGGTGAGCTTCTCAATCTCTTTCCTTGAAGGATGCCCATCCATTTGACCAAAAGTAAGACGAAGCTCAATGGGATGCTCCATAATACCATCTCTTTGGATGGCGTTTTCTATAGCACCCTTGCCTATCCGTCTAATTGAAAGTTAGATGAAGCTCAACAAGATGCTCCATGGCACCATCTCTTTGGATGGCCTGCTCTACAACACCCTTTCCTATCCATCTGACTGGAAGTCAGACGAAGCTCAACTGGGTGCTCCACAACATCGTCTCTCCGGATGGCCTGCTCTATAGCAACCTACCTATTTGTCTGACTGGAAGTCAGAAAAAGCTCAATGATATGCTCCATAGCACTATCTCTTCGGATGGCCCGCTCTACAGTACCCTTGCCTATCCTTCTAACTGGAAGTCAGACGAAGCTCATTGGAATGCTCTGTAGCACTATCTTTTGGATGGCTTGCTCTATAGCACCCTTGCCTATCCATCCAACTAAAAGTTGGTTGAAGCTCAGTGGGATGCTTCACAGCACCGTCTCTTCGATTGGCCTTCTCTATAGCATCCTTGCCTATCTGTCTGACCAAAAGTTGGATGAAGCTTAATGGGATGCTCCACAGTACTATCTCTTTGGATAGCCAGTTTTGTGGCACCCTTGTCTATCTATCTGACTAGAAGTCAAACGAAGCTCAACGGGTTACTCCACAGCACCATCTCTTCGAACGGCCTACTTTACAGCATGCTTACCTAGCCATTTAACCGAAAGTCAGACAAAGCTTAATAGGATTCTCCACAGCACTGTCTTTTTGGATGGCCCACTCTACAGCATCTTTGTGTATTCATCTTGTCGAAAGTCAGACGAGGTTCTATGGGCTACTCCATGCACCTTCCCCCTAGGTGGCTTGTCCCATAGCACCATTATCTGCCCATCCTGTTAGGGACCAGGCAAAGTTCGGCAAGCCAGCGATAGGAGTTCGAAGAAGGAAGGAAAAGGAAAATAATAAGAAGAAGAAAAGAAGATGACTTTGGTGGCAAAAATTAAGTAACTTCATTTCCAAAATAAAATGTTACAAGAGGTATAGTCCCTTGACAAGTCGGGGGCTTTACAAAATTTCCTAAGGCAAAGAACTAAGTACATCATAAGCTTCTACTTGTCGGAGCTCGAAGTTGGGACCCCGTCAAGCTTGAGGGCCTCTATGGCGGTGTCGATTATCGCCCCCATTTTGGCCATCACTCATGTGACGGTCTCCCGCACTGAACTAGGCTGGCCTGTCACTTCGATGACTTCAATGGGTTGGGACTTCTTTTTGATGGCTTCGACGGGTGTTGGTTTGGGTCAACCCCAGGCTCGGTGACCACACTAGCTCTCGTAGGCTCACCCTAGGTGGCAGTGTCCACTCCCCCCTCCATCTCTTCGGGCTCGTCGGCAACAATGTCTTTCAGGTTAGGGAGATGGAAGGCCAGCGTGACTTTCTTGTTGCACTCATCGAAGCCCTTGTAGAAGGCATCATAGACCACCTCGTTCACTTCATCTTTGAACTCTATAGAAGCCTTGTATCGCATGATTTCCTGGGATGCCTCTTCTTGGCCACCCAGACTAACACCTTGGCTGCTATGGCTTTCTCCTCGGCCACTGTGGCCTTGCCTTCGGCCAATTCGAGCTGCACCTATAAAGAGAAGATCTGCTCCTCTTAGCAGATTGACTTAGCAATGGCCTTAGCAAGCATTCCTCCAGGAGGGAAATGTACTCCTCCTTGATAATCTCTGCTTCATGGTCACTACCTGCTCTACAAGCTCAATGACCGTGTCATGCACATCTCGGAGCTCGGCCTCTAGCTCTTTCATTCTCACCTCATAGCACAGCTCCTAGTCCCCCAGGGCCTTAGCCCTCATGGATGTGATATCGACCCTACTTCGAGACTCTTCTTTTTGCCCGACTAGCTACCAGAACATATCTTTAATAAGGAAGGCATCTTGGATGACTTGGAATTAGAAATCGGAGTAAGGTGGTCAGCCAACCTCCCCTTTTTCAAGCCCTAAGCTCAATGGAAGCATGGAGGACTTACTGCGAGGAGTTGAGGGAAGATTTTGATGATGGTTTCACCCATGATATGCCCGCTTCTCTCCACTCGATCTCGAGGTGGTAGGATGAAGTCAAGCAACCCATCGGCCAGCCCGGCTTCCTGGAGGACCGATGTGTTGGGTGACAAGTGTTGGAGGACATTCCTAGATGTGTGGACAAACTTATACCAGCAACTAGACTCCTAGGAAATACCAGGAAGCGGCAGAAAAGTTGTTTGAAAGGAGACAAGGCTGGGTGGTAGCAATGGTTGGCTCAGAAATTATCTATCTTCTCCAAAGCATTCGATGCTTTCCATATAATAAATCTAAATAAATTCTTGAAGAACCTCTGATTAGTGGAGAATCAACCCCTTTCATGCTTAGGATAAATCCTGGCTCGTAGAGGAACAAGGACAGGCCAAAAGAGGCTTGGTGCTAAGGGTTCGAAGTCTAACTTGGACTAGGAAACCCTATGCACTATGGATTTTGGCTTTCTCCTTGCTTTGGAGGCTTGAATGGGGTTTTTCCCATGAGGTGGGATGAGGTGGGATGGAAACAAGAGAGGAAGAAGATAGGGATTAGGGAGAAAAGGGATTTTACTATTGCTCCTTGCACCTCCTAGCACCGGCCTTTTTCAATCAGCCCATATATACAAGTATATATAGTCTAGGTCACAATGACCTAATCCTAAACTCACAAGCCAACTCTAAGTCTAAATAGGATTCCCAAGCCCTTAACAACAATGACTTGACCCAATTACACTTAATAAAGTGACCCACTTGAGGCTCAAGACTCCTAAACCTCAAGACCCAAATGGCTAACAACCTTTTGACCTAGGACTCAATCTAGCCCTAGAGACTCCATGAACTCATCATGATAAGTGGACCAAGGCCTAAGCCTTGGCCCCATGAGCCTTGGATGCACCACATGAGGCCCAACAATCCACCTTGGTGCTCCAAGGCTTCAGCCAACTTCGTCTGGTGCAAAAGCTACATCAGTCTCACACATTTGCGAAAGTTGTCATATGGTAGAACCTTCATCAGTGCATCTGCTGGGTTCTCCTTGGTGTGTACTTTCACCAACTCCACCTCACTGTCCTCCACGAGCTCTCTGATGCTATGATATCTGATATCGATGTGCTTGGTCTGAGCATGATAGATAGAGTTCTGTGCAACTATAAGTGCACTCTGACTATCGCAGTGCACCCTGACATCCCCCTGCTCGAGGCCCATCTCCAATGCTAGGCCCTTCAGCCATAGGGCCTCCTTTGCCACCTCTGTAACTCTGATGTACTTCGCCTCGGTGGTCGATAATGCCGTAATAGGTTGCAAGTAGGATCTCCATGAAACAGGACCTCCATATATACTAAATATGAAACCTATCGTCGAAAGATGGATATCCGCATCTCCATCGAAATCCGCATCCATGAACCCCCTATCAGCCCTCGAGTCTCCTTGGACATGTTGGAGTGTCCCTCAACACCTCATCTCTATTCGTAGTAGATGTTAGCTCCAACCGAACCTACCAAATACCTGAAGACTCCCTTCAGTGCTCGCCAGTGCTCCCTGCCAGGCTGTGCCATGAACCTACTTACCTGACTCACTACATGGGTGATATCCAGTCTACAATACACCATGGTGTACATGAGACTACCTACACTAGAGGCATATGGCAGCCTCTCCATCTCCTGAACCTCTACCTTAGTCTGTGGCACCATGTCTTTGAGAGTTTGAAGTGTTCAGCTATTGGCAGCTCCGCCGACTTTGCTTCCTTCATCCCATACCTCTCCAAAACCTTCTTCATGTAGCCACCTTGAGATAAATGCAGCACCCTCTTGTTCGATCTCTGAAGATTTCTATGTTTAGGATCTTTCCTGCAGGTCCCAAATCCTTCATCTCAAACTATCGAGACAAAGCTACCTTCAATTCCTGCACTGTCTGCTTACTCTTGCATGCTATCAGCATGTCATCCACATATAAGAGTAAGTAGATCCTAAAACTATCATCAAGAGTCCTCACATACACACAAGAGTTATGATTGCACTTGGAAAGTCCAATGCCCCTCATAAAGCATCGAACCGCTTGTACCATTACCTCAGCGATTGCTTGAGCTCGTACAACGACTTCTATAGCAAACAAACTTTCCTTCTGATCCTGGTTCTCTGAAACCTGGTGGCTACTCCATGTAGATGCTCTCCTCTAAAATGTCCATGGAGAAATGTCATCTTGACATCCATCTGCTCTAACTTCAAGTCTTGAGCTGCTACGATGCTCAACAGCACCCTGATGGAAGTATGTCTGACGATGGGAGAGAAAATCTCACTGAAGTCTATTCCTTCTCTCTATAAATAACCTTTGACAACCAAACGAGCTTTGAATATGATGCCTCCTTGTTCCAAAGTTCCCTCCTTGTATGGTAAACCCATTGTACCTTATGGGTTTCTTTCCTATGGCAAGTGCACCAACTGCCACATGTCATTCTTATGGAGAGATTGTATCTCCTTGGACATTGCTTGGACCCACCTCTCTATCTGGGATCTCCATAGCCTACTCATAGGTATATGGATCTCCATTGGTTGTCACCAGGGCATATGACACCATCTCTCCGAAGCCATATCGATCAGGTTGCTGATGGTCCTCTTGGGCTTGTGCAGCACAAACCCGGTATCTCTCCTAGGTCTAGCCTACTCCGCTGGTCCTTCCAGCCTTGATCATCCATCCGATCTCTCTCCACATGTGGAGGCATCCTTTGAGAGTGCTCCACCTAAATGTTCAATATTCTAGATGCACCTACAAGTGGCAAAACAGAAAACAAGGTTAGCTATCCAACGCTGCCCTGATGAACCTCCTGCTGCCTCCGTGCCACCTGACCTCTGGAGAACTGACCTCTCATCAAAGGTCACATCCTTACTGATGATGACCTTCTTCTTCAAGGGATCCCACATCCTGTACCCCTTGACTCCTCGTGGATACCCAAGAACACTATCTTCTTTGACTTGGCATCCAACTTACTACACTCACTAGCACCTATGTGCACATACGCTGTGCACCTAAAAACCCATAGATGGCGAAGCCCAATCCTCCTTCCAGACCATCTCTCCTCTGGAATACCATCATTAACTTTGTATGCAGTGATCGATTGATCAAATAGCAGGCTGCATCAATTGTATCAACCCAGAATGCCTTAGGAAGCCCTGCTTGCAGCCTCATGCATCTTGCCTTCTCCATAAGGGTTCGGTTGATTCTCTCGACCATGCCATTTTGCTGAGGAGTCCCTCTGATAGAGAAGTGCCTTTTGATGCCACACTCCTCATAAAATTACTAAAATTCCCTGCTGGTGAACTTACCGCTATTGTTGGATCTCAGGCACTTTACACTGCGACCTTGCTCATTCTCAACTTCTGCTTTCCATACCTTGAACTTTGAAAAGATCTATAATTTTTTCCTCATGAAGTAGACCCACACTTTCCTTAAAAAATCATCTATCAAGGTTAAGAAGTACCTCGCTCCATTTCTGGCTGAAACTTGAGACGGTCCCCACACATCAATGTGAACTAGCTCCAATGGAGCTATACAGTGGGTGAATACTGCTGAAGTGGACCCTCCTCTTCTTTCCCATCTGGCATGGCTCACAGATATCTGAAACATCACCAACCAGATCTGGAATTGATCCATGCTCGCTCAGTTCCTTCATCCCATGATCTTCCATACGGCCCAAGCGGTAGTGCCATAATCTATAGTCCCCTATGGGTCTTGTGCTACTGCTGCTGTATCAGATAATCCCATCACAACTGACCCCTCCATCCTGTAGAGATTATTGTCCATCCTCCTACCTATCATCATGAACATGGCTCCATTAGAGATATTAAGTACTCCACTCCTGGCTCGACTGCTGAAGTTGTAACTGCATCACTCCGGGTAATCCAGTGATACCAGATTTTTTTCAACTCGGGAACATGCTTGACATTGGTTAGTGTCCTCACGATTCTATCGAACATCCTCACTCATACACTCCTAATACTAGCAACCTTACACAAGTAATCATCTCCAAGTGTCACACTTCCCTCATCGATCTTGGTATAGGTCGAAACCCAAGACCGATTTGGGGTATAATGATGAGAACATGCTGAATCCAGGGTCCATATATCTGTGTACAATCTATGATCATCTAAAATCACTAAGAGGTCATCCTCCACCTATTTATTAGCCACGACACTCACCGAATCCGATCCTCCTGTGTCTCCCTTCTTATTCTTCAACTGAGAATAATCCTGCCAAAAGTGCCCAGTCTCATTGCACTTGAAGCACCTTGCATCTTTCCTGCTCTTGCCCTTCCTTCTGGACTTCAACCGTCCTCTCTGCTTGGACCTTCCCTTCCTCTTCCAGACCTTTCCCCAATGACCAAGCCCTCTTAGGGAACTCCTTTGGTTAGCTTCTCCTCTGCTCGTTGGAACGCAGCACCGAGACCATGTCTTCATACTCCAGGGTCTCCTTGCCGTACAGCAGCGTAGTAACCAAAGCATCAAAGGAAGGGGGCAACGAGCATAGCAATAGCAAGGACTTGTCCTCTTCCTCAAACTTGACTCCAATATTCAGCAACTCATTGCATATTTAGTCAACTTATGAATGTGATCTACTATGTTTCCACCTTCCTGCATCTGAAGGCTGTAAAGCTACTTCTTCAGCATAAACTTGTTGCATATGTTCTTCTCCATGTAGAGCATATGCAACTTCGACCAGAGACTTTTGGAGTCCTCTCCTCTTTCAATAAATAGAGAGCCACATCTGCCAAACACCCCTTGATCATCGCACAGGCCTTCCTTTCCATGGACATCCATTACTTCTCTGATACCTCGTTAGGCTTTTCCTCCAAAGTCTAATCCAGTTCCAATTGGACAAGGAGATCTTCAACCAAACTTTCCACATGAAAAAGTTTCCTTTCCCATCAAACTTCTCAAAATCCACCTTCATGATGGTACTCATGGCTGGATCCTAGCCAAATATACAATAATAAAAAAAATACTATAGGATTGAGAAGTACCTTGACAGGCCCTTGCTGAAATTTTAGCAATTGAAGATCTACAACTTCTGGCATCTCCCATGAACTCCATGCAACTCGAGCTCTGATACCACTTGTTGGAGGACATTCCCAGATGCATGGACAACCATCTACTAGCAACCAAACTCCTAGAAATACCAAGAAGTGGCAGAAAAGTTGTTTGAAAGGAGACAAGGCCGGGCGGTAGCAATGGTTGGCGCAGAAATTGTCTATCTTCTCCAAAGCATTCCGATGCCTTCCAAATCTGAAATAAATCTGAATAAATTCTTGAAGAACCTTTGATCAGTGGAGAATCACCCTTTTCACTCTCAAGATAAACCCTGGCTTATAGAAGAAAAGGGACAGGGCAAAAGAGGCTTGGTGCTAAGGTTTCCAAGTCCAACTTGGACTAGGAATCTCTATGAGCTATGTATTTTGGCTTTCTCCTAGCTTTGGTGGCTTGAATGGGATTTTTTCCATGAGGTAGGATGGCAACCAGAGAGGAAGAGAAGAAGGAAGAAAATAGGGATTAGGGAGAAAAGGGATTTCACTATTGCTCCTTGCACCTCCTAGCGCCGGCCTTTTTCAATCAACCCATATACACAAGTATATATAGTCTAGGTCACAATGACCTAACCCTAAACTCCCACAAGCCAACTCCAAGTCTAACTAGGTTTTCCAAGCCCTAAAAAATTGACTTGACCCAATTACATTTAATACAAGTTGACCTACTTGAGGCTCAAGACTCCTAAATCTCAAGACCCAAAAGGCTGATAGCCTTTTAACTTAGGACTCAATCTATCCCTAGAGACTCTATGAACTCATCATGATAAGTAGACCAAGGCCTAAGCCTTGGCCCCATGAACCTTGGATGTACCACATGAGGCCCGATGGCATGGTTGTTGAAGTCTCCACCATATCGGGTGGTAGAGAAGTCATTATGGAAGGGCCTGTCGATGCCGGGCTCGGGGGCTGCACCTCTACCATTACAGGAGATGCAGATGGAGTTGGGGGCCTCTCCGACTCTACTGGGTTGCCCACTTCGGGGGATGGTGGCATCGACGAGATCTCGAGAAAGACTGGGTGAGGTTTCGAGGTCCTCTCCCTCGACTCTCTAGCTGGCTGGCTTACAGTATGGTAGCTCCGACCTCCTCTACTATTAGAGCTAGAGTTTTCTGTCTTTCCTTGCGAGGTTTCTTTGTCAGTTCCTTACAGGACTTCCCATCGACATCACTTCTGGATATCTATCTTCCTAATATATCGACAGAGAATTTCATGTCTTCACTAGTAAACAAATCTGGTTAGTCACCAGAAGCCTCTAGAGGGAGCATACCTAGCCCTTACCTAGAGACCGGACTAGCCTGATCTCAACATCGAAGAGATTCTACTCAGAAAGGAGGTCCCACTCGCGGGGAATCCTCGAGGTGACAAGCTGGTCATACACCTCTCATTCGACAAGCTCCATACAGGTATTCGATTGGAGAACTATCAGAGTCGCTCCAGATCCAGTTGACTCTCTCGATGGAAGCAAAGAAGTAATGATTCTTCCACCCCTTGATGGAAGTCGGGAGGTCAAAGCATTGGGTCCCCTGTCGAGGTGCCATGAACCACTAACCTCTTTTTGAGGGGTGGTTCTTTAGGATGAAAAGGACCCTAAAGAAAGAAAATTGGATAGCTATGCCACGAAAGTGGCATAGGATGATGAAGGAATAGACAACCCTAAAGGAGTTTGGGTAGGGACCAGCCTGTAATTATCTAAGAATGATAAGATAAAAGAATAAAGAGAAAGATGAAACCTACGAGGAAGAAGTCCTCATACAGAGAGATCCTACCAGGCTCACCTGAGGTAACGTTATCACCTGGACCTAGGGCTGAGACCTGAATGGTCTCAGGGATCCCGTACACCCCTCAAAGGTGAAGGGCATCCACCCTGGTCATCATCAAGATTGCACCCGATGGACTTGCCAAGTTTGGATTCGAGGATGCCGGAGGAGGAGGAAGAGCTAGGATGCTAGGACTATCCACACTATGGGGTCTCTAGGTGATCCTAAACGAGATATCCTCCTCCTCACTATCCGAAGGAGGAGGCCTATCCAAAGGCAACCCCTCAGCACCTGGGAGGCTCAAGATGTGCTCCGAGAGACGATGCTCACCCTCGGAGGAACTCATGGCTACCTAAGAGAGAGAAAGGAGGAAGAAGGGTCTAGACCAGAGAGGAAAGAACCAAGGCTGCAAAGAGAAGAATGCCCTCCCGGGATGACTTGGAGGGAGCAGGGAGGATAAGGAGAAAGGACTAACTTGAAGCAAGTGGGGGTTCGAGGTGTCAACGTGGATTAGAGGCTCCTCTCCCTCTTCTCTCTTTCCCTTCCTATGACTCCCTAGTGATCGGTAAAGCGAAGAGCCTTCCTAGAGAAGACGGAGACCCCTTTTAAAGCCCCCCAACTGTCGGATGTGATGATTCCTTTGTATCCTTCAATGGGATGCAGGTAGGTGGTGGTTCCTCATTGGCAAACATCCGTCCCCTCAAGCAATCCCCTGAGTCATGAGCCAATGCATTGGGAGGCACAAGATCATCATTTGAAACACCATCCCTTTGCAAGTGTGGCGGCCCCCATTTCCTAGCAGCAGATACGTGAATCGTTAGGGGTCATGCCAATTAAATGCGGTCCCGCAGGTCCTTCCATGTTAGTGACTTCAAACTACTTCCTCCACCCTGAGCCTAGAAAATCATGACATGCTCAGGACTCTGGAGTGGAGGCCATTTAATGTGGCATCTATCGTGGCAATATGCTAGCACGGTGCCGGCAGGGCTTCGAGCCGAGTAGAGCTTTGGGCTGAGTAGAGTTTTCGATCAAGCAGGGCTCCAGGCTGAGCAGAGCTCTAGACTAAGTAGAGCTTTGAGTTGAGTAGAGCTCTAGGCCATGTAGAGATCCGGGCCAGGTAAAGTTCCTAGCTGAATAGAGTTTTAGGCTGGGTAATGGAGCCAATCCTCTTGGGAAAGCTTAAAGCCTAAACTCCATTGTGCTTGCATACTTGGCAACCATACAATTTGCTAGTTGATTGCCATCTCTTAAGGGAGACGGAACCTTTGACTGCAAGCCATGTTGTGGATATTTTTCAAACTTGGATGACTGGCCGGATGTGTAGGGGCCAGTCAATTAGCTGACCGTGGTCATTGAATCGTCCTGAACCTATATTTTATCCCCTTGCAAATGATCCAAGATATATTGTAATTTATCCGGAGGGATAGAGTAGGTGGAAATAGAAACATGCGCCTTTGTTAGAAGCCCTGCCATATATTATTGTTTTTGACATGAAATTTGCCACCAGTGCATGTAGATTGTACGAAAGTATTAACGGTCTTTTTTTAAAATATCTAAGTGATTTATTAAAACAACCTAATAAAAATATATTGACGTAAATCAATATATATATAATTTTTAAAAAATCCAATGCAAATAATCAGAGAGTGATGTCTATATGATTAGTAACCAATGCCACCATTCAACCGATCATACTATTAATCTTTCTATAATCATATATCGCTTCATAAGATTAAAAAATATCATGTTATCGGTGTATAGTGGCAAGTAGTGTTGGGCTATGCCTCGAACCTAGTCCATAGTAAATTCAGGCCTGCAACAGACGGGCCCGTATGGTCAACAGCCAGCACGTGGCCTAGACGTGTGCAAGGCTCGTAGCCCACAGCACACGGTGCACATACTATGGTTCATGCAGTCTATAGTATTTTTTGGGATGTTTCTTGCAGTCTATCGCTGGTTTTGCATGATCAAATGATCTAGCACATTCCTCATATGAGATTGGGTGGCTAAGAGTGATTCCGACACTGTTTGGGACTTGATCCAGCAAGATCTCATGTAATTGATGGCGATTGAATGGCCAGGACTATTTTATGGTAAAACAGAAATTGGACAAGGAATTGGAGTCTTTTTCCAACACGGTTTGAACGACCGGATATCTATTGAAGTGCTCTTCAACAGAGAGACTATAAAAGGAGGGACAGGGGTCAGAGAGATCAATGTGAGAATTTAGAGGACTTCCAGGAAGTGTGGTAGTGGTAGAAAAAGCTTGTAGGAGCTAGAGAGTCTCTTTGAGAGTTGAGAGCTTTGTAAGAAATTTGGAACTTCTTGTTGAGAGAAATTATATGAGATTGAGAGTGCAAGTTCTTATTTTGTAAGTGATTATTTTCTCATAGTAAAATCCTGCATGCCCTATTGACTGTCTTCTATTTTATTTTTTCCTTCTTTCTTCTCTGCCACATCAACAACGACGTCATAATCTTAGAAATGGGGATCTATACTCACACAAGAAATTTTTAATAAATAGTATCAGTATCAGAATCCTAGATTATCCGTGTTGATTGAGATTCAAAAAGACATATAAGACATGCATAATCAAAGTTGATATTAATCGGTTTGATGGAAAGAACAAATTTTCTCTCTGGCAAGCAAGTTTGAAAGATGTGCTCATCCAATAGAGGTTGATCAATGCTTTCATATATTAGAGAGGCTTGTCACCATGGAGGAGAATAGTTAGAGGTGGCTTTAGATATAGGCGATGAGTATGATCCGCTTGTACGTACCTAATGGATGATGTGGTGATCCATGTATTGAGCGAAACTTTCCCAACAATACTATAGATGAAGCTCGAAAAATTATACATGACAAAATATGTCACCAATGTGATCTTTCTTTAGAACTATGGATGGGCGAAGGATAGAATGTACAGGAGCATCTAAGCAACATTTTGAGGATCCTCACTAATCTTCTCAGTGTAGGTGAGAAGGTTAAAGAGAAGACCGGGACATTGGTCTTGCTGTCATCATTTTTGCTCTCTTTGAGTCCTTAGTGACTAATCTTCTAGTAGGAAAGAGTACCATCAAGATAGAGAAGGTCACCTTAGTACTTCTTCACAACGAGATTCTTAGGTAAGAGTATCAAGTTTCGAGTTCAGGTGGGAACTTAGCATGGACAGTCTTAGAGGAGCTGGCGATAGAGGACAGTTGGCAGAGGATCGTATAGTGGGTGGTCCAGGTCTAAATTGAAGGACCCGAGCAAGATCAAGTACTATCGATGCAACGAGTTAAGACATTGTATCAAAAATTACCATAATTCAAAGATCAGATGAAGGCTACTGTGATGGTAGCCGATTATAGCAATGCTGATGATATTGTGATGCACTTATGGTATCTGATAAGGTATCTCCTTCTTTCCAGCATTAGATTCTAGCTTCTGCATGTTTCCATCATGTATATTGTAGAAAGGAGCTATTTGACTTTCTAGAGAATAGAGAGGGTGTTGTCCACATATCAGATAAATTGAGCTATGTGATCAAAGGTGAAAAGATAGTCGATTTAAAGCTTTATGCAGGAACATCTAGAAAACTGGATGATATCCAATATATACTAGCTTCAACAAGAATCTAATTTTATTAAATAAACTAGATTTAAACTACAAGTAAAGAGCCGATGATAGAATCCTGAAAGTTATTTATGGCAGTAGGGTTCTCTTATATGGAAAGAAGCATGGAGGACACTACCTCTTGATAGGAAGTCTAATAAACAATGGAGTCCCTAATGTAAATAGGAGTCTAGTGCGAGATGGATCTCTGAGAGCAAGTGGATTGGGCACAAGATGAGAGACTCAAGAGGACTAAAAGTAACGTCATGTAATAAAGTTTCTATACCATAGGAAGCTTCCCCGAGCATGTCTAAGGTCAAGGTGAATATAGTAGACGATAGATATGGGATCGAATGGCGTGACTTGACTTCCATGCTTGCCCATCCATGAGTAGCAGATGTTTGTCCCAGGGCATAGGGGTCAGATCCTTTAGAAGCTCTCAAAGTTAGGTGTGGTCTAGACATCGAGTTAAGGTGGAGGTTGTTATGCTACCTCTAGCTTGGCCTGTAGCAAATCTGGGCTTGTATGGAGACAAGCCTACAAGTTAGCATGGAGGTAGGACCGCAGGCCAGTGTGGTGCACACGCGCAATCCATGGGCCACGATTCACGCAGTCCATGGTGTTTCTTGAAGCATTCTTATGATCCACCCTTGGTTTGGCTTGATCGAACGATCTAGTGCATTCCTCGAGCGAGGTCGGATGGTTGAGGATGATTCTGACACTGTTTGGGACTTGATCAAGCAGGATCTCATGCGATTGATGGTGATAGCATGGCTAAGACTATTCTATGGATCAAATAGAAGTTGGACAAGGAATTGGAGTCCTTTTTCAATGCGATTCAACCATCGGACTTCTATCGAAGTTCTTTTCAATACATAGACTATAAAAGGAGGGACATGGATCATATAGGTTAGTGTAAGAATCTAGAGGGCTTTCAGGAGGTGTGGCAGTGGCAAAGAAAGCATGTAGGGACTAGAGAGTCTCCTTGAGAGTTAACCTTTGTGAGTGATTTAGGACTTTTATTGAGAGAAAATAGAATTGAAAGTGTGAGTACTTTATCTTGTAAGTGGTTATTTTATGTTAAAGTCTGCATGTCTTGCATTGATTGTGTCTTCTATTTTATTTTTTCTTTTTCCTTCTCTTGCAACATCAACAATAATATCATGATCTTGGAAATAGGGATCTGTATTCCACACGAGAGATTCTTCAATAAATGGTATCAGTATAGATGGTATCATAACAAGTAATTGGTTGAGGCAAGAAAAGTTGGCATAAATGGTTATTAATTAATATATGCTGTATTTATGTGGCTGCGAGATTTATGAAATAATTTGTTGAAATAACTTGTACGATGGGCTTACATGCTTACATTTGATTGTGTTGAAGTATACATGGGCGAGACCAGCTACAACTAAATAGGTCTTTTCGCATGATCAATTAATTACAATGAGTTTATTGAAGATTGACACATATATTAGTTTTCATTTCTTAGGCGCATGGATGGCAGTCATAACTCATAAGCTACGTAACATGGTGGTTCCATCTTTCTGTTCATGATTCCATGCAGATATGTTGTTTTTATTGTGAACCTTCTCTTATCTCAAAAGTATTGCAATATATGGTACAATCCCGGGGATAAACATATCCTCCTGTCTTTCTTATAACATGCGATTCCAGAATTTTCATATATGCAAGAATTCGTTACACACTTTCTTTTTGCTAGATTTTATTTGCATGCACACATGCAAGCGTGCATGCACTTGTTCTCTCTTGGCGAAAAGACGATGTGTTGGTATCATCTCCATGCCGGCATGAAATAATAAAGTGGTAAAAGAGGATGGAATTAAAGGCTTCTTCTAGAAAAGAAGAAAATAAAAAAAATAGAGACCATGGCTTCTTCTAGAGACATCGCTGGAGTGGCCTATAAAAAAGTTACAGCTAGGATTGATCTCGGTATGGATACTTCGATGCTCAAATAGTAATGTAAAATAGAAGGAAAGTAGTGAGCATAGAAAAGAATTTCTTATTGGAGATTCTTGAGATTTCGAGTATTTATAAGGGAAGGGTTGAGCTAGAGAAAGTAACTTCAAGGATACTGGACCATGATTGTGTCGTTGCGGATTGCAGCCACAATTTGCTTTGATGGATAGTGAAGGCCGTTATTTTGGCAATATCATTGGTATGGATAGCTATTCTCGTGATTTGGATGACAGGTCATTTGAAGTTTCTGGGATCCATCATGGGAGGACGATGTGTTGCATCTAGTGACACCCCAGCATAACATGCCTCAGCACCAGACTTGGCTCAACCGATGGACTTGTGAATGGGTCGATGGACTAGACTATTGTCTCGGGTTGATGGAAGTATTCCAAGAAGAAGCTCGTCCACTAGATGGGTTGATGGATAGGTCGTCGAGCGAGACAACAGTCTCTAGAGTTAGGTTCTGAATCTGTATCAGTCTTTATCCAAGACATGATCTTTACCCAAAACTTTAAAATATACTAGTCCCTAATTGAGGCATCCGAAATACCTGTAACAGAAAGAAAGAAAGGAAGAAAGAGTAGCAAGAACGCCGTGCAACAATCCAAAGAGCCCCAAAACAACTTGTATTATACGGGCTAAATGGAAATCCAATTATAACAAACTCTTGGGTGTGAGCGACCTTATCTACTTGCTCATGCCTCTCTCACTTTGGTATTCCAAGAGCTATCTTCAATAATTATGGAGCACACTTCTGTAAAATCCTTTACATCACTGATAAAAAATTATAATATTATCCATAAGATGTTCATACCATATCACCCGCAAACAAGTGGGCAAGTAAAAGTTTCTAATCAACAAATCAAACAGATCCTAAAAAAAGACTGTGAGCTCCAATAGAAAAATTAGTCATTGAAGCTAGTTGATGTACTATGGACATATTACACTGCCTTCAAGACCAACTTAGAAATGTCTCCATATAGACTTGTATTGGTAAGGCATGTTACTTGCCAATAGAATTAGAACATAGGATGATGTGGGCTATAAAAATAACTGAACATGGATTTTGGACGCAACCGGAGGCAAGAGGAAACTATAGGTGGATGAACTTGAAAAAATTAGGAATGAAGCATATGAGAACACTAAAATTTATAAGGAAAAAACTAAAGCTTTCCATGACGAAGCTATTTTTAAAAAGTATTTTATCTATGGACAAAAAGCCCTCTTATATAATTCAAGGCTTCACCAATTCTCAGAAAATTGAGAAGTCTTCTCGTATAGAGCCATATAAATTAAAAATCCAAGTAATGGTGCCATCTTCAAAGTTAATAGACAATGCCTAAAACCATTCTTGGAATTAGCCACGGAAGAAGTTAAGGAGGCTATGACTTTACATGAACCAAAGTAAGCTGTAATGTCTGGTTGAAAATGTTAAACTTAGCACTTTTGGAAGGCAACCCAAATTTTTATTATTTTGCTAACTTTTGTTTTAGTAATTTTTAAGATTAATGTACTGCTTTGCATGGTTGTTCCTGGCAATACATGATGTATATCTCATCTAGGTAGTATCTTTCCTTATTTCATCTATCATATTTTCCTTACTCCATTGAGGACAATGAGAATTAAGTTGGGGATAGGAGAAAATGTTTCAAAAAAATTTTGAAAATATTTTGAAAATACTTTGAAAAATTCTAAAAAATTTTGAAAAATTATGTAGTGAAAATTTTAATAAATCATATGCCATGAAAGAAAGTCTTGAACAAAATAAAGTAGAAGAAGAGGTAATAGAATAAAAAGTATTTGCTAATGACTATAGTGAGTCAAGGAGTAGACTAGCTAGTCGACCTTTAACTATCTACTTAGGTCACCTAAAGGCTATAGCACTTCCATCACACATGCACACTAACAAGGTAATATAGGTATTCAATTATTACTAAAAATTGATAATTGATATACACCCCAATTAAAATAACTTGAACTTGAAAAAAGAGCTACCTGTTTGAAAATAAAATTATAAAAAAAAGGCAGTTCTAAATATTGGTTTTCGCTAAATAACTGGGCACCCACCTAAGTAAGCATTGTTGTTCACATCAAAAAGTGGGTAGTGCAAAGATGTTGCTGATAATTTAAAAAAAAATATTCAGGTGGTGTGAAAGCTACCTCAAATCCTATGCTTAATTTGGGAGTGTATAAAAAATTGACAAAAGTAGGTGATAAGCAAAGATACAAATATTCTTTATAAGCTAGTACCAAAATGCTATGTTAGTCTTCACAAATACAAGTTCTATAGATCTTTAGATAAATTTAAGAAAGTTTCTAATAGTACTGACTGCAAAATTTACTTCAAAAATTTAATACTTAGTTAGTGATACTAGCTAATTTCTTTTAACTTTAATTCTAAATCTAATTTTGTAAGGAAAGATCTTAATGATACAAATTATAAATTAATGCCTATATTTTAATTGCATTGCTAAGGGATTCGTAATGAATAAGTTCATTGGTGTGATAAGACTATTAAATGTCCTAATTCAAGCATTAAAATAAATATTGATTGATCTTATTTCTTAAGAATCAATATTTTTATTAGCATTTTGTAGAAAAAGAGTTCATAGATAGAAAGAGCTCGATTTTTGAAATCCAACGGTACAAACGGTACTTAAATCAAAGTTGAATGACTCAAAATCCAAGAAGAAACCAACATGATCTAGTATGAATTTTAAAATAGCCAGTCTATGATGGACCTGCTACTCTGTTTACAGAAAGGGAGAATGGTCCATAGTAGCCATGATCTTTGGTCCACACCCTTCTCCATAGTGGACCTGCTGCTCTATTTACAAAAAGGGAGAAGTTCTTTCAGGTTTGACAAGAGTTGGTTATCTCACTTAAATGTGGTGGAGGTAGTTTATAATACTTAGCAATCACAAGGTTCCTTGTACAATGCTATTTTAATCTAGTTTTAAAACTCAGAAACACCAGAAGAGTTTTAAAAATCTGGTCATCTAAGAGGAGGTCCACTAATAGGCTCAAAAATCTAAACTCCTCTCCATCATTCAGCACCTGACAGAAAAGAAAAGATTAGTCAACTCTCATCTTTTAATAGAGAATCTCGAGATAATTGCAAAAAGGAACTCCTTCAATTATATCAAGCAAAGTATATATTAGAAGCAATATACTAAAATGTAGTATTTATATGAAGCTGATAACAACACCGCATTTTTTCACAATATGCTAATTCTCGAAAGAAAATAATTGGATCACAAATTGGATCCAACATGTACGAGAAACCTTCGATCTCCAACAAGGTTTATCTTATGCATCGTTTGTTCAACTTGAAGATGAGCGAAAGTGCATCTATAATCGATCATATCAATGAATTTAATATGATCACTAGTTAGTTAAGTTTAGTTGACATTAGCTTCGAGGATGAAGTTTGTGCCATAATCCTGTTATCTTCTTTGCTCGAGAGTTGGGGTGCAACTGTGACAGTGGTGAGTAGTTCATGTGGCTCGAGCAAATTGAAGTTTGAAAAGGTCCAGAACCTGATTCTCAGCGAAGACATCAGGAGAAAAGAAACCAAAGAGAACTTTGGCTCAGCCTTGGTCACTCAAGAAGACAGAGGAAGAACTATATAGTGCAACAAAGACCATAGGAGATCCAAATCCAAGCAGAGAAGCTAGTCAACATCGAAGGGTGATCGCTATTAGCACTGCGGCAAGAAGGGGCATACCAGAAAGAACTGCTGGGCAAGGAAGAACAAGGAATAGAATAAAGAGTCAATGCAACGATTGAGATAATTGAAGATGCATTGGTTTTTAGCATGGATAGTCCGATAGAGTCTTGGATCCTAGACTTTGGAGCTTCGTTTCACTCTGCCTCACAAAAGGAGTCTATGCATAACTACATTGTCGGAGACTTCGGAAAGGTTATCTTGTAAATGATAAGCCTTTGGATATTGTGAAAAAGGGTGATATACACATCAAGATGCCAGATCAATCAATTTGGAAACTCAAGAATATCAGACATGCCCCAAGATTGTAAAGAAACCTGATATCAGTCAGGCAGCTAGATTTAGAGGGGTACATTACAACTTTCATTGGTGGCTCTTGGAAGATCACCAAAGGTATGATGGTGATAGCACGAGGAAGCAAGTTGGATATCCTATATACGACTAGTAACACTAGAGATGCAGTGGCACTGGCATAGGCAGACTCAAAGTTGTGGCACTATAGGCTAGGTCACATGAGCAAGAAAGGAATGCAAGTACTGTTGAAGAAGGATAAGCTACCGGGTTTAAAGATGATAGATATTGATTTCTACGAGAATTGTATTCTTGGAAAGTAGAAAAAAGTCAGCTTCTCCAAGATTGATAGGGCACCAAGATCAAGAAAGCTAGAGCTTGTACACATCGATATGTGGGGGTCCCTCCCGGTTGCATCCTTTGGAGCTTCGTGATACTATGTGACCTTCATCGTGACTCCACCAGAAAGATATGGGTTTATTTTTTATAGAATAAATATGATATATTTGGCACTTTCAGGAAGTGAAAAAGCTTGGTAGAGAATGAGTCCGGACAGAAGATAAAGTGCTTGAGATCAGACAATGAAGGTGAGTACGATAGCACCGAGTTCAAGGAATTCCGTACAACCAATGAGATCAAGATGGAGAAGATAGTTCCAAGCATGCCACAATAGAACGGGGTAGCTAAGTGCATGAACAGGACCTGAATAAGAAAGCCAGGAGTATGAGACTCCATGCTGGATTGCCCAAGATGTTTTGGACTAAGGCAGTTAGCACTGCTGCCTATCTGATCAACAGGAGTCTCTTAGTCTTCCTTGAGTACAAGCTACTAGAAGAAGAGTGGACAGGAAAGTCAGCAAGTTTATCTCACCTGAAGGTCTTTGGCTATCTCCTACGTACACGTCAATGTAGAGAAGAAAGATAAGCTTGATGCAAAGTCAGAGAGGTGCTTCTTCATTGGATATGGCACTAATGAGTTTGGTTACAAGCTTTGGAGTGAGAAGGATAGGAAGATCATCAGGAGTAAGGATGTGGTATTCAATGAAAGAAGCCTATACAATGACCAGAGTGTTCCAGATTGAGCAAGACATGTAGACAAGGAGAAAGAACAAGTAAAGTTGGAAGAGATCATGGAGAAGGATATTGCCGAGGGAGTAAGAGATCCTGAACCTGAGCCAGAGATACCTTAGCTGAGAAGATCTACAAGGATCCCGAAAATCACGTGTAAGATATTCACCCTCCTTGCATTACCTACTGTTGATAGATGGAGGGAGCCCGAGTGCTTTGATGAAGCCATGGAGAGTGAGGATTCAGTCAAGTGGGAGCTGGTGATGAAGGACGTGATGCAATCCTTGATAAAGAATAAGACATGGGAGCTCAGCACACTACCGGAAGGAAAGAAAGCACTGCACAACAAGTGGGTCTAGAAGATCAAGGAAGAGCACAATGGCAGCAAGAGGTACAAGGCAAGGTTAGTTATGAAATGCTTCCAACAAAAAGAAGATATTGATTATATTGAGATCTTTTCTTCTGTTGTTAAGCTCTCTACAATAAGGATTATTCTAAGTATAGTAGCTTATGAAAAATTATACTTAGAATAACTTGATGTTACTACTTCTTTCTTGCATGATGAGATAGATGAGGATATTTATATGCAGCAGCCGGTTGGCTTTATAGCCCCTGGTAAAGAAAACTGGTATGCAAGTTGAAGAAGAGCTTGTATGGTTTGAAACAGGCTCCCCGGTTATGGTACAAAAAGTTTGATAAATTCATGACTAACAGTGATTTTGCAAGGTGCCAAGAAGATCATTATTATTACTATAAGTCATTTGATGGCAGTTTCATCATTCTACTCTTGTATGTTAATGATATGCTGATAGCTGGACCGAGCATGCAGGCGATCGAAAGATGGAGCTGTCAAGAGAATTTGCAATAAAGGACATGAGCATAGCAAAGTAGATACTTAGGTTGAGAATTGAAAGAGAGATAGGGTAGCAGGTACATGAAGCTGGTTTAAAGTAATTACATTGAAAAGGTGCTGGATAGGTTCAACATGGTAGATGCAAAGCCTATGAAGACACCTTTAGCCATGCACTTCAAGCTTTCGAAGGAACATTCACCCAAGGTTGATGATGAGCTAAAGACAATGGCCAGTGTTCCGTATCTTTATCAGTCGGTAGCTTGATGTATGCGATGGTTTGCACAAGGCCAATATTGTACATGCAATGGGAGCTATGAGAAGGTACATGGCAAATCTGGGCAAGCAACATTGGAAAGCTGTCAAGTGGATCCTAAGATATCTGAAAGGTACTAAGGATGTTGGCTTATATTACCGGAGAGGCAGTCAGACTTTACAAGGCTATATTGATGCAATTTAGGTGGTGATGCCGACACGAGGAAGAGCACAACATAGTACATGTACACCGTTTGCAGGATGTCGGTGAGCTAGGTCTTGCAGTTGCAGAAGATCATAGCTCTTTCTATTACCAAGGCAGAGTACATTGCAACCACAGAAGCTAGCAAAGAGATGATTTAGCTACTGACGTTGCTGATAGAGTTGGGTAGAGAGCAAAGCTGCAGTGTTTTATTTTGTGATAGTCAGAGTGCTATCCATCTAGCGAAGAACCCGATGTTCCATGCAAGAACGAAGCATATACAACTAAGATACCATTTTATCAGGACACTGCTTGAAGATGGATGTCTGTCACTGGAGAAGACCCAAGGATCGAAGAATTGATGGATATGCTGACAAAGACAGTCACTGCAGAGAAATTGGGACTATGCATGGCCTTAATTGGCCTCTGGAGCTAGTTGATTGGAGGCGTCGCACAAAATACTGACCTATTTTATTTTTATTTTTCTTTGAAAGTTTACTTTTAATATTTCAGGTGAATGTATGATTGGGTGTCTAAGTCTTCAAGTTGGAGAGTTGTTGGGTGTAGAGCCATATCCACCCAAGGAGATCCCAGAAAGCTCAAAGCCTAAGTAAGTGAGAAGAAAAGAAAAAAATTGCTCCTTGGCCCACCAGACCAGACCCGGCCCAGACCCACGCACGTGGCCCAGACGTGGGCCACACGGGCGCATGGCCAGGCCTGGTGTGCGGGCATGCGGCCCAGTCCCAAGCACAGTCCTGCACACATGTGGGCTCAACCAAGCCGCTGGTGGCCTGCATAGAGGCATTTCACGCGGCTCACGCGTGGTCCACGGCTTCTGAGACATTTTGGACCATCGGATATTGATCCCGAGTGAGATCAGGCTTGATCAGGGGCTCTTTGACTTGATTCAGACGCGGTTTGGATGGTTTGTCATCCTCTTTTCAATAAAGGATGCCAAAGAACAACAGAGAGAGAAGAATAGAGGCTAGGGAGAGGATTTTTGCAACCAGAGAAGTGGTCCAAGGGTTTTCCAAGAGTGAAAACAAGGGGAAGAAAGAGAGAGAGAGACAGAGGGAGGGCAAGAGTTTCTCATGTATTGTTTTATTCTTTCCTCTTTCTTCTTATTGGGCGGGTTTGCATCTCGAGAGGGTTCTTTATTATAAAGACTTCCTGTATTCTTTCTTTATAGTGGAGATCTGATCCTGTGCGACCATGGATGTAAGAGCAAAAGGCTTCGAACCACGTAATCCCTATGTATTGCTTGGGCTTGTGTCTTTATTTATTTTTTAGACTTTCTTTTTCGTTTCTTCTGCAAACTTTCTGGCATCCCACTATGCACCACATCCTAACAAATACAAATAGTGTTACTTAATATTATTTGATATCTTCTTTCATTTAAAAAAAGACCTATTATATTGGCAATGAATGATAATTAAGGATTAAAATATTTCAATGGAAGGGGTGCATAAAATAATAAAAACTTGAAGAAATCAAAGATGCTAGTATGTTTAGCTTTGAGCCAGATAAGCCCAGGCCCCGATGAATTTCTATAGATGGTTTTATTTTAGCATTTCTGGAAAATTATTTCTCTTAATATTATCTCCTTCTTCCATTAGCTCTATGAAAAAAATGATGATATCTCTTTGTTGAATTATGCATATTTTTCCTCATCCAAGAAAGGAAGTAGCCTCTTGCCTTGCAGATTTTAGACCAATTAGCTTGATTCATTCATGTATTAAAATCTTTGCTAAAGTGCTTGCTAATAAGTTGCAACTGCTAATGAATTTGCTTATTAAGCCTTTCCAAATGCTTTCATTAAATGGAGGTATATTCTTGATAATGTCCTCATTGCTCATAAGATCATCCATCATTGCAAAAAGTTAAAAATTGATAGGGCATTGTGTAAGCTTGACTTCTAGAAAGCTTTTAACAAGCTTGATCGGGATTATCTCTTGAACCTTCTCCTCCATAGAGGCTTTCTTCCAAATGGTGTGAGTGGATTTAAAACATTAATTCTTTACTCTTTAAGGTAGCGCTTTGTGCTAATGGTGAGTCTGGCTCCTGGTTCTTGTAGAAGAGGTGTATGGTAAGGAAATCCCTCATCCTTGTATCTTTTCCTTGCCATTGATCGTCTCTCGAGACTCATTGCTAAGGTGGAATCAGCTAGTCTTTTACAAGGTATTGAGGGGGTTACGATCCTGCAATATATATGTTGATGATACCTTAATCTTTGCTCAAGTTAGGAAGAGATTTTCTATATCTTGAAGATGATTTTATATTCCTTTAAACTTATCTTGGGCTAGCTATCAATTATTCTAAAAGTGAGGTGGCTTCTATTGGACCTATAACCTTTTTAGGTCCTATTTTTGCCTCTTGGCTTATTGCAAGTACTATTCTTTGCTAAAAAAGTATCTTGGTCTTCCCCTCAAATTAGGTAAACTCCACAATGCTGACCGGCAACCTTTAATTCAAACTTTTGAAGCTCGATTAGCCTCTTAGGAGGGGAAACTGCTATTATTTGAAAAATGATTAACTTTAGCGAACTATATGCTTTCTTCTATTCCAACCTACTTCCTTTCTATTCATAAATTGTCACATTGGTTTGCACGCAACTTGACAAAATTTACAACAACTTCTTTGGGATGGAGCTGATTCTATGAGCAATTTTGTTTGCACAGTTAGCTAGAGAAATGTATGCCTTTCAAAAGATGAAGGTGATCTAGGGGTCAAGGATCTTAAACTCTTTAATGAGTTGCTTCTAGCTAAGGTTGGAGATTCTTTTCTAATAATTCTAGCCTCCGGAGAAAAAGTATTTGCTATTTTATTTTAAAAGATTTAAAATATTATCATGTTAGAGACTGGGGCCTGTGTTCTAGGTTGTGGAAAGACATTATTGCCTCTCTTTCACCAATCTGGAATCGGTGCAGGTATATGGTTGGTAACGGGGCTGACACTTCTCTCTAGTATGATCCTTGGTTATATAATTTCTCTTAAATAGCTGCTTTCTGATCTCTATGGAGTGTTATTGATATAAATTTGGGTACGTCCCTCAAGATTTTCACAAGGCACGACTAATGAAGAGACCTTATCATCATGGTAGAAAAACATTCGTATAATATTATGATGATTAACCCTGATCAATAGAGTACACCAAGCAAGCATGCTAACCAAGATTTCATAATATTGGTATAGTTTGGATGAAGATTAGGAATGGATTATGTGTGTTGGACTAAGAGTGGGGGTGGCAGTTAAAAAATTTTCTAACTCTAGAAAGATCTACCTTAATCCTTTCTTGGGTATGATGTGTCTTGACATTATCCCTTCATGATGGCACTTTATCCAAGTTAACTTTAAGTTTGTCTCCATACATCATTTTAGGATGGTAGATAGATTTGGAGGTAATCCTTGAAAGTGTGCCAAATATAGAAGAATCAGTTATAAAGTTCTCAAGATTGTGATCCCTCATTTTAGAGATGTCCCGTCTAATAGCTTTTTTATGCATCTTTAGAACACCGACTATTTGGTCTTCCTAATTAGGGATCATTGATAAGGTGTCAGTAGGTGTGACAGAAGTGGCTTTAATTCTAGATCCAATGGTGATTCTAACAAGGAAGCTATTGGGGGGCTATTTGTCTCATATTGTTTAATCCGAAGTAGGTAGTATTAAAGTATGATATATCTAGTAGGTTACTCATCTCTGTGATATATCCATCTATATAAGGTTATCTATCTTGAAATGAGCCAGATCGGGATCTAACAATTTTTAGGGATGAATTAGAAGTATGGCTTCCCCTATTGTATTTTGTTATGTTTCTTGGAAAGTCTCGATTAATTCTACCATGTCATCTATTTATTCTTCCTTCTCGTAATAAAAAGTGGATGATTTTAGGGCACTTGGAAAAGGGGCCATAAGTGAGTAGGATGATGATGGAAGTGGTTCATCCCACTAGTTTAATTTTTTTTTATATTTCTACCTTAGTCAAACTATCTATATTGGTCTCTGTGATGTTGCAGTGTTATTCCATAACCAGTTCATTTCCAAGAGTTATGGTCGATTATTCAGAAAAAATGAAAGGATCATTAAGATTGTCAACTTGGTAGTTACTCTTGGACTGACTAGGCAGTACTCCTTCCCCTTCCCTATCAACTTCAATTAATAATCAATCAGTTTGATTCATAAGCTTATCAATAGATTGCTATCAAGCATGATTAGTTATTGAAATTGAGCAAACTTATCAACATCTAGGTTGGTCTATTGGAGAGGTGGGTTCTAATCATTTATTCTATCCAATCTATTACTTGTAGGACCTTCTTCTCGAATGATAAGCTATAAGAAGTAAGAGAAGGTTGATAATATGGATAGGGCTATTCATAATAATGTTCATCTACGAATGAAGGTTTTTGTAGTATCGAGATAATCACTGGATGTTGTTGCCACAAAAAATTTGGTTGAACCCCCCAACCAGGTTATAAGTGTTAAAGTTTAGGTTCTTTTCTAATTTGTATGTCATATGAGTTTGATCTTAATAAATCTGGTCATACCTAGACTCAAAAAATTGGTACACGGCTGAGCATTTACTCACAAAGTGAGTCGGGCTCGAATTATGGAGCATGCCTGCTATGTAGGAAGAAAGGATGGAGTGGAAGAGCATCTAAATAGCCAGTAGATGATCTAATTTATTGGACAAGGCATCCAGTTTACTATCTAATGTATAGGATAACTTCTTCACTCTGCTATTGAGATCCATGTTCCTAGCACTGCTCTAATTCATCGGATTGTTTAGATAGTTTTGAATATTTAATTAAAGATCCTAGATTATAGCAATCATCTTCTAAGTTTTTTTTATTATTATTATTTTAAAGAGGAGGGAAAAGAAGAAAAAAGAAAGATAGAGAAGAATTCTAAAGAGGAGGACCTAAGGAATCCTAGAGCTATGAGAGATAGAGAAGATTATTAGTTAAAGTTCTATATTAATTACAATCAAGTTAGCATACAATGGACTCTCTATCCTAGGGTTCCCTAATTCTAGATAGCTTCTAATTGTTCCAAGGTTATCTTTGAGCTTTCCAAGTCAGACATTAACTAGCCAACTAGCCAGGTAAGGGTAAGGTCGATGGGGGTCCCCTCATTGCTTTTCTTAAATACCAAATAATTGACCAGGTCAAACAGTGAAACCAATTAAAGAACCACCTTCCTTCAAAGCTACATCATCCTTGAACCCCTTTCATAGATACCAGCTAATCAGCTAATCCTAATCCAGTCCAACTCTTAGGATTCCTTATCTTAGTGAGCTCGAAAGTTCTTAAAGGTCAACGTCTAATTGATTTAATTATAGGCTTAAGATAATGCAATATGAGGGTGGTGATTTGTAGGCCAAGGAAGGGTAATGAAATCCCTACCTTATGTTGTTTTAGGTTTAGTGCCCTTGAGATATTTTATGAAATATGCAATGCATAAAAACATATCCAATACAAGTGATAAGTTTTTAAAATTTAGTTAGTTTTTCTATTTTAATTAAGTGTTATACGATGTCCTTGTTGTCTTTTTATGTTATTCTTAGGTAAGCTTTTAATTTAGTTAATTAAGTATGAAAAAAAACTAAATTAGAAATGTAAGGATCAACTATATATAAAAAGCAATAAAAGAATTAAAAGCAGTAAATAAATTATGAACTAAATTTAAAAAAATATTTTTAAAAAAATCACAATCGTGCCTAGTGTCCCTAACAATGATGCCAAAATTTGATTGCTATCATGGACAGTCAAAAATAATTCATCAACTTAAACTCTATAGATAGAATGAGTCGGGATCGTATCCTTAGGGATCGAAGGGCTAAATTGTGATTGAAAAAGAATAACGAGAATAATTTGGTTTACTTGGAAAGGAAAAATAAAAAGTAAATAGAAATTAAACTATTCTAATAGTAGGATCTCATGATAGTATGTATCTTAGAGGTTGTAAGTCAATCTTGTAACTAACAAAGTTATATTTCTTTTATAATTCAACTCAAGAGAATACCTATCTTTTCTCGGCATGCCCCATATGTAATAGATCATGGCGCATCTCTAGAAAGTATAAAATATATCTCTTTTACAAAATAATTATAATTAAGCTTAAAAAAGACCTATCTTCCCTCGGCATGTCTCGTATCTATAGATCATAGTATGTCTCTAGGAAGTACTACGTGTTCAACTTTCTTCCCTTGGCATGCCCTATATCCGCAGATCATAGCGCATCTCCAGGAAGCAAGAGTTGTCCTTAATCCTAATTTAATATGAAAGTATAACAGAATGCTAATAAAAGAAAACAAATAAATAATTTATAACTAAATGCATAATCTTTTATTGCATATAAAAATAAAAAAAAATACAGGAAAGGTGTAGAACAAAAGAACCACTTTGCTTTGTTACAAGATCTCCTTCCCCTCCCAAGATTTCTACACTAGTCGTTTGTGTTGATCCCTTCCTCTCCCTTTATGCAAAGGCTCTAGAGGGATTCTAGGGAGTGATACCTCCAGGTAAAGGTACAGGAGCCTTTTTATAGGTTGTCACAAGGAAAAGGTCTTCGTGTTTTTTCAGTATGGGACTAAAGAAAAGGGATACATAAAGGGCTAGGATTTTATTTTTCAAGCAATGGATAGTTAGATGGGTGCTAAACATGAAAGAGATGGAAAGAGGGACTCCGGCCTATCAAAAGAATCAAATTTCAGTTGAAGTGGGCTTCAGAATCCCATTATAATTTGTATTAGGTTGCCTGGCTTCTTTTTCTACTATTGGATCTTGATCGGAGGTTCAAAAATCAACTAATTTAGGCTTGATCACATTAGCATCAATGTAAGCTATTAGATTGCTTTTAGATATGTGCTTGTCCTCTTCCTTCCATCAATAAGTCCGATCGTTGTCGCCCAAAAGCCACCACTGGAACTTGGATCTTTGCGGGAACCATTGCTGGAACCTCCTTGTGCCTCGAGACCTGTTGTCAAAGTCCCCTCGAGCCACCATTGTCAGACCCATGGATCTTGTTGAAACCATGGGGCACTTGCCATCTTTTCTATGACTGCCATTTCTCTTGTCCACTCACATCTCATCATCGATCCTTCTTGATCGCTCAGGCAAAGAGCCTTGCCGGAGTCATCTTGCACCGCCACTGCCTCACTGGAATCCTTGTCACAGCTATTGCCATGAGCCAAGGATCACTTGGAATGACCATGCGCTAAGGTTGCCGGACTATGCATTATCACCGTCTTCGTTGCACTGTGGGCCTCACCATATGTCATGGGGTGGTCGCCGGCCATCACCATGGCCAGTGACACATTGACATCGCCCGTGGTCCACAAAGCTTAGCCATGGCCCATGATTAATGACAGTTATGAACCGAGTGGGTGTCCTATGAACCAAGCAACCAGTCCACCATGGACAACTGCTTTAAAAGTCATGCAACTTTTTAATGAATTTCAAACTTCGATTTTGGGCTCATTTTAAGTTTGATTTGTTTCGAACTTATTTCATTTGAACCATAAATCATTTTTTTTGCATTGGTAGTCTTCTTTTTTTAAATGATGTATAAAGTTTTAATTAAATAAGGATAATTTAATTCTTAAATTAATGCTTATATATGTATATAATGTAATTATCACTCTTCATGCCAAAGATTATAAAATGGAGATAGGTAGCCAAGGATAGAGTGTGAGTATCCAGAGGGCTTTTGGAAGATGTAATCGTGGTAGAAAACATTCGTAGCGACTAGAGGGTCTCCTAAGAGTTGAGAGTAAGGGATTTGAGTTTTTTTATTAAGAGAATTGTACATGATTAAAAGTGAGATTTTCAATTATAAGTATTTATTTTTTCATAGTAAAATCTTACATGCCCAATTAATTTATATTTTATTTTTTTTATTTTTTTTTATTTTCTTGCAACATCAACACTGATTATGATCCTGAGAATGGAGATATGTATTCCAAATGAGAGATTTTTCAAGCAAATGGTATCAATATAGTTGATACCATAATAACTGGTATCAGAGTCCCAGATTGTCCGTGTTGATCAAGATCGAAGATAGAGAAGATAGGCACAATCAGGTAGAGATCAACCAATTCAATGAAAAGAGTAATTTCTTTCTCTAGCAAGCGAGGGTGAAAGATGTGATGATCTAGCAAGGGTTAATCGATGCTCTTATATATAAGGAGAGACAGGCTACTATGGAGGACAAGACTTGGAAGCAACTCTAGATTCAAGCGATGAGCATAATTCACTTGTACTTGATGGATAAGATAGTAATCTATGTACTGAACAAGACTTTCCTGACGGTACTAAACGAAGCTCAAAAAGTTGTACATGGTAAAATCTCTCACCAACATGCTTTTTTTTGAAAATAATTATATCAATTATGGATAACCAAAGGATAGAGTGTGTAAGAGCAACTGAGCAATTTTTGAGAATCCTTATCAATCTTCTCAATATTGGCCAAGAAAGTTTAGGAGAAGACCAGAGTGCGGTCTTGCTATTATCACTATTACAATCCTCCAGTCCTTGGTAACTACTCTTCTAATATGGAAGAGTACTATTAAGATGGAGAAGGTGACTTTGGCATTACTCTAGAATGAGATTCTCAGGCAGGATAACCAAGCTTCGAATTCAAGTAGGAACTCAGTGTTGATAGTTTCTGGAGGAACTAAAGGTATAGGTGGAGTGACAGAGGATTATGAGGTGGGTGATCCGGTAGAAGGATGCAATAAGATCAAGTGCTACCAGTGCATGAGCTAGGGATTGTATCAGAGATTGGCCATAGCTTAAAGATCAAACAAGGCTATTATAGCGGGACCGAGGGTAGCAATGGTAACGGATACTACAATGATGCACTCATGGTATCCAATAAGGTATCTCCTTCTTTTGTAGATTTTAGATTCTACATATTCATATCATATTTGTTAAAGAGATGAGCTATTCAACTCTTTAAAAATAGAGGGTTCTGTCTAATTACCAATAGATCGAGCTATACGATCAAGGATATCGGGACAGTCATCTGAAGACACATGATGGGATAGTGAGGAAACTAGAGATCTGATATATACCTATTTTCAGTACAAATCTAATTTTACTAAGCAAATAAATTCAAACGACTACACATAGAGAGCCAATGATAGAGTTTTGAAGATTATCCATGGTATAAGGTCATCTTATGGGAAAGAAGTGAGGAGGGCACTATCTCTTGACAGAGAGTCAAGTGCGGATAGAGTCCCTGGTGTATATGAGCCTAGTGTAAGGTGGAACTCCGGGAGCAGGTGGATCGAGTATGATATGAGAACTTAGGAGGATAATGGGCGACATCGCATGGTAAAGTTTCTATTATCATAGGAGGTTTCTCTGGGCAGTCTCAGGTCAAGGTAAACATAATACATGATGAAGATGATTTGAGTAGCCAGACTTGACTCTCATATTTGCCCATCCATAAGAACAGGCATTTATCTCAAAGTATAGGACAAGATCTTTCAAGAGCACTCAAAGTCAGTGGAGACTAGACACCAAGTCGATGTAGAGGTTGTTGGACTAATGCCTCATGCCAACCTATGATGAGACCCAAATCGTTGCGGCCCACATGCATATGCACACAGCCATCCCAAGCCCAATCATAATTTCTCCTCCTAGCATGTGGCTTTTTTCCTGGTTCATGATGTACATGGACCACCAGTCCACAGAATGGGTTACACAGTCTATAGCACATAAATCATGATCTACAAAGAGAAAAGGTAGTCTAGGTGCCTCTCCTACATGATCTGATGATTGTGCATGATTTTGGGCAGTCAACACTGATCCGATGGCTAGAGTATGATCTAACCTAGTTTTGGACTTGATATGCATGATCTATAGTGCGATCAAGGTGATCAGATGGCTAGGAGTTGTTTTGCAGTCAAAATGAGAGTTAGAGAGCTATAGGACTCTATTTTAGATGTGATTTAGATTATTAGACTCCTAGTGAGATGCCTTTTATGTCAAAGGCTATAAAAATGGTGACAAATATTCAAGAATAAAGTGTGAGGATCTAGAGGGCTTCTAGAGGATATGGTAATGGTAGAAAAAGCCTGTAGGGACTAGAGGATCTTTTTGAGAATTAAGAGTGAAGAATTTGAGATTCTGTTGAGAAAATTGTATGAGATTGAGAGTTGGAGTTTTAAACTTGTAATTATTTTTCTCATAGTAAAGCCTTACATTCCAATTGATATATATTTATTTTATTTTCTCTCTTCTTCTTTCTCAAGCATTGACACCGACATCGTGATCCTAGAAATAGGGATTCGTATTCTGCATGAAATTTTTTTAAGCTAGTGGTATCTGTATAGTTGGTACCAAAATAGAAGCATGGCACCAGATAGCTCTGCCATGGGTAGAAACATAGTACTTGAGATTGCCAGTCATGAGTTAAAGTATGGCACTAAGAATAGCTACTATGCATGTTACCGAGAATAGCCTTGCTATGGACAAAAATGTGGTACTTGAGATTGCCACTCATAGCTGAAGTATAATCGTAATTAGTCTAAGATTTCAAAGATAATGGTTGATTAATTTGAATCATATTAATGAGATGGGATAATATAACATGAAACCATAATTAAGTAAAATATATTTTACTTAATGACGTGTAGATATTACTTTTCAATAGTCGAATGTTTGGTGTTAACTGATACGTGTTTTTGCATATATCGATATTGAGTTATTTTGATCACTTGATATGAAATTTTGAGATTTATATTCTATTTGATATTATTTATATATTTTTTAATATATTATATTATATTTATGTGATTGTTTGGAGATTCTTACTAGGCTATAAAGTTTATACCCATACTTTCCTTTCTTTTCAAAGTTGCGTAGGATATTTAAGCTTGGCTATAGATTGGGATCATGGGTGAAAGATGAATAGACAGAGAATCTTTAATATCAATCGGATGAATGAAGGATGACTGCATTTATAATTATACAAGTTATATTATTTTCTTTATATTAGGTATTCTCTTATGAATTGTGATTAATAAAATATTCTTAAAAATTAAAGTTACGATGGATTTTTAAGGCATTGCATGATCTCTAAGGCATATTTTAGGATTCGTGTAGTCGATCGTGTAGCCGATCCTAGTACTGGGTTCGGACTGTGATAGAATAGTATCGAAGCTTAGGTTATGATCACTTGAGATTATGATATAGTGACTAGAGACATGGTAGAAGTAATAGAAATAAATATAGAGTTTAGATTTTAGATCATTAGGTATTATGATACAATGTGTGCATAAAGTCTGACATATGAAAAGTACAAAATGCTATATGATCTTGTCTATGATCTCAGTGATAAGTTGACTTAAGATAAGTACAAAAAGACAAAATAATTTATATTTGAACATGATTAGTAAGCATATAATGGACATAAAAGAACTAGATAAGATAAGTCTTTGCTTTTGATAAGTGGGTTTTGACCCGAGTGTCGAAATGCTAGCCTGGAAGCATAGTGTGTTATACTATTAGATTATGTTATGCTGTGCATACTTATTCAATTATTATATGAAGTCCTAAACTTGATATGGATGTAAATTATAATAGCATGCTAGTTTTGTTATTAATTATTTGGTTGTAAATTTTGCAACTACTGCAAGAATATATTTAGGGTGTAATTTATAAAAGAGTTTACTGATATTAGAAAGGATAATTTTTTGATAAACCTGTATATGGATTATAATTGAAAATATGTAGGAAAAAACATGTTTGGGATAATGCATAGATTATAACTTTCTATCGATGGATTAGATTATATTATGTGGACATGGCATACACTCTTGGTGGAATCTTTGATAATTTATATTAGCAGTTTTGGATCAAATTACTTGATTTTCCATATATTTGTTGGAGACTCTTGGATGCGTTAAGATCCAATAAATATTTAAACTCATAAGCAAATCTATGGCATCTCATTACTGTTGATCTATTTGAATTGAGAAATTGGTTTTGGAAGACTTATATGTTTTAGCTTATGAGAGATAATATTTCAAGTGGTTTGTTAATTGATGCTAAGAATTATGTATGATGGCTCTATGAGTAATAATATAATTGATCATACTCATAAGAATATTGACTTAAAACTATTTAATTAGTTAAAGTTAACCTTCTAAGAGAAAATTGATCTAAATTATCTAATTACATTATCAAAAAAACTATAATTGATTTAGGCTTGGACTAGGATTATTAATGTCTTGAAAGGATGGTGAGATTTATGCAAGGGTTTCATATATGAAAAGTGCATAGAGGTTTAATATTGATGTAGTACACTTGAGACATGGCAAGGACAAAAGAACTTAAAAGTTTTTCCTTTTGAAAGATTGGATCTTTTAGATTCTAGTATAAAGTGATATTTTTGTCAGAAATTCATTTAATAAAATTAAAGAATCTAATAAATTTATATCAGAGTGTCCAACAAAATATAGTGATTTAAATTATTTCGAAGCTAGTTAAAAACATTAATTCTTTGATTTGGAAGGTATTAAGATAAAAAACTGAATGAGTAAGGGAGGACTTTTGCGATGATGAAAGCATAATTTTATTGATATTTTAACTAATCTAAATATAGCTATATAATTTTGAGCAGTAGATATTCTCCTATTGTAGTCAATGCTAGGAAGAACCTTGTACATCTCAAATTTAGTGTCAATGGATTAATGATTTTTTGGTACACTTAGACCTAATATTATGATATAAATCTTCTTCTAGATTTAATACCATTACTTTATTTGCTTGAAGGGTTGGAAGTTTTTCTAGGATAGAAGTCTAACTATTAAATTATGGGGGAAGCTAAGAAAAGAAGGTAGAATGTAAATCATGAAAGGTGTTCGATGCTCAAACTTTTTTTGTGATTCTAGTAGATTGGGATGATTATGACTTCTATGTGACATTAATCAAGAGTAATAAATTTTATGGATAAAGAATTATATATTATAATTCAAGGTTAAGATGTTATGTTTTTTTTGAAAGAGATTGAAAGAATCACTATATATTATGGATGGTGATGATTAAAATGGAGATACCATATAATTTTATTATGTTAAGATCTTATAAAGAGAGCATTCTAAGAGGAGGATTATTTGAAAGCTTGAGGATAATGTTAAAGTTGGGTATTTCCTAAGTTTGGGCCATTATAATTTTTTTTATAGAATTAATCAAAGATAATAATTATCTTGACATCAAAAGGATAGTATTCTTTTGAAATAACTCAAGAAATTCGATACATATTATGGATGGAATTGATTGAGTTATTAGATGATATGATCTTATAAGGCAAGACACTAAAAGACAAATTAATTGGGAGATTGAGGATGACATGAGAGTGGCTACTTTTAAAGTTTAAATCTCAGCAAACTAATTTTGATAATGAAATTATTTTAAGGGAAGGAGAATGTAAAGCCTAATCATTTTGGTCCAACCCATTAGTCCAAATGAAAAAAAAGGATGGGAAGGAAAATTGCAATAAGAGTCTTCCTCTTCTCTGACTCCATCGGAGTAAAGAAGTCTAGGGTAATCCCAAAACCCTAAGAATTGGCCTAAAAAAGGATCCCCTGTCACTTAAGCCACCCCACCCCAAACCATATTTGTTGTTGGTGAGGAAAGCCTCCGATTACCTTTAATTTCGATGGCAAATCTTTGAGGTTTTTTTGATAAATTGGCTACGAACCCTACCAGAACCAAGGTTAGCTCAATCTCCTCCTTCTCTTTCTTCCAGTTGCTATTGAGATGGGTTGCTATTGAAATTGGACCGGTGAATCACCAAACTTTTTTAGAAGAAATTATCTACTTTTTCCTATTTCCTTTCTTTTCTCCATTGATTATGGTGCCATTGGTCATAGTTGAACACTCGACCACGACCTCGAGATTGTGCTGCCATGGGCTGCAGCCGTGGCCACCCTTTTCTCGATGAAATCTCTTAGGATTCTGGAAAAAAGAGGACTCAAAGGAATCCCTTATTCTAGCCGAATGGTAGAAGAATAGAAGAAAAAAAGAAAAAAAAGAAGTGAAGGAAGAAGGAAAAAGAGGAAAAAAAGAAAAAAAAAGAGAAAAAAAGAAAGAAAAATTTTCTCTTTTTCTCTCTCCTATCTCTTTCCTCTCTTTGATTTCTCACTTTACATTCTCTTTTTATGTTCTCTCTCTAAAAGTTTCTCTTTTCTAAGAATTAGAGAAGTTAAGAAGATGGAATCAAGGGATTGGTGGGTAGGTCTTTGATAAACCTTGATGGAAGGTGGTTCTAGATCAATAATCGTTATATCATTAAATTTATTTAATAATATTAAAATTGATTATGTAAGAGGATAATTTTTCAAACAGGAGGATTCAAGCGAGTTTCTTAGTATCTAGGTCGATGATCCGGGTGCAGGTTGGTATCTGGCACATTAATTTGTCACTAGTAGAGATAAGGATTCTTGGACACGATCACTAGTTATATATATATACACTGCATAATTTTGATCCTTGGACATGAGTATTGGCATGTATGATTATTTATGTAATATGATTTTGATTTCTATAATGGATTTTTATAATTACCGGTATGATTATTTATATTTTTTGTATAATATGTTTATATCAAACATGATTGTTTTTCGGATAGTTTGGATCATCATGCTAGCTATTAGAAATCTTGAAGAAAATATAATTTAACACATTATTTTCTATATGTTTGTAATTTGATAAATTGATAATAAAGAAAAAGGATGTTTGGACTAGCCATGTTAAACTGAAATTACCAATCATAGGCTAAAGCATGGTACTAAGAATAGCTACAATGCACAGAAGCATCATACTGAGAATAACCCCGCCACGGACAGGAACATGGTACTTGAGATTGCCACTCACAGGCTGAAGGCTAACATTGAGAATAGTCATTATGAAAAGAAGCATGGCACCGAGAGTAGCCCTACCATGGGTAGAAATGTGATAGTTGAGATTACCGGTCATAGGCTAAAACATGGCACTGAAAATAGCCACCATGGATAGAAGCATGGCACTGAGAATAACCTCGTTATGGATAAAACATGGTACTTGAGATTGCCAATCATGGACTAATGCGTGATCATGATTAGTCCAAAAGCCTCAAATAAATGGTTGATTGATTCGAATCACGATAATAAGATGTAAAACCATAATTAAGTAAAACGAAGGTTTTATTTAATAATATATATAATATATTACTTTTGAATAAGTCGGATATTTGATGTTAACTGATGTATATTTTTATATATATCGATATTAAGTAATCTTGATCACTTGATATGAGATTTTGTGGTTTATATTATATTTGATATTGTTTACTATTATTTTAAATTATATTATATTATATTAGTATGAGTATGTAGGAATTTTATTGAGTTATAAAACTTACGTCCCTATTTTCCTTCTCAAAGTTGCACAAGATTTTCAAGCTTGACTATGGTTTGGGTTCGTAGATGAAAATATGAATATATAGATAGTCATTAATATCAATAGGATGACTGAAAAATAATTAAGTTTATATTATATATTTATTTATTTTTTATATTAGATATTTTTTTATAAATTGTGATCAAAAATAATATTCTTGAAAATTAAAATCATAATAAATTTAAAAATCTTGTATGATTTTTAGAACATATTTTAAAATTCGTATGGCCAATTGCGTATCCAATGCAGGTGCTAGATTTGGAGCGTGGTAGCCTAGCTCTATTCTGGCTTGTTTCTAATTGAATAACTAAAATTAGATATGAGTTGAACATGAGCAATGGCTGATAATGGTTCCCAATTTCACATATCGGGCTTTAGTTCTAACTTGGGTCATTTTGGGTTATCCATTTGATCCTGATTGCATCTCTTTTACAGGAATCACGCTAACCTTATCTATCAAATCCTATTTTTATTATTCTTATCAGCTAATTTATAAAATCATTTAAATAACTAATATTAAAAATTTGACACAAGGAGGGTAAAATTAAAAAAACAAAAACCACAAACAACAACACAGGCGGATTTTTTGGATTGAGTTCAGTTATAAAACCTCCAACAAGTGCTGAGATTTGTTTGTACCCACTCTTTTGGGATGCTTGGATTCACGAGTCGGTCTTCTGGGACCTGGTTGAGAGTAGCCAATCCATTATATGTTAGACCCTTCTCTCTTCGCTACTGAGGAGCGTTGTAGGTGAGACGACTTTTTGTTTTCCCAGAGAGAGACAGAGGGAGACGTGCCGAATGCTTGCAAGCATTAGACATGAAGCCTTTTTACCTCTTTAATCTCACTTCAGAACCCCAGAATAGGAGGTTCGCTTCTCGCTTCAAATGGAGCTATAGCTGGAGGAACAATTAGTTCATATCCTTTTCTTATGGCAGCTTCAGTAAAAGGCATGGGTGAGATCCTGAAGTTAAAACTACGATGGAGAATGACTATGCACAAGAATTTTTAGAAATATTCAAACTGCAGAAACAGAAGGTTCGATCCCCATTTCAACAAGATTATGGCGTTCAGATTATACAGTCAGATCAATCAGCAAGCAAGAATTACTGGTCTATTCATTCTTCTTTAACTTGATATTTCCCTTTGGTATTTGCTCAGAACACTCTTGTCGAGCTTGCCAAATTGACTCTGCAGCTGCCCAAGAAAGTTGGACACAAGATCATCAACTTGGTCTTCATATTTCTCATAAAGCACCGGCAGAGTGTGAGCACAAACAAATCCTGCATTGAATCAAAATGAAATAAGAATTTTAATATTTTCTTCTCCAATCAGATAATATTGATGCTGTTTAGCCTCTGCAACTATTCGAATCCACAAGCTCACCAATACACAATTTCTTTAACTAAAAATTTCCTTGTGCAAAATTTAACATATGGTGACATGTCTTAATGTTATGGTTACACAAGGGCATTTCCAAGAAAACTACTTATCATGGCCATACTTAATATTCCATCTTGTTTTTGCAGAAGATTAAATTCCAAGTTATACGAAAATGAGACTGCATTCTGCAAGTGATACCTAGCAGGAAACCAGATTCATAAAACCTGATAAGGTAGCTTCCCTGTTTTGTGTAAGAAACTTTCCTATTATTTGTACGCATCAATTGCCTACAAGCTTGACTACCGAAGACTGATAAAATGGAAAACGAGTAATATAAAATAAGGAGGGTATATCCTCACCAATATAAAAAACAGTCAGGAAATTGCACCAGCTTCCTATCACAGCAGCAGCCCACAAACTTCCAACAACCTGAAAAGAAAGCTTCCATTTTAAGCTTCGAACAGCTTTGTTTAAATATGAACACAATGTCAAAAAAAAAAAAAAAATCAAGCCAGAAATTTAGAGGGAGAGGAGAATAATTAGCAAACTTAGGGTCAAAAACAAGTGGAATTGCTAGTATCATGTAAAGCAACCATGCTTCCTCTCTCTCTCTCTCTCTCTCTCTCTCTTTGTGGGGTGGGTGTTTGGGTAAAGATGATTTTTGGTCTCAAATTTAAAATGATAAAGGTGAAAGTGTTTCAAACCACAGATGAAAGAATCAGGCACTTTTAGGTGATTGCTAGAATTGTCATTACATCCACTACATCAACGATGGTAAGAAAAGAGAGAAAAATAATAATAACATATATGCAGGGACAATTAATGCTATTATTAGAGAGACATAGGATGGAAAACAAAATTTCCATATCAGATTAAGAAAAGATAGCTCCTAGTATGTCTTAAAAATTACAATTATAAATGATGTTTCCTTCTCTGAATTTGAACTTATCATCCACTTCTGTTGTCGCTAGTATGACAACTGTACCAAGGTCCTTTGGCTACTGCTATGTTTTAAATTTATTTTCAAATATTACTTAGCCAAAGAGATTACAATACAGAATGCTATATTATATTTGTCAAGGTTCCAATTGCGATATTGGACTTCGTACCAATGCCCAACCAGTACACCTGGTAATATACATCCATAGCAACACTCAATGCACAAGACATGTCAAGTCTCGATACCCTACCAGTATGGTGTGGCAATACCCTGCACCAAATGGTATGTTCCAAATTTCAAAACATGATATTCATAATAATCAATTAGGCACCACCTCTCTACCTTCTCTAATAACTTTAGCTGAACCATCAGCTGATTCCAATCAAATTATAAAGACCATTAAACTGTAAATATCCAAAACTTGGCAATTCCATCAAACATCCTTATAACAAGTTTACGGACTGCCTTCATAAACATTCAGCCAGTTCTTTAGGATGTCAGCCATCATAACCAGCATAGCTATGTGGAAATAAAATTGATTTGTCCTATTTTTGTTTCCCCATGTTTTTAGGCCTCTCATCCTTTTCAGGAGTTGTAAAGTGGCTAGCCACCTAAAAGGAATATAAGGAACTCTAAAATCATATGTGGGATCAAACTAACTACATTCATGACAGATCATGTTTCCTTTTTTTTTTTTGTGTTTTCTCCAGTTCTCAAAGTGTATCATTTTTATTTTTAAATTTGTTTACAAATTCCAACAACCTTGTTGAATACCATCCCACTTCTATTATTCTCTAATAGCATTTACATCGCCAATGCATTTTTTTTTTGTCAATTTACCTTCTTGGGGTCATCACTGTAAATACTCATAATCGGGTTGTTAACATTTCCAAACTCCTGCTTCCTTTCTTACCAATTATTTTGGTAATTTTCACTTACTGACCTAGCACTTAACTCTCAAGTTTAATGTACTTTAAATCCCTTTATAGTGTTAGCGAGCCCCTACTGACTATCAAGCACATCGATCTTTGCAAAGTCACCTCATCTCCTGCGTGTCTGATTTGCCTTCCATGAATTTGAATAATTGGTTACATCTTCCAATGAAGACCATCATATCTAGTTGTCAATCTCTGTGCAATCACAAGAGTCATAAAAACAAGTTTAATCTAGATGCTTTACCTCTAGCAGCTTTAGACAAGGCCTCCAAATGCGTAGCCCCAACATATTTCCAGCATCTGGCTCTGCAGGGTATATGTTGGATCGATGAATAATCATCAGGTTCTAAGTAGTCATGCATATGACCTCTCTAGCCAGTGTACCACCTCCAGTTGAGGGGTGAGCAATTAATTTATTAATATCAGTGCTTGCTTTGGCTTTCAAAAATATACATCATCACTACAAGTTCAAGCCAGATAGGAATAACAGTTATACAAGAACTTGTTCTGTCTCATTCTTTGATGTTTGATATGGCTTCATCCACTTTTAGCTCCAGGAACTTGCTTGATGTGAACCATATGGAGAAGATTAAATCTGACTCACAGTGCTTTTATTACAGAGCAACTAAATTAATCTAACCATACCTGTCCTTGTCCCAGCTATTCATTGTTGACTATAACCAGATAAATAGACTAATACAAAACAATTAGTTATGCAGGAATATTAGACAATCTATTCTGATCATTGTATTACTTGATGTAAATGTTTCTTGCCAAATGACTTCTACAATCAAGTATCAAAACCAACAGGAATAACACAAAAGCATGCAAGGAATGGGATTAAGATACTAGCATACCATGAGAAACTTTTTCAAGTCTTTTCCACATGCAACATCTTGAATGAATCCCAAAACTTGATTGATTTGGGCACAAATAGAAACAGCAATGTTCTTAAACAAATCATCAGGCAAAACAAGGCGAGGTATTTGAGATGGAGACCTGTAAGAAACGAAAAGTCAGTATCTTACATTCCACACATTGTTATCTAATATTGAGCAATTTCAATACCTGCTTAACATGCCCGAAGCATTGGACCAAAGAAACTGAATAAGCATTCCAAAAGAAAGTGCAAGGCATAAGAGACTTAAAAAGTGATAATCAAGCCACTCAAAGAGAGCCCAGATAGCTGTTGCACTAGTCAGGACGCTTGATGATGTCTTCTTGTTCCTCCATAACAACACATCAGCAGCTGCAAGCACAAAATGGAATTTATCATTTTGAGCAAAAGAAGTGTCTAAAAGCAGGAAATCTTAATGAAATGGCTCACATTTTCCACCACCCAAAATCTTATGAACAGAATTCTGGCGTCCAAATAGTCTATTCAACTGGGTAGTGACTGCATTTTGCTCTTCCGAAAATCTCACAGATTTTTGCTTTGGGACACTGTCAGCAAAGCTTTCCACTATGCTGTTGAAGATATTTTCAACTTTATTATCCAGTTGCTCAGACATTTTTCCTTCTGTTAAGCATCAAAACTGAATAAGGCAATGTATTGCATCCATTCAAATGCAATTTTAAAGCAATTATATAACTTTTCAGTGTCAGTTAGTTAAATTATTTAGTATAGTAAAATACAACTAAATGATAATAAGATCAGTAAACACTTATCATATCCAGAAATTTTCACAAGAACATATTAGATTGCTCAGGGGAGCAAAAAACAGCAGCATTAAGCAACAATGGTGAGACAATCATCATGAGAAGCTGAAAACAATTGTAGCAAGGATGAATCACCATAAAAAGAAACATGCATGCACCAAAATTTTAAAAAAAGGTGTCTAATCCACTTAGCATGAATAGTTCTATACATGGTAATGACTAGCAGGAGCAAAGGAAAAAAAAAACAGGAGAAAAACAATTCTGGTATATTTTAAAACATAAGAAGAGGCAACCTTCATGTAGCTTAATTCTCTAAAAGGCAAAATGGTGTGCCACATGTCCTACTGATATGAGAAACAATACAAGGTCAGATCCAAAGCAACAATTTAGCTAATTTAATCACAGAAGCATCGAGTTTTGATTGCCTGTTAATAGAAAGTGGTACAAAGTGCCAGTAGGAACCTAGAATGCCTCTCCTATACTCAATGTAGTCATAAAATGTTATAGTTATTTTTTATATAGAAAACAATGTTATTTTTTTTTTAGTTGTTCTCTTTAGTCTTTATAATGTGTTACAGAAAGGGCCTTTTCCAAAGGCCTCAACCCATCAAGGTGCCTGTGCATTATTGATCTCCTAGTTTAACTCAAAAGAAAGAAAAGTCATCCATGTGCTTAAACAAACAAAAGAATTGACTCCAATATGATAAAGACAACCAAAATAATAAGAAAAAAGATTTTTACAGCTAGTTTCCTTTAGTCCTGTCCAAAATCACTGAAGCTACATTGGAAATGACTAGTTTGACAAAAAGTGGCCAAAATAGTCAAAATGACCAAAACCCGAAACTGGAGTACATTTCATTTCAGTTCCATCTTGAATGAAAACAGATCTATCAGGCCAGATTTTGAGATGGAGCATTTATAGTTTTTTAGGGCCCCACATTGGCTAAGATTCATGGTGCCTCTAGGATTTGACACAAACTATCAAAGAAAACTAAACTTTCATAGCTAAACCCATGCCTTAAAGGTTGCATGACTTTTGAGGTATCTAATGGCATGTCTGTTGTCAAAAGACTGATGTCTATAAAGATTCTATGACACGGCTCCTAGACCTAGAAGGACTCAAATGCAGCAGATTTCTAACCGAAAAAAAACATGGTAGCTACCATGAGAATCAATAAGGTAGCAGAGGTATTGTTGTCTAAATCATCTGAAGCCATAATTACAATTGTTAGAATCAACAGCATTGGCAATGCTTCACTATTTTGGCCACAACTTCATCATCCCACCAGTGATTGAGGTGATTCAAGCTGCTTGAAAAGCTAACTTGATATTGGACAAAATGAAAGTAGCTTTGCTAAAAAATTCTGACTGTGCAGTTGTTGGTTAAGCTTTGAAATCACTTATATCTACAATACATCCTACCACTGAAGTTTGAGCTCTTTTGAACCCATGAGTCAACTGCCACCATATAACCTTCATTTAATTCGAATCACATTTCAAGAGGTCATCTAAGGAGTTTTTGAGCCCTTTAGTTGATCTTAGCATGAATATCAAGGCAATGGCATTTTCACCCCACATCACAAAAACAAGGTTTATTTTTATTGCAAGAGCAGTAATGAAGTTTAAGATAACAAAACAAGGAACTAGGAACACATTGAAGAGTGGAGCTTTTCTACCAAGTTAGTGTGTGGTAGAACTTAAAGAATCATAGAGGTAAATGAAAGCATGGAAAAAGAAATCCAAATCATGGTAGCATCACTCGCAAATCTAGCCCTCAGAACAAAAAATGAAAAAAAAAGGCATGATTCCCTTCACCCTCTTAATCAAACAAAATGTTTTGATTTTTTGTCAAGAATTTAGTTGGTTGCATTTCGACAACATTAAATTAAAGATCATCAGGAGACAACTCAATCTACTTTAGGCAAGGTTCCAAACTTTACCAAGGCCCAATTTATTAGGATCAGGCCACAAGCAAAGATAGCAGCCCAAGCTTCTACACCAAGGTTATGTATAATATGTAGCACTATATTTGCATGTACACATAGATACTAAATTTGGAATCATTAATATGTATTCTTATATTGGTCATAACGTTGAATCAACAAGGAAGACCAAGCCTGCACATGCAAATGATTGGATCTTATTAGCCTTGAGCCAGAGACAAGCAAAAATGGATTAGGGCAAGATAACCTGAGATGGACATGAGCAAAAGTGTACATATAAATTATTAAAAAAAAAATATTTCTATTTGATATCATTTTCATCATCTAGTCTTTCCTGTTGAAATGAAGTCAACCATGAAGTACAAGTAGGTTTCCTAGAAGAATTGTGTAACCTTTTCAACTGACCATTAATCAGATATCAACATCCGAAGAATATAGCTGAATTTACATACTTTATTTTGTTTAACTCTTTGATTATAAATTGTGATTTCAAGATGAGTTACACTACTACATGAGAACTTGCCATCTTCATCCAGCCTCTTTCCAAATCTAGACAAGTTTTAGAAGACTGTTCCTAGACAAATGCTCCTAGACTGCATGAAATTGAAATGTGAGCAATAAGTTAGGTTTCCTTATGTTTAAATATTAAGGCATGATGTACATTGTTGACCCCTTCCCAACAACTTAAACTTTTGGCTTATAAGTTAATATGGCATCAAACACAAAGGTCATGGGTTCAAATTCCAATTCAGGCCAAAATTTCTTCATACAACCCATTTATTATCTTGAGTCTTTTGTCCACTTGACTCATTTCTAGTTGTTACTTGAGTCCAAGATTTTCTGAATCAATACCGATACCCGGTTGCCAGATAGTATGGTATGGTATCGATTCAATATTGCACTAACACATGGTGCAGACAGGACATGCCGATCAAATCGATATGCTATCTTTTTCTTTTTATATTTTTCATATTTTATTTTTTTGTTTCTTATGATATGTAATCAATTTTTTAGAATTTATTGAATTATTTTAAATCCAAATTGATGCCTTTATATCTTATTACTTATTTTTCTAAATATCTTGATAACTTTCATTTTTATGTAATATCCTTTCCTTCATTTCATATAATAGTCATAGCTGAATCATCCTGAATCATGAATGATTACTATGAAATATACTATTATAGTATGAAATAACTAACATGATATTTTCTTGTATTATTTTTTTTTCCAAATGTGTTGATGCCTTCTTATTGTTATATAATGTAATTTTCTTCATTTTTATATGATAGTACAAGAAAAAATATAGTTATTTATTTTTCAAATATCTATTATGAAATGAAATGACCAACGTGGTTACTTATTTTCTCAATTATCTTGATACTTTTTCATCTTTATATAATATGCTTCCTCCATTTTCATATAATAGCCATAGCTAAATCATCTTGAATCACAAATGATTACTATGAAATATATTATTATGGTATGAAATGGCTAATATGATTTTTTCTAGTACTGTCCCTTTTTTTAAATATGTTAATACCTTTCCATCTTTATATAACATATTTTCCTCCATTTTCATATGATAGCACAAGAAAAAAATATGATTATTTGTTTTCCAAATATCTAATATAATATGAAATGACTAATATAGTTACTTGTTTTTTCAATTATCTTGATACCTTTCTATCTTTATATAACGTGCTTTCTTTTATTTTCATATGATAGCCATAGCTAAATCGTTGTGAATCAAAGATTACTATGAAATACACAATTATAATATTAAATGGCTAAACATGATTTTTCTCTCATGCTTTCTATTTTTTTCAAATATATGGATGCATTTTCATCTTTATATAACCATAGTTGTGCTTTCCTTTATTTTTATATAATAGCCATAGTGGTATATTACTTTCCTAGAATAATGGCCAAGCTGAGATATTCGTAAGCATCTCCTAGTCAATTCAAGCATGAAACCCTATGCAAGCAAGTATTTTTTATATAAAAAAACTTACAAATTTTGATAACTGTGATGCTCCTGATCAAAAAGTTTACTAGAAATTTTAAATGAAAATAAGCAATAAATTATTGTAAATCCTTCCAGATGAGACACATTGACCTTCACCAATGTTGTCCCATGAAATTAAGAAATAAATTTTTGTTTGATAAAAGCCAACTTAAAAATAAAGCAAGATATAGAATCAGTCATGTTTGATATATTTAAATTATGATATTGTTAAGATTATTGATAAATTAGTCATCCAAAATCAAGTACTTCAAAAGCTTTATATAAATGAAATCAGAGTTTTATAAGCTTTTGCAAGGACATGGTAAAAAAAACTCTCCAATAAATAATCTTTGATTTCTCCATATTTTTCCTGTATTTTTTTCATTGTGGAAACAAGTTGGAAGAGGAGATAAGTCTCGTGCCTTCTCCTCTCACCCCAAACCACCTTAAAAGAAAAAAATCGAAACCAGGCCAAATAGTTCAGTCGAGCTTACAACCATCCAAACTGCCCGATTCAGCACGATTTCAATCGATCCAGAGACTGGACTGAAATCTAAAGCTAAACCATCCTAGTTCAATCTTGGTATAGTTCGGTACAGACCAAATTAGACGATTCAGCATGGTTTCAAAAACCATGCTTGAGTCATTCATGACTTGTTTATACCTTCATGTGCATGGTACCATGATTGTGTGAGTGGGTTATTAAGGTATGATATATATTATTAGTTGCTTTCTTGATAGCTTAAGCTTTTGGGTTCTAGTGGTTAGTTAACATGGTATCAGAGCTAAAGGTCACAAGTTCAAATTCTATTTAAGTCAATTTTTCATTAAACCATCCATTTGTTATCTTGAGTTTCACTTCTCTTTTTTTGTCATTCTTGATTCGTTCTTATCAAGTCATTAATGACTAATTCATGCCTTCATGTGCAAGGTCCAAGTTGCATGGGAGAAGAGGGGTTGTTAAGGCCTAATATACATTGTTGACCCTTCTCTAAAAGATCAAGCTTTTGGCATCTAGCGATAGGTTAACTAGTAATTAGACTTCTAGATTTAATGATAGGCAAGTCTCTTACCTAAAGTTACTTATTTGGTACATGCTACATGAAAATGTTTTTAATGATTCATATAATGACAAAACAAAGGATCATATGATCTTATTTAACCAGGACTTCGACATGACAAGATTATAACACACTTGTTTGAGGTGAAAACAAGTGTTTGAAAGAAGTTTGGAACCATTAGCAGATCCATAGCAATGACTAGGAAATAACTACAGGAAACATGGGACCATGATCTACAAATGCTCAATGATCAAATATTACTATCTTTGTACAACATCAAAAAGTTTAATATTGGCAAGCAAAATAGGCTCAAACCAAACATTGTACATATTTGAGTACATAATATCAGTACCAGTTGAAGGCTCTACTATAAATTCAGCAGTTCAGCTCATACCATTTCTAATGTTGGAAAGCAAGATAGGCATGATCAAACCAAATATCGTACATACTTGAATATTAATATCAGTACCAGTTGAAGGCTCTACTATAAATTCAGCAGTTCAGCACATACCATTTCTAATTCAGCTCAAACATACATACATTCAGACAAACTACAAGCCACATCTAGTAAAATATCTAGTAGCAAGGCATGAAACTCTCATGGATGAAGTTATGGCAATCATTTTCTATACCATAAATGGAATAAATGGAGGTAATATAATCATTTTATGAATACATTTTTTCACCTTAATAAGCATTATTTTGAGGATATAGTATAAAAATTATAAGAGTAAGGATATAGGAGTAACAATGTTGGTAGAGAAAAAGTGTAAGAGAGATCAAATAACAGTAACCCTGTTCATATAGCATCTAATCAATAATAAATTTGTCTGTGCAAAACAACATGCTCAGACACGAGTAAAGTGATGCATTTTGTTATTCTAATGAAATGAAGACCTATAAAAGGACATCTAGCACTTAATATGTTTGCATGACCAAAAATATTAGCATGGTGAATGTACAATATTTGTCAAACATCCAAAAGTTTTCATCAGATTCTTTGAAACCTCTCCATGTTCTATTTATAGGTTCAATGTTGCTATTATCCACAGGATAATATGCTAGAATAGTAAAGTTAAAAAATACCCATTAAAAATTTATTTCTTCCCTGTGCAGTCAGTCATACAGCAGCAAGTAAACATATGAACAACCATTAACTATATGTCTGTTTGTACTTGCAGTCTATACAACAAGAAATTATTTTGTGACAGAGCAACTACCAAGGCTATGATATGTAATTTAATCTATAAATGAAAGACCCGACAGTAGAGAACTTTTGACAGATCAAGATGGATGTATGAAATAATGCAAAAAAATCTTTGAATTTCATGTTACTTTGAAGCAAGAAAAATAAAATACTTGGACTCTGAAGAACTCACTTTAGTTTCATTTTGCAAAAACAGGTCATTTTTTCCAAGTTCAATCCATTTCATAGTTTTCTGTACCATCATTCCTCTATAGTTAAATGAATGCACATTTAGTTCGCTAGACACGCACTTATTATTAGTGGATGCACTTTTAGAATTCAGGCTGATGGATGGTATTTTTTTCTATTTATTTTCTTTAATAATCAGAGTGCAGGAGTATAGTGGACCAGCAACGGCCAAAAATAAAATGAATACATGGGTTCATTTCTGCATAAATAAAAGTAGATTTTTCTTGCAGAATTCCCTTCACAAAAATCTCATGCAGTCTCAAAATTTGGAAAATTAGATGCTTCATTTGGGCTTTATCCAAGACAATTAAAATCAATAAAAGGGGAATACTAAAAACTGTGCCATTGATGATTTTATTTAGATGCCCTGGTCCCAACTCTCCAGTCCTCTTCCACTAAAGAACAGACCAGTCAATGAAAATGTATGAATTTCAAACAACGGAGCATTCAAATACTTAGCACCATTTTATTCCAACGTTTTCATTTCTAAGATTTTGTAGGATGTACTAATGTAGAAGTTCCAAAGTTAGATTTTGACACACAGAAAACATAGATTACAAATATTACCAATTAGAAGATATTAACAAACAGTATCCCACACAATCAGCCAAACCAGGAAAAAACTCCCACAAAAATCCTCAATTTTTTCTGCTCCACAGACCATTCCACACAGAAATACCGACATAGCATAAAAAACTGAAGTCTTAAAGCTTTCAAAAGATTGATGTTTTAAAAAACAAATACACACTGAAACCATAAAGTAGAAAAGGAAAATAATAATAATAATAATAAAAAAATAAACAAACAAGCAGATCAAAACCATGAACCGATCAGATGATTTGGCACTCTAAGGTTACTAAATCCACAACCTATTGCACAGATTTCAACAGCAACACAAAATCGAGCACTGAAACCCCTAAATCAGAACAGAAGTTCCAAAAAAAAACAAACTCCAGCATCCAACCAGAATCGACACTTTCGACGCAACACCAACTACATAAGAATCACCAGTAAAACATCAAATCTTTCAGAAGCTCGAGCTTCGAAAGATCACTCACATGGACACAGATTATACAAAATAAGGAGAAAGAAACTCACCCGAGGAGAGAACCGAGAGAGAGAGACGAAGAGGGATTGATTCTTCGAAGGGTGGAGGATTGAGGGGGTGGCGACGGAACGATAAGGTGGGACCGTGGGAGGATTCACTCCGTTCGCCCTCAAACGTCCAGAAGAGCTCGATATTTTCTGGGCACGAGGGTGAAGAGAGGACGAATATCAAAGGGTTACCCCCGGTGTGTGGCGGACATATTCAAGTCCGTCGTGGCTATTTTTTCTACGCACGTAAGTTACAATTCGTGAAGCAACTGCACGAATGTCAAAGGTATTCGTGTATTCTGGCCATCCCGATGTTTATGATTTTGTTTCTGATACGTATCGGACGGAATAAACGAGCAGGAGACCTGAGACCAATTGACGGGTTGTTGGGGGGAAGCCTGTGGGGACTCACTAGCGGACGAGTAAATTTAGGCAGCTCCCATTACGGTATGCAACATGTCGGATGACGTGGGAAAAAATCATTGGCCATATTAATAGATGGACTGGCGAGGAATGACGCCTTTTCGTACTGGACGGGATAAGACCTCTGTCGCTCGGAGCAGAGAGAAATTATTGCTTGCACCTCGTCTAAGGCAAAAGCCGGAGCATTTGCACGGTGAATTACGCGGCGTGTCATCCACCGTAGAATTTTGACGAAGCAACTGATGCGTCAATGGCAATTTTTACGTATACCCAATCTAACCCGATTATAAATTTGGAGGATAAAATCCGATACATTTAATTTAATATAATTATAAATTTTATATGAAAAATTTGATTTAGATTTAAATTATACATGGATATTGATGTGGCGGGATCGTTGACGTGTAACCCATATCAGATCCAGTCAAATGCCACGTCGGAAGAAGCTGCCATGTCAAATCTTTTCTTCAGACACCTTCACCAGGTGGTTCCCTTCAGGTCGAGACGCCGTGGATAAAATCGAGCTCCGTCTCTTCAAACTCCTTCACTAGGTGGCTTTCTTTGGATCGAGATATCGTGGTCGAAGTCGAGCTCCGCCTTTCCGGACTCCTTCGCTAGGCGGCTCCCCCAAGGTCGAGATGCCGTGGCCGAAGTCGAGCTCCGCCTCTCCAAACTCCGTCAGGTGGCTCCCTTCGGGTTGAGATGCCATGGCGATGCCGAGCTCCGCCTCTTCGGACTCCTTCGCCAGGCGGCTCCCCCAGGGTCGAGATGCCATGGCCGAAATCGAGCTCTGCCTCTCCGGACCAGCAATCGAGGGTCGAGACGCCGTAGCCGAAGTCGAGCTTCGTCTCTCCGGACCAGCTCCACCTTGGACAAAGAGACCAGCTCCACCTTGGACAAAGGGACCAGCTCCACCTTGGCGGTTCACCACCCAAGGACCACAAAAAGGCGTATGCCAGGCCACAATAATGATCTCGACTACCACTTACACCGAAAAGGAAATGGTCCCCCGATCGAGACATTACACTCCCTACCAACCTTCTATACCACCCAGAAGAGGAAGTCAGCCCAAAAGATTCAAATCCAGGGGGCAGCTACCCTCCGATCGAGGCTCTGCCAAGCTACCCAAAATGGAGCGACCAGAAAGAATGTCAGAGTGCACGGTAGATTCCATATCACAAATGAGGAAAGGCATCCCGTCTACGGCATAAAACATCGCTGCACGCACCCACAAGCGAGGGGAGGATCTCAAGGTAGGCCTCTGGCAACCATCCTAGCTTAAAAAGAGCTCTCCAAGGTTCCAGAAGGTAAGCAAGCAAAACACAAGGCAAGCTAACAGGTAAGAAGGGTGGCACACAGGAGAGAACCAAGAGACTAAGGCTACCGGAGATCCATCGAGAGGGTCTCGACGGACACAGCCTTCCAGCTCAAGCTCTCCTCCGTCACCATTTCTCTGGCTCCACTCACAACTCATTTACATTCTCCCAGTACATTTCTTTTTCCTCCTAGTGTGGAGTCCATCTACAGGGCTTAACCAGGAGGATCTGGTCCCCTAGATCGTCACTGACTTGAGCATCGGAGTGCTCCCGCCAGGATCGCCAGCCCGGGTCTCTTATGTTTTGCATGTCTGAGTGTGCAGGCGGGTCTGAAGCGACAAGGGCACGATCCGAGGTCCACTTCAGCTACAGGCTACGGCAGTTTAGGCAGCAACAGATTGGCACGCCGGGAAGGGGGGCAAGACACATTTCTATCCAAGTGTTGCCTAGGTGGCTACCTAAGAGGGGTGTGAATTGGGACTTTTAAAAAATTAAAGCAAGTAATGTGCAATTAAAAATCTTTTGCAAGTGGTAGGTGCTGTGACAAATTAGTAAATTGCGGAAGCTAAGTAAAAGCAAGGAAGCACAACACAAACACATAAAATTTATAGTGGTTCGGAGCAACCCAGCTCCTACGTCCACTACCCAAGATACCACTTGGGATTTCCACTATATTCACACCCGAATACAGTCAGATTGTTTTGCAGGATCACAATCCAAAACCTCTACACTTTGATTTTAACGGGATCACCAAAGAAAACCCAACACCCTTTGGTTTTGAACAGGCTCACCAAAGAAACCTAACTTGGTTTTACCAGGATCATCAAGAACCCAACATTTGATTTTTATCAAGGCTCACCAAGAACCTATTTGGTTTTTCAACCGGGCTCACCAATAACCAAACAATAATTCAAAAATGAATTGAAGTAAATGCAATAAAAATGACAAACTCAATTTGTCGGATAGTTACCGGTGCAGCTTGATGGAAGTCCACTTGAAGGCACTTGGATAAGCTTTAATTCCTTCAGTGGATTCTTCAAAAGTTGCTTCAAGCTTTAGATCAGAGTTGGTGAAGACTTGAAGTCTAACTTGAATGCTCTTGTGCTCTTTCTCTTTTGGTTGGTGGGATATTCAATGAAGCCCTCTTCTCTTTGAAGAACTTTTCAATTAATTGCTTCAAGGAAGTTCAAATCCTTCAAATATAAAGTCTTCTATCATTCCAAGGTAGTTATAGCTATTGTAGACCGTTGAGAAATGATTTGTGACCGTTGGAGCACTTTTTGGCATTCAAAAATAATTTCTAGAACTTGCCGTTGGATACCTAAAAATGATGTTCGAGTCGGCTCGGATTCCTTCGAGTCGGCTCGGATCCTTCGAGTCGATAGGTCGAGTCGCCAAATCTTCAGTGTAGTTGGCTCTTTATCTCAGGGCGCAAAACTACACTATAGACGAGTCGGCTCTTGATAGCTCAGGTCTGCTCGAACTTCTTTCTCTGAAAAACTTGAACTCGAGGAGTTGGCTCTTTTCAGCTTGGGTCGGCTCTTCTTCTCAGGTTCGAAAATCCTTACTCTGGAAGAGTCGACTCGATGTAATTCGGGTTGGCTCGCTTTCTCAGGTCTTCAAAATTAGGTCTGGCAGAATAGGCTCTTTCTGGTTCGGGTCGGCTCGCCTGGCTGTTCTCAGAAATCTTCAGAAACTGGACTCTGGAGGAGTTAGCTTGGACAAATTCCAGTCGACTTGGATTCATTGGAGTCGGCTCGATTACCTTCGAGTCGGCTCGGATTGCTGCGTACCAGAATCCTTGCTGTGTGCCAGTAGGTGGAGACGGCTCTTCATCATGCTGGGTCGGCTCGAGTATCTTCTTCAGAATTTTTATGCTTGAACTCAAAGAAAAACTCTCACCAACTTTCTACATTTTCAAGCATACCAACTCAAAATGATTTTTATGGCACACACACACAAAGATAAGTAACCCTTTTCACATAATTTTTTCTTAGCTTTTTTATTGGGTTCTTCTTTACAAAAACATATTACAACATAACTCAAACAAGAAACAATACTGTAGGAGTTAAAGTTTGAACAAATTAAACCATCCTACAAAAACTTGTGAAACACTTGAAGAGTTGTTAGAAATAAATGTACATGCTCCAATGTTTGGTTATCATCAAAATCACTTATAGGGTCAACAATCTCTTCCTTTTTGATGATGATAAAACACTGGGCATGAAAAAGTAAGATAAAACTTTACAATTACTTGTATAACTATATTTGCAAGAATGTTTGAACAAGTAAGAGGATTTAACTTTAATTTGAGTCAAACTATGGAGAAGAATTAGAGCAATGAGAGGTAGTCTCCCCCTCAATACGATACTCCATGTTTTGGCTCACATTCTATGTATTTTCAGAGCTCAAAATATTTCAAAGAAACTTTAACCATCGGAGCTATTAAAAGTCAAAACTTAAAACATTATGTATCAAAGCTTAAATATGTATCATTATGTATCAGAGCCTCTTAAATATGTATCATTATGTATCAGAGCTTAATTTGAGCTTAGCTTTCAAGCTATATGCATCAGATCTTTATGTATCAGAGCAAATCTTTGTGTATTAGAGCAAATATATGAATATATTTTACCCTTTTCATGCAATGATTTTACAACTTTCTTCCCCTTTTTGTCAATCAATCAAAATGGTAGAGTAAGAGTTAAGCTCAGATTTTAAAATAGAATGAGAAAGTGTTTAAAATTTGTTTGGGATAATTTCACTTTTTCATATTCATCTTGAAATTCTAATTAAAAAATCAGTCATTGTATGAACAATTAAGCAAAAATATTTATTAGCATAGAGAAATAGAACAATTTAAGAGACAAAAAGTGTACTTTTCATTTCATTTCAAAGAAGTTCAGTACAAAGTACAAAGTGAAGAGCAATACACTTAATCACCATCTAAGTCTACTCTAGGATGTGAAGGTTGACCAGGAATCTAAATGCCAGGTGGCAGAGAAGCAATTGGGTCAACAAATTGTGGTATATTGTGGGATGCTTAAGGCCTAATGTGTGGAGCAGGTTGTCTTGGATGAGTAGATTGAGTAGGAAAAGATCTAGAAGAGGAAGGACCTTTTTGAGCAGCTTGGATATCTTCAATCTTAGACATCATTTTCCATAAGAAGCTATTCATAGACTTCAGTTTTGCTTCCATTTTCTTTGTGCTTCTAGAAGCAGCTAAATCTTCCATTGATTCCTTTATTTGTGCCACTTCCTTTTGCAATGTAAACATTTTTGTGGCTTGTACATTAGCAAATGCTTCTACTGAGCCTCTCAATCTTCCAAATTCACTTCTAATTATTCCAATGCCTTTTGTGTAATCTTCTTCCATTCTTTTACCTACTTCAACTGATCCCATTCTTATTCTTAAGTTATCCATCTCAATTCTATAAGCTTCAAGTACTAATGTAACAAATTTTTCAATTTTTCCTGAACTTGAAGTAATCAGCTGTAAGATTGGTTGCATATCTGTATCAGTTGTATGTAATGTGGTCTTTGAAGTTTCAAGATATTCAATTTTGCTTTTCAGATAGTCTATCTATCCTTCAAATTGTTTGAGTCTCTCATCAACTGATTTGTATAATTCTTTAAACATTCCATCCATAGAAGACTTTATAGTTTTAGTCATGTTATTCATTTGCTGTGTAATGAAGTCTTGTAATAATGAAATGTCTACAGCAGGAGTAGTAGTAGCATGACTGTGAACTGGAGCATCAGTAGACTGAGTAAAAGTGGGAGTACCATATGGCATATAAGGTATATCTGGTACTGAAACATCTGGGAAAGAAGTGTCAAAGTCTACTTGGACTGAAGATTCCAGCTGTGGCTGAGGTTCTGGAATATGCATTGTAGTGTCTTCACCAGCCTCTAACTCTGCTTGCTCTTGAATCTCTTCAATTTTTTCAACTGTAGGAGCATCAGTCTTCTTTTTTCAGGTTCCATCTGACATTAAATATCCCATCCTTTGAAAAGATTTTGCAGTATAGGTATATGTATGTAGAAGTGTCTTGCTGTCCTCTCCTATCAGATCTACATTTGCATTTTGAAAGAATAAAGTGAGGACCATTCCATACGGCAGGCAAGCCTTGACATTTCTTACTGCCTCCTTCATCTGGCTGATCATGATAGCTCGCAAATTAATCTTATCACCATTAATCAGAAGTTCCATGAAGCACAAATCCCTTTCACTAACCCAATCAAAACGACTTGTTCTGGGTAAGAAGATCCTGCTAATAAAACTATGTAGAACCCTCATTTCAATGGATAACATGCTGGCCTTAAGAATCCCTATCTCATCAACTTCAGTTCTTTCTAAAATAGTTTGCAGTGCTTTAATTCTGTCTTTCAGTACTAAGTATTCAGTCCCTTGCAAATGGTATTTCCAAGACACTCTCAAGGATTTCAGTAGAAATAATAATTCTTTCTCCTTTCATAAATGATTCAACAAAATTTTCTCCAAACCTCAAATTTTCATAAAAGATCCTGACTAGGTTTGGGTAGGTTTTAACATTTAGGGAGCACAAGTTCTTCCATCCTTGATTCTTAATAAAATCACCAATGATAAAACCTATCTCCTTCAGATATTCAAATAAAATCCGTCTGCAAGTGGTAACAGGTCTCATACCTAAAGAGATTTGGTTGGTAGGAGAAACTGGGCTAGGCACTTCCTTAGATTGTGATGGATTTCGGGAAGTACAGTCTTCTCGAAACTTGGTTCTCCTTTCTTGCAAAGCAGCCACACTATCTTGTCTTGATTTCTTTTCAATTGCTCTTTTTGGTGCCATTAAGTGAAGATATTCGAATTCCGAAGTAGTTTTTGGAAGTTTGAAGTATTTGGAAAGCTTTTTGGTAGGAGAGAGAGCAGGATTTAGGAATAGAAATAGGAATGCAAAACCCTATGGCTCGAACTAAAAAGAGATGACTCGACATCCGAGCCGGCTCGACCAATAGTTCATCTGCTCGAGTCGGCTCGAGCAGAGGGAGCACAAAATAAATTTTTGGATTTCAATCAAAGCTCATTTATTACATAATTTGGGATTAGGAGGTCTCCTAGATAATTTGTCCTTAAGATTATGAGAGTATTTCTAGAGTGGGTCACATAATCCTAGTTTATTTCTAATCATTACAAATCTATCCAGATTCAAGGTTTTGTAAAAATATCAGCAAGTTGGTTTTCAGTTGGCACGAATTCAAGTACTACATCATTATTCAATACATGATCTCTTATAAAATGGTGCCTAATTTCAATGTGCTTGGTTCGTGAATGCTGAACATGATTTTTTGTCAAATTAATAGTACTTGTGTTATCACATTTAATTGGAATTTTGCATTGTGTAATACCAAAATCTTCTAGTTGTTGTTTAATCCATAACACTTGAGCACAACAACTACCAGCAGCAACGTACTCTGTCTCAGCAGTGGACAATACTACAAAGTTTTGCTTTTTACAGTGCCATGAAATTAAATTCAACCCTAGAAATTGGCATGTACCACTAGTGCTCTTTCTATCAATTTTGCAACCAGTATAGTCAGCATCAAAAAAATCAATTAAATTTAAAGATGATTATTTAGAATACCAAAGACCTAAATTGCTTGTACCTTTCAAATATTTGAAAATTCTTTTAATAGCAAGCATATGTGTTTCTTTAGGATTACATTGAAATCTAGCACATACACATACACTGTATAAGATATCAGGTCTACTGGCTATCAAATATAATAGGGATCTGATCATACCTCTATAAAGCTTTTGGTCAACATTGGATCCACTTTCATCTTTGTCTAGTTTGCAGGTAGTGCTCATGGATGTATTAGCCTCTTTGATTATTTCCATGCCAAATTTCTTGATTATCTCTTTGATGTATTTGGCTTGGCTTATAAAGATTCCTTCATTCATTTGTTTGACTTGTAATCCGAGGAAGTAGTTGAGCTCACCCATAAGGCTCATTTCAAACTCACCCTACATCAACTCAGCAAAATCTCCACAAAGATTTTTATAGTTGCACCAAATATAATGTCATCAACGTAGATTTGTACAACTAGTATATCATTCTCTTTATTTTTAATAAAAAGAGTTTTGTCAACATTTCCTCTTTTAAAATCATTTTCAAGTAAAAATTTGCTTAGTCTGTCATACCAGGCCCTAGGTGCTTGTTTCAAACCATATAAAACTTTGTTCAATTTAAACACATGATTTGGAAAAGCATAATTTTTAAAACCTGGTGGCTGTTCTACAAAAACTTGTTCAGAAATAAATCTATTTAGAAAAGTACTTTTGACATCCATTTGATAGAGTTTAAAGTTCATGTAGCAAGCAAATGCAAGAAGTAATCTAATGGCTTCTAGTCTTACTACAGGAGAATAAGTTTCATCAAAATCAATACCCTCTTCTTGATTGTACCCTTTTGCTACCAACCTTGCTTTATTTCTTATAACCTTGCCATTCTCATCTAGTTTGTTCCTATAGACACATTTGGTTCCTATGACTGGGTGGTTTGTAGGTCTACTAACTAGTGTCAAAACATTATTCCTTTCAAACTGGTTTAATTCTTCATGCATTGCCATCATCTAGTTATGATCAGTTTCAGCTTCTTCTAAACTATGTGGTTCAATTTGTGAGACAAAGGCTAGGTAGTCATGTGCATCTCTATGTGCTGACCTAGTCCTAACACCATGAGAAGGATCACCAATAATTAAATCTTTAGGATGTGAAGTTACATACCTCAATTCCTTTGGTAAATCAGTATGATCCTTACTTACCATTTTATTTCCATTTTGCGTTGGCTTGTCTTGAATGTTTAGATCTTCCATTTTTTTTTGTAGTGTACCTGCATCATTATCTATGCACTTATCTTTTCTAGATGGTGAGGAGTTAGCTTCATCAAAAACAACATGAATTGACTCTTCTACAGTAAGAGTCCTCTTATTAAACACTCTATATGCTTTGCTATGAAGTAAATAACCAAGGAATATAGATTCATTAGACTTTGCATCAAACTTTTCTAGGTTGTCTTTACCATTATTAAGCACAAAGCATTTACACCCAAAAACATGAAAATAGTTAATATTTGGTTTTCTTCCATTCCAAAGCTTATAGGGGGTTTTCTTTGAAATTGGTTTAATTAAAACTTGGTTTAATATATAATAGGCAGTGTTCACTGCTTTTGTCCAAAAGTACCTTGGAAGATTACCTTCACACAACATGGTTCCGACCATTTCTTCCAAAGTCCTATTCTTTCTCTCTACAATACCATTTTGTTGTGGTGTTCTATGAGCAGAGAAGTTTTGATCAATGCCATGCTCAATGCAATATTCATCAAAAAATTGATTTTGAAATTCAATTCCATGATCACTTCTTTTAGAAATAATAGAAAGATTTTTCTCATTTGAAACTTTCTTATGAAAGTTTCGAAATACATCAAAAGTTTCATCTTTATGTGCAATAAATAATATCCATGTGAATCTAGAAAGTCATCTACAATCACAAGACCATATTTTACACCTCCTAGGCTTGTGGTCCTAGTTGGTCCAAATAAGTTTATGTAAAGTAGCTCAAGGGGTCTAGTTGTTGAAATAACATTTTTCGATTTAAAACTCCTAGTTTGTTTGCCTAATTGACAAGCATCACATACATAATCAAGATCAACTTTAAAATGTGGCAAACTTCTAACTAGATTCTTTGAGATTAATTTGGCAATTGTATGCACGCTAGCATGACCTAATCGTCTATGCCACAATAAACATAACTCCTTGATCTTAGCATTCATTGCCACTAGACTAGAACTACTAGTCATTGCTAGATCATTTAGATCTACCACATAGATGTTTCCAAGCCTATGATCAATGAATTCATTACTAGATTCAAGAGAGTTAGTTACTATATACATAGATGATTCAAAGATAACCTTGAAACCTTTATCACAAAGTTGACTAATACTCAATAAATTATGCTTCAATTTATCTACTAGCAGCACATCTTCAATAAAAGTACAGGAAATTATTTTAATCTTACTGATTCCGATTATTCTTCCATTGCCATTATCTCCAAATGTAACCAATACTCCTTCTTTCATTTGTAGGGTGATGAACTGATCTTTGTCATCCGTCATATGCCTTGAACAGCCACTATCAAGATACCATCTTTTCTTTAATTTGTGAGCTGCAAGACAGTCCTGCAAAACAGTCAAGGAATGATTTTAGGTATCCAAGCTAACTTGGGTCCTTTTGGGTTAGTAAAATTGGTTCCCTTTGGAACCCAAACGGTTCTATATTTCAATGCACCAATTATGGAACTTTATAAAGAATTGCATTGATAAGATTTATGTCCAAATCTATAACATGCATAACAGATAATTTTGTCATTTTTGAATGATGCATGCTTTGAGACTATAAAAGATGCAGAAACAGAAATATTTGGTTTGAAAGATTTTATCATAGAATTCTTAGGAACATATTTCAAGCCATTCGAAATAGATTTTGATGGAAAAGCTTTTTGAAATTTAGCATTTGAAGCTGAAGCTTTTGAAGATACAAATTTTGTTGCTGAAATTTCTTTAGCATTTAAAGCATTAAATCCAATTCTAGCTTTACTTTTTGAATCCTTTTGTTCTTTTAAAATTAGCTCAAGCTTGTTAGAACTCAACTAAAGGCTTAAGTTTTTCAACCTTCTTTTTTAAATCAATATTTTTAGCAACTAAAATTCTATTTGTCTCATTTAAAGCATTTTTCTCATTATTCAAAACAATAACATTTTTAGAAAGGTTACTCAATTCTTTTTGCAAAATATTATTCTTTTCAGAAATCTCATCCTTGTCTTTTTGTAAAACATCATTTTGTTTCTTCAAGGATTTAATTTTAACCCTAGCTTTCTTGAATTCAATAAGTAAATCATAAAATGCAGAATTCAGTTCATCATATGTAAATTCAGTTTGAAGCTCAGGGGATAATACCTCATTTTCTAGACCCATCAGACATAGATTCGTAGATTTCGTGGTCTCTTCTTCTTCATTAGATGAGGACGCTTCACTGTCGCTCCACGTCGCTACCATAGCTTTCTTTTTCTTTTTCTTAAAACTCTTTTTCAATAATGGACAGTCTGGTCGGATGTGCCCTGGCTTTTTGCATTCATAACAAGTGGACACTTCTTTTTCTTTTTCCTTCTCCTTGTCCTTCTCCTTACTGAATTCTTTGTTCTTGTTAAATTTTCTAAAATACCTTCCTTTTCTTGTTCCCAAGAACTTTCTAAATTTTATAATGACCATGGCAACGTCTTCGTCTTCCATGTCGCTTTCAGTAGAAGAGCTTTCTTCTTCCGAATCTTCATCCTTTCTAGAATCCATAGCAGCTTTGAAGGTGATTGATTTCTTCTTCTTTTGATCATCTTCAGTTCGGTACTGCATGGTCAATTCATGCATGATGACAGATCCTAACAGTTCATCCAGCAATAAGATATTCAAGTCTTTTGCTTCTTGGATGGCAGTCACTTTTGAATCCCATTTATTTGGAAGAGATCTTAGAATCTTATGCACTAGATCTTCATTAGTATATACCCTGCCAAGACTCTTTAAGCCATTAATAATGTCAGTGAAATATGAAAACATGGCAGAGATTGTTTCATTAGGTTCCATCTTAAATAATTCGTAACTATGCACAAGAAGATTAATTTTAGAAGACTTCACTTGAGAAGTTCCTTCATCAGTCACTTCGAGTTTATCCCAAATTTTGTTTGCAAAGGAGCAAATTGAAATTCGATTAAACTCATTACTATCCAAAGCACAGTATAAGAGATTCATTGTTTTGGCATTTAACTCACCCATCTTCATTTTATGTTCGTCCCAATCCTCTTCAGGTTTTGGAACGTCCATTCCATCAATTTTAATCATGGAGATATAAGGACCCTTTAGAATGACCTTCCACAACTGAAAATTAACTGCTTGAATATAAATTTTCATTCTAGCTTTCCAATATGCATAATTTGTGCTAGTGAAAAGTGGAGGTCTATTGGTTGACTGGCCTTCCACCAAGGACATACTCATTAGATGAGCCATCAATCTTTACTTTTATGTATTCAGAGACACTGCTCTGATACTAGTTGTTGCCCAGGTGGCTACCCAAGAGGGGGGTGAATTGGAACTTTTAAAAAATTAAAGCAAGTAATGTGCAATTAAAAATCCTTTGCAAGTGGTAGGTGTTGTGACAAATTAGTAAATTGCGGAAGCAAGTAAAAGTAAGGAAGCACAACACAAACACACAAAATTTATAGTGGTTTGGAGCAACCAAGCTCCTATGTCCACTACCCAAGATACTACTTGGGATTTCCACTATATTCATACCTGAATACAGTCGAATTATTTTGCAGGATCACAATCCAAAACCTCTACACTTTGGTTTTAACGAGATCACCAAAGAAAATCCAATACCCTTTGGTTTTGAACAAGCTCACCAAAGAAACCTAACTTGGTTTTACCAGGATCACCAAAAACCCAATACTTGGTTTTTATCAAGGCTCACCAAGAACCTATTTGGTTTTTCAACCGAGCTCACCAATAACCCAACAACAATTCAAAAATGAATTGAAGTAAATGCAACAAAAATGACAAACTCAATTTGTCGGATAGTTGCCAGTACAGCTTGATGAAAGTCCACTTGAATGCACTTGGATAAGCTTTAATTCCTTCAGTGGATTCTTCAAAAGTTGCTTCAAGCTTCAGATCAGAGTTGGTGAAGACTTAAAGTCTGACTTGAATGCTCTTGTGCTCTTTCTCTTTTGGTTGGTGGGATATTCAATGAAGCTCTCTTCTCTTTGAAGAACTTTTTATTTAATTGCTTCAAGGAAGTTCAAATCCTTCAAATATAAAGTTTTCTATCATTCCAAGGTAGTTCTAGCCATTGTAGACCGTTGGAGAATGATTTGTGACCGTTGGAGCACTTTTTGGCATTCAAAAATAATTTCTAGAACTAGTCGTTGGATACTTGAAAATGATGTTCGAGTCGGCTCGGATTCCTTCGAGTCAGCTCGGATCCTTTGAGTCGATAGGTCGAGTCGCCAAATCTTCAGTGCAGTCGGCTCTTTGTCTCATTACACAAAACTACACTCTGGACGAGTCGGCTCTTGATAGCTCGGGTCGGCTCGAACTTCTTTCTCTGAAAAACTTGAACTCGAGGAGTCGGCTTTTTTCAGCTTAGGTTGGCTCTTCTTCTCAAGTCGGAAAATCCTTACTCTAGAAGAGTCAGCTCGATGTAGTTCGAATCAGCTCACTTTCTCAGGTCTTCAAAATTAGGTCTGGCAGAGTCGACTCTTTCTGGTTCAGGTCAGCTAGCCTGGCTATTCTCAGAAATCTTCAAAAACTGGACTTTGGAGGAGTCTGCTCGGATAATTTCTAGTCGACTCGGATTCATTGGAGTCGGCTCGGTTACCTTCGAGTTGGCTCGGATTGCTGCGTACCAGAATCTTTGCTGCGTGCCAGTAGGTGGAGTTGGCTCTTCATCATGCTGGGTCAGCTCGAGTATCTTCTTCAGAATTTTTATGCTTGAACTCAAAGAAAAACTCTCACCAACTTTCTACATTTTCAAGCATACCAACTCAAAATAATTTTTATGGCGCGCGCACACACGCAGAGAAGTAACCCTTTTCACATGATTTTTTCTTAGCTTTTTTATTGGGTTCTTCTTTACAAAATCATATTACAACACAACTCAAACAAGAAATAATAGTGTAGGAGTTGAGGTTTGAATAAATTAAACCATCCTACAAAAACTTGTGAAACAATTGAAGAGTTGTTAGAAATAAATGTACATGCTCCAATGTTTAGTTATCATCAAAATCACTTATGGGGTCAACACCAAGCTAATCCCCCCTACAAGAAAACTACCGGAGGCATGGTGATGACCCGTGCACAGGAAGTCTCCACCAGCCGTGCAGGAGATCCCCCTCCCCGTGGGGACCCGTACAGTCCAGAGAGGGAGCTTCTCGCTCCACCACAACCATCTCTAGTGGAAGTCTAGCTGGCCGTGCTTGCCTAGCAGATGCAGCTTCTAACTGTTGTAGTGCGCTAGCTATAGCACCAGCACCGATCCCTGGCCACCCACCAACAGCCAAGGACCCCCGCGGCCTAAGTCGCCGCTCCCCATGATAGACTGTGATCCTTCCAAGGAAGGCCTTCGCAGCTGCGAGCCACGACATACCATCGGGGAAGCCACAGGACCCCGACGAAGAGATAATGGACTGGGTATACCAACTGGGAAAGCTAGTCTCTGACCTTCGAATAGGCTATTGTTATGCACCACCGAGGTTGCAGAGGCATGGTCCCCCGTCGCGACCCCGCTCCTATGCCATCTTCTCCTCCTCCTTCAGCCTCGATGGAAGGCTCAACCGACGAGGCCATCAGGTGCATGGCAGAAAGGCATCTGGAAGAACGAGAATGCAAATTGGCAAAGCTATCCCCCGTTAATTTGCAAATCTGCAAGGCTCTCCCAGCAAGCTTGCAGGCTACAATGCCTATCCTCTTTTTTTCCAAGAGATCCAAAAGGAACCGATCCCCAGTCGGTTCCGCATGCCGTAGGTGGATCCCTAAGATGGGACCACCGACCCCCTGGACCACTTGGAGAGCTACAAGGCCCTCATGAGAGTCCAGGGGACAACCAACGCTCTCCTCTGCATCGCATTTTGGATCATCCTTCGAAAGTCGGCTCGAGTCTAGTTTACCCACCTAGAGCCTGAAAGTATTAGTTCTTTCACTCAGCTCGAGCAGAAGTTCGTGGCCTACTTTGACACCTGTCGCAAGGTGCCATAGGAGGCAGACAGCCTCTTCTCCATCAGGCAATAAAATCATGAGCTCCTACGGGACTACGTGGCCTGCTTCAAGGTTGCCGTACTGAAGATCTACAACTTGGACGAGCCAGTTGCTATGCTGGCGCTGAAGAGAGGGCTCAGGACTTCCCGCTTGACCTACTCCCTAGATAAGAAATCTTCCAAGACGTACTCCAAACTCCTCCTCCGTGTTCAAAAGTACATCCATGCCGAGGAGGCGGATCGCACGAGGAGGGAGCTGGATGGGAAGCCATTGAAGAAGCCAGCTCTTGGAGAGGCGTCCGAGGCGTGGAAGCCTAGACTGCCTACACCAAGTTTCTGCCAGAGGAGGAAGCCGAAGAGCGACCCCCATCCCAGAAGAAAGATGCACACCTCTCCTTGCTCCAAGGACAAAGATCCTCATGGAGATTGAGGGCGTGTGCTACTTGCATCGCCCACCTCCTTTGAGGCTGTCTAGTGGTCATGACAAGATGAAGTACTGCCAGTTCCACCGTGACCATGGCCACGACACCGAGGAATGCTGCTACTTCAAGAGAGAGATTGAAAATCTCATAAAGAGGGGCTACCTCGGAAGGTTCGTGGGGGGTAAGACCCCGGCTGAACCTCAAGCGCTCGCTGCTCTCCCTCCAGTCCAGGAGGTTGACAACAGGCCCATCGAGAAGCCTGTGGAAATGATCTGTTGGGGAGTCGAGTGCGCCCCCAAGAGGGCCCAGGGAAGAGAGGGTTCTGAAAATGTATTACCCCTTATGAGGGAAAGAGAATCTGCGGTTGAAAATGTAAATAATGATGCCGTGGTCATCGAGATGATGATCACGAAGCATCCTGTAAAATGGATTATGGTCGATCATGGAAGCTCGACTGATATCCTTTTTTATGATACTTCCTCCAGGATAAATCTGTCCTTTGCTCAACTTAAGCCTATACACACTCCCTTCGTCGATTTCACAAGGGATTCTATGAGAGTTGAAGGAGAAATCACTCTCCCTGTTACTGTCGGGATGCCACCTCGGCAAAGCATGGTCATGATGACCTTCACTGTTGTCATGCTTCCTTCGACCTATAACGTGATCCTTGGCCGCCCCGGGCTCAATCTGTTCGACGCGGTCATCTACACCAAAAGGCTACTAGTGCAGTTTCCTACTTCTTACAGTGTTGGAGAAATGAGGGGGGCACCTCAACCGATCCAACACTGCCTCCAAGCCATCCCTGGGGCCAGCAGCTCCAAGGAAGATCCCAGTGCCGACGACCTTGACCAAAGGGCAGAAGATCCCAGGGGTGGCCCGGTTGAGCGCCTACAATCGTACCCTCTTGGAGCTGACCTTGCGAAGATGGTGTAGATTGGGGCCCAATTGCTAGAGGAGGAGCGGGCCCACCTGTTGGAGTTTCTTTGAGCAAACGCTGACGTGTTCACTTGGACGACAGCCGATATGCCAGGGATTTCCCCTGATGTCATCAACCACAAGTTGAGCATCGACCCGAAGTATAGCCCAGTCCAGCAGAAGAAGAAAAGCTTCGTCCCAGAGAGGCAACGAACGATTAACGAGGAGGAATATAAGCTCCTCGCAACCAGCTTTATCTATGTGGTATAGTACCCCAGCTGGCTGGCAAATGTAGTCATGGTCAAAAAGACTAATAGAAAATGGAGGATCTGCATGGACTACACTGACCTCAATCGAGCCTGTCCGAAGGATAGCTTTCCTCTGCCAAAGATCAACCAACTGGTAGACGCCACCTCAGGGCATCGCTTACTCTCCTTCATGGATGCGTTCTCCAGATACAATCAGATCTGGATGCATCCGGAGGATGAGGAGCACACTACCTTCATCACCGACCGAGGGATGTACTGCTACCGGATGATGCCTTTTGGCTTGAAAAATGCTGGTGCCACATACCAGCAGCTGGTCAACCGAGTCTTCAAGGACTAGATTGGAAGAAACATGCAAGTGTACGTGGACGACATGCTCATCATGAGCAAGCCAAAGTTGGATCACGTCATAGATCTGGCAGAAGCCTTCCACAACCTCCAGATGCACAAGATGAAGTTGAACCTGGCAAAGTGCGCCTTCGGCATAGCGGCAGGGAATTTTCTTGGGTTCATGGTTACTTAAAGGGGCATCGAGGTGAATCCGAAGAAGGTCCAGGCAATCGTTGACATGGAGCATCCCACCTCGAAGAAGTAGGTTCAGCGCCTGACCGGCCGGATTACGGTCTTGAGCAGGTTCATCTCGAGGTTGGTTGACTGCTGCTTACCCTTCTTAAGGTTCTACGCAAAGTGCACGACTTCGCCTGGACTGAAGACTGCAAGGCAGCCTTCGAGGAATCCCCGCCATTGTTCTCCAGGCCAGAGAAGGGAGAGGAACTTTTTCTATACTAGCGGTCACCCCAGGAGCCGTCAGCTCGGTCCTTGTCTGCATATATGAGGATGGATCCCAAAAGTCGGTATACTATGCCAGCAAAATCCTCCGGGATGCAGAGATCAGGTACACCTACTAAGAAAAGTTAATTTTTGCTCTAATAATATCTGCCAAGTACCTCAGGCCATACTTTTAAGCGTATCCTATTGCGGTCATGACGGACCAGCTGCTAAGGGCCATACTCAGCCACCCCGAAACATCCAAGCATTTGGCTAAGTGGTCTCTAACGCTGAGCGATTTCAACATCTTGTATCAACCGAGGCCATCCTAGAAGGCCCAAGTGCTGGCCGACTTCCTGGTCAAATGCACTAGCATGGGCGAGGAGCCCGAGGAGACCACCTCGACCTCAGCACCCCGGCTGGAGCCCGTTACTAAGGAGGAGACATGGGTCCTCCATGTGGACGGTGCATCCAACTCAGGAGGGAGCGGAGCGGGGCTCATCCTCGTCAACGGGGATGGAGTCATGGCCGAATGTGCACTTCACTTCTGGTTCGTGGCAACCAACAATCAGGCGGAGTATGAGGCACTTCTCGTGGGACTCAGCATCTCCTGCGAGTTGGGTGTACCAAACCTGAAGGTCTTCACCACTCTCAGCTGGTGGCAGGGCAAGTCTCGGAAGAGTATGAGGCCCGAGATCCCCAGATGATGAAGTACGTTGAGCGGGTCCGTTTGAGCATGATGTGTTTCCGGTGCTTCAGCATCTCCCACATCCCTCATAGGGAGAATGCTCGCATCGACGCTCTGTCAAGACTCGCGACCCTGCCGGACTCATCGCGGGACACGCCCACGTCGAGTACTTGGAAAGTCCAAGCTTTGAAACTCCTGGAGAAGTCCAACACGTCACCCCAGAGCTAGCTGGATGGATCGGTACATCAGATACATCATCGACAGCACCCTATCGAAAGATCAGACTGAAGCCGACCTCATCAAGAAGAAGGCCACATGATTTGCCTTGATGGATGGATAGCTCTATCGCAGGTCCTACTCTTATCCACTCCTGAAGTGCTTGAGACCCATAGAGACAGCCTTCGTACTCCGAGAAATACATGAGGGCCTTTGCAGAAATCATGTCAGAGGGAGGACACTGGCATACAAAGCCCTCCGTTAGGAATACTACTAAGAGATGATGAGGGAGGACGCCACTGACTTCGTGAGGAAGTGCGATCATTGCCAGTGCCACGCTCACATACAGCGTCAACCCGCGGTGCCACTCTCCCAACTCTACGCACCTTGGCCATTCGCCCAATAGGGAATGGACATCCTCGGCCCGTTCCCTCCTGCTCCTGGGCAGTGCAAGTTCCTAATAGTGGCTATCGACCACTTCACCAAATGGGTGGAGGCGGAGCCACTAGCCTGGATAACCGAAGCCAAGGTCCACCAGTTCTTCTAGAAGTCGATCATCTGCCATTTCAGACTTCTCCATAGCATTATCACTGACAACGGATGGTAATTCGATAACTGGGAGTTCGAGGACTTCTGCACTGACCTCGGCATCCACCATCGCTTCATCTCGATGGCTCACCCTCAGACCAATGAAGAAGCTGAGGTGTCCAACCGAACAATCCCCCAGGGACTCTGGACTAGGTTGGACTAGGCCAAGGGCAGGTGGGCCGAAGAACTTCCTAGCATTCTTTGGGCTTACCACACAACTCCTAAGATAGCCATGATGAGATGCCTTTCAGCCTCGTCTTCGACGTGGAAGCCGTTGTCCTTGTCAAACTCGGCATACCTACACTATGGATGGAGCAATATGATGAAGCAGAAAATCCGACTCGCCTTCTTCTTAACCTGGACCTCCTCGAGGAAATCAGAGACAAGGCTCGACTATGGATGGTGGCCTACCGGCAGTGCATGGCTCGGTAATACAACACGCGGGTGAGGCCAAAGATCTTCCGCTCAGGTGACCTGGTACTGCACCGAGCTGAAGCGTCGCAACCTCGGGAGTGCAGTAAGCTTTTCCCGAACTAGGAGGGCCCGTACAAGGTGGTCGAAGCTCTCCCCAGCGGAGCCTATTACCTGGCGGAGCTAGAATGTACCAGATTCCCACGCATTTGGAATGCCAACAATCTGAGAATGTATTATCAATGATGTAAGGCCTTCCTTCATTAATGATAAAGATTCTTTTTGTGCAAATCACCTTTGCCTTGCAAGGTTCTCGCTATCCGACCCCAGGTCCGACACTCAAGCCCGGAAACTCCTAAAGCCCAGCACTCTAAGTCCGGAAACTCCTGAAGCCCAGCATCTCAAGCCTGGAAACTCCTGAAGCCCGACACTCAAGCCTGAAAACTCTTGAAGCCCAGCACCTTAAGCCCAGAAACTCCTGAAGCCTAGCACTCCAAGTTTGGAAACTCCTGAAGCCCGGTACCTCAATCTCGGAAACTTTCGAAGCCCGGCACTCAAGCTTGGAAACTCTTGAAGTCCAGAAACTCCTGAGGCCCGGCACGCCAAGCTCGGAAACTCTTGAAGTCTGGCACCTTAAGCTCGGAAACTCCTGAAGCCTGATACTCAAGCCCGGAAACTTTCGAAGCCCGGCGCTCAAGCTTGGAAACTTTCAAAGCCCGGCGTGCAAGCCTTGAAACTTTCGAAGCCCATCACCTCACAATCGTCTGGTAGTCCCTCCGACCATAGCATCTAGGCTCCTTCCGCCATGCTCGCTTAGAGGTGAGCCCATCCGAGGTTGAATACACCTCTTTCGAAGTAGTACACCACTTCGCCTGCGAGGTGGGCATGACTTAACAAGTCAAAAGACCTCCCTTCTAACTGCCTCACGTTCCCGAAGCTCGGTGGGAAAGAGCCTAGGAACTCAAAACCTTAAGGCAAGATGCCTTGATAGAAGATATGCACATGGGCAATCGAGAAGCGGAGGAAGTAAGATTGCTAAAGAATCGGTAATACAGAAGAAACACACAAGTCAATAGAGGAAGTAAAATTTCATTGATGGAAATTGAAACTTTTACATCATTTTCTCTAGGCCCCCGATAGACCGGGTGGCCTGAACAAAAAGAAAAGAAAACAAAAGAAATACAAGCGCCCCTACTCTACTCGACCGGCTCCATCTCGGGCTGGCACACAGTAAGGACATCAACCTTGGGGACCTCCTCTAGTGGAGCTTCATCGACTGTAGTTGCTGGTTCCTCCACCTCGGTCAAGTTTGATATTGGGCTCTCCGGCGGGCCAGTAGGGAGGCGGAGCCTACTCAGGTTCTTGTCCGGAACAAGATCTTCCACCTTCGATTGGCAGTCCGTAGAACTCCTTAAAGAAGGAGTCCGTAGCGAGTTCATGGAACTCGGCATCGAACTCCTTCGAGGCCTTGTACTTCGAGACCACCTCGGTGGCCTCCTTCATGGCCTCCACTCACTCGGCGACCGCCATAGCCTCCTTCTCGGTGGCAGCAGTCTTCTCTTCCACCACCACAATTTTCTTCTCGGTGGCTATGGCCCGCTGCTTTGCCACCTCCAGCTAGCACCGGAGTGATTGGGCTAGCTCCTTCTCCCAGGCTGCCTCGGCCCTGAGCTCCTCTACCCTGGCCTCCTTGGCCCGGAGCTTCTCAGCTCGGCTCTTGGACCAACCTCTCTGTCAATCCAAGGACTCCTCCAGCTCCTTGATGTGCCTTTCAGTGCTTGCAACCTCACCCCTCAACTCTTTATTTTTTTGCTCGGACTCCCAGGTGGCATCCATCTATAGCTTGGCCTCGGCCTTCAGGGACTCGAGTTCCAATGACCGTTGCTGGTCCCTCTTCGCCCACTGCCTGTAGTTGTACTGGATCAGTAGGAGCTCAGCACCGAGCTATTCTAAAGAACATGTTAGCCACAGAATAAAGAGAAGCAAACAAGAAAAAGAGGAGAAGGGGCGAGAAGAAAGGAATGCTTACCGAAAATAGCTAGGGGAAAGTGCCTCGAATGGCATCACCGAGGAGCTCCTCGCCTTCTCTCACCGGGCACATGACTGGACTGCAAGATCCATCATGCGCTCGGCAAGCTCTGGGTCTTGGACTAGTGAAAAATTCGGTGCCACTTCAAATGGAAGCCTGTGGGGATCCTTCCCCTTCCTTGTCACCGTAGACATGGCATCGCCCCCTCCTCCGGCCAAGGAGGCATCAGAGGCATGGTGGGAGCTCGATGCCACGACGGATGGTGCCGCAGATGGTGGCTCCACCCTCTCCTACTCCTCTTCAGTCTCCACCTCGATGACCTCAGGTGGTGGAGGCTCCACAGCAGCAGCGGCGGCAGCAGTGGCCCTGGCCCGGACCACCACCTTTGACTCCCGGGCTGGGGCCGGTGCCTGCTGCCTCGGTGGCTCGGGGATGGGCTCGACCCCTCCTCTTCTCAGCTCTTCAACCAGCATGGCGGATGCAACCGCCATGTTCTCCTCCCCCGGGTTCTCTTCGATGGGGACTCTCTTATCCCAGTCGGCAGACCCCTCTTCCTGGAGAGGGCGAGAAGGTCTTCTAGAGAGTACTTCATGCCTGCACACACAGAAAAGACATGGTTAGCTCTGGAGTCGAGAAGATAGAGAAGAAACAAAAAATAGGTGAAGGCCGTGCCAAACTCACCCGTTGGGCCAACTCCGACTTCATGGAGGTTCTGCTCTGTCAGTAGAACCTCAAAAGAAGGAATCTGGTCAGTGCGGATCTGGTCGTACACCTCCTGATCAGCCACCTTGATGATGCCATTTCAATTTGAGATCTAATCCAGGTCGCTCCAAACCCAGTCGAACCCCTCAACCGAAGCAAAAAAGTACTTGCTCTTCCATCCCTTGATGGAAGAGGGGAGCTCAAATTTTATGCCCTTAGGATGAGGAGAAATGAACCACCACCTATCCTCGGATGGGTGGCGCTTCAGGGTGAAGAAGATCCTGAAGAGAAAGAAATGGAAAACAATACTATGGAAATGACATAAGATGATGAAGCAAAAGATGGTTCGGACTGCATTTGGGACCAACTATGCTGGAACCAAACAGTACTGACTGAGGATAGAAAGAAAGAAAGGATGGAAAAGGAATCGGAGGCCTCCCGCAAGGGTCTCCTCATACAAAGCTATCCAGCCCGGGCCACTGGCGGTGACCCATTCCCCTAGTCGTGGGACTGAGAGCCGGATAGAGTCTGAAATACCATAGGTATCCCAGATGGTTGCAAGATCCTAGCCGATTATCACCGAGGTGATACCACCGGGACCTGTCAATCGTGGAGGTTCTAGAGAAAGTTCAGAAGGGGGAGGAGGTGGGGGACGGACCCTGGGTGACCCAATGACTATCCCTGTGGGGCGAGGCCTCCTTGAATGCTCGAAGCACACCTCTTCCTCATTGTCAGAAGAAGAAGAAGGCATCCTCAGCTGAGAAGGCCCATCCTCGTTGGGCTTAGTCGAGGGACGAAAGTTCCAACCCTAGCGAGACATTTCGAAAGGAAGACAAAGAAGAAGATAAACTGAAGACCCTAGCAGAGACTCACCCGGCCTACAGAGGAAGAAGAGTGGAGAATCAATGAACCTAGTTGCCTTTGGAGGAAAAGGATGATTAGGGGGAAGGAGGGGACTCTTCGGTTCACTAGCGGGCATAAAATTTTTTTTTGAAAGAGAAATTATCTTTCCGTTCAAAGTGACCAGAACATAACTGTCTCATCACCACCGTTGGATCCGCTCCACATGTCAGCAATCGATAGAGGCGATGCTCTGTTTCTTCCACTACCACTTTGAATTCTGTGTCAGTAATAATGCCTCCTCGGACAAATCCACATGTCGCCGCTTCATTGGCTCGGAGGTCCACCCTGTAAGGCATCGGTGATCATGGCAATTATAGCATAAGATTTTGGTCTTTCCACGTCAGCACTGCATTTACTTTCTTTGCCCCAAGCGTCGTGCGCCAATAGGACTTAGGAGTGGGGGGAAATGATGTGGCAGGATCGCTGATGTATAGCCCATGTTAGACCCAGTCAGATGCCACATCGGAGGAAGCTGCCATGTCAAATCTTTTCTTCAAACTCCTTCGCAAGGTGGCTCCCTTCGAGTAGAGATGCTGTGGTCGAAGTTGAGCTCCGTCTCTTCGGACACCTTCGCCAGGTGGCTCCCTTCGAGTCGAGATGCCGTGGCCGAAGTCGAGCTCCACCTCTCTGGACTCCTTCGCCAGGCGGCTCCCTAGGGTTGAGACACCGTGGCCGAAGTCGAGCTCTACCTCTCCGGACTCCTTCGCCAAGTGGCTCCCTTCAGGTTGAGACATCATGGCCGAAGTAGAGCTTCGCCTCTTTGGACTCCTTCGCCAGGTGGCTCCCTTCGGGTTGAGACGCCATGGTCGAAGCCAAGCTCCGCCTCTCCGGAGTCCTTCGCTAGGCAGCTTCCCTAAGGTCGAGACACCGTGGTCGAAGTCGAGCTCCGCCTCTCCGGACTCCTTCACCAGGCAGCTCCCCCAGGGTCGACGTCGAGCTCCACCTCTCCAGACTCCTTCGCCAGGCAGGTACCCCAGGGTCGAGATGCCGTGGCTGAAGTCGAGCTCACCTCTCCGGACTCCTTCACCAGGCGGCTCCCTCAGGGTCGAGATGCCGTGGCCGAAGTCGAACTCTGCCTCTCCAAACTAGCTCCACCTCGAACAAAGGGACCGGCAACTGAGGGACATCGCCGCTCTTCATGGGTGGCGGTTCTCCACCCAAGGACCACGAAAAGGTTCCTGCCATGCTGCAATAATGGTCCCGACTACCACTTATACCGAAAAGGAAAGGGTCTCCTGATCGAGGCGCTGCACTCCCTACCAACCTTCTATACCATCCAGAAGAGGAAGTCAGCCCAGAAGATTCAAATCCAAGGGGTGGCTACCCCCCGATCGAGGCTCTGCCAGGCTATCCGAAATGGAGCGACCAGAAAGAATGTTAGAGCGCATGGTAGGTTCCATATCACAAATGAGGAAAGGTGTCCCATCTACGGCACAAAACATCGCCGCACGTGCCCATAAGCGAGGGGAGGATCTCAAGGTAGGCCTCTGGCAGCCATCCTAGCTTAAAAAAAGCTCTTCAAGGTTCCAGAAAGGTAGGCAAGCAAAACACAAGGCAAGCTAATGGGCAAGAAGGGTGGCACACAGGAGAGAATTGAGAGATTGAGGCTATCGGAGATCCACCGGGAGGGTCTCAACGGACATAGCCTTCTAGCTCAAGCTCTCCTCCGTCACCATTTCTCCGGCTCCACTCACAACTCATCTACATTCTCCCAGTACATTTCTTTCTCCTCCTAGTATGGAGTCCATCTACGGGGCTCGACCAAGAGGATCTGTTCTCCTAGATTGTCACTGACTTGAGCATCAGAGTGCCCCCACCGGGATCGCTGGCCGAGTCTCTTCTGTTTTGCAGGTCTGGGTGTGTGGGCGGGTCCGAAGCGACAAGGGCATGATCTGAGGACCACTTCAGCTACAGGCCACGACGGTTTAGGCTGCAACAGGTATCAATGTATTCTATTTTGAATCTGACCTGATTATATAAAGGCATAAATTTTCTCAATCTTTCACCTTATGATACTCGGTTTAAATTCAATACCATGGCTCATTTCTTCCCTAATCCATTCCATATCTCTTTTCTTTTTCTTTATTTTATTATTCATATACTTTTTTTATCATTTTCTTTGTATTATATAAATTAACTCTATATCTAAATACCGGTGACATCATTTTAAACTAAAGATAGAATTATTCTTTCATCATTATTTAATTATTAGATAAATAAGGTTCCATAATTTCTAGCTTATTTCATCATTTTATTTTGTTTACAACTTTTTTTCCATAATAAACTAAATTCAAGCTTGTATAATTATGCATAGGACTCGATCCGACCCAACCCAACTAATATACCTGACCTGGTCCAACCTAGATATGTTTTTTTTTTATCCAACCCAACCCAATCTGAGATGGGTATGGAGCATATATAGGATGGAAAATTTTTTGATAGGATGGGTATGGATTTTGGATGACTTGATCCTAACCTGACCCATCGCCACCCCTAGATGCATTAGATGATCAGAGCATAGCAGTAACTATAATGCCATGATGCGACTTTTGTTTATACAAAGGATAACTAACAAGGAACCAAAAAGCATTGAGTTAGGTGGATAACTTTCTCTATTTTTGAGAGACACTACTTCTCACCATCTATCAAAAAGCATTTTTTTTTAAAAAAAACTACTTATTTTTTTTCTCCAATATATTTTAAACATTGATCCTATATGATGTGGCAACATCCACTGACATGAAGCCTACACAGCTGCCAGCCAGCAGCCGCACGGGTGGGGACTGCCACCTGGACGCAGCCCCCGGGTGGAAGGCTGAGGCGAGCCCTCTATTTGAGGTCAGCTTCCAGCTGGGGTCGAGCTCATAAAGCGAGCCCTCCTGCCGAGGTAAGCTCCCAGCCAAGGTTGTGCTCATGCTGCCGAAGTGAGCCCTCCTACCGAGGTTAGCTCCCAATCAGGGCCGAGCTCATGGGACGAGCCCTCCGTCTAAGGCCAGCTCCCAGTCAGGGTCATCTTCATGCTGCCAAGGCGAGACCCCGTCTTAGCTCATAAAGCGAGCCCTCCTACCGAGGTCAGCTCCTAGCCGAGGTCGAGCTCATGGGGCAAGCTCTTCATTTGAGGTCAGCTCCTGGCCGGGGTCGTGCTCATGCTGCCGAAGGCAGACCTCCCGAATGGAGGTCCTTCCCTGCCATACGAAGCTAGAATTCCCGCCAGCGGTGAAGGAGGGAAAGATCAATAGGAATTCAAACCATGGCACGGAGGTCCCTATCCACCTGTAGCCTCCGGAAGGTGGTGCATGCCCTGCCACCAATGCCAGCTCTATGACACACCACTCGCATGCTCTGTACAGGATAAGCCCCGTTAGACCCAGCGCCCTGTAATGTGCCACCATGTCCACTACCGTACAACTGGAGGACGCTGACCCACGCGACGCGAGACCCAGAATTTTTCTAAAAGGAAAATCCTATCAAAGCCATAGGCCCTGCAATGCTCGGATAGTCCCTCCAAGAATGGAAACTTCCCACCATGGCACGGGGCTCAGTGGCACAGTGCCTGCCCCTCTTAAGAAAAACAACACCCCTAACAAAAGGGACTCTCCTCCTGGGAAGGACAGGACTCTCCTCCTCCGAAGGAGGGGACTCTCCCCCTCCAAAGGATGAGACCGGAGGGGGGAGAGGAGTTTGAGAGAGAGGGGGTGAGAGGAGTCCGAGAGAGAAGAGAGTGGGAGAGGCCTACAGATGGCCTCCTCCTCCGAAGGGATCAGTCCAAGAGAAAGAAAGTGGCTCCAAAAGGCCCACGGATGGCCTCCTCCTCCGGAAGGACCAGTCCAAGAGGAGGGAGAAGGAGAAGCCGCGAGCAACGGCAAGCCCCTTCGGGGAAGAAACCATAAGAGGGCACACCAAGAAGGATACCAGGATAGCCAGAAAAGAGGTAAGTAAGAAGGTAAGTGAGCGGGAGGGGGAGAGAGGTAAGCAAGTTGCCAAAAGTTCAGTGGCCGAGGGACCGGCCTAAGGGATCCTCCCCACTCCCCGCTCTCCATTCCCTCTTTCTTTTTGCTATTTGATAATTATCATCTTATCACCCCCAAGGGTGAGGGAGTCCCTCAAGCTCTCCACCTCAAAGGTTCTGATCCCCTCAATCATCCCACTAGCTTAATCATCGAAGTGTCCTCTCCAGAATCTCTGGCCCGGGTCTCCTCTATTTTGCAGGCCGTCAAATCGAAGAGCTGACCCCCAAAGAGGAGGGAGCTCTCCCAATGAGAGGAGGCACCCGATGTAGTGGGGACGCATCGGAACTACAGGCCATGACGATCCAGGTAGCAATAGATTAGCATGCCCAATAGGGGGTGACAAATGATTCAAGAACTAAGAGGATCTTGGCCAAGGCTGAGGATCCATGCTCTCCAACTAATGGAACGACAGTAGCTGCCTCCATGGGGGGCAGGCAGGGGACACGAGAGCTCCCTCTTGGGGGCCTGACCAAAGAACAAGAAGAGATGGGCCTGATGATAGTGGAGAGAGGGGCTTGTATTCATGGATTTTTCGAACACCTGCCACCTTTTGCAGTACTCTCTGGTTAGACCCAGAATCTAGGCATTCCCCTATGCGTGGGGCTTTCGTCATCTCATGCAGACCTAACGGGTAACTTCCTTCCCCACTTCCTTTGTGACATGAAAACTATGTTACCGTTCTACAGGAGAAGCCCCTACATCACCAACAACAAAAAGCACCATCGCCTCGCTCACAGCCCGAAGGTGGCAGTGGGATGCCACCCACCGCATGACCCACAGCGGGGCAAACCAATAGGAGACGGGGCCTGATCTCAGGGGGTAGCCTATCGATAAAGGATGGCGTACTACTGCAACTCCCATAAAGGACCCCAGTAAAGAGGTCTAAGTCCAGCCAGGCAGAGCCTACTACCTCGCCGGTCCCGACACCTCCTGATGCTTGCGAACCTGGAACATGAGCAATTTAAGAGAGCGTTATCGGTGATATAAAACTTCTTCTCGATTATCTAAGTCTCCTTTTCTTGCAACTTTGTATTTCACATGTACAGGGATGTTTCCATCTGACTCAAAGTCCAACGGACTCAAGTCGGCCCCCCCAGTAGGCCCGTGCTCCTAGCCATGCTCACAGTTCGGAGGTGGCGACAAGGCAACCCGCCATCTATCGCTTGACTCACAGTGCGGTGCCCTTAAGCTAAGCCATCCAGCAAGCCCGCACTCCTCGCCATGCTCATAATCTGGAGGTGGGACAGCGCAACCCGCCATCTATCGCTTGACTCACAGTGTAGCATCCTCAAGCTGAGGCCCCCAGCAGGCTCGAGCTCTTCGCCGAGCTCACAGATCGGAGGTGGTGGTAGGGCAACCCGCTGCCTACCGCATGACTCATAGTTCGGCATCCTCACCAACAAGGCAGGCCCCTCCATGAGGCCCACCCTCATCAGTCTAGCTCATAACCCGGAGGTGGTGCTAAGATGCCATCTATCGTGTGAGTCACAGCTTGGCTCACCCATAAGTCTAACACCCCATGACCTCATGGCCGCACTCACAGCCCAAAGGCGGCACTAAGATGCCATCTTCTGCATGACTCATAGCATGACGAATCGAGAAGCTCGACACCCCCAGCTATGCTCACAGCCTAGAGGCAGCAGCAGGATGCCATCTACCGCATGACTCACAGCATGGCAACTTTCATCAATGAGCTGGGCCCACTCCATTAGACCCGTGCTCATCAACCGAGATCATATCCCGGAGGCGGTGCCAAGATGCCGTCTACCGCATACTCACAGCTTGGCTCACCGATAAGTTCAGCACCCCACAGCCTTATGGCCGCGCTCACAGCCCGGAGGCGGCACCAAGATGCCGTCTACCATGTGACTCATAGTATGGCGAATCGAGAAGCTCGACTACCCTAGCCGTGCTCATAGCTCGAAGGCGACAGCAGGATACCGTCTACCGCATGACTCACAGCATGACAACTTCTCATTAGCAAGCCGGGCCCACTCCATCAAGCCCGTGCTCATCAGCCGAGCTTACAGCTCAGAGGCGGCACCAAGATGCCATCTACCGCGTGACTCACAGCTTGGCTCACCCATAAGTTCGGCACCCCATAGCCTCATGGCCGTGCTCATAGCCCAGAGGCGGCACCAAGATGCCATCTACCGTATGACTCACAACATGAAAAACCGAGAAGCTCGGCACCCCCAACAGTGCTCACAACCCGGAGGTGGCACCAAGATGCCTTCTACCACGAGACTCACAACATGGCCACTCATCAGTGGGCCGGGCCCACCCCATCAGGCCCGCACTCATCAACCAAGCTCACAACCCAGAGGTGGTGGCAGGGCAACCCGCCATCTACCGCGTGACTCACAGTTCGGCATCCTCACCAACAAGGCGGGCCGCTCCATTAGACCTGTGCTCATCAACCGAGCTCACAGCCCAGGGGTGGCGACAAGGCAACCCACCATCTATGCGTGACTCACAGTTTGGCATCCCCACCAACAAGCCGGGTCCCTCATCAAGCCCGTGCTTAGAAGCCGAGCTCATAGCCTGGAGGTGGTGGCTGGGCAACCCACCATCTACCGCATGACTCATAGTTCGGCCTCCTCACCAACAAGGCGGGCCCCTCCATTAGGTCCGCCCTCATCAACTGAGCTCACAGCCCAGAGGTGGCGGCAAGGTAACCCGCCACCTACCGCATGACTCATAGTTTGGCATCCTCACCAACAAGGTGGGCCCCTCCATCAGGCCTGCCCTCATCAGCCGAGCTCACAGCACGAAGGTGGCAGCAAGGCAACCCGCCATCTACCGCATGACTCACAGCTTGGCTCACCTATAAATCCAACACCCCATAGCCTCATGGCCGTGCTCAGAGCCCAGAGGCGACACCAAGATGTTGTCTACCATGTTACTCACAGTATGGTGAATCGAGAAGCTCGACACCCCCACCCATGCTCATAGCCCGAAGGCGGCACCAAGATGCCATCTACCATGAGACTCATAATATGGTAACTCCTTTTTAGTGAGCTAGGCCCACTCCATCAGGCCCACGCTCATTAGCCAAGCTCACAGCCCGAAGGCGGCACCAAGATGTCGTCTACTGCATGATTCACAGCTTGGCTCACCCATAAGTCCGGCACCCCACAACCTCATGGCCATGCTCATAGCCCGGAGGCAGCACCAAAATGCCATCTACCGCGTGACTCATAGCATGGAAAATCGAGAAGCTTGGCACCCCCAGCCTCATTCACAGCCCGAAGGTGGCAGTGGGATGCTATCTACCGCATGACTCACAGCATGGAAAACTCATCAAGCGAGCCCCTCCATCAGGCCCGCCCTCCTCAATCATGCTCATAGCTCGGAGGCAACACCAAAATACCATCTACCATGAGACTCACAGCATGGCAATTCATCATCACTCTCAAGTCGGGCCCTATAGCAGGCCCGCACTCCTAGCCATGCTCACAGCCCGGAGGCGACAGCAGGATGCCATCTACCGCGTGACTCACAACGTGGCAACTTCTTATCATTGAGCCGGGCCCACTCCATCCGGCCCAGGCTCATTAGCCAAGTTGACAGCCCAAGGGTGATGGTAGGACAACCCGCCATCTACCGTGCACTCGTAATTCGGCACTCTCAAGCTAGGCCCACTCCATCAGGCCTGCACTTTTCAATCGAGCTCACAATCCTAAGGTGGCCACAGGGCAACCCGCCATCTACCACGAGGCCCACATCTATGCAATCTCCAAGCCATGTCCTTCCAACAGACCCATGCTCAGTCACCCCGCTCAGTCTTGAAGTGCAGTTGGGGAATCCTAGAAACCTGCCATCTACCGCATGACTCACAGTTTGGTACCTATAAGCCAGGAAACTCACGAAGCCCTGCACCCACTACCTTACTTACAGTCCAGAGATATCCACTAGGAAACTCCAGAAGTCCCACCATCTGTCGCTTGACTCACAGTGTGGTGAACTAAGCTGAGATATTCCAAAATCCATGCATATAGTTGCCTTGCTCACGGCCCAGGGATGTTGGTGGGAAATCCCTGAAATCCCACCATTAGCCACATGACTCATGGCTTGGAAAACTGAGGAGACCCCCTAGGAGCAATCCAAGTCAAAGAAAAGAAAAACAACAAGCCAAGCAGAGAGAGGCCCCCAGCAACCGGGGAGGCCGTACGGCGGTTTCAAGCTTTAAAAAAAAAGAAAGGGGAAGAGAGAGCAGCAGTCATAATGGAAAAGGTGCCTTCATTGATCAAAAGTCTCTTACATCCTATGGAGGCTCCCAACAGGTCGAGAGATCTCCTAAAATCCTAAGGTACGAGATGAAAGGAAGATAGGCCGAAGCCCCATCTCCACTTCTTGCTCGATCGGTGAGCGGGTCACCTTAGCCCTGGCATAGTGCCCGTCGGAGGGCTCTGACCTTAACCTCCATGATTGGTGTAGGAGGCAGTGGCAGGGTAGGTCGGCACTACACTCTACCCTCGAGGAGTGGCTAGAGACATGCCAATCCCTTCTGCTTGAGTGTACAGGTGCCCTTCCATAGGAGTTCGCCAAATCTTTAGAGCCCGGCATCAACTCCGCCACCCCCTCCTTGGAATTCATCGATCCCGTGATTCCAAGGGCAGCTGTTGCAGCTCCGTATCAGGATACTCCTGTCAGCACCACGATGGCTGTGGCCTTTTCTGTAGTGACCACAACTAGGGCCACCACCTCCTCCTGTAAGATCTCTGATCTTGTGAACCGGGAGGTGGCTCAGACGCCTCCACTTTTGAGACAACCTCTTTCTCTGTCCCAGTTGCATGACCAGAGGCTCTCCCCCTTCACCTCCTTGGGAGAAGCTTCGAGCTCAGGAAATTTCTTATCCGAACCAGATGCCCTTTCCTCAACACTAGCCGATCGCTACTGGAGAGCCTTTATTTGGCCCTCCGGGTCTCGGGCTGAAATCCCGAAATCTATTAAGAGCCCTCGCTCAACATAGGCCGAAGGAGAGGGATCGAAGAAGGAGAACATAAAGGCCAACACTGGAATGAGAAGGGGGCTGAAGAAGGAGGAAGGAAGCTTTACGGAACCCTGGCTGCCTACGCCCGAAGGTCCTTTAGAACCTACATAGACAACCAGAGGCCACCACATGTCGGCACCAGGTGCCCCCGATGCTTTGGTTCATGAAATGGATGCCTTGATCCAGCCAGGGCATTGATGATCCCTCCACTGGAAAATTGAGCGCAGCGTCCCATTAATGCAAAGGCGTGATCTTCAGGGCATGGCCAGTTGAAGCATTAATGGTATAGAAGGTGTGTCCCCCCATGTTAGCATGGTCGTTACTCCCATCGCCCCGAGCGACGCTTCATTCTCTGGGCTCGGGAGTGGGGGGCATCTATGTGGCAACATCCGCTAACATGGAGCCTACACAATCGCCAGCTGGCAACCACACGGGTGGGGACTGCTACCTGGATGTGGCCCCTGGGTGGAAGGCCAAGGTGAGCCCTCCATCAGAGGTCAGCTCTCGATCGGGGTCAAGCTCATAAAGCAAGCTCTCCTACCGAGGTCAGCTCCCAGGTGGGATCATGCTCATGCTGCCAAAGCGAACCCTCCTATCAAGGTTAGCACCCAGTCGGGGCCGAGCTCACGGGATGAGCCCTCCATCTGAGGCTATCTCCCGACTGGGGTTGTGTTCATGCTACCGAGACAAGCCCCCCGTCTGAGGTCAGCCCCCAGCTGTGGTCGAGCTCGTAAAATGAGCCCTCTTGCTGAGGTCAACTCCCAACTAAGGTCGAGCTCATGGAGCGAGCCCTCCATCCGAGGTCAGCTCCTGGCCATGGTTGTGCTCACGTTGCCGAAGGTGGACCTCCCGAATGGAGGTCCTTCCTTGCCATACAAAGGCCCAAAATTCTCACCAGCAATGAAGGAAGGAAAGATCAACAGGAATTCAAACCACAGCATGGAGGTCCCTGTCCACCTGCAACCTCCGAAAGGTGGCGCATGCCCTGTCACCAATGCCAGCTCTATGACACACCACCCCCATGCTTTGCACGAGGTAAGCCTCATTAGACCCAGGGCCCTGTAACGTGCCACCACGTCCACTACTGTACAGCTGGAGGATGCTGATCCATGTGGCGTGAGATCCAGAATTTTCCTAGAAGGAGAATCCTGTCAAAGCCATAGGCCCTGCAATGCTCGGACGGTCCCTCCAGGAATAGAAACTTTCCACCATGGCACGGGGCTCAGTGGCACAGTGCTTGCCCCTCTTAAGAAAAATAACACCCCCAACAGAAAGGGACTCTCCTCCTGAGAAGGACGGGACTCTCCTCCTTCGAAGGAGGGGACTCTCCCCCTCCAAAGGATGGGACCGGAGGGGGTAGAGGAGTCTGAAAGAGAAGGGGGGAGAGGAGTCCGAGAGAGAAGGGAGGAGAGGCCTATGGATGGCTTCCTCCTTTGAAGGGATCAGTCCGAGAGAAAGGAAGTGGCTCCAAGAGGTCCACGGACGGCCTCCTCCTCCAGAAAAACCAATCCGAGAGGGGGGAGAAGGAGAAGCCACGAGCAGCAACAAGCCCCTTCGGGGAAGACACCATAAGAGGGCACACCAAGGACACCAGGACACAGCTAGAAAAGAAGTAAGTAAGAAGGTAAGTGAGCGAGAGGGGGAGAGAGGTAAGCAAGCAGCCAAAAGCTCAGCGATCGAGGGACCAGCCAGAGGGATCCTCCCCGCTCTTCATTCCCTCTTTCATTTGCTATTTAATTATTATCATCTTGTCACCCCCTAGGGCAAGGGAGACCTCCAAGCTCTCTGCCTCAAAGGTTATGTTTCCCTCGATCATCCCATTGACTTGATCATCGAAGTGTCCTGGCCGAAATCTCCAACCCAGGTCTCCTCTATTTTGTAGGCTAATCAGACCGAAGAGTCAACCCCCAAAGAGGAGGGAGTGCTCCTGGCAGGAGGGGCGCTCGACGCAGTGACAATGCGATGGAGCTATAGGCCACGACAATCCATGCGGCAACACTATCTACTTATGTTATTCATACATCTAGATCTTAAGCTATATCCTATTGATGTAAAAAATCGAATCTCTGATATCAATTTGATATAATCAAGAAGAAGAAAGAATTTTTTTAACCATTCAACTTGAGTCTTTTAAAATGATTTAGAAAAAAATTTTAAAAAAAGATACAAGTAAAATCTAAGTCCACTTTTTATTTGTTTATTTGTTATGAAATGGAAGGACTATATTATCATAGTTTGGATAAATCTCATAAAATCAGAAAATAAAAATACATAGTGTAATAGAAATCAAGTTATAATCATCTCAGAACTGTCCACCAAAGTATTTCAGTATGTTAGAGGCAACCAATCCATAGACCTTATTCGCCTCCTAATGGATATGAGGGGCTCAAAAGGATGCGTAGCTCCTTACTAGCATTTAAATGTCCTGCAGCAATGAATTTCCATCTATCAGTGGCACCTATCCAAAAATCCACCAAATCATCATTATTGAATCACCCTTGACATGAATAAGATGGGTCTAAGAATAAGCATCCTGTAGACAGTCCCCTACCATATAAGTCGCTCACAACTCTATCACGAGGACTAACATATCATAAATCCATCTAACTCTTATGGCAATAAATCTTGAGTTGGGACCTCTAATCATAAAACTTATATTAAGCATATTATCATTTAAATCCACCATGAGAAAACTAAGGGTTAGGGGCTCCCACATAATGAAAACCATCCGAATTGTAGGCACTATTAATGAGGAGTCTCAGGTAGGGCTTAAATCAAATCGGATACAACGGATATCAATATATCCATATCTATATTTATTTTGTTTGATGAATACAAATATAGATACGGATATTAATTGGATACAAACAATTATATCTATATTTGTTTTAATTAAATGGATATGAAAATAAATCGGATACTAAAAATATGGATACAAGTATGAATATAAGTTGGATAATTGAACTTTATATCTATAAAATCAAAGATATTACTAAGTAAGTTAATAACATGTTAATATGCTTATATATTTTTTAAAAAAATAATGAGAATATATAAAATGAAATAGGGTTACAAGCAGAATTAAATATTTTTAGATATAGACTAGATAATTATCTATCCATATCTATATCCATTTTAAGATATGGATACAAATACAGATATTAGTTGAATACTTAAATTTTTATTCATATTCGGATAAATTCGAATATAAAATTGGATTCAGTCGGATATTATTTATATGACTTTTATCTCTAGACACTCAAGTATCCTTTGCAACTTATGGATATGTGTTAGTAGAAAGATGGGTGATCTTAACAACCTAAGAGAGACCCTACTTTATGATGAATCTTAGGAGTTAAATGCTACTCTCAAAAACCCAAGCATTCTTGGCTAGCTAAATATAGTATGCAAGATAAGTTGTTTGAATATCCTAGAAGAAACTCTACTCACACACCCCTTCAAATAGTCAAAGAAGGTCTCAAATGACAAACTAGATTGAAAGATCACCCCTAGTTATGAAATAGCCTCTAGATCTGGACTGTACTTGTGCATTGGAAAAAACATGAGCAACAGACTCCTCAATAGAATGGTGATCACAAATGGAAAGGATATACGATCCTCTTCTACTTGGTACCCCTTCAAAGAGATACATCCCAAGCCACTTTCCATAAAAAGAGAGCTACTCTAGGATAGATGCCAAACTTCGAAACCTAGACACAATCAATCCTTTGCTTCAATATGTCTCTATAGAGCTCATACAACTCCTATGCTCTCACCTTTGATCTACATGTGAATCTCCATGCCTTCTTATTATGGAACTCTTGCCTAGATATAGCCATAGACAAATTTTGTCGGCCAGTCGGTCACCAAACAAGTGGGAAACAAGAGTGGCAATCCGCCTATTATCACATGGGACCAACAAATCACACACCTACATACCCATTACAATCTCTTGGTGGACCATGGTGGGTACTTGTTAAAGGCAACTTGGCCATCCATGTGTCATTCATCACTCTTAATAATTGGCCATCCCCTATACACCATTTGATATTGGATAACACCATCTAAGCATAGGCACATATCTCTATGATATTGGATAAAACCATCTGAGCGTAGGCATATATCTCTCTACAAATGAATGAGCTATTATGGCCTAGTTGAAATTTAAAGTTTGTATATGAGATCCCTAGCCTATATTGGGCTCATACATTGAGATCCAAAGTCTATCAAACTCAAGCAAAATCCTTGTATCATGCCTAGTCATTAATGCCTCTCTCCTGATCAACAAGGATTGGATATCTAAGCCCCAATCCTGGAGTGGCTAACAAATTGTATCCCATATAGCCAGGTGCACCCTTCTATCCTCATTGTTGGAGCCCCACAAAATATTTTGAAATCTTTGCTTAACTTGTATCAAGGAGGACTTTGACAAGTTGGTGTTGGTTATGAATTAAATTGGAATGAAACTAAGAACCAATCTTACCAATTTGATCCTTCCCATCATAGATAGAGATCTTCACTACTTCCACTCCAACCAATCTCATACTCTTTGCTCCACCATATTATATTTAACCCTCAGCCTTCGACCTGTAATGAGAGCACCAAGATATTGCCAAGCACTCTCCTGCTCCACATCTTAAGAACATCCTTGATTGCAATCTTCAATTAAGGCATGATCTTCAAATTGAATTGGACACTAACTTAAGGTGGTTCACCTTTTGACCTGAGGTAGCATAGTAGTCCTTTATGATGCTTTTAATAACCAGTACATTTTGTCTAGTGCTTAAGTCAAAAGCAGACAATCATCTACAAATAAAAAAAAATGATTGAATGATATGATAACAACTTGGATCCTAGCACTGCACTATGTGCCTCCAAGATAGGTTCTAAATTGTCACCTAGAGGGCTTAAGATAAACCACCAACATAAATAATGAAAAAATATAGGGAGAGAGGGCAACCTTGGCAAATGCCAATCGATGAGTCAAAGAAATCTATTAGAGTGATGTTGTTGAGGATGGCAAATTATAGGCTCCAAATATAGCCAAGGATTCACCTAATGTACATCTCATGAAATCCAAAACACTCTAAGAAATACCTTTGAGAATCCCAGCTTATACAATTATAAGCCCTCTCTATATCAAGCTTGATTACCATAAGAGGCTTTCAAAAGATTATATATAATTCTTGAGCAAGAAGCATATTATCTAATATTCTACGACCTCCAACAAATGCTTTTTACTCAAGGCTAATCAATCATGGGAGAACCAGCTTCATCTTGTTCACCATGATTTTTTCAAAAGGTCCATTTTTCTTTATTGACCCCTAATAAATTAAGATACATAGTCTTTATTTATACTAGTACAATTCACCTTTGTATAATTTGAATTGCATTCCTTTTCTAGTTCAAACAGGACTCACGTATCTTGCAATAATATGACCAGCTTTTCCAAAATAAATATGATTAATGAAAATAAATATGAAAAGCTAAAATTTTGTAAAAAGTAGATTGCGACTTTTTTTTGATTATGTAGATTGCAACTTTTGCATCAGCTATGCCCATGTTGGTCTACTTAATTTTTTCTAGATCGAAAGACATATCCAATCAAAATCTTAACTGAAAAGAAAATTTTTAGTTTAATCAGTCTATTTTGGGGCCCAAATAAAGAAATTTGAGCCTAATTTATTAATTATTTATATCCACTTTTGAGCATAATAAATAAAACATGTGTGCAAAGGGAAGTTACATTGAGGATGTTATTTGTATACATAAATGATCTAATTCAGCTTTTCTAGTTGAATCCCCCTAAATTGTAGAAGAAATCCTTAAACAAAATTAGACCTAGAAATCAATACCCGTTCTCTAATTATATTTGTTTGACATTGTTAAAAAAAAAAATACAACAAAACCTTGAGTTTTAACTTGTACCCTGGACATCCAAACATGTATTTTATACTTTCCATTTTTTCAAATTTAGGATGTATAGCTAAGCTGATGGATTTTGGGGGCTTCCTTTACTGGATGTATATATTGTGTTTAAAGTAATTGCTAATGTGAGAACTCAGGATCTTACCAAGAAAAACTAGTTGAAAGGTATATTATTTTAATTTCGTGGTCCTGTATAAGCATCCAAGATATTTTTATAATCGATATGAGACTAGATACATGTCTACATAGATCCTCACCAGGCTAAAAGTCCAAATCAATAAATCCATTCATAAATATCATAATTGATCCATGGTTAACACCAATGAACCTATGCTACAGTATCTCTTAGTCTACATAAGTTATGGGTTAGGTTAGCTTTGATATCATTTATAACAATCCGGGACCTTATTAAAAAAATCTAGACAAAAGATATTATTTGGATTTCTTCATCTTGTATAAGTATCTAAGACCTTTCTAATAAATAACTAATATAGAACTAATATATGCCTGCATGGGATCTCATAACTAAATAGCTACTATCTTTTAATAAACTTATAATAGGCACCGTGAAATAAGAATAATAACAACAATTTTACATTTTAACAATTTATTGAAGTATAAAAATATTTTTGTAATTTCAATTTTTTGTATCATTTAAAATGGTGTATTTTTTATATATGGTTATATAATCAAATAGCACCATTTCTTATCAGTTTGATAGCTAAAGTAACACTATAGTAGCAATGACGGCAATCCACCACCTACCGCGTGACTTACATTTCGGCATCCTCACCAACAAGGCAAACCCTTCCATCAAGCCTGCCCTCATCAGCCGAACTCACAGCCCGGAGGCGGCGCCAAGATGCCATCCACCGCGTGACTCAGCTTAGCTCACCTATAAGTCCGGCACCCCACAGCTTTATGGCCATGCTCACAGCCCAAAGGCGGTACCAAGATGCTGTCTATCGCGTGACTCACAGCATGGCGAATCGAGAAGCTCGGTGCCCCCAGCCGTGCTCATAGCCAAGTGACTCAGAGCATGGAAACTATCTACCACGTGATGCTATCTACCACGTGACTCAGAGCATGGAAACTTCTCATCAGTGAGCCGGGCCCACTCCATCAGACCCGTGCTCATCAACCGAGCTCACAGCCCGAAGGCGGCATGAAGATGCCGTCTACTGCGTGACTCACAGCTTGGCTCACCCATAAGTCCGGCGCCCATAGTCTCATGGCTATGCTTACAGCCCGGAGGCTGCACCAAGATGCCATCTACCGCATGACTCATAGCATGGTGAATCGAGAAGCTCGGTGCCCCAGCCATAATCACAGCCCGGAGGCAATAGCAAGTAGCCATCTACCGCGTGACTCATAGCATAAAAACTTCTCATCAGCGAGCTGGGCCCACTCCATTAAGCCCACGCTCATCAGCCGAGCTCACAATCTGAAGGTGGCATCAAGATGCCATCTACCGCATGACTCACAGCTTGGCTCACCCATAAGTCCGACACCCCACAACCTCATGGCCGTGCTCATAGCCTAGAGGTGGCACCAAGATGCCGTCTACTGCATGACTCATAGCATGGCGAATCGAGAAGCTCGGCACCCCCAGCCATGCTCATAGCCCGGAGGCAACACCAAGACATCGTCTACCGCGAGACTCACAAAATGGCCACTCCTCATCAGTGAGCCGGGCCCATCCCATCAGGCCCATGCTCATCAGCCAAGCTCATAGCCCAAAGGTGGTGGCAGGGCCCGTCATCTATCGCGTGACTCATAATTCGGCATCCTCACCAACAAGGAGGGCCTCTCCATCAGGCCCGCACCCATCAATCAAGCTCACAGCATGGGGGTGGCGGCAAGGCAACCCGCCATCTATTGCATTACTCACAGTTCGGCATCCCCACCAACAAGTCGGGCCCCTCATCATGCCCGCGCTCAGAAGCTGAGCTCACAGCCCGGAGGTGGACGCAGGGCAACCCGCCATCTACCGCGTGACTCAAAGTTTGGCCTCTTCATCAACAAGGCAGGCCCCTCCATCAGGTCCACCCTCATCAACTGAGATCACAACCCGGAGGTGGCGGCAGGGCAACCCATCGCCTATCGTGTGACTCACAGTTCAGCATCCTCACCAATAAGGCGGGCCCCTCCATCAGGCCCGCCCTCATCAGCCAAGCTCACAGCCCGGAGGTGGCACCAAGATGCCATCTACCGCATGACTCACAGCTTGGCTCATCCATAAGTTCGACATCCCATAGCCTCATGGCCACGCTCACAGCCCGGAGGTGGCACCAAGATGCTGTCTACCACATGACTCACAATGTGGTGAATCGAGAAGCTCGGCACCCCCAGCCTCGCTCATAGCCCGGAGGGGCAGCAAGATGCCATCTATCACATGACTCACAACGTGGCAAACTCATCAGGCGGGCCCCTCCATCAGGCCCACCCTCCTCAACTATGCTCACACCCGGAGGCGATGCCAAGATGCTGTCTACCGTGAGACTCACAGCATGGCAATTCATCATCACTCTCAAGCCGAGCCCACTCCATCAGGCTCGGGCTCATTAACCGAGCTTATAGCCCGGAGGTGGTGACAGGTCAACCCGCCATCTACCGTGCGACTTGCAGTTCGGCACTCTCAAGCCAGGCCCACTCCATCAGGCCTACACTTTTCAGTCGAGCTCACAACCCTGAGGCAGCCACATGGCAACCTGCCATCTACCATGAGGCCCATAGCTAGACAATCTCCAAGCCGAGTCCTTCCGACAGACCCATGCTCAGTCGCCCCGCTCATAGTCTGGAGGTGCAGTTGGGGATTCCTGGAACCCTAGCATCTATCGCATGACTCAGTTTGGCACCTATAAGCTGGGAAACTCACAAAGCCCCGCACCCACTGCCTTACTCATAGTTCGGTGATATCTGTTGGGAAACTCCAGAAGTACCTCCATCTGTCGCTTGACTCATAGCATGGCAAACTGAGTCGAGATATTCTAGAAGCCCTGCATCCAATTGAGCCGAGATATTCTAGAAGCCCTGCATCCAATTGCCTTGCTCATGACCCGGGGATGTTGGTGGGAAATCCCTAAACTCCCATCGTCGACCACTTGACTCACGGCTTGGCAAATCGAGGAGACCCCTAGGAGCAATCCAAGCTGAAGAAAAGAAAAACAGCAAGCAAAGTGGAGAGAGGCCCGCAGCAGTCGGGGGGGCCATACAGTGGATTCAAGCTTTCAAAAAAAAGGGAAGAGAGATGAGCAGTCATAATGGAAGAGGCGCCTTCATTGATCAAAAGTCTCTTACATCCTACGAAGGCTCCCGACAAGCCGAGAGACCACCTAAAATCCTAAGTTACAAAGTAAGAAGAGATAGGCTCATGCCTCCCTTGTTATCCCTCGCCCGACCAATAGGCTAGTACTCCGGCTCCGAACTTCATCCTTGGGACCGGGCGGAGCATTCCAGTCCCTTTTACTCCAAGAGATGGATGCCCTCCCTCAAGCGAGCCTACTGGGAAGGAGAACAACAATGCATCCGCCTCTACCATGCCGTCCTCCTTGGAGTTCATCGATCCTGTGATTCCAAGGACAACTGCAACAGCTCCACATCAGGATACTCTTGTCAGCACCACGACAACCGTGGCCCTTTCCATAGCAACCATGACTGGGGCCACCACCTCCTCCTATAAAATCTTCAATCTTGTGAACCGGGAGGTGGCTCCAAACGTCTCCACTTTTGAGGCAGCCTCTTTCTCTGCCCCAGTTGCATGATCGGAGGCCCTCCCCCTTCACCTCCTTGGGGGAAGCTTCGAGCTCGATGGATTTCTTTTCCGAACCAGACACCCTCGCCTAGATGCTGGCCGATTGCTCCTGGAGAGCCTTCATTTGGCCCTCCGGGTCTCGGGCTGAAATCTTGAAATCTACTAAGAGCCCTCCCTCAGCACAGGCCGAAGGAGAGGGATCGAAGAAGGAGAACATGAAGGCTAATGCTGGAATGAGAAGGGGGTTGAAGGAGGAAGAAAGCTTTGTGGAACCCTGGCCACCTGCACTCGAAGGCCCTTTAAAAGCTACATAACCAACCAGAGGCCACCACATGTCGGCAACAGGTGCCGCCCGATGCTTCGGTTCATGGAATGGATGCCTTAATCCAACCAGGGCATTGATGATCCCTCTATTGAAAAATTGAGTGCAGCACCCCATTAATGCCAAGGCACAGTCTTCCGGGCATGGCCAGTTGAAGCATTGATAGCACAAGAAGGTGCATCCCCCTATTTCAGCATGGTCGTTACTCCCATTGCCTTGAGTGATGCTTTGTTCTCCGGGCTTGGGAGTGGGGGGCATCTGGTGTGGCAACATCTGCTGACGTGAAGCCTACACAACCGCCAGCCGCACGAGTGGGGACCGCCACCTGGATGCAGCCCCTAGGTGGAAGGCCAAGGCAAGCCCTCCGTCTGAGGTCAACTCCTGACCGAGGTTGAGCTTATAAAGTGAGCTCTCCTGAGGTTAGCTCCCAGCCGGGGTCATGCTCATGCTACCGAAGCGAGCCTTCCTGTCGAGGTCAGCTCCCAGTCGGGGCCGAGCTCACGGGATGAGCCCTCTGTCTGAGGCCAGGTCCCGATCAGGGTTGATGCGGGACGAGATGGTGATCAGTGATGTGCCATGCTTATCTTGATATATATATATATATATATTTTGTATTTTAAGAGCAATAACTGATATCCTAATAGCAAAAACAAATAGGAAGATCTAAAGAAAATAAAGTGACAACTAGTTATCAAAATTACTTACCCGCATGCAGATCTTGTCAAATAACTATAAGGGAGGATCGCGGTGATTGAGAAACCATCCTAGATTAGGTTACCTACTTTCGAGTTTCAAATCTAGAAGAAGGGAAGGGGTTTAGATTTACCAATATGCTTTGAAATCCCCTCAGTTGAAGATCTAGTTCGCAACACTCAAGAGTTGACGAACCCGACTCCAAAATCGACCGACCCGATGTCTGGACTCCAATCACAACGGTTCCAAAGCAAGGACTCCGATCTTCAGAATTGGATCTCAAAAGGATTTACAAAAATATCATAGTTAATTACCAGAAAAATACTAAGAATGCCAAGAACTCAGAAGAATAGAGTTAAAGGCGAGGAAGAAAGTTGGCATCAAGGTTGATTGTGCTCCCGGGGTCTTCTTCTTGGACTTATTTCAAGAATCTCTTCAAAGGATTGGATGTAGACCTTAAAGAGTCTTCAAATGGCAAATTTGGTGGAAAGAATAGAACCGATAAATATAGAGTGTCACACCCTACGAAACTTGGACGTCGCACCCAAGTTGTTCTAGGTGTCTCCCCTAGCACCTTTAAGCAGACTAGCTATGGAGGAATTGGAGAACGAAACTTGGACGTCGCACCTAAGTTGTTCTAGGCATCTCACCTAGCACCTTTAACCAAACTAGCTATGGAGGAATTGAAGAAAATGCAACAGCACTTTGTCTTTTCATTATTCAAAATATCATGCTTACAAAAAAAGTTTTTGGGCTCTATTTATAGCCTCATTACAAGTAGAAAGATAGGTTAAAATTCAAATTTAGAATAAAAGAAGAGGGAATTACAATTTTTGAGGTTTTGGAATAGGTGCCAATGCTTCATAAAGATGGTTATCTTGACATGATCTTCCACCCTTCAATTTGATCTTCTCCCTTTTCTTTCCTTGGTCGATTAAAGTTAAATTGCTGCATTTAAATGGGAGTGGAGCCCACCTAAAACACCTCCAAGAGAGAGAATTCATGATGAGAGGAAGAGAACTTGTGAAAGGTAGAAAAGCTTAGCCAACTTTCTTAAATGCCTTCAAAGCTTGTGCCTCTTAAATGCCTTCAAAGCTTGTGCCATTTAATTCTTCATTTAAGACTCCTTGATTGCTGCCTTCAAAAAGCTTTCTTTAAGAAACTCCCTCCACCTTTAAAGCTCCTTAATTACTACCTTCATAAAGCTTTCTTCAAGAAACTCTCTCCACCTTTAAAGCTCCTTAATTACTACCTCCATAAAGCTCCTTCCACCGATTTTAATTCTTTGTTTGGTGAGAGAATACGTGAAAGGTTTTCTTGGAGGAAAAAATAGGCATGGAGCTTCCTTTCTTCAAGTAGCCAACCAAATAAATGTAGATATGGACCCCTCTTAACTTCCTTCATGTGATGTAGACTTAATCAACTCCATACAAAAATAACTTAGGTCTCATTTAAATCCAAAATGGATCCAAAAACTATTTACTAGATCCAAACAACAGTTTAGACCCAATTAAGACCCAATTGGACCAATTACAACTTCCTCATAATCCCAAATACAATTTTATTGGACTCCATAGACTTCAAATTGAAATTCAAATAGACTCAAATTGCTTCTTTCTGGTTCTGGTGTCCCCACCAATTCTTTTTAGGTGGGAGGAACTCGATCCTGCCGAGTAAGGGTTAGCTCTGCTCAGGTACCTCTCAAGCAAATTCGGATTGATCTTCTACAGATCCTCCCGAGTTATCCAAGAATCATCGGAGTCAGAATGTCCTTGCCAATGAACCAAGTATCGCTGGTAGTCCTTATTCCGAGTAACAATCATTTTGTCATCCATAATTCGTTCAAACTTGTCTCTCCGATTTAAGGTTTTGGCCAGTGGACAGTCAGGGATAGGCTCACTCTCAAGAATGGGGTCAGGCCTAAATGGCTCACTAGGTAGCAGTATCGGCTCTCTATACTCTACAAGATCTGATACGTTGAAAGTTGGACTTATGCCTAAATCTGGTGATAACTCAATCTCATAAGCATTAGATCCAAACTTACGAATTATTTTGAAAGGTCTTGCACTTCGGGCATGTAATTTATTGATCGTTCCAGAAGGAATTTGCTCAGATCTAAGCCTAATCATAACTTGGTCCCCTACTTTAAATTCTTTAAACCTTTTATTTGAATCAGCCGTTTGTTTATATGAGTCATTGCTCTCTTTAATTTTTTTAATGATTTCATGATGTAAGTTCTTTATGTGTTGTGCAAATGACTCAGCAGACTCGGATATGCATGCATTAATAGGTAAAGGAACCAAATCTAATAGCTTCCTAAGTTTGTATCCATGAACAATTTCGAATGGACATTTTCCAGTAGATCTATTGACTGAATTGTTATAGGCAAACTTGGCTCTAGGCAGTAATAGATCCCAATTAGCAGTACTCCCTCCCATTAGACTCCTCAATAGGTTCCCTAGACTTCAATTTACTACCTCAGTTTGACCATCAATCTGGGGGTGTTAGGCAGTAGAATATGTGTTGGCTCCACCTAGTGATTTTGATAAATAACAAAACGTTGAGTACATATTGTGTACTAATGCTTATTTCTAGTTGTGAGTTTTCAGAAAACAAGCACCTCAAATTCTCAAAATTAAAGTATCGTGGCATACTGTGGCACGAAGCATTTTTCATGATTTGAGGAGTCTTTTCCATGCAAAAAGCGCTTAAAAGAGTTCATTTATTTGTTATTTACATTGGTTTCAAGTTTTATATTCAACACTTGTGTTTTTGGGTTTATTTGCACTTAATTATGAATTTTTTAGAACCAAGTGTCGACACCTGGGAAGTCAAGTGTCTATACCTCAGCTCTTGGCATGTAGAAAAACTTCTTGGCACGCCAAGTGTCGACACCCAGAATTCAAGTGTCGACACCTGCAACTCATGTATCGACACTTAAGTTTCCAAGTATCGACTCAAGGCCTGAGACTTTTTGAAAATCCAGAACATGGCCATTGGAGTGTTTTTTGTGTCAAGTGTCGACACTTGTGAATAAAGTGTTGATACTTAAAAGTTCAAGTATCGATACCTGATAGCCAAGTGTCGACACCTAACAAACAAAGTGTCGACACTCGAATTCTGACAGCCCTAACAGATCTATTTTTCTGACTTGTAGAAACATCTTTCTAAGCTCCCAATGGCTAGATTCGATGTTCAAATGATCACAAACTATTTTTTGAAAGTTTTTCTTTGTATTTAAGCTTCACCAACTTTATTATTGAGGTATTGAAGTCCATTGAAAGCCAAAAAGCCAAGATTCTCTCAAGAACTTCACTTCAAAGAGCCATTTAAAGAGTGATTCCCTAAAAAAGCCTACAAGCCTATAATTTCAACATTCCAAAAGAAGAGCTTGAAGAATATTCCAAAAAGAAGAAGACAATAGAAGCATCAATTAGAGCCTCAAAACTTTCATTCTACTCTTGAAGAGAGTTTGTCTTGTTTTTTTTAAATTATATATCTGAAATTCTCCTTTGATTTAACCTTGCTTTCAAGGGTGTCTTGAAAGAAGGTTGTCGTGGTTTGTTGGTGAGCCAAGGTGATAAAACCAATTAGGATTAACTTGTGAGCCCGAAGATAAAATAAGTGTAAAGGTTTGTTGGTGAACCTAGGTGATAAAACCAACATAGGTTTTGACTTGTGAGCCTTTGGAAAAACAAGTCGGCTGTAATCTTGGAGAGATTATAGTGGAGTTTCCAAGGATGGCTTAGGGGGTGGATGTAGGTGATAGGTTGCACCGAACCACTATAAACTTTGTGTTTGTGTGTGATTGTCTCTTCTATCTCTTCCTCTTTACTTATTGCACCCTTTTTATTACTTTTCGCTGCATATAACTTAGTGCATCAAATTTATAACTCACAAACACCACAAGGCCTGTACATTATTGCTTTAAATTTTTAAAAAGACCTAATTCACCCCCCCTCTTGGGCTCCATTTCTGGACAACAAGTGGTATCAGAGCACCGGTACTCTCTTGTAGGTCCAAGGATCTTAAGTAAAAGATCATGGCAGCCCCAATTGGAAAGGATGCTGTTGAAGGTCAAGCTTCAAACCGTCCCCCACTATTTAATGGCACGAATTACACTTATTGGAAAACTCACATGCGCATATTCATTCAACCCTTGGATTATACTCTTTGGAGGATAATCATAAAAGGTCCTCATCAGCCTACTATGTTGGTTAATGGCATTCTCACTTCAAAAATGGAAGATGATTGGGATGAGAATAATATTAAGCAAATAGAGCTTAATGCGAAGGCTATGTATCTATTGTATTGCTTTCTTGATCTGAGTGAATTCAATAGAATATCTAATTGTCTCTCCGTTAAGGAGATTTGGGACACACTTGAGGTTACCCATGAGGGTACACACCAAGTAAAAATAACTAAGGTTAACATGCTTATTCACACATATGAAATGTTTAAAATAGAACCTACTGAATTTATAAGTGAGATGTACACTAGGTTCACAAATATTGTGAATGGCATAAGAAGCTTAAGAAAGATTGTATCTAATGGTGAGCTTGTAAATAAACTTCTCAGGTCTCTTCCGGCTTCATGGGATGCCAAAGTAACGGCCATAGAGGAAGCCAAGGATGTCAACACGCTACCCCTCAAGCAACTATTAGGCTCATTGATGACTTATGAGCTTTCCTTGAAATAGAAGAATGTGGATGCAGAAATGAAGAAGAAAGTCATCGCTTTTAAATCCACCGCAAGAGAAGAGTCAAGTGATGAATCCAAAGAAGATGATGATGAGACTGCTCTTATAGCAAGAAAGTTCAGAAGGTTCATGAGAAAAAAAAGTACAACTTCAAGAAGAAATCTCTGAAAGGTGAGCCAAGCAAAGAGAAAGAAAATGAGAAAGACAAGGAACAGCCCACGTGCTTCGAATGCAAAAAACCGGGCCACTTTAAGGTAGACTTCCCCTTACTTAAGAAAAGCAGGAGAAAACTAAGAAAGAAGGCCATGATGGCAACCTGGAGTGACAGCGAAGACTCCAGCCCTGAAGAAGAATAGCAGGAAGTTGCAAATCTCTGTCTGATGGCAGATCATGTCAAGGTATTATCTGAAACTGAAAATGAATTTACATTTGATGAACTGCATGATATTTTTGATGAGTTAGTTATAGAATTTCAAAAACTAAAATCAAAACATAAAGAACTAAAAAGGTAAAATCTAGTTTTAGTCAAAGCTAATGACAAGTTTTCAAATGAAAATGATTGCCTACTTCTTCAAAATAAATAGTTAAATGATAAGATTATTATTCTTGAAAAAGAAAAGGAAGTTTTGAAAAAGAAGAATGTTTTTGCTTCAAATAAAAATTTTTCAAATCAAAAGAAAATCTTGGATGAAAATAAAAAATATAAAGAAGAAATTGATAAGTTGAAACCTTTTGTTGATAAATTCACATACAGTTCTGAAAAATTAAATATGCTTTTAAACAATCAAAGAGCTATTTTTGATAAAGCCGGTTTAGGTTTTAGAACTCAAAAGAAACAAAAGTTTTTCAAAAATTTCTTTGTTCTTGCATCATCATCCATTACTTGTTATGCTTGTGGTACTATAGGGCATAAATCTTACATGTGCAATAAGAGAAGATTGAGTAATGTTAAAAAAATCTAGGTTCCAAAAGGAACCATTATCACTAACCTAAAAGGATCCAAGATGACTTGGGTACCTAAAGTCTCCACCTGATTTTTATTGCAGGTATGCCTTGCAACCAATAAGAAAAGAATGTGGTACCTCGATAGCGGTTACTCACGGCATATGACCGGAGATGTGGAGCAGTTCTCATCACTCGTATATCAAAATGGTGGTAATGTGACATTTGCTGATAATGGAAAGGGCAAAATTATTAGAATTGGTAAAGTCCATATCACCCCTTCTACTTATATTGATAATGTTTTGTAGGTTAATGGATTGAAACATAACTTACTTAGCATTAGTCAGTTTTGTGACAAGGATTTCAAAGTTACTTTCGAATCTTCTTTGTGCATTGTTTCTAGTTTAGATGACAATGGTATCAAGTTCATTGGTTATAGACATGGCAATATCTATATGGTTGATCTTGATGATCTTCCTATTCAAAATGGTCAATGCCTAGTGGCAATAGAAGCCAAGATCAATGAAACTAGTTGGCTTTGGTATCATAGACTAGGACATGCTAGTATGCATTTGATTTCAAAACTTAGCAAAAAGAATTTGATAAAAGATTTGCCAAAACTTAGTTTTGAAAAGGACAAGATTTGTAGTGCATGCCGGCTTGGAAAATAAACCAAATCATCTTTTAAACCAAAAGGAGTAATCTCTACATCTAGACCCTTAGAGTTGCTTCATATGGACCTCTTTGGACCGACTAGAATATCTAGTTTGGGAGGTAAGAAGTACGGTCTAGTCATTGTAGATGATTTCTCATGTTTTACTCGGGTCATGTTTTTAGCACACAAAGATGAAACATTTTCTGAATTCATTAGATTTCATAAAAGAGTTTCAAATAAAAAAGGTGTTTCAATTGTATCTTTGGGAAGTGACCATGGAACCGAATTTGAAAATTCTGATTTTGACAAATTCTGTATTGAAAATGGTATTCATCATAATTTTTCAGCACCTAGGACACCTCAACAAAATGGGATGGTAAAAAGGAAAAATAGAACTCTTGAAGAAATGGCACGCACCATGCTTTGTGAAAATGACTACCTAGATATTTTTGGATAGAAGCCATAAACACTGCATGCTATGTTTTAAACCGTGTTTTAATCCGATCGATTTTAAAGAAAATACCGTATGAGCTTTGGAATGGTAGAAAACATTCAATTCATTATTTTCGTATTTTTGGATGCCGTTGTTTCATCTTAAACAATGGTAAAGACAATTTGAGCAAATTTGATGCCAAGTCAGATAAGGGTGTCTTTCTAGGCTACTCTACATCTAGCAAGGCATACAGGGTCTTCAACAGAAGAACACTTGTTGTTGAAGAATCCATATATGTAATATTTGATGAGTCTGACCAGAAATCTTTTAGAAAAGAAGATGTGTACTCGGATGAAATAGGTACTAAAAGAACTGAAGAAGTGAACAATGATGAAGAGCTTGCCAAGGAATAAGAAGTTGATCAAAACAATGAAGAAGATCAAGCACAAGGTGATGAAAACATATCTACTGTTGATCCTCTACCTAAAGAATGGAGGTATGCTCATGGACATCCAAAAGAACTTATCATTGGTGATCCATCTAAAGGTGTAAGTACTCGATCATCCCTTGGAAGTATATGTGATTACTTAGCATTTGTGTCTCAAATTGAACCTAAGACTATTGAAGAGGCTGAAAATAATAGTAATTGGATAAATGCTATGCAAGACGAACTTAACCAATTTTAAAGAAATAATGTTTGGACTTTAGTAGATAGGCCTTCAAATGCTTCAGTTATTGGCACTAAATGGGTTTTTAAAAACAAACTTGATGAAAATGGTATTGTTACAAGAAATAAGGCTAGACTAGTTGCCAAAGGATACAATCATGAGGAAGGGATTGATTTTGATAAAACCTTTGCTCCTGTGGCTAGACTTGAGGTAATTAGACTATTGTTGGCTTTTGCTTGTTTTATGGATTTTCAATTATTTCAAATGGATGTTAAAAGTACCTTTTTGAATGGTTTTATCGAAGAAGAGGTTTATGTTGAACAACCGCCTGGTTTTGAAAACCCTGAATTTCCAAACCATGTTTTCAAACTTCATAAAGCTTTGTATGGTTTGAAACAAGCTCCTAGAGCTTGGTATGATCGTTTAAGTTCTTTCTTGCTTAAAAATGATTTTACTAGAGGTAATGTTGACAAAACTTTATTTTTGAAGAAAAAGAATGAAGATCTTTTAATAGTACAAATATATGTAGATGATATCATATTCGGTGCTACTAACGAGTCTCTTTGTCAAGAGTTTGCAGGATTAATACAGGGTGAGTTCGAGATGAGCATGATGGGAGAACTAAACTTCTTCCTCGAACTCCAAATAAAGCAAACCAAAGAGGGGATCTTCATTAACCAAGCCAAGTACATAAAAGAAATGCTCAAGAAGTTTGGGATGGAGAGCACCAAGCCATTAGGTACCCCTATGAGCTCCTCTTGTAAACTTGACAAGGATGAATCAGGTAAATCTGTAGACCAAAACTTTATCGTGGCATGATTGGTTCATTGTTATATCTTATTGCCAGTAGGCCAGATATCATGTTTAGTGTTTGTATGTGTGCTAGATATTAGTCTAATCCTAAAGAGTCTCATCTTTTGGCTGTTAAACACATACTTGGATATCTATCTGGCTCAATTGAAATTGGTCTTTGGTACTCTAGAGATTCTTCATTTGAATTGATTGCTTATTCTGATGCTGACTTTGCTGGGTATAAACTTGATCGTAAAAGTACTAGTGGAACTTGTTAGTTTCTTGGAGTAAATTTGATCTCATGGAGCAGCAAGAAACATAATTCAGTTGCTCTATCTATGGCTGAAGCTGAATATATAGCAGCTGGAAGCTGTTGTGCTCAAATTCTATGGATCAAATAACAACTCGAAGATTTTGGCATTAAACTAATTAAGACACCCATAAGATGTGACAATACTAGTGCAATCAATCTAACAAAGAATCCTGTGCAACATTCAAGAAGTAAACACATTGAAATAAGACATCATTTCATAAGAGATCATGTACAAAACTCTAATGTAATACTTGAATTTGTGTGTACTGATGATCAATTAGTCGATGTGTTTACCAAACCATTGAGTGAAGAGATATTTTGTCTGATTAGAAGAGAGTTAGGTATCATTGATCCATTATTTTAGAACTCTCTCAAATTTCATCATATCCAAGTTATTTTACTCTAAAATCACTTATGTTTTGTCCCAAAAGCATTTAAAATCATCCTTGAATTTTTGAAAATTTTTTTAGAATTTTTTTTGGGATTTTCTTGGCCAAGTGTCGACACTTAGATTTCGCGAAGTATCGACACCTGACCAAGTATCGACACTTGAGAAATCCCAAGTGTCGACACTCGCGAGAAAATTTCTGTCTTTTTAGGATGGACCAAGGGTTTTGTATTTTGATCTCCCCCGCTTTCTCTCGAGCTCCAGTGGTCCCCCAAGCTCCACTCCATCCAAATCAACTCTTTTCCCGTTTTCCCCAACTGAAATCAGGTATTTCCCTTCTCATTTTTGTTATTTTGGAACCGTGTAACCTAGGTATAGGGTTTTCCGTCTGTTTTCAATGGATTTTGATTGGATTTTTTGACATTTTCAATCGTTTGGAAGACTCCATTTAGAAGGAATCATGCTTGAATATAATCCTCTTGGATTTTCCACGTTTCTTTGGACGATTTCCCACACAATTCCGCCTGTTTTTCCTTAAAATCACTATTGGATTAATTTTTGGCCAAAAAATCTTAGGGTTTTCATCTAAAATCCGATTTTCCAAACTATTTATTACATTTCTATTATTTTGGGAAGAATATTTGTGATGTTTTCCTTTCCATTATTTTGGTGTTTAAATCTAAACCCTAATGTATTTTGATTTTAACCCAAAAATCATAAATAATTAGATTATTTGTTTATAAAATATATGTTATATATTTTACACCCTAGATATGTTTTATCGATTTAAAAGAACAAATGTATTTTTAACCCAAATGTATTTTGTATGGATAAAATCCCCCGATTTCTTATGATTTTACCCCCGATTTCTTATGTTAAAAGTATTTCATCCTCGATTTCTTGTATCTACAACTCAAATTTGGTTAATCCTAGTTTTCAAAACCTATTCTAGCTTCTCTTGAAAGTCAGTATCCCTCTTTTAGAAAAATATAGTCTAAGTTCTCAACCTGATTGAAACCTTCACTCCCCTAGGTTATTTATCTTCTTTTTTTATTGTTCAATTAGATTGTGATGGGTCCAAGGAAGAGATTAGCTGTTAGGAGACCTAGTCAGGGATCAGAGAGGAGGACCAAGACTAGACATGATACAGGAGAGGCCAGTTGTTCAGTTGCCCCAGGTTCCCCTGTAGAGAGGATGACAGGGAAGGCTGTAGCTTCAGGATGACGGATTGACCTCGAGTTCTTCGACAGACAGCATTTCTAGATCAGACAGACACTCACTGATGCAGAACTGGTATCCTTCTGCACCATGTAGGAGAGGTATTACCCTCATCTAGTGCATGAGTTTTATGGTGCCATGGACTGCCACAGATTGCTGTGGAGGACTACTATCCGAGGTGTAGAGATTCTCCTGACTGAGGAGCTTCTGAGCAGGGTTTGGCAGATTCTGCATCATGGTATCAGTATTTTCTCTGTGGAGGACAGAGAGGCTGCTTTCAGTGTATTCTTGAACGTGAGGATGTTCGCGGAGTGATGGTGGTCACCGCGAACCAGCTTTCAGTGGAGATGCACCTTCTGCACCATATCACAGCTCGAAAATTGCTTCCGAAGACTGGATGCTTCGACTTCATCACCGAGAGAGAGTTGATGCTCATGGTTTGCTTGACTCAGAGGACTCGGGTCGATATTCCATCCATGATGCTAGCACAGATGAGAGATGTTGCGAGCCAGTGACGACACTGTTTACCCTACAGTATGGGGCTGACCAGACTATTTAGAGCATGTGGAGTATCCTTGGAGGGGGAGATCCCTAAGGAGATTCTGCACACGGATGTCTACGACGAGAGGTCACTACATCGCATGGGATACAAACTGGTCATAGGTCAATGGGTTTGGAGAGAGTCTGGCTGGAGCCAAATAAGGAGGACGAGATACGAGAGGTAGAGGCAGGGCCATCAAGGCCAGTTAGTTCACCTGCTCAGGCTGCTCATGCATTTGAGACAGAGCCTATGACACCTACTACCACTCCTTCAGCTGCTTCTCTAGCGTCTACTGGATTATCTTTTGAGGAGTATTCTCGTCAGCAGTTTGCGGATGTACGGGGTGAGCTCATTGGTCTTGGAGTACAGATGACTCAGCTACGAATAGAGATAGAGAGCCTTAGAGCTCATACAGCTTCAGAGCATGCTGAGATTCGTCAGACTATGGAGGCAGGATTTGCTCGCATTGAGGATATGCTTAGATCCCTCCTTCCTCCTGTTGCTCCTGCTGATCCGCCTGCTGGTGATGATGATGACGATGACCACCAGGATGACCCTGATGACACTATTGATTGTGGTGACTGTGCTGATGGCATTGAGGACAGAGATACTGATGTTATTGATGACAGCGACAATGACAGTGGTGATGGCACAGATGGATATGAGGTAGTCAACCGAAAGCCGCAGTCTCCTATTGTTCCTCCCGCTGATGCGACTGGCACACCTGTCTCCACTGATCCAGTCTTTGTCACTCTTGCTGAGACTCTTCCCCCTCCCTCTACTAGAGCTTCTAGGGTTGTACCCCATTTTGGACCCTCTACTATGACTCGGAGTTGTGGTATTTTGAAGACTCCTAGTGGTCTAGCCCATACGTCTAGGATCACAGGTCCTATTTCTTTTGAGATCCCATCTGATGAGGATTAGCCTCATAGATGTTTATTGTATTGTATGCTATTTATGACTCTTGTTACTTATGATTTATGACTCTTGATGTATTTTGTTTGTTTCAGTATTGCTGATAAGTCAGGAAATTTTGTACTGAAAACACTACTTGACAGATATATATATATATATTTCAGTTTGATGCTTACAATTTGTGAATCACTATGATTGCTTCTGACAGCTTGATTGTTTACATTTACTTCATAAATATATATTTTGGCTTTGATACCTGTTAACTTTTGAATCAGCTCTGATACTCTACTACTTTTTGTCTCCATGCTCGTTTTAAGGGAGAGTTTACTCCCTTTTTCTAATGATTGACAAAAAGGGGGAGTAGAATCTTATTTTTATGAATTTCAAATTTGATCCGATACCAATATTGCATAAATCTGATAACAATATTCTGCTTGCTCTTATTAGAATTGTCTAACTAAGGGGAAGATTCATCCTTCTTAACTATGCAAGTTGTGGATGTATTAGCATGAAATCATATTCATGAATTATCAAATCTGAAATTTGAAATTAAATGTTGAGATACTCAAGGTTTTGTCATCATCAAAAATGGGGAGATTGTTGGCTCCACCTAGTGATTTTGATGAATAACAAAATGTTGAGTACATATTGTATACTAATGTTTATTTCTAGTTATGAGTTTTCAGGAAATAAGCACTTCAAATTCTCAAAATTAAAGTATCATGGTACGCTGTGGCACGAAGCATTTTTTGCGATTTGAGGAGTCTTCTCCATGCAAAAAGGGCTTAAAAAAGTTCATTTATTTGTTATTTACATTGGTTTTAAGTTTTATATTCAACACTTGTATTTTTGGATTTATTTGTACTTAATTGTGAATTTTTCAGAACCAAGTGTCAACACTTGGAAAGTTAAGTGTCGACACTTCAGCTCTTGGCATGCAGAAAAACTCCTTGGCATGCCAAGTGTCGACACCTAGAATTCAAGTGTCGACACCTGCAACTCATGTGTTGACACTTAAGTTCCCAAGTGTTGACTCAAGGCCTGAGACTTTTTGAAAATCCAGAATATGGCCATTGGAGTGTTTTTGTGTCAAGTGTCGACACCTGTGAATCAAGTGTCGACACTTGAAAGTTCAAGTATCATTATTTGACAGCCAAGTGTTGACACCTGACAAACCAAGTGTCGACACTCGGGTTCTGACAGTCCTAACGGATCTATTTTTCTGACTTGCAGAAATATCTTTTCAAGCTCCCAACGGCTAGATTTGATGCTCAAACGGTCATAAATCATTTTTTGAAAGTTTTTCTTTGTATTTAAGCTTCACCAACTTTATTCTTGAGGTATTGAAGTCCATTGAAAACCAAAAAGCCAAGATTCTCTCAAGAACTTCACTTCAAAGAGCCATTTAAAGAGTGATTCCCTGAAAAAGCCTACAAGCCTATCATTTCAACATTCCAAAAGAAGAGCTTGAAGAATATTCCAAAGAGAAGAAGACAAGAGAAGCATCAATTAGAGCCTCAAAGTTTTCATTCTACTCTTGAAGAGAGTTTATCTTGTTTATTTTAAATTATATATCTGAAATTCTCCTTTGATTTGACCTTGCTTTCAAGGGTGTCTTGAAAGAAGGTTTTGTGGTTTGTTGGTGAGCCAAGGTGATAAAACCAACTAGGGTTAACTTGTGAGCCCGAAGACAAAATAAGTGTAAAGGTTTGTTGGTGAACCTAGGTGATAAAACCAACATAGGTTTTGACTTGTGAGCCTTTGGAAAAACAAGTCGGCTATAATCTTGGAGAGATTATAGTGGGGTTTCCAAGGATGGCTTGGTGAGTGGATGTAGGTGCTAGGTTGCACCGAACTACTATAAACTTTGTGTTTGTATGTGATTGTCTCTTCTATCTCTTCCTCTTTACTTATTGCACCCTTTTTATTGCTTTCGCTGCATATAACTTAGTGCATCAATTTCATAACTCACAAACACCACAAGGCCTGTACATTATTTCTTTAAATTTTTAAAAAGATCCAATTCATCCCCCCTCTTAAACTCCATTTCTGGGCAATAATATGTCAATTTGGTTCCTAGCATATGCCATAAGGTTTTCCAAAAGTAGCTAGTGAACTTAACATCTCGGTCTGACACGATGGTTTTAGGCAGGCCATGTAACCTAACCACTTCATTCATGAATACTTTGGCCACTCTAGATGCGTCATAAGTTTAGGAACACGGGATAAAATGGGCCATCTTAGAAAACCTATCTACTACCACAAAGATAGAATCATGTCTCCTAGGAGTTTTAGGTAATTCTAAGACAAAGTCCATACTTAAGTCTTGCCATGGGCAGTTTGAAATAGGGAGTGGGGTATATAATCCAGTATTCTGCTTCCATTGCTTAGCCACAACACATATCCTACATTGGGCTACTACTTGGGCAACATTTCTCTTAAGACTAGGCTAAAAAATTGTTCCTCTACAGCAAGGATAGTCTTATTGCGTCCAAAGTATCCTGCTAATCCTCCAGCATGTATTTCCCAGATAAGAAAGTCCCTAAGTGAGGTTCTCGGGACACACAACCTATTTTCCTTAAATAGGTAACCATCCCTTAAGTTATACTGGCTAAATTCACTAGATGATCCTAACTTAACTACCTCATAGATTTTTTCAAAGTCTGGACAGAACTCATATTCTTTCTTCGATCGCTCAAATCCGACCACTTCAGCACTTACACAGTTCAACAACATGGTTCTCCTACTAAGTGCGTCGGCAACCTTATTCTCACTTCCAGCAAGGTGTTTTAGGATAAAAGTATAGGCTTGTATAAACTCTACCCATTTCCCATGCCTTGGATTTAATTTCTTCTGAGAATTCAGGAAACGAAGTGCTTCGTGATCAGAATGGAGAACAAACTCTTGCGATAGCAAATAATGTCTTCAATACCTAAGGGCTTGGACTACCGCATACAGCTCTTTATCATACGTGGAATATTTCAGTTTGGCATCATTCAGTTTTTCACTGAAAAAGGTAATAGGATGATTTTCATGACTTAACACTCCTCCTATTCCTACACCTGATGCATCACAGGCAACCTCAAAGACCTTGATGAAATCAGGTAATCTTAAAATTAGGGCCTTAGTCATCTTGTCTTTTATTTCTAGGAAGGCTTTGTTGGCATTTCTAGTATATTCAAATTCTCCCTTCCTAATACAGTCAGTAATCGGAGAAACGATCATGCTAAACCCTCTAATAAACCTTCTATAAAAAGTAGCTAACCCATGGAAACTATGGACGTCATGAACATTCTTAGGTATGGGCCACTCAACTATAGACTTTACTTTCTCAGGATCAGCGGTCACTCCTTCTGGTGTCATTACAAAACCTAAAAAGATAATCCTAGTTGACATCAAGAAACACTTCTTTAGATTAGCACACAAGACTTCTTTCCTAAGGGTCTGACAAACCTGACGGAGATGGTCTAAGTAATTTTTCCTAGTCTTACTGTATATGAGGATATCATCAAAATAAATGACCACGAATTTTTCAATAAAGGGCCTTAGCACCTGAGTCATAATCCTCATAAAAGTACTTGGGGCATTTGATAATATGAAGGGCATCACTAACCATTCATGCAAGCCATCTTTAGTTTTGAAAGTCGTCTTCCACTCATCCCCGAGTCTAATTCTCACCTGATGGTAACCACTTTTTAGATCTATCTTAGAAAATATGGTAGATCCGATCATCATATCTAGCATGTCATCGAGTCGGGGTATAGGAAATCGATATTTTACAATAATCTTATTGATGGCTCAACTATCCATGCACATTCTCCAACTACCATCCTTCTTAGGAGTCAAAAGTACTGGGACAGCACAAGGACTCAAACTTTTCGTAATGAATCCCTTTTTAATCGGATCCCCTACTTGTCTTTGTAGCTCTTGGTGTTTTGTAGGGTTCATCCTATAGTAGGGAAGGTTTAGTAAGGTGGCTCCCGGTACCAAATCAATTGCATGGTGAATATCTCTTAATGGAGGTAATTGATCTGGTAAATCTTCAGGGAAAACATCCTTGAATTCTTCAAATAAGTCTAGGATCGCCTTAGGATGTTCTAATTTGGGTTGATCCTGAGCTTCCTTGGTAACCAGAACCCAAACTGGTGACCCTCCAACAATTTCTCGTTCTAGCTCCTTTGCAGAGATCAAGTTCAGATTAGGCTCTTTTTCCTTTAAGTGACTTGACCCTCTCTTAACATGGTCCTTGGGTGGAGCCGCATTAATTTCTATCTTCTTTCCTAGATGGTGAAAAGCACACGAATTCGATTGTCCAAACAAGGTGGCATCGTGATCAAATAACCAAGGTCTACCTAAGATGATACTACTGACTCCCATTGGGAGGACATCACACCAAACTTTTTCTTGGTAGGATTGTATCTGAATTGTAACCTTACATCAAAACCTGATGGGAATGCTAGTTGCATCGATCCACGATACCTTATAGGGGTTTGGATGTGAGATAGTTGGTAAGTTTAGGCTTTTAACAACATTAGTAACAATTGCGTTAACACAACTCCTACTATTAATAATGACTTTACATACCTTATCCCCTATTCTAATGAAGGTCTATAGGATGTTGGTCCTACACCAATCCTCATTCTTTTTAGCTTGAGTCAGGATACATCTAACCACTCCTAGTTGATCCATACCGATGATTTCTTCCTCCTCCACATACTCATATATTAGTTCAGTTCTAGCTTCATAAACCTCTTCATCACGAGACTCCTTAGTTTCAGGTTCCTCCAATTCAGGTCCCCCTATGTGTAGGGCTCGTGATGGACATTGAGCGGCAAAATGACCGGTCTGGTTATACCTAAAACATAGTGTGGTCTGGTTCCTATCCTTCTGAACCATAGGTGCTTTCCCTTTATCATCCTTATGAATAAGCTGGGGATTGGGTCTAGATCGATTAGCAGGAACTTGGTTCTGATTTGGCCTATTTCCAGAAGCAATAATCCTAGTCGAGTCAAAGCTCTTAATAAAATACCATAAACTTTCTTTGAAAAGAAAATGACTCATATAAAGTATCCTTTACACCATATAATGTTATTCAGTACAATTGTGTTAATAGCTAAACAAACTTTATATAGTTAATCAATGGATAAATATAAGCAACCTGTATGCTTGAAAATATTTATAAACATTATTTTAATGAGAGCCCTTGGTATAATACAACAAATTTCTTTTAGAAAGAAAGTAGCCCATATAAAATATTTCTCCAACATCCAATGAAATTAACTAGTAAGGTATCATTAGCTTTTGGAATTACATCTACTTTGGTAAAATAAATTCTTAGACCATGCACACTTACTAGTTACAAAATATTTCACTTTAGAATTATAACATATAGTAAGCTCCCTTTGTGGAGATAATGTATGCAATAATTTTATAATATATCCCAATCCCTTTAAAATATCATACATAAGAATCTTGCAAATCTCAATGAATGAATCACTTTGGCAATCACCATCTATTAAGACCCATAAATCTTCAAATCAAGGATCAACCAGTCATGCCTATGAATCCATTTAATTAACTTCATACACCAATAAAAAGAAATAAATCAAAATTTTACATGTCTAATTTTTTGAAATACTAAATAAAGGAATTCAGCAAATCTCAATGAAAGGGCTATGATGTGGCAAGAAGCTGATGTGTAATCCCTGTCAGATGCCGTATCAGAAAAACTACCACAGTGGACACTCCATCTCAGACTCCTTTGCCGGGCCGAGCTCCCGCAGAATGACAAGGTGGCCCGTCAAAGCAGAGTTCCGTCCTTCGCCAGGTCGGCACCCGCAAGTCCGGGGCGCCTAAGCCAGAGCCGAGCGACCTCCTTCACCAGATCGAGCCCCTCCAAGGCTGAGCCCCTTGGACCAGAGTTGAGCTCAGCCCTTCTCCGCCAGGTCGAGCCCCTCCGAGGCCGAGCCCTCTGAGTTGGAGTCACGTGCTGACCTCCTCTGCCAGATCGAGCCCCTCCGAGGCTGAGCCTCCTGGACCGGAGTCGAGCTCAGCCCTCCTTCACCAGGTCGAGCCCCTCCGAGGCTGAGCCCTCTAAGCAGGAGTCGAGCCTTCCTCCACCGGGTTGATCCCTTCCGAGGTCGAGCCCCCTGGACCAGAGTCGAGCCCAGCCCTCCTCCGCCAGGTCGAGCCCCTCGAAGGTCGAGCCTCCCGGGCCAGAGTTGAGTCCCAGCTCTACAGTTCGACAACCACCTTGGACAATGCCGCCAGCCTCCAAGGGGGTGGGGCCACCCCCTGAGGTACCGGCGAGCCACCCGAGGACTACGAGGAAGCACCCATCAAATCATAATAACTGTTCGTAGCCACCACTTATACCAGAAAAGGAAGAAGCTCCCTGATCGAGATACCACGCTCTTCACCAACCACCTGCACCACCCAGAAGAGGAAGTCAACCAGGGAATTTGAATCCCAGGGGCAGCGGCACCCCAATCGAAGCCCTGCCAGGTTTCCTGGAGTGGAGCGATCGGAAGGAATGTTAGAATGCATGGCAGCTTTCTTTATCATGAATCAGGAAATACATCCCGTCCATGGCACGGAACATCACCGCACGTGCCCGCTAGCATGGAAGAGATCCCAAGATAGGCGTTCAACAACCACCTGGATTTAAAAGAACCTTCAACACTGTCAGCGAGAAAGTAAGCAAGCCAGGCAAGAGTAAGCCAAAAACACTTATCCAAGCAAGTAAGGAAAAAGGGGCCACATAGGAGAATCGATCCATCTCGGCCACCATCTTTCCCAGCACACTTGCACCCCCACTTTCACACCATTCACTCATCCTAGCATGGAGTCCATCTAAAGGGGCACGACCAGGAGGATCTGTTCCCCTAGATCATCACTGACTTGACTGTCGGAGTGCCCCCACCAGAATCCCTGACCCGGGTATCTGACCCTATTTTGTAGATCCTGAAGCGCAGGACGACCCCGAGGAGACGAGGGGCGATCCGACGTCGACAGCAACTACGGGCCACGATGATCTTGGCGGGAACAGATTGGCACGCCAGGTAGAGGGAAAGGTAGGATGTATCTTGATCCAACCTAAACCCCCTGCAAACAGCTCACCGGGAGGATGGTGACAACGCGGGCGAGAGAAGTCTCCACCAGCCATGTGGGAGATCCCCCTTCTTAAGGGGACCAGCATGGTCTAGAGGGGGAGCTCCGCGCTCCTGCTTAACCACCTCCGGTGGATATCCAGCTGGCCGTGCCCGCCTAGCAGATACAGATCCTCACCATGATGGTGTGCTAGCTCCAGCACCAACAACGGTCCTTGGCTATCCATCAGCAACCAAGGACCCCCGTGGCCCATGCCGCAGCATCCCACGATAACCTGCGTTCCTTCCAAGAAAGGCTTTCACAGCCGCGGGCCATCGCCGATCACCGAGGTAGTCACTTGACTCCGGTGAAGAAACAATAGGCCATATCTGCCGATAGGGAGAGCCGGCCCCAACCCTCGAGCGGGTAGCGTCCAAACCTCGCTGAGGTCGAAAGGGCAAGACCCCCCTTCAGGGACATCATCCCACATCACCTTTTGCATCTCCTTCAGCCTCGGCGGAGGGTTCGATCGACGAGGCCATCAGGTGCATGGCTGAGAAGCGCCTGGAGGAGCATGAGCACAAGCTAGCAGAATTATCCCACTGGTTTACGAACATGCAGGGCTCTGCTGACGAGCCAGCGAGCTATGACACCCATCCCCCCTTCTCCCGAGAGATCCAAGAGGAACCGATTCTCAGCCGGTTCCATATGCCGCAGGTGGATCCTTACGATGGGACCACTAACCCCTTGGACCACCTAGAAAGCTACAAGGCCCTCATGAGGGTCTAGGGGGCCACCAACGCCCTTTTTTGCATTGCCTTCCCAGCAACCCTTCGGAAGGTGGCACGGGTCTGGTTCACCCGCCTCAAGCCCGAAAGTATAGGCTCTTTTAGAGTGGAAGTTCGTGGCCTATTTCGATGCCTGTCAGAAGGTGCCACATGAAGCAGATAGCCTCTTCTCCATCCAATAATAGGACCGCGATCCCCTGCGAGACTACGTGGCCCGCTTCAAGGTTGCCACGTTGGAGAATTACAATCTTGATGAGCCAGTCGCCATGTTGGCACTGAAGCGAGGGCTTAGGACCTCCTGCCTGACCTACTCGCTTGACAAGAAATCCCCCAAGACCTACTCCAAGCTCCTCCTCCAAGCCTAGAAGTATATCCGCACCGAGGAGGTGGATCGTATAAGACGGGAGCTCGACAGGAAGCCGCTGAAGAAGCCAACTCTCATCGAGACATTCGAGACACGAAAGTCGGGACCCCCAGCTCCGAACTTCCGCCAAGGACCGAGACCAAGGTGTGCTCCCCATTCAGAGGAAAAATACACCCCTCTCCTCATCTCGAGGACAAAGATCCTCATGGAGATCAAAGATGAGCCCTACCTGAAGTGCCCACCTCTGATGAGGCCATCCACTGGCCGCAACAAGACAAAATATTGCTGATACTACCGTGACCACGGCCATGACACCGAGGAGTGCCACAATCTCAAGAAGGAGATTAAAGACTCATCAAGAGAGGCTACCTCGGGAGGTTCGTGGGGGGTAGACCTCCGGCAGAACCTCAGGTGCTCATCGCTCTCCCATCGGTTCCTGCAGTCGACAACCGCCCTACCAAGAAGTCGGTGGGGATGATATGCTGGGGAGCCGAGCCCGCATCTAAGAAGGCCCGGGGGGTAGGGTATTCTAAAAATGTACTCCCCTTTATGACGGAAGGGAGAGATGGGGGGAAATGTAAATAACGATGCCCGTGGTCATCAAAATGATGATCGCGAAGCATCCTATAAAACACATCATGGTTATAGTGGAAGTCCACAGATGTACTTTCTTACGATACTTTTCTCAGAATGAACTTGTCGTCACTCGGCTCAAAACCTGTGCGCACACCCTTGTCGGTTTCACAAGGGATTCTGTGAGGGTTGAAGGAGAGATCACTCTTCAGTCACTACCGAGACCCCACCTCGACAGACCACGTTATGATGATCTTTACAGTGGTTAGGCTTCCTTCGGCCTACAACGTGATCCTTAGCGACCCGGGCTAATTTGCTCGACGCCGTCATTTCCACGAAGCGACTGGTGTAGTTCCCAACTCCCTATGGAGTTGGCAAGATGAGAGGTGCACCTCAGTCGATTCAACATTGTTTCCAGACTCTCCCCGGGACTAAAGACCCCGAGGACGATCCCAGGGCGGACGATCTCGACCAAAGGGTGCAAGACCCCAAGGGTGGCCCGGTCGAGTGCCTACAATCTTATCCACTCGGAGCAGACCAGGAGAAGACGGTACAGATTGGGGCCCAGCTACAAGATGGGGAGAGGCCTACCTATTGGGAGTACTTACGAGCGAATGCAGATGTGTTTGCCTGGATAGCGATCGATATGCCAGGTATCCCCTCTTACATCATCACCTACAAGCTGAGCATTGATCCAAAGTACAGGCCAGTTCAGTAGAAGATGAGAAGTTTTGCCTCGAAGAGGCAGGCAGCAATCAATGAGGAAGTCGACAAACTCCTCGCTGCGTTTTCATCGGGAGGTGCAATACCCAAGCTGGCTGGTGAATGTGGGATGGTGAAGAAGAGTAACAGCAAATGGAGGATCTGTGTGGACTACACCGACCTCAATAAGGCATGCCCAAAGGATAGCTTCCCTCTTTCAAAGATTGACCAAATAGTGGATGCCACCTCGGGTCACCGGTTGCTTTTCTTCATGGATGCATTCTCGGATACAATCAGATTTGGATGCATCCAAAGGACGAGAAGCACACTGCCTTTATTATCGACCAAAAAGACGTACTGCTAAAAGATGATGCCCTTCGGCCTGAAGAACGTTGGGGCCACGTACCAATGTCTGTCAACAGGATCTTCAAAGACCAGATTGGTTGGAACATGCAGGTGTACGTGGATGACATGCGTGCATGAGCAGCCGAGCTCGAACCACATCGCCGACCTCATCGAAGCCTTCAATAACCTTCAAAAATACCAGATGAAGCTAAACCTAGCAAAGTGCACCTTCAGAGTGGCTGTAAGAAAGTTCCTCGATTTCATGGTCACTCAGCGGGGCATTGAAGCGAACCCGGAGAAGGTCCAGGCGATCATCGACATGTAGCACCCGACGTCCAAGATGCAGGTCCAGCGCTTGACAGGGCATATCCAGCTCTGAGTCGGTTCATCTCGAGGTTGACTGACTGCTGCCTTCCCTTCTTCAAGGCACTGTGCAAGATGCGCGACTCACCTGGACGGAGGAGTACAAGATAGCCTTTGAAGAACTGAAGGGGTTCCTGGCCTCTCCTCCACTGCTCTCTAGACCGGAGGAAGGAGAGGAGCTCCTAATTTACCTGACAATCACACCTGGAGCCCTCAACACGGTCCTCGTCCATGCGGGTGAGGATGGATATCAGAAGCCAGTATACTACACTAGATAAATCCTCCGCGATGCAGAGATCAAGTATACCCACTCCGAGAAACTCATTTTTGCTCTAATAATGTCTACTAAGCACCTCGGCCCTACTTCCAAGTGCATCCCATCGTGGTTGTGATGGATCAGCCACTGAGGACCATACTCAACCACCCCGAAACATCCGGGCGTTGGCCAAGTGGTCCCTGACATTGAGCGAGTTTGATATCGTGTATCGATCGAGGTCGTCGCAGAAGGTCCAGGTCCTAGCCGACTTCCTGGTCAAGTGCATGGGACTCGTTGAGAAGCCGGAGCAGATTTTCCCAGAACATCAAGTCGAGCCCGAAACAGGGGAGGAGCCTTGGATCCTCCATGTGGATGGCGCATCCAACTCCGACGGGAGCAGAGCAGGCCTCATTCTCGCCAACAGCAGCAGGATCGTGGTGGAACATGCTCTCCATTTCAAGTTCACCACGACGAACAACCAGGCAGAGTACGAGGCACTCCTCGTGGGCCTAAAGGTCTCCACGAGTGGGCATGCAAAGCTTGAAGGTCTTTACCAACTCCCAACTGGTGGCCAGACAAGTCTCTGGAGAATATGAAGCCAGAGATCCCCAGATGATGAAGTACCTGGAGCGAGTCCGCTCATGCACGGCAGGTCTCCGATGCTTTAATATTTTCCATATCCCCCGTGGAGAGAATGCTCGCACGGATGCACGTTGAGACTTGCAACCTTGCCAGACTCATCACTGGGATGTGCAATATCGAGTACTCGAAAATCCAAGCTACGAAGCCCCGGAGGAGGTGTAGCAAGTCACCACGGAGCCGAGCTGGATGGATAGGTATGTCAGGTACATCACTGATGGTACCTTTCTGAGGACCGTGCGGAAGCCGGCCTCATCAAAAAGAAAGCCTCTAGGTTTGTCCTGATGAAAGGATAGCTTTATCACCGATCCTACTCCTACCCGCTCCTGAAGTGCTTGAGACCCGCGGAAGCAGCCTTCGTTATCCAAGAGATACATGAAGGCCTGTGCGGGAACCACGTAGGAGGAAGGGATGTTGGCATACAAAGCTCTCCACCAGGGATACTTCTGGGAGACCATGAGGAAGGATGCCACCGACTTTGTGAAGAGGTGTAATAAATGCCAACGCCATGCCCACATACAATGTCAACCGGCGGCACCGATCTCACAGCTCTCGCCCTTGGCCATTCGTCTAGAGGGGAATGGACATCTTAGGGCATTTTCCCGGGCACGGGGGGCAACGGAGGTTCTTACTGGTGGCCATCGACTATTTCACCAAATGGATGGAAGCAGAGCCACTAGCGCAGATCACAGAAGCCAAGGTTCGCCAGTTCTTCTGGAAATCAATAATATGTGCTTCGGCTCCCCCACTGCATCATCACTGACAACAGGCGGCAGTTCGATAATCGAGAGTGAAGGGTTCTGTGCCGAGTATGGCATCCAGCACACTTTACCTCTATTGCTCACCCCCAGATGAACGAGGAAGCCAAGGTAACTAACCGGACCATTCTCCAAGGACTTAGGACCAGGCTGGACCAGGCCAAGGACAGGTGGGCAGAAGAACTTACAAGCATTCTCTGGGCCTACCACACAAAACCAGGATGGCGATAAATGAAAAAACTTTCAACCTTGTCTTCGGCACCGAGGCCATGGTCCCAGTTAAGCTCGATGTGCCCATGCTGCAGGTGCAGCAATATGATGAAGTGTAGAACTTGGCACACCTTCTACTCAACTTAGACCTCCTCGAGAAAACCAGAGACAAAGCTCGGCTCCAGATGGCAGCATACCAGCAACGAGTGGCCCGGTACTACAATGCATGGGTAAGGCCAAGGTCTTCCGACCTGGCGACCTGGAGCTGCGCTGAGCCGAAGTATCTCAGCCCCGAGAGTGTAGCAAGCTCTTGCCAAACTGGGAAGGCCCTACAAGGTAATCGAAGCTCTTCCACAAGGAGCCTATTATCTCGAGAATCTGGACGGTGTCAGGTTCCCATGAACATGGAATGCCTGCAACCTAAGAAATATCATCAATAGTGTAAGGCTCACTCTTTATAATAATAAAGGCCTTCTCTTGTACAAATTGCCTTCTGACTTGCAGGAACATCGTTGCCATGCCCCAGGGCCCAGCATGCTCAAGCTCGGGGCCCAGCTCTCCAGCACCGAAACTCGGAGCTCAGCTCCCTGGCATTAACGGTGTAAGGTTCTTTCTCACCAATAATCAAAGTTCCCCTTGTGCGAATACTTTTTGCCTTGCAGGAGAATCTTCGCCCGACCCCAGGTCCAGTGCTCAAAGCCTAGAGCCCAGCTCTCCGGCCACCAAGCACAGAGCCCAGCTCTCCGGCCACCAAGTCTTCGAGCCCAGCTCCAAGACATCAAAGCCGGAGCCCAGCTCTCTGGCCACCAAGTCTTCAAGCCCAGCTTCAAGACATCAAAGCCTGGATCCCACGATCTCCAGCCATCAAAGCCCGGAGCCCAGCTCTCCGGCCACCAAGCCTGGAGCCCAGCTCTCTGGCTACCAAGTTTTCGAGCCCAGCTCCAAGACATCAAAGCCCGGAGCCCAGCTCTCCGGCCTCCAAGTCTTCGAGCCCAGCTTCAAGACATCGAAGCCCGGAGCCCAGCTCTCCAGCCACCAAGTCTTCGAGCCCAGCTCCAAGACATCAAAGCCTGGATCCCACGATCTCCGGCCATCAAAGTCCAGAGCCTAGCTCTCCGGCCACCAAGTCTTCAAGCCTAGCTCCAAGACATCGAAGCCCGTAGCCAGCTCTCTGGCCACCAAGTCTTTGATCCTAGATCCAAGACATCGAAGCCGGAGCCCAGCTCTCCGGCCACCAAGTCTTCAAGTCCAACTCTCAAGCCATCAAGCCCAGAGCCCAGCTCTCTGGCACTGAAGCTTGGGATACTCAGAAACAAAGGGGAAGCCTCCTCTCTGATCTCGTCACATGTACAGAAAAGAAGAAAAGAACAAGATGAGTTGGCAAAAAACATTTTCATTACTTAGCAAAAAAGTTACACTGCTCCTAAACCTCGACATGCCGGGTAACCCAGGATGGAAAGCAAGAAAAAAGGGGTTACAACTAGAAAGAATCCCTACTCTACTCAGCTAGTGCATTCCCTGGACGGTGCATGACTGGAACCTCACCCTCCTCGACCTCCATGGCCGGGGCCCATCCTTCAGCTGCCATCACTGGTAGAGTTGGTTCGGCCGCCATCACCTACGGGGTCAGTTCGGTCGTCACTGCCTACAGGGCCGGCACAGTTGCAACGGTATGCTCCTCCGCCGCAACCGGTACGGGAGTTGAGGACTTTGCACCCTGGAGCCTGGGAGTTGGAGGGTGGCCATCCGCTTGTCTGAAAGGATGCCACGTAGCTAAGACCGGCAATACGCGAACCCTTAAAAAAGGAGTCCGTTGCCGCCTCCTGAAGTCCAGTTTGAACTCTTCAGAGGCCTTGTAGCTGGCCACCTCCTCGGTGACCTCCTTCCTGGCGCCTCTGCCCAGCTGACTGCCTTGGTCGACCTCTTGTCGCATCCTCAGCCTTGCGGGCAGCCTCGGTGGCTTCTTTCTTTGCGGCCTCAGCTGAACTAATGGTGGCGGAGATCTTCCTCTCTGCCTCAATAGCCTTCTGCTCGGCGACCGTGGCCTTCTTCTCGGCGAAGATGGCCCGCTCCTTCGCCGCCTCTAGCTCAGTTTGGAGCTCCTTCAACCGAGTGCCTTTTGACTTGAGCTCCTCCTCGAGCTCCTTTGAGCATCGCCCGGTGCTAGCGACTTTGACTTGGAGGCTCTTAACCTTCATATTGGCCTCTCAGAGCTCATCGCTCTTTTGCCTCAGCTCGGTCTTCGAGGACTCGGACTCCGCCTCGCGCTCCTTATCCCTCCTGACCTAGTTATGGCAGTAGTCCCGAATCAGTAGAAGCTCAGCACCTTGCTGCATCAAAGATGATGTTAGTCACCAAGAAAATGAGGGAGGAAGTAAGGCAGAGCAGAAATTTGCTTACGGTGTAGAGGTTGGAGAAGGATGTGCTGATGACATCGGCCAGAAATCTCCTGCCCCTCTCTCGCCGGTCGCAGGACTGGATGGAGAAGTCCATCATCCGCTCTGCGAGGGTTGGGTCCTTGATAAGGGAAACGTTGGGTCCCAACTTGAAAGGGACCCGACGGTAGTCCCTGTCTTTCTTGCCTGTCGCCGGTGCGAGATCATCTGCTCCATCGACGGAAGAGGCTATCAGTGCAGACTGAGGGCTCGATGCCACCTTGGATGGCACCACCAACATCAGTCCCGCACCTTCTGGCTCCCTGTCCTCCTCGACCTCGACAATCTCCAGAGGAGGGGACGCCATCGCAGCAGCAGCAGCAACGGATCTAGCCCGGGCCACCACCTCGAACTCCGATATCAGGGCCAGATCATGCTGCCTCGGAGGCCTGGGGCTGGGCTCAACGACCCTCCTCCTCCTCAGCTTGGGAACGAGCTCAGCTGGCACGGCCGGCATCGCCCTCGCGCTAGCATCTACCCGAGCCCTCTTCGGGGTGGGCTCGCCGGCACCCTCTGCTTGGTTCCTCTCCTCGGAAAATGAGAAGAGCTCTTCCATGGAGAACTTCATGCCTGCACCAAGAAAGAAGACATCAGCTCTAAAAAAAAAAGAAAAAAAAAAAGAAAGAGAAGAGAAGAGAAAGGAAAGGATTTTCAAGCCGAACTCACCCAACTCTTGTGTTAGGCCGACCTTGGTCTCATGGAGATTCTGCTTTGACAGCAGGACCTCGAGTGAAGGGATCTCGATGGAGCGGAGCTGGTCGTATACCTCCAAGTCGGCTGTGTCAACTGTAAAATCCCAGTCGGGGGACTGATCTGGGTCGCTCCAAACCCAGTCGACCCCCTCGACTAAGACAAAAAAATACTTACTCTTCCATCCTTTGATGGAAGAGGGGAGTTCCATTTTAATGCCCCTTGGACGGGAGGAAAAAGACCACCACCAGTCCTCGGTGGGGTGGCATTTCAGGGTGAAAAAAGCCTTGAACAAGGAAAAACGGGCAACTATCCCATGAAAGTGGCAAAGACAATAAAGCAAAAAATCATCCTAATGGCGTTCGGGACGAGTTAGGCAGGAACAAGGCAGTAGTGGTTCAAGAAAGAGAGAAAGAATGGGTGGAATGGGAATCGGAGGCCCCCCGAGAAGGTTTCCTCGTAGAAGGCTATCCGACGCGGACCACTGGAAGTGACCCGCTCCCCCGTCGAGGGACCGAGAGCCGGACGCCGTCCAGGATACCATAGGTGTCCCGGATGGTCGCAAGGTCCATGGTAGTGATCATCGAAGCGATCTCCCCAGGACCTGATGATCGAGCAGGTTCGGGAGCAGGTGCAGGAGCAGGAAGAAAAAGAGGATGAGATGGAGGAGAAGATGCAGGTTCCCTAATCGTTATTTCCTCAAGCGCGGGCCTTTGGCTAACCTCGAAGCGTGCCACATCCTCCTCCTCGTCGAAAGAAGAAGAAGACGGCCTTGGCCTAGAAGGCCCGGCCTCACCCTGGTTAGTGGTGGGGCAGAAGTTTGGTCCGAAGCGAGACATGTGGAAGGAGATGAAGGTCAAAAAACAGGAAGAGAGGAACAGAAAGAAGGGGAAGATGGACAAGGGTCCGAGGAAGAAACTAGCCCTAGGAGGAGGTCCCTACTCAACCAATACGGGGGAAGGAGACTAACCTGCTCAGGACTTAGGAAGGCAAAGATGGCCGAGGGAGCGAAAGGAGAACTTCAGTATGATGGCGGACATGCAGGATTTGAAAGAAGGTTTGTTTTAAAAAAAGTGACCTTCCCTTTCAAAGTGACTGGCACCCGACCATACCATTACAGCCCCCCACCGGTGGATCCATGCCATGTGTCATCAATCAGCAAGGCTGGTGCTTGATTTCAACTACAGCCATCCTGAATTTTATGCCCATAATAACTACTCCTCGGATGTGTCCACATGGCTCCCACAGATAGGCTGAAAGAACCACTCCACGAAGCGTTGACAATCATGGCCATCATTGCGTCGGATTCTTACTTTTCCACGTCAGCATTGTATTTACTCCCTTCACCCCGAGCACCCCACGCCAACAGGACTCGAGAGTGGGGGACAAATGATGTGGCAAGAAGCTGACGTGTAACCCTGTCAGATGCCATATCAGAAAAATTGCCATGGTGGACACTCCATCTTGGACTCCTTTGCCGGGCCGAGCTCCCCCAGAATAACGAGGTGGCCTGTCAAAGTCGAGTTCCGTCCTCCGCCAAGTCGGCACCTGCAAGCCCGGGGTGCCTAGGCTGGAGCCGAGCAACCTCCTTCACCAGATCGAGCCCCTCCGAGGCTAAGCCCCGTGGACCGGAGTCGAGCTCAACCCTCTTCTGCCAGGTCGAGCCCTTCCGAGGCCAAGACCTCTAGGTTGGAGTCACGTGCTGAGCTCCTCCGCCAGATCGAGCCCCTCCGAGGTTGAGCCCCCTAGATCAGAGTTGAGCTCAGCCTCCTTCGCCATGTCAAGCCCCTCCAAGGCCGAGCCCTATAAGCAGGAGTCGAGCCTTCCTTCATCGGGTCGAGCCCTTCCAAGGTCGAGCCTCCTGGACCGGAGTCGAGCCCAGCACTCCTTCGCCAGGTCGAGCCCCTTGGAGGTCGAGCCCCCCGGGCCGGAGTAGAGTCCCAGCTCTCCAGTTCGGCAACCACCTCCGACAATGCCATCGGCCACCAAGGGGCGAGGCCACCCCTCCAAGGCACGGTGAGCCACCCGAGGACTACGAGGAAGCACCCATCAAATCATAATAACTGTCCGCAGCCATCACTTACACCAGAAGAGGAAGAAGCTCCCTGACCGAGATGCCATGCTCTCCACCAACCGCCTGCACCACCCAGAAGAGGAAGTCAACCAGGAGATTCGAATCCTGGGGGCGGCGGCCCTCCAATCGAAGCCCTGCCAGGTTTCCCGGAGTGAAGCGACCAGAAGGAATGTCAGAGTGCATGGCAGCTTCCTTTATCACGAATCAGGAAATACGTCCCATCCATGGCACGGAACATCACCGCACGCACCCGCTAGCACGGGGGAGATCCCAAGGTAAGCGTTCAACAACCACCTGAATTTAAAAGAACCTTCAACACCCTCAGTGAGAAGGTAAGCAAGCCAGGCAAGAGTAAGCCAAAAGCACTCGTCCAAGCAAGTAAGGGAAATGAAGCCACACAGGAGGATCGATCCACCTCGGCCACCATCTTTCCCAGCACACTTGCACCTCCACTTTCACACCATTCACTCCTCCTAGCATGGAGTCCATCTAAAGGGGCTCGGTCAGGAGGATCTGTTCTCCTGGATCGTCACTGTCTTGATCATCGGAGTGCCCCCGCCGGAATCCCCGGCCCGGGTATCTGACCCTGTTTTGCAAGTCCTGAAGCACAGGCCAATCCCGAGGAGACAAGGGGCGATCCGACATCGACAACAACTACGGGCCACGACAATCTTGGCGGCAACAGGATACTTTGGTGGTCACCACATATTAAAACTTACAACCCTCTAAATTAGGGATCAATATAATATATAAAGCTATTCAAACCAAAATGAGAGTACATAATCATTTGCAATAACAAATTTATGGATTTATGTAATAGAACATATTACATGAACTATAACATAGCAATAAGAAGATCATTTTGTAATCAAGTTCATAATAGGGACTAAACAATAATCCGTAGACTTTAATATAATATAGTTCTACCACTGAGACTAAAATGAAGTTTTCAAAGGGCTATTTTTAAATGATAAACTTCATTTGGGCTTAACAATAATAGGAAGCTTTATGTAATAAATTATAATACAAAGATCATAACATAATTTGAGAAGTACTAATATCAAATAATGTAGTCTTCCAGGACCAAAATGCAAATTCAACCTTTTTTTAATGATTTAAATAAACTAATTAGGTTCAGATTTTAGGTTAAAATCCAAAACTTGAAACCCATTAAGGCATTATTCTACCTCCCGATCGGGTGGAGAAAGGGGGCCAAAATCGATGCACCTCCTCTCTTGATCCTAGCCCGGTTGATTGTTAGAGCCCTCAACTAGCAGCCCGATGCCTTCCCCAGATAGCTACTAATGGTTCGTCGATTGTCTATAGAGGGAAACCATCATAAAAGGAGATCCAATTATTTCCTCTTCCTTTGTTTTGTGTTAAATCTAGCCACCAGCCAATCACCAAAGCCTACACCCACCTACAGCTGCTGGCATCAAGTCTACTGGTTGGTTGCCCCTTTTTGTGTTTGATCTCTCAAAAAATCATTGAAGGGAGGAGGATAGTTTCTGTGAATAGCACCACTACCTACCCAAACGGTCATCAGTCAGCCCCAACCAGCCATCTCTGGCCACTAGTGGGAGGAGGATGAGGGCACAGCAACAGCAACCGCCATCCCTCATCTTCTTCCAATTTTTTTAATTCAAGTAAATATATTTATTTATTCTTTTATTTAGTCCGAATGGGAAATCAAGAGATAGAGATTAATTAGAAGGGGTGGAGGGGGGTCTATCTTGTTCCTCCTCAGATTTACTTATTTTTTTATTTATCAGTCAAGATTATTTTTATTTATCAATCATGGCTAATATAAATACTTGATCAAAATCCTTAAAATAAATAAATAATAATATATTATAGGTTTCTAATTTAAATAAAAAAATCATCAAGGAATCCAAAAAATGGTTACAGATCATGATGACTTGAATCACAAAAGACCAGCCGAGGTGGCTTATCAAATCCATGTCCATGAATCTTGATATGGACATATAGAATGCTTTAATCTTAAGGCTAAGTAACTTGATTAGCTCTTAAGAATCTATTATTTTGATTCTGATTTTCTACAATATTCAAGCTCTAATACCAAATATAGAATTTTTCCTATTATTTTCATGAAGGAGATTAGCATACAAAAATACTAAAAGAAATTAGGGATTAAAAATCTAACCATGGATCAAATCAAATGAGCTAGAAAGGCTACGAGAATCCATTGATTATTACTATTATAGCATCCTGTAAAAGAAAACAAAATTATAAAATTATTAGATTGTAGATCTTCCTCTCTGCCTCCCCTTATGCCTACCTCCATAATGGGATAGGTGCCCCTTAGCAGCATAGAAAACCTTTATGGCATAGGATTTCTATAGACAAATACATACAGGAGTAGGAGAAAGTCTTTGTACACCATCTCTGGTAGAGAAAAAATACATCGTGTAATCTGATTGGGCCACGTAAGCCCTATTTTTTAATATATATTTAATATCTACAGGTTTACCTTTTCGTTAAAAATTTTGAATGATAAAAATATCCCTTCCTTATTAAAAAATTTTGATACCCCATGGCTTGGTTTATAATATCCCATACTTGAATTATGATACCCCGATATTATAAGACCAAGGGATATTTTTATCATTGAAAAAATTTAAAAATTTTTTAATGATGAAAATATTCTCGGCCTTATGACTTCCTGTGAAAAGGTTTATAACACCCTATTCATAAAGGGATGTCACAAGGAAAGGGCCTTTTTATCATTCAAATATAAATTTAATACCTGTAATTTACTTTTCGTTAAATATTTGAATAATGAAAATGCATTTTCCTTATAACATCCTTTTGTGAACAAGGTATCATAAACCTATTCACAGGAAGTCATAAGTCTGAGAGTATTTTTATCATTAAAAAATTTAAAATATTTTCAATGATAAAATATCTCTCGGATTTATAACATCTTATGAATAGGGGTGTCATAATCTAAACACATGGTGTCATAACCCAACCCAACACATATTATAATTAATTTTATAAGGGAGGGGCATTTGTGCTATTCAAAATTTTTAATGAAAAGGTAAAGCTACATGCATTAAATACATGTTGAAAAGCGAGGCTTACGTGGCCCTTCTTTTTCTTTTTTTCAGATATTATATTCTCTCCCCTTAAAATAATTTATCCTCGAAATTCATGTACCTAAAGTATGAAGAGTTTTGGATACGTATCCCTCATTTATGCCTCAAGCTCCCAGGTAGCCTCACTCTCGCTGTGGTTGCTCCATTGTACCTTCATATATGGTGTGATCCAGTATCGTAATACTTGGTCCTTCTTGTCGATGATCCATGTGAGCACCTCCTTGTAGGTCAAATCTTCCTGAAGCTGTAATAGCCCGTATTCTACTATATGGCTGGGGTCTAAAATATACCTTCATAGCATTGGCACATGAAATATATTATGCACACTTGATAAGGCTGGTGGTAGTACTAGTCGGTAAGCCACCTCTCCCGACCTTATCCAAAATTTCAAATGGACCCACATATCTCGGATTCAACTTGCCTCGCATTCCGAACCTCATCATGCCTTTGGTGGGAGAGACTCTCAGAAAAACATGGTCACTTACTTGAGACTCTAGCTCTCTCGTCCTCTTGTCAGCATAGCTTTTCTACCTGCTTTGAGCTATACATAGCCATTCTCTAATCACTTATACCTTGTCCACCATTTGTTGCACTATTTTTGGACCCAATAACTTTCTCTCTCCTACCTCATCCCAGCAAATAGGAGATCTACACTTCCTACCATACAAAGCCTCAAAAGGTGCTATCTGGATGCTGGCTTGATAACTATTATTAAAGGCAAATTCTATCAATGATAAATAACTGTCCTAAGCACCACCCAAGTCCATGACACAAGCTCTTAGCATATCTTCCAAAATTTGGATGGTTTGCTCCGATTGTCCATCAGTTTGGAGATGAAATGCTATACTAAAATTTAATTTGGTTCTAAGGGCTTTGTGAAGGCTCTTCAAAAATTGTGAAACAAATATGCTATCCCGATCCGATACTATAGTAGCCGGAATTTCATGTAATCTCATAATCTATTCTATGTATAAGCCTGCTAATCTTTCCAAAGAGAGACCGATCCGGAAGGGTAAGAAATAAGCTAATTTTGTCAGTTGGTCCACAATCACCCACACTGCATTATTATCCTTGGAGGTTTTGGGCAAGCCTGTCACAAAGTCCATAGTAATGTATTCCCATTTCCATTAAGGGATCATGAGGGATTGCAGTGGTTTGGCAGGTCTTCAATGCTTGGCTTTCACCTGTTGACACACCATGCATTGAGCCACGTACTGTGCTATGTCATTCTTCATGCTAGGCCACCAAAAGTTTTCCCTTAGATCTTAGTACATCTTTGTACTACCTAGGTACATCGTATATGCCGAGCCATGCACCTCTTCCAGAATCTCATTCTTTAATTCTAAAAGCTTGGAAACACACAATCTACTACCAAACCTCAAGGTGTCATCCACATATATAGAAAATTCAAACTGGGCACCAGATTCTACTATCTTCCTAATCCTCTGTAGTTCTAGATCTTCCTTTTGAGCTGATTTAATTTTTCAATCAGGATAGGCTCCATAAGATTAGCTAGCTAAGTTTTAGGATCATATAACCGTACTTTGATCTTAGATCTTTCTAAGTCCAACATGATATATTTTTTATCAGTAAGTATAGCTACCAACTTACTTAAAGACTTCCTACTTAGGGCATCTGCCACCATATTTACCTTTCCTGGATGATAATTTATGGTAAGGTCATAGTCCTTTAGTAACTCCAACCATCTTCTTTATCTTAAGTTTAACTTCTTTTCAGTGAAGATATATTTTAAATTTTTATGATCTATGAAAATCTTGTAATGACCACTATACACATAATGCCTTCATATTTTTAGAGCAAAGATCATAGATGTTATCTCCAAATCATGTGTAGGATAATTAGACTCATATGGCTTCAATTATCTAGAGACATAAGCTATTACCTTCACATTTTGCATTAATACATAGCCAATACCCTTGCGAGATGCACACTGTATATGGTGAAGCCTCCTATTTAGTAGGAACCGTTAGCACTGGGGCTATTAGCAATCATCTTTTCAACTCTTGAAAAATTTGCTCACATTCATCTGTCCATTCAAATTTCATTCATTTTTAGGTCAGGCTGGTTAAAGGCTTGGCAATAAAGGAGAATCCTTCCATAAATCTTCGATAGTATCCTGTCATTCCCAGGAAACTAGGAACCTTAGATACATTAGTGGGCCTTTCTCAATTTACTACAACCTTCACTTTCTTAGGATCCACGGAAACACCTTCCTTAGAGATGACGTGTCCGAGAAAGGCAACTCTGTCCAACCAAAACTCATACTTTTATAACTTAGCATGCAACTTCTTCTCCTTGAGTATTTGCAATACTATCCTTAAGTGTTCTTCATGTGCTTAGGGGCTCCTTTAATAAATTAGTATGTCATCAATGAACACTACTATAAACTGATCTAAATAAGGTTTGAACACCCGATTCATGAGGTCCATGAAAGCTGCAGGTGCATTTGTCAGACTGAAGGGCATGACCAGGAACTCATAATGTCCATATCGGTTCTACAGACTGTCTTAGGCACATCCTCAGCCCTTATCTTTAATTAATGGTAGCCAAAATGGAGATCAATTTTGAAAATACTTATGCCCCTTGTAGTTGATCGAATAGATCATCAATCCTTGGTAAAGGATATTTATTACATATTGTCACCTTGTTTAACTCTTGATAGTCTATACAAAACTAAAAACTATCATCCTTCTTCTTCACAAATAATACCGGAGCACTCCAAGGAGACATACTTGGTTTGATAAATCCTTTATTTAGCAACTCTTGCAATTGCTCCTTAAGCTCTTTTAGTTCAGTCGGAGCCATCTTGTATGGAGCTCTGGAGATGGCTCCAATGCTAGATACGAGATCAATGGAGAACTCAATTTCTCTATCATGAGGTAACCCTGGTAGGTCATCGGGGAAGACCTCTGGAAAGTCATTCACAATAGGAATGTCTTCTAACCCGAGATCCTATTGTCATGTATCTATCACTACTCAGGAACCTTTCACAACCTTTCTTGAAGAGTTGCCTGGCATTAAAAGCTGAGATCACCCTCCATTGAGAGGTTAACTAGCTACCCATAAAATCGATCTCTGGCTAACCAGGGACCTAAAATTTTACTAGCTTTTCAAAGCGGTCGATGGAAGCATGATATGCCACTAGCCAGTCCATCTCAAGGATCACATCAAAGTCCATATCTAGGATTATTAAATCTGCTTTTATCTCTTACCTTCGATGTCCAATTTACAATCTTTGCAAATTAAGTTAAGTAGAATGACATCTCCACTTGGTGTGGAATCATAGAGCTCGGTTTCTAGGAGTATTGGAGATAACTTTTTATTTTCTCTAACCATACTTGCTGATATAAAAGAATGTGTGGCACCAGCATTGAACAAAACATAGATACTACTAGATGACAACCTAATCATACCTGTCACCATCGAATTAGAAGCATTAGCATCCTGCTATTTAAGTGCATATACCCGTCCTTGGGTCCTTGGCCTCTGCTATCCTCCTCCTTGTTGATGTCCATTATGAGGCGCTTGGTCAATAAGGGTTCCTCGAGATGCTTGAGATACTTGATATTGTGATTCCTTTCCACTATGGCACATACTAGCCTTGTGACCCTCCTTTCTATAATTGTAACACTTCCTCCCTTATGGCCATGTACAGTCTCACTAATAGTGAGGCCCACCGCACTTATAACACTTGACATCATCCTTCTGCTAAGACTTGTCATTTGGAGCAACATTACTATACCTCCTAATCTTTGCACTAGTGTTTTTATTAGGTTGACCCTGATATCCTCCTAATCTAGATCTCTTCTTCAAAGCTTTTTCTCTCTCTGCTTGAGCAATGTCCAACCCTCTTTTATTATTAGCACCTTGTTGATGACCTCCTTATAGGTGGGCAGCTCGAATGTAGTTACCTGTTGTTGGATTCGATCTCTGAGTCCATTCTTAAATTTCCTAATCCGGATGCCCTCATCTGCTATCAATGTTAAGGCATATCTGGACAGTACTTTGAACTTCATGGCATACTGGGCAACTATCATGCTACCCTACTCCAGGCGGGAAAACTCTTAAAACTTTTGGATTTGAATACTTTGAGAGAAGTGCCTCTCATAAAAGGCTTTCTTAAAACCTTTCCAAGTAAAAGGTGCATCATTCAGTCCCAGCTTCCCAAGCTCCATATCCATCAAGCGGTTGCGTCATCTTGTAACATGAAAGTAGCAAAGTAGACCTTTTTCCTCTGTTGGGCATCTCAAAGCTTGGAACACTTTCTCGACTGCTTTCAATCAACCCTTCACCTCTATGGGATCAGATTTTTCCTTGAATACTGGTGGGGAATATTTCTTGAAATCTATCAACATTATTTAATGTCCTTGTGGGCTCCCAGCTTTTCGGTGTCGCTGCGAAGTCCCTTGTTGTTATTGCAGCTGTAGTAGTTGTTGCATGAACTATTATTATTGTTGTCTAAGTTATTGTCATTGTTGTTGCATGAGTTGTTGTCATTGCTGTTGCATCTCTATTAGCCTCATCACATCAGTTCTCGTAGTGGTTTGTTATTGCACTAGTAATTACATCAGCTGAGGGAGGCCAACCTAGTCCCCAGGTTGAACTTAAGGTCCGCCCGAGATTCCTGTTTCTACTGTTTCAGTGTCCAGGATGTTGTCCATGAGATTGGGTGAGGGTTCCTGCAGGTGCACGCCGCTATCGAGTAAGATCACAGCATCTTCTTGCTATTCCAAAGGCTCCCAAGCATTTGAACCATCCGCAAATCTTATAGACCTTCAAGCACGTCCATGTCCGCCTCCACGCACCATGAGATCCTATAATCATCATCATTAGTGTTCACATATCACCTAAGTATACATGAAATATCTTATATTATCATGTCCCAACTCAATGATCGACCCACTCTCTCTCCACGAACTTGCTTCCTAGGATTCTATAACCTAAGCTCTATACCACTTGCATACTACCAACCAATATCAGGATCGGCTACGATTGGCCGTACAATCCTAGGATCACCTAGAGATCTTGCTAGGTCTAAGTATAAAAGATCCCTTCATTTCTAAAAAAATACATTAATTAACCCAAACATCATTAAACAATTTATTAATAATTGAAGAATTTACTTGGTTAAGTCAAGACCACTAAATGGTCAACTTATTATACAAGAGTATCATAAAGGAACTAATAGACAATCTAAATTTTGGTATTCGATACACACCGGCCTGATCCTTACTATACATCCGCATCTCTAGAAAAGACCAAGAAGAGGGTGTGAGCTTTACAACCTAGTAAGGACTCCATACAGTCATACCAATAATAGTATAATTTGAAAGTAACAAGAAAAATAATAGAATAGCATTGATGCAACCAAATACTCAACGCCACATATAAAAAAATCTTTGATAAAAATATGTTTCCTTTTTATGTTTAACTTAGTTATCCTTCTTCTTTTAGGATTCTGGACTACCACGATCATGCACCCGTCCATATCTGGCAACCTCGGTGTCACAATCTTGCATGTGATTGGCATTCTCATTGTTACACTCCTGCCTGTGACTAGCACTCTTATTGTCACACTCTGCCTGTAACTGGCACTTCATAAACCACGGTCCTGCCCAGGTGGCTAGTCCAACACGTATTCTCTTGATTAATACTTCATCAACTCACTTCATGTACCAAACATCATGTTGTCAAGTCATGTCATTCCAAGTTTTCTAATGGTCGACGTCACAATCCAATTTATCCAAAAATAGTTTTGTTTGATAGAACACAGTATATAAGAACATAAGTTATAATGATAGCAATCACACTACCATCATGAGCAGTCAAAAATATATCATACATAAATATTATGCATGTCAAAGCTCATATGCAAGGATTAAAACCATATCACGAAAAATATATTTGCAAAACTAGTGATCATGTTCATAAATCCTTACCTTTTAAGAGCTAACCCAATATATCCGATATCAATATGTACCCGAAGCTCGCCCACACCTTTCTGCTCAGAAGGCTATTCCCCTACGATAATAATTTTAATATAAATAAATAATATAGGATAATTATAAATCCAAAATTTTTTATCTAAATATCATCAGTGGTCCATTCGTTGATACCCTTACTTCACGAGTTTTTAAGAGAGAGGGTTTTTTTATCTCCCCTTCAATATTTATATTTTTTTCTCTCCTCTTTTCTCTCTCTCCTTTCTTTCTCCTCTCTTTCTCCTCTTATCTCTCCTCTTCCTCTCTTCTCCATCTTCCCTCTTTCTTTCTTTTTTATTTTCTTTTTTTTTTCTTTTTTTTTCTCTTCTTTTTCTTTTTTTTTATTTTATTTTTTATTTTTTTTCTTTTTCTTTTCTTCTCTTCTCTACCGTGTTTTCTTCCCCTCTCTTCTTCTCCACCGAAAAGGGGGTTCTCCCCCTCCCCCTTCTTTTCTTTTTCTTTTTTGTTTCCCCTTCCCTTCTTCTTCTCTTCCATCTCCTCTCTCCCTCCCCTTCCTCTTCTTTTCTCCACCAAACAGGGATCTTCCCCAACCTCTCTTTTTTCTCTTCTTCCTCTTCCTCTTCTGCTCTCCCCCCCTTCGGAAGACGGTGTTTACCTGGTTTCGGTGAAGCCTCTGTTGCCGATCGTCGGAGACTCCAAAGGATCTACTGCCGGAATTCAGCGAGTACGATGGTGGTCTTCCAAATCAAGGGAGAGATCAACAAGATAAGCAGCATGAGGAGGGGGTTCTTCGATGGTGGAGATTTGTAGAAGGGATCTCCTTTTATAGCTTTAGGAGGTAAGGTTCTTGGTCCTTCCCCTTTCTGCCTTTCTTTTCTTTTTTTTTTTCTTCTTCTCGGATATTTTAAGATTGTCCTAAGGACCGTGAATTCTAGAGTCGAGATTTATGGATGTCCAATCCTTCAGCAACAAGGAGATTTGATTAAGGACCATGATCCTGGATACCACCTCGAGTCCAAACACCCCGTTATTCCTTTCCTTCAAGATACACCACCAAGTAACCGAGAAAACTGTATCCCAAACCTTCCCGTGTGATGTATTGGACTTGTTTCTCCAGAAATGCTAACAATCATGAACACTTGCCGGACTATTTGATTCATTGAACTGAAGAACTCTGCTCCAAATTTGCTTGGAGAATTTACATTTCAACAGTAGATGATCCCGGGTTTCTAAATTAGTGGAGCACAATGGGCACATTGGGGGACCTTGAATCTCTTTCTTTGCTAAAATATCCGGCATTAAGATCTTCTTGTTACACGCAATCCAGTTGAAGATCTTTACCTTTTCTGGAATGTCCAGCTTCCATAAGGAGTTCGATAAAGACGATATGATCCCACCATGCATAAGAAACAAGTTAACACCATTTGACCGTGAAGGTGCGGGAGAGATGCCATTTCCAAATCCCAGTGTCTTCTCCGTGCGAAAGCTTGATCTGTCGAGCAATGGCTCCGAGAGTGTGAAGTTCGCTTGCTGCGAAAGAAGGCGATGGCAATCTGAATGAAGAGAGGATTGCACTTGCCGTGGCCAATTCTGCAACGAGTTGTTTTGTCTAGCTGCTACGCTGTAGAGATTGGGAAGGGTAGCGAATAATTTCTGTTTGCCACACCACTTGTAATTCCAGAACGATGTCAGCTTACCATTTTTTATTACAGGCTTTGAGAAATCTGAAACGTTCTATGGATGTTGAGCAAGTTCTTCCAAAATGGCGATCCTCCCTTGATTGGGATGTTTGTCCATTCACTTGGAATGCGGCTGGAGTACTATATTTTGTTGATCAGCTAAATCCAGGGCCTGTCGTGATCAGTGTAGAACTTGAACCACCATCTAAGCAGCAACGCATGGTTCATTATTTGCATATTAGTAACACCGAGCCCTCCGTTTCTTTTAGGTCGCTTATTATCCCACAGAAATTAAAGCCCTGCAGATGGAGTCTATCTTTTGGAAAGATTGAGTGGGTAGACGAGATGCGGACATCCAAAAAAATTGGGATGGCTCTGAGAACAGATTGAACGAGAACCAGACGCCCAGATAGAGAAAGTGTTGATTTCTTCTAGCCTGCCAATCTCTTTTATACCTTTCGATCAAAAGTTTCCATTTCCGAGTTCCTAAGCTTTGAATGGTGTAATGGGATGCCCAGGTAATGAATATAGAAGTTCAAATGCATAGTGGAGGAACTTGAGGTTCTTAATGTAATCCAAAGTGAAACCACCGAAGATGAGTGTTTTTTCTTTTTTTTTTTTTTCTTTTGTTTTTTCTTTTTTTTTTTTTTAAGTAAAAGGGAAGCAGAGCAACTGCCACCCGTCTTTTATTAGAGTGCAAATTTACGAAGAAGTGAAAAAGAGAGTAGGAAGAGGTTACACAGAAACAATCAAGGGGAGAAAAGCCACAAATTTAGCCTCGTTTCTCCCTTATAGAAGACACAAGCAGCTCGACGGAATGAAGATCAAGGGCAGTAGAGGTTTAAGATTTGTTTCCAGGTGTTACCACATTCAGGATGAGGCCTTTGTATCGTCAGGAATTGTATTATGTCTCCAGTGATCTGATGATAGAGAAGATCTCATCCCGAGCAGCCAAGCTTAAAATGCAGTCTAAAACTTCACCTACCAAGTTGAAGAGGAGGGAAAGTGGATTACCTTGTTTGACACCACTTCTGATGGAAAACCTTACCTTAGGATACTGGAAAAATGTCCTCTAAGAGCCCCTTTTGTTACACATATTTAGAGTATATAGGACCATGGAAGAGAAAAGGAGGCGATTGAAGAAGAAATGAGAGGGCTTTGTTAAAATATTCTTTAAGGTAGTATTTGGATGGTAAATGTTATTTTAAAAATAAGAATACGAATTTTTAGGAATAGCTTATTCTTTCTATTATTCTAGATTTTTGTTTTGTTTAAAATCTGGTATTCTACTTTATTCCAGTATAATTAATGCAGTATTATTCTAAATGATGTTTGGATGACATGGAAATAAGCCTATATTTCATTAGGAATAGATGAGAAATTTTTAGAAATTCTAATAATACCCCTAACCAAATAATAAGGTAAAATGAGTTATCAAATATTTTTAATTTTATAATTATTTAATTAAATTATTTTATACTAATTAATTTAATATTATAATCTATTAAAATTTTGTTATGCTAATTAATTCATTAGTATGATCTAAAATAATTAATTAAATTATTTATACTAATTTATTTATTATTTTGATCTGTTTAATTATGTTATAGTAATTAATCTATTATTATAATCGATTAAAATAATAAATTAAATTATTTTATATTATTTAATTTATTATTATGATATATTAAGATTTTGTTATACTAATCAATTTATTAGTATGATATATTAAAATAATTAAATATTTTATTTATATTATTTAATTATTATTATGATCTATTAAAATTATATTATATTAATTAATATTATTATTATATATTAAAATAATTAAAAAATATTTCATACTAATTAATTTTTTAAATTTCAATAATATCTTGGAATAAGGAAAGATGGAATATGCCTATTCCATGGGGGGCATGGAATAAGACGAGAATAGGGAGCATTGACCGGAATATCGATTCCAGCGGGGTCCACCTATTTTTCTAGGGCTGTTTGGGGGGATAGCATGGAATAAGGCCCTATTCCAGCCAGGAATAGGGCATCCAAACACTATCAAAAAAGTTCTTCCCACTGCATCATAAAATAGCCAAGTTTAAAAATAAGATTAACCAATTTTATCAGTTAGAGGGAGAGGCTTTCTAAAAATACCTAAACCATTTAAAAAACGCCTGAGTCAGAGCCCACACCACGGATAGAGACTTAAAGGCTATACCAAATCATTTATAAAAGTCTAGACCCAAGTTCTAGAACTATGCTTGAGTCAATGTGTCCGGACCAGTTCATGCACAAACAATCTAATGAGGTTTGCCAATTTCTAGAGGACTTAGTAGAAAAAGGTCTATAATGGAAGGCAACTAACCAAAAAGAAACATACCAGCAAGAGTTGGTATACACCAAATCCCAACATCCCTTGCTGAAGAGGCTAAAATGGCATCTTTGATATGTAGGATAGAGCAGGTCCTAGAACTCAAGGGACAGGCAACTGTAAATCATGTTAACCAAGTCTCCGTACCTATATGCAATGGATGCAGTGACCGGATCATATTGTAGAAGAGTGTCTCCACCTCATGAATCAAACTAAAAATGGTTATATATGGGTAAACATGACCTATCAAAGATTTATAAATGATCCCTATGGGCCAGCCTATAACCTAGGATGGGAAAATCATCCCAATTTTGCATGGTTATAAGATGCGACGTTAGGATTTCATATTTTTTATCAACCCTACCTAAGGCTCAATCAAGTATTGAATAATCAACTATGTTCAAATCTTGAGAAAGGATCAACATATTACAATAGAATTTAAAAGTCTTGGTATAATCAATTTTAGATACTAGAAATACTCTCAATAGCTTTATGCAGAATATGAGCCAACTTATAACTTCCAACATCCAAGCTATAGCCTGTTTAGAAATGCAGTTGAGTCAGTCAGTAATATCTTCAATGAACAAGAAGATGGTAGATTACCAAGCCAATTCGAGGTTCAACCTAAAGCCCAGAATAGTCCCAAACCCCAACAAGAAGACCAGTTTGATTAGTCAGTGACATTTCGGTATGGAAAATGGTAGAGATACCTGAAGTTGAAAGTATTAATGAGGTATCCACAATGAGTGACCATTACACTCAACCAGACTAGACTTATTAGTTAAATCCTTCATCATACTGGTTAAAGCTTTGCCTAAAAAGGAAGAGGCAACACAAAGGGACTCTAAACACTCTCTCGGTACTTTGAGTACATAGACTTAGGTTTTTTAGAATCCCGACTAGTAATTAAGTCAGACTTGATCTAATTATAGAGGAAGAGTTGTTAGCCACAGGGGAATGAGTCATGCAATGGTCCCATGCAGAAAATATTCTAAGGTAAATCATGAATCACAAAGGAAACCATATTAAGATTCGGGCAAGAATATAATAAGCACTCTCATAAGGTCTGGTGAAGATATTAAACTTAGCACTTATTGGGAGGCAACCCACTTTTACATTTGAATCTCTTTTTCATTTTTACTTTGTTTACCTTCTTTTCAATTTTAGGATTAAGTTGAGGGGAAAAATAATTTTACAAGAACTTAAAGTAGAATCATGAAGGTTGTGCTGAACCAAGAACACATCTTGCCCAAAGAAATAATAGATCACTCCTTATGAAAGTACCTATCAATGATCGATGCATATCTAGTCCAAGTAGTGCCTCTCTTTATTTTATTTACTTATCTTTTTTTCCTTACTCCATTGAGGACAATAGAAATTAAGTTGAGGGGTGAAGGTAAATAATTTTTTTAAAAATTAAAGTCCTTGAATAAGTGAGTATTTAGTGTTTAGGTACATGATTACTTGAGATTTGAATTAAATCAAGTAAATTTTAAAACATTAATTTATGTTCAGCTAAAAAAAATTTGAGACACTTAGAGATCAAGTATTAAGAAAATTTAATAAATAGTTAAGTCTAGAACATAAATCATTCTAGCAATTTTTACTCTCCCTACTAGCATCAAAAAAGAGTCCTCTTTTTATAAGAAGAAGTAAAATATCTATATATTCCTTCATAGAATAAAAAATAAATAAATAAATAAGAATAAGTTCTGATCATTTTTTATTGAGTAATCAAGCCTCTTCACCTAAGCAAGCATTGAGTCTCGTATCAAAAATGAAAATATAAAAAATATTTATCTTTTTTTAAAAAAAAAAGTAAGATATAAACATTGGTTTCCTACCAAGTAATCAGGTCTTTTTGTCTAAGTAAGCATTGTTGTTTGCATCAAAAGTAGGAATGTGAAGATGCTGCTATTTCAAAAAAAAAAGAAGAAGGAACAAGAGTTACCTTGAACTTACTTATATTAAAGTAGATAATTTGGAGATAAAAATAGTAGAGGATTAGGAAAAAACTTAGAAATAATTTTTATTCTTTATTTAATTGCTATATTAGTGAGTATTAATATTCCTATGACTTATCTCAATAATATTCTACTGATTATCAATAGTTTATTTAAAAAATTATTTGGTAAAATACTCATTTCAAGGTATGACGATATCTAGTACTAAATTATTTCTTTATTCTAAAATGAGCAAAGCTCAAGTTAGAAGGTATGATAAGTATAATAAAAATTTTAATAAAAATAGCAAAATATATATTATTTATTTTTATTTTTTAAAAATAATATTTTTACTTGTATTTTATAGAAAAGATGTTTATAAATAAAAAGAGCCTAATATATAAATAAAAAAGGTATCAAATAATATTTAAATTAGGACTAAAATAGATTCTAAATCTATTTAAAAAATCATCTAAATCATTTAGTATATAATGAACCAGTCAGCGAGTCCAACAAGCCCATGTTGGGGTTCTTTGAATAGAGAAGGCGTGCCAAAATTTCATGCGGCTTATGGGATTTCATGCTATCGTGGTTTACCAACACGGCTCATAAGGCTGATATCATGAGCCTTTAAGCATTTAATGCAGGCTATTTTTTTTTATACTGAAAGGAATAGGGGATAAATCCTGGTATAGCAACCCTTCAGACTCCCCTGCAGGTAATGTTTGATTCGAGACGCTCAAATTTTTACAGTATGATCCCATCAAATGGTGAATACGTTAACCTGACATCACTAAGATGCCGGCTAGTAAAACAGGAATAAAAGGGGAGATCCTAACCTCTCACTCATATCAATTGTCGTAGGCCCTATGTGGGCTGGTTTCATGTGCTATCAAACGAGAAATAGCAATCCAAAGGATGATCTAGTGGAGGGAAAAAAGGTCAACTTCATGAAGGACTTGGATGTGCTTAGTGCCCCAAACTACACCAATCAATGGTCTAGAGCTCACCCAATGCAATGATTAAACAGTTGACATTAAAGTCGAAACAAATTCAGCTTTGACGAAGTGTGATCAACAGGAAGTCTAATTTCTAGGCTGATCGGATGGCATTGAAGGTTCCACACGATAGAGTGCCTGTTAGACTCCAATTCCAGTGTAATTTTTACTAGAAAATAGTCTTCACCGAGCTCTATTAAAACAGACTATATGGAGCAGTAGAGAGAAGTGAGTAGCCACATAATTTTTTTCTTTATTTATTTTCTTTTTTTGAAAATTTGAGATGGAAAGAAGGAGGATGTTATCAACTCAATTCATGCACGACTAAAGCTCCTCCATCTTGAAGAGGGGATGAAGTTCTTCTTGGAGTAGATTTATTTTCTTTTTTCCTATCTTATATATATTGTTTGCAATTGAAATATTTTTTTTTCTTTTTAATTATGCTTTTATTATATTTCTTGCTTGCATTAAGCTTCTAATAATTTATTCTCTAAAGGAGATGTGCCATAATCTTAAAAGGATATGATTTATATTTGAATAGGAGATAAATTGTATTGAAATAATTTATTTTATTTTATTTAGATTTAGGATAATCTATCATCATAAAGGGATGGATTATGATCTGTGGGATACTGTTCGCACTAAGATGAGATAGATTACACTCAAAAATAGTTAATTATAAGTCCTTTGTAAAATAAATACCAAAATTTATTAACAAGAAGAATATATTCTTAATCCTTAAGATGTGTTAGCTTAATTATCTTTTGAATTAATTTACTCAGTTAATTAGTTTCTAGAAGTTCGTAATTAAAATATTTTAATTTTTTTTATTTTTTTGTGAAAATTATCCCAATCCTTGAGGATACAATCTCTACTCATCCTAATTATATAGTAGTGAGTTAGTTTTATTTTTGATCGCCCTACGATAAACAATCACTTCCCTCTATCAAAGATTAATCAACTAGTCGATGTGATTGTCAGACATAAACTGTTAAGCTTCATGGATATTTTTTTGGACGACAATCAAATAAGGATAGCCCTCGAAGACGAAGAGAACACTACCTTTATAACCAAAAAGGTATTTATTATTACAAAGTATAAAAAATGTAGGGACCATTTACCAACCACTAGTCAACAAGGTCTTCAAGGATCAAATATGTTATATTATGAAGGTCTATGTTGATGACATGCTCGTTAAAAGCTTCAAACAGATTGACCGTATCAAAGACCTAGAAAAAGCCTTCAGCGCTATTCATTGATATTAATAAAACTAAATTCGAGCAAATACACCTTTGGTGTCCCTGTGGACAAGTTTCAAGATTCTTGATTATCAAATAGGGCATTGAAGTGAATCCAAAGAAGATCTAAGTATTCTTGATATATGGCATCCAACCTCTAAGAAAAAAGTATAACAAGTAATTGGATATATCACAACACTCGATCGATTCCTTACAAGGTCGGCTGAACACTGCTTGCCTTTCTTCAAGGTCCTCTGATAGATCACAACTTCACTTAGACAAAAGAGTGTCAATAAGTCTTTGAAGAATTAAAGAAGTTTCTCGGGTCTCCATCTCTACTCTCTAAACCTGAAGTCAAAGAGGAGCTCTACTTATATCTCACCATATCTTCAGAAGCTATAAGCTCTGTACATAAATAGGTGGATGATAAAGGGACTCAAAAAGCCATATATTATACTAGCCGGGTACTTCATAATGTTGAAACCAGGTACGAAAAAATTATTTATGCACTAATCATCTCTGAAGCATCATATTTTCAAGCTCACTCAATTGTGGTCTTGACCGACCAACCACTCAAAGCTATCCTACAATGACTAGATACTTCTAGAAGAATGGCTAAATGGACGATCAGACTTAATGAGCTTGACATTTTTTACCAACTAAGATCATCCATAAAGGTCCAAACTATTGACTCTGATTTTGATTTTGATGATTGACAATATATGTAAGTATATATGAGTACTAATTATATTTTAAATATGTTTATCAGATCTTAGTACTCATCCATGTTGAATGAAGAATTACATATTTTCAATTAAGAAAGTCCTTAAATTAATGGAAAATCAAGCATATGGACTTTGAAATTTATAAGGAAGAACTTGAAGGGCTTAAGTTTTGATTTTGGACAAGATTCAGTACTGGACAGGCCAAGTGTCGACTCATGGATTCAAGGTGTCGACACTTCTGAAGATTGGCATGCAGAATTTCAACTGGCACATTGAAGTGTCGACTCATGAAGATCAAAAATCGACTCACAAGTTTCAAGTATCGACTCATGAGCAGTGAAGTGTCGACTCAAAGCCTGAGACCAAACAGAAGATAGAATGAGCAAATTTCAGAGGTTTGGTCAGGTGTCGACTCATGGATTTCAAGTGTTGACTCAAGGTGTCGACTCACCAGTGCAGAACAGGAGACTTCAGAAGACTTTTTTTAAACAAGTGTCGACTCAAGGAAATGAAGTGTCGACTCACGAAGGTCAAGTGTCGACACTTGGACTGTAACGGCTAGTTTTTCTAAAGTGCAGAACTTTCCAAACTTGCTTCAAACGACTAGTTTTTCATCCCCAACAGTCATCTATAATTTGGAAAGCTATATAAACATGAAAAATCAAATGAAAAAGCAATCCTTTGAAAAAAAAATTTCATACACTTCAAGGATTCATATTTTGAATGATTTGAGCTTTCAAGCTTCTAAGTTTCAAAGAGAGCATCCAAAGTTCACATCCTCAAATATCATTCAAGGCTTCAACATCTTGAAGATAAGTTTTTCATCAACAATCAAGGGCTTCAAAGAGATACTTGCTTTATTTTAGAAAGCTTTATTGTATTCTTTATTTTCATTCTTACATTATTGTATCAAGGTTTTTGGTAAGCCTTGAAAAATCAAAGAGATTTTTGATGAGCCTTGAAAAATCAAATAGGTTGTTGGTGATCCCGTAAAACTAATATAGGTTGTTGGTGAGCCCGTAAAACCATTAGAGATTGTTGGTTAGCCTAAATTAGAAAACCAATAAGGGGTTTTAACTTGTGAGCCCGGAAAAATAAGTTGGATTTTGATTAGTAAGCCCGAAAAATTATCGACTGTAATCTTGATGATTATAATAAAATTTTCAAGAAAAACTTGGAGAGTGGATGTAGGTACCTTGGAGTGCACCGAACCACTATAAATTTATTATGTTTGTGTGACTGCTTTTACTATTACATTTACTTTATAATTTATGCTGTATATTATTTTAAAGAACACAAACACTTTGACAAAATACAAGCACTTAATTGTAATTAACACATACTTATTTTATATCTATTGAAATAGTCCAAATAATTATCCAATTTACCCCCCCTCTTGGGTTGCATCATCACTGGGCAACAATTGGTATCAGAGCCTGGAACCCAAAATTGTTAGTAGCTAAACTTGGTGCTTTGCAAAGAATCCAACGATTTTGAATTAAAAGATCATGGATGCCCTAGAAGGTACTTGTTTTGCTATAGGACATGCAACTAATAGACCACCATTTTTCAATGGCACTAATTACATTTTTTGGAAAACTCGCATACGCATCTATATTCAATATTAGTTATTATCTTTGAAAAGTTATAGTTAATGGTCATCATATTCCTTCCATTTTGGTTAATTGCATTTCCATTCCAAAGCTTGAAGAGGATTGGAATGAATATGACATTAAGCAATCTGAAATTAATGCTAAAGCAATCTGAAATTAATGCTAAAGTAATGAACTTGCTTTATTGTACATTGGACTCTAATGAATTCAATAGGATCTCCACATGCACATCGATGAAGGAGATATGGGACACATTTGAAATTACTCATGAGGGTACTCTTTAAGTGAAAAGTACTAAAATTAATATGCTTGTTCATTCTTTTAAAATATTTAAAATGCTGCATTTTGAATCTATATATGATATGTATACTAGATTTATAACTATTGTTAATGAATTAAAAAGTCTTGGCAAAGTCTATACTAATGCTGATTTGGTTAATAAAATTCTTAGATCTTTGCTGATATCATGGGATCCAAAGATAACGATGATCTAAGAAGCCAAAGATATTGATACCCTACCTTTGGAGGAACTCATCGATTCACTCATGACCCATGAGTTGAACTTATGGCAAAAGGAAGTGGTTGCTGATCAAAAGAAGAAGAAGATAATAGCCCTCAAGGCCAAAAAGAAATTCAAGGCAATGATGGCAACTTGGATCGATAGTGAAGATTCAAGTTCGGATGATGAATAAGAAGTTGCACATCTTTGCTTCATGGCAAATGAGGAAGAGGTATGTTCTAAAAATGTATAAATTTTTACCTTTGATGAATTACATGATGCATTTAATCATCTTGTGCATGAATATAAATTATAAAAATTGAGCACAAGAAATTAAGAAAGCATGTTGATTTCTTTTCTCTTGAGAACACCAATCTGGCCAATAAAAATCATGATTTAAATGCAAAGATTGATGTTTTAGAAATTGATAAGAATAATCTTTTTAAAGAAAAAAAAATTAGAAAAAAAATTGATTTGAAAGAATTATCTAATAAGTTTCAAATGAGAAAATATTTTATTAAATGAAATAGATATTCTAAGAAGATTCAAGATTTTTGTATCAAATGATGAGTTTTTTTAAAAAATAAAAATCTTAAGTTAAAAAATAATAATTTTTTTGTTGCTACTTCTTTCAATATTGCATGCTTTAATTATGAAAATTTTGGACTTAATGAATATTTTTATAGATTAAGAAAAATTTGGGTTCAAAAAGGAATCATATTTACTAACCCTAAAGGATCCAAGAAAATTTGGGTACCAAAATTTTCTGCCTAGTTTATTTTGCAGGAATGTCTTGCAACCCAATATGAAGAAAAGGAAGTTCTTGAAAAGTAACTGTACAAGACAATACAAAGAGTGGACAAGCTATATTTTTTGACTAAATGGTAAAGGAATGATTATAAATATTGGTAAATTATGAACATATTTCTTTCCATAATTGAAAATGTAGTTGAATATTTGTTATAAATGTTGCATCAATTACTTTGAAAAATTATTTTAAATGATTATTTAGAATCAAGTTTAAACTAATAATCATTTATTGTGATCATGAACTTTTTGATGTTGATAAATTTCATGCTCTCATAATTAAACTTGTGATTATTAGACTTTCACTTGATTTTGATTAATATAGTTTTTAAACTATTTCAAGTGAAATGTTATGATTTATGTATTTTCATTTGTTTGGCATCTATGCTTAAGTTAGAAATGATTTGGATCAAGACTAGAACTGGTAGTTAAGGATTATATTTAAAAAGAAGGTATGCATATTGATAAATCCTTACTCTAATAGCTAAACTTGGTACTAGATTACTTCTAACTTTTGTATGGATAATCAAAATTATTTCAAATTATATGGTTTTTATGAAATGTATTCTATTTTGTATCCATGCTTAGACTAGAAATGATTTGGAATAAGTATAGAACTGGTAGTTAAGGGTTACATTTGAGAAGAAGGTATGCACATTGATAAACCCTTAATCCTGTAGCTAAACTTGGTATGATATACTTCTAGCATTTGTATGGATATTAAATCATTTAAATGAATTTAAAATCATGTTAAAATTTTTAAATGATCAATGCTTTGCATTTTGAAAATCTTGTATATCTTGAAAATTTAAATCTTTGATTTCAGACTTAGAATTTATGTTTATATCTCAAATTATCTGAAATTATGATGCTTGTGCTTTCATGTTTTATTCCTCAATGAATGCATATTTTTAAGGAGGAATATATTTAGAAAATGCATCCAAAGATCTATTATCATTATACATGTATGATGCTTTCAATGTTTTCTTGATATCATACTTATATTGCTTTATTACTCCTCCTTGCATTCAAATCTATTTTCTTTGAGGGGAGTTACATTCAATTAGTATCAAGATTTATTTCATTAAAAATCTTAAAAAATGAGAGAGAAGGGCTCCTAGTAACTGCTTTGGATTGGGTTGTCACCATGGCCATCCGGTCATAGGAGCTAAGTAGGGTTTAAAGACCCTCTTTTTCCATTCAATGGAATCTCTTATGACGTGTTGGGATGCCACTATGACCTTATCCCATGAACAAGTGAGATGAATGGATTGTTATCTTGCTATCAGTTATTCATATTAGAGCTAATATATATTGAATTATTTTTTATATGTGCATGTTATTTTTGTGGTATCATGCTTAATTAGTATCATATTTAATTAGTAACATGATTAATTAATTTCATATATTAATTTTGATGATCTACTTGCTATTCTTTCCACCTTCATTGCCATTTTGTTTTGCCTTTTACCCTTTTTTCATGATGACAAAAAAGGAGAAAAAAATGTTAAGTATGAAAAGGAAAAAGATATGAAAAATATGAAAATTATTAGAGAAATGAAAGAAAGTGCAAAAGGGGAAGAAGAAAGCAAAATATTTTAATCTTAAGGGAAGAATCAGTAAGGGGGAGGAAAATTGAAAATTTTGAATAATTTTTGAAAATGTTTTTGAAATTATATTTTGAGGGGGAGCTTGATACTTATTGATTTTGAGCTTACATATTTATCTTATTGTTGATCTTTTTAAGCTTACCCTATTCATATACTTAAAGATTTTGTCGTCATCAAAAAGGAAGAGATTGTTGATTCTGATTTTGATTTTAATGATCGACAAAATATTTAAGTATATATAAGTACTAATTATATTTTAAGTGTGTTTATCAGATCTTAGTACTCATCCAGGTTGAATGAAGAAATACATGTTTTCAGTTGAAGAAAGTCCTTAAATTAATAAAAAATCAAGCATATGGACTTTGGAATTTATAAGGAAGAACTTGAAGGGCTTAAGTTTTGATTTTGGACAAAATTCAGCACTGGACAGACCAAGTATCGACTCATGGATTCAAGGTGTCGACACTTCTGAAGATTGGCACGCAGAATTTTAACTGGCACATTGAAGTGTTAACTTACAAGTTTCAAGTGTCGACTCATGAGTAATGAAGTATCAACTCAAGGCCTGAGACCAAACAGAAGATAGAACAAACAAATTTCAAAGGTTTGGTCAGGTGTCGATTCATGGATTTCAAGTGTCGACTCACCAAGTCAAGTATCGACTCACCAAATCAAGTGTCGACTCACCAGTGTAGAACAGGAGACTTTAGAAGACTTTTTTGAATAAGTGTCAACTCAAGGAAATGAAGTGTCGACTCAAGTGTTGACTCACGAAGGTCAAGTGTCGACATTGGACTGTAACGGTTAGTTTTTCTGAAAGTGTAGAACTTTTCAAACTTGCTTCAAACGGTTAGTTTTTCATCCTCAATGATCATAAACGGTCATCTATGGTTTGTAAAGCTATATAAACATCAAAAATCAAATGGAGAAGCAATCCTTTGAGAGAAAAAATTCCATACACTTCAAGAATTCATATTTTGAGTGATTTAAGCCTTCAAGCTTCCAAGTTTCAAAGAAAGCATCCAAAGTTCACATCCTCAAGCATCATTCAGGACTTCAACATCTTGAAGACAAGTTCTTCATCAACAATCAAGGGCTTCAAAGAGATACTTGCTTTATTTTAGAAAGCTTTATTGTATTCTTTACTTTCATTCTTACATTATTATATCAAGGTTTTTGGTGAACCTTGAAAAACCAAAGAGATTTTGGTGAGCCTTGGAAAAGCAAATAGGTTGTTGGTGATCCCGTAAAACCAACATAGATTGTTAGTGAGCCCATAAAACCATCAGAGGTTGTTGGTTAGCCTAAGTTAGAAAACCAACAAGAAATTTTGACTTGTGAGCCCAAAAAATAAGTTGGGTTTTGATTAGTAAGCCCGAAAAACTAATCGACTGTAATCTTGGTGATTATAGTGAAATTTCCAAGGAGAACTTGGAGAGTGGATGTAGGTGCCTTGGAGTGCACCGAACCACTATAAACTTGTTGTGTTTGTGTAATTGCTTTTACTCTTACATTTACTTTATAATTTCTGCTGCATATTATTTTGAAGCACACAAATACTTTGTCAAAATACAAGCACTTAATTGTAATTAACACATACTTATTTTATATCTATTGAAATAGTCCCAATAATTTTATAAAATCCAATCACCCCCCTCTTAGGTTGCATCATCACTGGGCAACACAAGCCTTAGCCAACTCTCTAGTCAAATGTACATAATTGAATGACAAGCTTGAAGAGGAGCCTACCAAGCAACTTGATTTAGAAACAACATGGATTCTCCATATGGATAGAGCTTTAAATTTTCAAGGGAGCGAGGTTAGATTAATCTTGACAAACTCGAAATAAGTGGTTGCCAAATTTGCACTTCACTTTCTATTCAAAGAAACCAACAACCAATTTAAGTACAAAGCCCTACTAGCTAAATTAAATATCACAAAGAACTTGGAATAAAAAGCTTAAGGGTCTTCACCGACTCTTAGCTCATAGCCGGTTAGGCTATTAGCGAATATGGAGCTCGAGACTCAACCATGGCCAAAGTATCTTGAAAAGTACGGTCCATTACATCAACCCTTGAGTATTTGGTATATCTTACATACCAAGATAAGAAAATACTTAGATAGATATACTTTTCCAATGGCAACCTTGACTGATTATTTTCTTGAATAAATCTATATTGAGTATCTTTAGACTTCCAGCATTATTGAAGTCAACCAAGTCCAACAAGTTACTCATAAACTAAATTGGATGGATCCATTCATCAAATTTTGATGGGGAGTCCTACCCAACAATCTCTTGGAGGCAAAGAAGTTAAAATGGAAAGTTTCTTAATATGTGCTACTAGACAATCAACACTATAAAAGATCCTTCTCTTTCCCCTTATTCAAGTACTTACGGCTCATTAAAGTCGACTATGCACTTTGAGAAATCCATGAAAGAATCTATGAGAATCATCTAAGAATAGTTCCTTGGCCTACAAAGCTTTAAGATAGGGATACTACTAGCACATGATGCGAAAAGATGCCATGGATCTTGTTCAAAAATGCAACCTATACCAGCAACACGCAAATATCTAGTGGCAACCAGAATATCAACTAACTCAGCTCTCTTCTCCATGGCCCTTTGCCTAGTGGCATATGGACTTGCTCGATCCATTTTCCTCAACAACGGGTTAGCAGAGGTTTCTCATTGTTGCCATTAACTATTTCACTAAATGGATGGAGGTAGAACTTTTAACGTACATAACTGAGGGTAAAGTCAAAGGCTTTTTTTGAAAATCCATCATATACTAGTTTGGGCTTCTCCATGTAATCATTTTCAACAATGATCGATAGTTTAATAACCGAGTATTTAAGGAATTCTGCATCAAACTCCACATCCAACACTAGTTTATATATGTCGAACACTCCCAGTCAAATAGGTAAGCAAAATTTACAAATCGGACAATCTTATAAAGTCTCAAGACTAAGCTAGATAAAGCTAAAAATGATAGGTAGAGGAGTTACTCGGAGTGCTATGAACATACCAAACAAATCTCAGAGTACCAACAAATGAATCTCTCTTCAACTTAGCTTTTGGCACTAAAGTATTGATTCGATCGAGATTGGATTGCAACTATAAGGATCGAATGCTATGATAAATCAAGCAACTTAAACTGACTGATAGCCAACCTTGACTTGCTACAGGAGACTCGAAATCAAGCCCACCTGAGGATGGTAATATATCGACAACGAGTTGCTTGATACTATAACACAAGAGTAAGTTGAAAACTTTTTGCCTAAGAGATCTCATGTTACAGTATGTAGAAGTCTCAAGGTCGACTGAACAAGAAAAGCTATCTCTGAATTGGAAAGGACCTAACCTAGTAGTTGATGCCTTTCAACAAAGAGCTTACAAGAATGGAAAACCTTAATAGAACACCAATCCCTCGGACTTGGAATGTCAAAAATTTTAAATATATTACCAATGATGTACTAACTCTTATTATGCAATACAGTAGTACTTTTCTTTGGTTATGTTTCTAAAGACTTAAATTAATGATGGGATGCATCTAAACCAAAGATTCAGGTACATTTGATAGAGGATGCAACTCTTACCCTTTAATATCTACTCACACCTCTAATGTTTAGGTAGGGCATGGTTTGTTTACTCTTGTACATCATGGTAATAGCAAGAGATTAAAACTTCATAAATTTGAGGGAGGATGCCTCCCATAGTTGAGTTGTTTATCATATGTAACTTTTTTTTTGCAAGGAAGAGATTTCTTGAGCTCTCTTGCTTTCATCCCCATCTTTCTTTTTTTTTTTTTTTGTTTTGTCCTTTTCCTTTGCATTTGAGCTAAAGGATTGATTCAGATTCACCCTTCAGCTAACTTAATAGGATGCAGCTTAAAGTGGGCATAATTTTGTTGACTCTTAGATGTGTCCTGTATTGATTGGGTCTACCATTTGATGCAACTGGCAAATTGTGGGACAAGTCGTTCTAGAAAATGCCCTAATAAACTAAGAGGCATTCCTCTTTGGAGACACCCAGGAGAGGAATCCACTATGTCAAAAGGCACGTTCATCCATAAGAGAAAAAATGGTTTCCAAATATAAAAACAAAATTTGAGTAGTAGTGTTGACATGGAATCAGCAAAAGAGTAATAACCTCCATTGATTCCCACATGATTAGAAAGATACACCAATTCACATTTTGGAAAAATAATTCTATGCATTGACCAAGGTTATTGGTTTTAACTATTGGTTCTATGGGTTGACTGAGATTATTGGTTTTAACTATCATTTTCTCCTAATCAGATCTATCTATAACAAATTGTGGTGAAGCCTTGAGTGCAGAATTCACAAAGTAGATAAAAGATACAAGCTAATGCAAATTTATTGGATTTAGTATACTAGTTTTTTCGAAATTACATGATTCATAGCTAAAGTTGATAATAGATCGATGATTGAAATTTCGATGAATGTAGATTCCAACGAGGTACACCCTCCTATTAATTCTCTCTAAATTGAAAATTTTAAATTAGGTAGTTTATAGTTAAAGTGGATTTGGGATGAATCTTGCGAAAGTGGATTCTAAGGAGACTTATGTTTCTATTAATTCTCTCTATGATAAATCCCTAAGGGCATGGATATTTTATTTTTAAATTTATGTTAAGAATATGATAGAACTAGCCTATTTTTTATTATAAAAAATATTTTCAAAATATGATAGGGGAAATGATATTAATAAAGTGAGAGAGTATGCCATTTTAATTTATTAAAAGTGGAGTCTCCGTATGAGATGTATATCAAAAAACAATGTATTTAATTGCATGCAGAAGAGCTCGTGCTCATGAATCTTTCTTTTTTATTTAAAATTACTTTAAAATTAGAAAACAATATCCCGTATATCATGCAAGTACTATGCTAGTCTTCTTGGTAGCTAATACTCAAACTAGAATAAAACTTTACTCGAGTTTCTAGATTCCTGGTATGACATAGATGGTGTCCTATTTAATTTTGAATTGTACGAATCTATTCCTGGTCTCTAATTCAAAAATATATATGTTGTGTAGGCCCGAGTTAACTACACAAACATATACGGGAAGATTTGAGATGATGCCTATTAGTTCTGAAACTAAGTGGGAGCTTGTTCAATATATTGTTTCAAAAATGGATTTTAAACTAAATTTATCATCTAATTTTATATTTAATTTTGTAATATAAAAGGCCATGGTTTTTGGTGTAGAAATTAAATCATGTGTTTAAATAAGAATGAATTCAGTGCTAGAAAATTATGGTCAGTGAACTAATTTTGTGTGGAAGGTATGTCTCTTGAGACATTGTCTCTTAGAAATCTTCATTTCTCATTTATTGATGTGTTAAATATAGTTTATGAAATTCATAAAAAGAGTGTAACATTGAATGTCTTTAAATATCTCTTGGTCGTATAAGCGAGATATATTCAAAATTCTAGCCTGGTTGAAAGAAGCAAGTTAAGTACTTGTAGTTATTTTTCATTTCTATTTAAAGGAAGATTTCTTTACTTATATTGAACAGATAATCTATTTTATTTCTCTTATTCAAAAGAAAATATTTTTTACTGCTAATCAAAGAAAGGTTTTATTTGCTTGAACAGATAATATTTTGGTTTTATTTCCCGATATTTGAAAGGAAGATTTTATATAAAGAAGAATTTAGTATATCATATCAGTGTGCATACAATATTTTTTGTAAAATGTATTATGAAATAAGATGTTTAATCCAATATAAAATTTATTATACAAAATATTATAATAATGGTCATGTATTCATCCCAAGGATTCAGGGATGGTTTTATGTTTTTGTTTTAAAAGTCCATCTTATCCAAACTGTGGACGGTGCCCATCCCGAGTCTTAAATACTTTTTATGATATCCAGTAGTTGACGGGTTTATAATTCTTTTCTCTTTTCCTTTCTTGTAAGTTGTAACATATTTTTTATATTCTCTTTTATATTTAATCCAGTAGTTGACGGTTTATAATTTCTTTCTCTTTCCTTTCTTGCAAGTTGTAACTTATTTTTTATATTCTCTTTTATATTTAATAAAAAGTTAGGTGATTAATCTCTTTCTAATCCCTTAAAAAAAATTATGATATAAGATGTTAAGTCAAGGGCGCCGTCTTCGGGCGTCGACCGTGCTAGAGAGGACGGAGGTCAATTCAACAGCATCTTCTAGAAATATGGTGGTGCGGAGATGAATAACATGTTGCAGCGAGCCACCGAACCCATCGGAATACGATCCAATGGACCCCATCGTTGGGCTGATCTAATATATTACGGGACCCACGTTTTCAAAAACAGGAAGGTGCCGCTTGCTGCTGGCGTTCGCTTCGCTCTTTTATCTAATGCTTTCTCTAGATTTTTTTTAAACTGCACGATTTCTTCTTGTCGTCATCTCTATCCTTCTCTTCCGAGACAATCTCATCCGTCCTCCGCTTCGGTATTCTTTCTTGTTTCGCTTCCATTTGGATTCCATGCTAGATCTAATTTAAGGTATTTGCCGTTTTCGGCATTGTTGGAGACCCAGACCTTTTCCAATTGGGGGGCTTCTCCCTGCCCTTGCAACGCGCTTTGGATCTCAAACGGTGTTCTGCCGTTCATTTTCTCGAACTTGTCGTTTTCGGAGCCCCCTGTTGATGCGAATTTGGCACCTTTCCCCCGAATTTTGATCCAAAATCCAACCTTTCCAACTCCCAAGATCCGATCTTTCTCAAAGTTGGAGCCTTTCCTCATGGAGCTTGTCCCCGGGGACCTGGCGGCGGAGGGCGAGGAGATGGAGAGGGAGAGCTTTACCAGGGAGCCCCGACCCTACCGGCGCCATTTCCCCGGCGCGGTCCGGCAAAAGGCCTACCTTTTCGATGGCCACGGCAAATTCTTCACCAAGGAATGGGACCTCCGAGAGGGCAACGGCCGAGAATTTTGCTGGTATCACGTCGAGCTTCCCAAGGGAAACCAGAAGCTCTCAATCTCCGCCCAGTACCTCATCGACGTCCTCTGCCCGCCATTGAAACTTCAAGACATTCTGACCCTCGTAAGCAATGGCCCCTTCTGCGGCCATGTGGATGGAGCCCTCGTGTTCCGGGTGAACTCCCCGGGCCGGGGGCGAGCAATTTCACGCTCCGGCTCGCGGCCAGGGTCACCGAGAACTCGGTGATCACCGTGAGCCTGGGACGGGTTCCAAGGCTGGGTTTTTCGCAGGCCGAGCAATCGCTGCTGTCAGAGATACCGAGCGTGGAGAGCCCGAGCCAGCGTTTGGTGAAGGATGAGGAGATTGGTGGTTCAAGCGGCATTGTCATTCGCGAGCATGTTCTTGAGTTTTTGCTGACAATGAATCATTCTGAGGAGGCCGATAATCCTGTGCCGAAGACTGTTTCTAATCTCATCGTGCATATTGTTGACACCCATATCGATCAGATTCAGGATATAGTGACAAAACTTGAGATGGAATTGGATTCGATGGAGCTGGAATTGGACAAGGGTAATTTTTACCATGAATCAATCTTTGCCAACGTCTTACTGCTCTTATTTCATTGTTACCAACATATCTATCAGTCATAGATTTAAATTTAAGTCACAGCTTTGAATCTGTTTCTGTATGGAATGTTATAAAAGTAAAAAAACTAAAGCAAATTTGGATTTGGAAATGGAAAGATTGCTGCTTACAGAACGCACATGATTCTGGAGGCAACCTGTAGACTCTCATCGTCTTGGAGGTGAATCTGGAGTGAGGTAATGGGAGATGGTGAGTTCATACAAATGCAGAGGTCATCTTTCGATATGATTACAGGATTTTTGTAACTATAAGGTCCACATGTTTATAGGTGATCATTTTAGTTGGTAGAAGAAAATTAGCTACTCAAAGTAAGTAGACCTGTTACATGGATGGAATGCCTTTGAAAGTAAGGAAAAACTATAGATTAAGCATGTTGATGTGGTAACGCAGTTTTTCCACAAGTCTTCAAGTGAATGAAAATAGTAGATGATTGAAAACTACATGTGGATTAAAAAAGGATATATTAAATAGTGCAAACTGCCATTTAGTGAAGTTTATGAGTCATAAAATTGTTTTGGGGGCGAATGATTTAATAGAGGTATTGAAAGACTAGAATCATCTTTAACTTTGTGATAGATTTTTCAACTTGGAATCCTAATGCTCCTTGCTGCAATGACTTAGGCCTGCTGGGGAGAACAAAATGCAAGAATTTTCCTTGACAAATATTACCTCTATATGATCGATTGCTTCTGATGGTCTTTCACTGTTTAATGTATAGTCTTCCTTGTGTTATCATAAACAAATTGCTGATTTTGGAAGAAGTTGGACTAGAGTGAAGAACATAAAAGAGGTGCTTGCTGATCCTTGTTCGACATATACTCGTTCAATCAGATCTCCTCTTCTTCTATTTTTTTAATTTTAGTGTTCTATATTCTCTACAAGAGCACCAAAGTACTCTGTTTAGTGTTCTTGATCTCTTCCGCTTGTAATTATATCTTTTTTAAATTTTGATAAATTATGGGAGGCAGCCTTGCCTCCCTTTCCCTCAAAAAAAAAAAGAAAAACAGCCTTTGTGATAGGATAGTGAATTAGGAAGGCTCACTTTGTGTTGAAGATTGCAAGAAAGAGAGGAAGACCTGAGGTAACATGGATGGAAGTTTTGAGAAAAGATATGAAAAGCTTGAAATAACATAAGTGGCCCCAAATAGGAAATTCGGTAAATGAGATTCCACAATGCTGACCCCAAATAGTTCAGATAAGGCTCGATTGTTATGGTATGAATGAGATGCTCAACTAGGAGGCTTACTCATAGGCAAATTATGGAAATGTCTGCTAAGAGATTGTGGCCGTGGTCATTTTATGATTTTGTATGAAAATTATATTAATGGATCACCTATGGAGGTAGCATGGCAGGTGTGGAAGGAAAATAAGGTTTGTCACAACATTTAGGACAGGAAATCAGTGACACTTGGCTACTGTCATTTTGGGGGAAACAAATGTATGGGGGTAGTAATAACAGGAATGAGAATCTGTTATGATAATATCAATAAGCTCCTGGATGCTATGTGTTTAGACAGGTAGGCATGTCTTACTCATTACACACTTTGTCATATATAGAGGAATCTTAAAGTATGGACATTATAAATGTTGTTTATGGTTGATGCGTTGGTTAATTTCTTGAGTATGTGGTATGCTGAGATGAATATATAAGGAAGCTTTAGGGAATGATTCTGAAGTCAGAAAGTATTGCACACATTTTCTATAGCAACACACATGTAAATCAAACTGCAGCAAATTTGTGAGCCGGAGGATATCATTAGTTTGGCATTTCTGCTAAGTTATGGCTGTTTGTCAGAAATCAGAAACATTAGGAGATATGTGATGGCATTTGTAGATTCAGCTAGAGTAGGTGAACAGAATAAAGATATCTAATTAGCAATAACTACCAAGCCTTGGTCTTAATATTTGGTGTCTGCTTGTTTAGACCTTTTCTGTCATTCTTTCCCACAAAGGCTTTGTTTGTAGTAGTTTATCAAATTTTGCTATAATTATGTGTTATCTGATCATTCATTTCTCTTCCTTGATATTATAACAATAAGTTAAGTATAAAAGTCTCCAATAATGAGTCGGCTTTAGGGGCGAGTAAACAAAAAACAAGAAATCTGGGACAGATTTTTGCTAAACATAGGAAACATAAAACTTAGAAATCAGTTAATCATGAAACATTAAATAGTTGAATTAAGGAGTGGTATGGTCTTATGGATTGATCAAGTTTGTGTTGCCCATTGAGATTTTAAATGATATATACCATGCTTATACCATGCATGTGGTATAAATCATATGGGGATATACAGGACTTTGTTTACTATGAAAATACAGTTTGCTCTAGGTAACTTGTTGCTTGCTACTGATGTAAAGTACATTCTATAGAATTATCCTCTGTGTGTGATGAGGCATTGGCAGCATTCACACTATATATATGGTATACGATGATATTCTAAATTTTCATGGTGATGTGCATTGGAGAACAAATAAAGCCATAGTTAGAATATGGCCTTGAATTTGTGGTAGAGGAATGTATGGAGGAAAGATAAAGCTAACAAAACCTTAGGAGCAATGTTCTCGGTACCGTCCCGAACTAGGGAGGAATGTATGGAGGAAAGATAAAGCTAACAAAACCTTAGGAGCAATGTTTTCGATACCGTCCCGAACCGTCCAGTTTGGGACATACCATGTCGTACTGGCCAAGAGCCGGTATGGTTCAGTCATAAAAAATGGTCTGGAATGCTGGACCGTTCAAAAAGTAAAAAAAAATATATACCAGACCGGTACTGGTACCATACCGTACCGGTGTATACGCCCGATTTCGATTCGGTTCGAGTCCGATTCAAATTAAACAATATATCTATGGAAAAGAAAGAATATTTTATAATTTCATGGGCCCAGTAGGGACCTGGTATGATACAGTACCATACCATACTGTACCAGTCAATGATCGATATGGGGCCGGTACCGGTTCAATATTTCTTGCTTAGAAGAAGTATAAAAATGGGATTTGAAGAACATGCAGTAAAAATATAGCCTTTTATAAGCATCAGTAGTGAAAATGGATCAATAAATTGACTGCAATTAGATTGATGGTTAGGTGTTTTGTTTTTAGGAGCATTAGTCTGCTTAAATCTTGAGTTTCTGAAGAAAATAGAGCTGCCACTTGTGTTTTCTGACCTGACATGTCACCTTATCATGATTATATATACTTGCCGGTCATCCAATATGGCAGTCCAGTAAAGTACCAAGTTCAAGATCTTATTAAGAAAAAGGAATAAAAAGGGGTTAGGTGCCTAAACTATTTTAGACAGATCTGGCATCTAAATCAACTACCTGCTTAGGTTTACCTATCAAATTCATTGTTGCCAGTTTTCTGAAATGAAACTAGTATGCTATACCTTCTTTTGTAATGCAATATTTCTGTTTCTCATAATTATCATTATTGCAGTGCTACAAACTGCTTATGTTAGATTTAGGCAACTTAACTTCTGAATGGAACTGATCAAGAGGCATATATTTGGCTGCTAATTCAGAGTTATGAGAACCATGTGAGAAGGACCTTGTCGGTTGGCTTCTTTTGTACTCAAGAGGTTCCCTGTATCACCAGTGAACTTGAACCAATCAATTTCAACAAAACTGGTTCCTTTTTGCCAAACATCTTGTAAATCTAAGAGAATCCTTCTGGTTCATTGTTGTTTTAATGCAAGAAGTAAAGAAATAGTAAATCACAAGAGTCCATTGTTTATCTAATTTTTTAGTCACAAAGCATCACAACTGAATGAAGGGTGCATTTGGTTCGTGACCAGAATTGGAATGAATTCAAATAGGAATCAAAATGTCTCTATTCCCCAATGCATTTGGTTCATGATTGGAATTGGAATGGCTAATTGGGCATTTTTGGAAAATCAATCAAGCAGAGGGGTATTTTTGAAAAAAAATCAAATTTTCAAAGTAAATCTAGCAGAATGGGATATGGATACTGGGGGGAAGAGCCAGGATTAGGTCTTGGGGGTTTGAGGCATATTCATTCACCTTTGGAATGGGAATGGTAGTGGGAATGGAACTCCCTCTAACAAATGACTGTGATGGGAGTTACTCCTTCCCATTCCCATTCCCATTTTAGAGCCCAATTCCCCCCAACCAAACATGTCCGAAATATATTTGCAATTTTATCTATTTCACTCTATTTTAGCATTGCTATAGAGTTTCTTTTTTTCCTTTTTTCTCTCCTTCTGCAGTCTTACACTAGTATGTAAGCATTGTTGGTCAATATACTCACTAACACTATTCTTTTGTCTCTAGGAGGATCCATACTGAAGAAACAATTGTTGGATGATAGAAGATTTCCCAAAATACATTTGAATTTGCAACGTCTCCTACAGGTATTCTTTTTTTTTTTAAATGGTGGCAGTCTATTAACTTTAAAATCCTATAGGTGTCCAACTTGACATGAATCTGAGTGAACCGTATATTCACATGTGCACATGCATGTGTATGATCATCCACCTCTGGATCATTTGAACAAGGAACTCCCAGCTCCAAATGGATTATTGATCTTCTCATTTTTCTAATCATATTGTAATCCAGGTTGTTGCTCATGGTGAGCAAGTATTCCCACGTGTAAAAGAGAAGTGTGCAACAAAAAGCTGGTTTGCAAGTGAAGACATAGTTGCTCTTGAAGAACTAATAGGTCGTCTTAGGAGGCTAAAAGAGAATTTGGGATTCATAGTTAATAGGGTGACAGCAATTCAGGCTGGTCTTGATAGCTGGCAGTCAGAGCAAATAAACAGGAAGCTTTACTATCTTTCTTTTCTGTCTATGATCTTTCTTCCATTATCTGTTGTTACTGGAGGTAATTTTTCTCTTCACTTTATCAATTAAAGTGCTAAGTTCAATATCACATGATCCATTTACAAGAGACCCAGTTGTGTAAATGTTTAATTCATCTGTTCTTTTCATGTCACAGTATTTGGGATGAATGTTGGGGGTGTACCATGGACAGGGCAAAGAGACCCCGATTTGAAAGATGGGTTCCGTAATGTTATGATTCTTTGTGTTGCATTGCTGTTTCTACTTCTAGTTTGCTTCGTTTTTCCTTCCCTCTATGCACGTCTATCTTCTGGGACAAGGCCTGCTGTACTGAGTTGGTCTAGTGGTAGAAAGTCATTCTTGAGAAGAACCATTCATCGAGATGGAATTCAGGGAGGAGGTTACATCCGCATCTGAAAAGTTACCTTGTTCTTCAACTTCAGTTGGATTCAGTTTCTATAGCATATAATTATAGATGCAGGCTAGTTCTGGACAGGCATATATCATATCTGCAGAATCTGTGCTGTGTTTTGACTGTGTTATCTTTCTGAAGATGTTACTGTAAGCATACTAATATTATGCTGTCTGGATTGTCTCAAGTCTCTCCAAATCTCTTGCGGGGAATCTTACATCTCTTGCTCAAGCAGTTTCTTGTAAAGGCCTTTTTCTTAGAGATTTCAATTTCCTTGTGATACCCTTGAGTTATCCATTTTATCTAACTTGAAGACAGGGCCACATGGTGAAATATAATTCTTACATTATTTGATTGCACCCTGTAACATGGATCAAGAGTAGGTGGATTGATGTACAGTTCCTAGAATAGCTGGAAGCACCATTTGTTGAAGCCACCAATTCATTTGTTAATCATAGCTTGGTTGCAGAACTTCATTCAGCTTTGGATTTTATTAATTGAAAGCTAAAAGATCTGATCACAAGCGAACTTGGCATTTACATGTCTTGCATTGACTTTGTAATGAGATATATGGTATGTTATATTTTCCGAATGAGCTTATTATCGCAGCTTTAATTGTTGGTTTGGTGAAGAGATGTATGCTATTTTGCTTCTGATATCTGTAAGCTCACTTTATTTATAACCTCTAGCACAAAGAAGCACTTCTTAAATCTCTTGTTTAAGCTACTGTTTATATATCGAGATTTGGGCTACACCATTGCTTGGAGTGGCTTGTATGCTTGTCCTAATGCCAGCTAGAGCTTCATGTTTCGCCTCATTTGTTCGATAAATATTTTACCAAGGCTCTCACCAGAGAAGGACAATAAAAAAGAAGCAACTTCTTGATATGTAGATCTTGTACATGAGACCTTAAGATTCAGGTGAGCTTACTATCAATTTTGCCATCGAGGGACTTGAGTTGTATATTTAAATGAATGGCTCACTGTTTGCTTTCGTTGATATTTTTTTCTGGATTTCATTATGCAATAATCTTATCATCAGATGTCACCAGAGACAATTTCACAGCAAACCAAATCATAATGTCAGGGTTGGAAGTCTAAACTTCTCTTTCAAATACCTGTTTTTTGCCCTGAGACAGATTTTCATGATGCAACAAAAAATGATTTTTTCTCTAGCTTTTCAGCTGATCATTACTGCAACAGGTTGTCCATTGCAATGTTCAAAAGCATGTGGGTTAGAACTGGTAACTTTTAGGCATCTTCCTCATCTTGGTGTGCAAGGATGTTGATTAATAGCGAGGCATGCATCATCCTCACCTTCCTCTGGTTTATCACTGGCAGTTTGTTCAAGGTTCCATACTCAATGTTTGCAACTTGATACAAGAGTTGCACTTTTTGCAGAACTGGACACCTTATGGCACAGCTGACAAATATCTTAAAACATTATGGATGGTTCAGATGGTCCTAGGTAAATATCCACAGTTGTTGATGCAATCATCTAAAGAGTTGCTGAAACTGATGCAGAATTCATCCCCAAGAAAAGGTAATCTGAGAGAATTCTGAAGGAATGCTTTTAATCATATCTTCTATTTTCACTTTTTTGGCAAAACAAAAAAGAGAGAGAAAGAAGAGGTGCCAGATTGTCCTAAGCTAAATGAAATAAGATTGATATTGTATTAAAGATGGACCCCATCCCTGTAGAAAGAAAGAGCAGAGTCACCACATGCTAATGTAGATGGCTTGTTATGGAGAAAGCTTTAGACATTCTCCACTTCCGAAGTCTACTACAAATAGCGAGTGACGGTGGATACAACAGAACTGATTTAGGTCTGATATACTTCTTCGTCTGATGAATCCAAAGGGACAGACCGACTTCAAGGTCATCCTTTGTATATCAAAGATTCTGTTTGATCAAAAGTTATTTGGAGAAGTAAAGAAAGATATAATTGGCTGATTGACCTGCCACCCCTTTCTTGGCTAGACCTCTCTGCATTTCTGTTTTTTAATAGCTAGCCATAAAGAAGTGTGTTTTTTGTTTTAAAGAACAGTGGCTTTCAGTTTCTTAGTTGTAATGCTGGATCGATCATCTTTAAATCACAATAGAATCACATCCGTATTTATATCAGAAATTCTTCCCCTATAAGAAGGTAGTATATCGAAAAGAAATTAGTTTTCTTGAAATTTGTTTTTTTTTTTCCTTTAAGACAGGTCACTGCTTCAGCTGATTCCTAGCAAACGCATAACCGAACCATAAATCCATGCACAGTTCACTCTCATCACAAAAACCAACTATTGCAGATCTCATAATTTATTACAATTGTCCTGATCTATGCAAACATGTAAAAGGTTATGACTGATCATTTTTGAGCTATGTAGCTATCACCCAAGAGTTAAGCTTAGATCCATTCCCCAGGTGGAGGTGCCAAGCAACTGAACCAAGTCTGTTGGCAAAAATTATCATTGTTCTAAAATTCATCTTTTCCATAAGACTAAACTTTCAACTTGTTAATGCATGCCCACCAAAATACATCCAACTTTGTCTAAGATAGTTTTGGCATTGGCCTAGCTGCTAATCTGACTCGTAATTGTGACAAGCCATTTTTTCCTTCTATTTGAAGTTTTAGTCAACTATGAACTGTAAATTAAACTTAGTTAATGAGTCTCGTGAAACTATATTGCTACCAATGAAATGTGGTAGTTGAGGATTGATGCCATACAGGGAGTCGGTGATGTCGGTGATGTGAGTCAGGCCATAATATCTACCGGTCAGCCAATCATCGACTTCCACATCCCTATCGAGCAGATATTCTTTGACTTTTTTTTTTTCCAGCAATGTTAATCATAGTTGACATGAAAATTTATCCATTAGACAGTTGTAATTTTTGTTTTTCCAGGGGATGCATATACCGCATGCATAACGCATATGTACATGTATAGCCGCAGCACATGGATACATGCATGTGGTGCTATATGAACCAATCAAAGCTTCCCAAAACCTATGCAATATAAAACTCTTTATCTTCTTTTATCCGTTACACGTTCACGTCATATCCAGAAACCATTTCTCTCTATTCATCACAAATCCAATATAATAACTCCTGCCAGGAATCATTTGTTTTTATTCATCACAAACCACACAAATAACCCCCGCCAAAAGTTACAGAAAAGAACTCAAAAGAAATGGAGTGGCATCGACTGCATGCTTGCCAAACGTCAGGCCTATCCAGATGCAAGCAAGCCTAAAGACGACCGCAGCACCATGATCTCCCGTCGGTGCAAGCAAGCCTAGAAGACGACCGCAACGCCATGATCTCCCGTCGGTTGGTTGACAGTGCTCGTCCGTTCTGCTGCCATCGGTGTGAAGTCTCGCCGGCCAATGCTGCCTATGGGGAAGCAGGTATCTTTCCTTCAACTCTTACTCTGCAAAAAACACTGGCAATAAACACGATGCGAGGAAATTTCTTGGTTCATTTACTTGAGCCTGTGATGGTCCTAGCTATAAGTTTGTGTATATTTACGTAAGAATTTAAACTGAAAAGGAAAAATATTTATAATAAGACATTAAGAAAGAAATCGCTATCGATTAAAATGCCTAATATTGTTCATTGATGCAGCTAATATATTTGGAAGCCGAAGACAAACACAGACTTCTTGCCATTCAAACAATGGCGATGGTTTCAAGCTGATAATACCATCAAAGTGGAACCCAAGCAAGAGGTGGAGTATCCTGGTCAGGTGCTGAGGTTTGAAGATAACTTTGACTCCAGCAGCAACGTTGCCGTCATGGTCACCCCCACACCAAAGAAATCCATCACTGACATCAATGGTAGCCCTGAGGAATTTCCCTCACAGGTACTTACATTTCCTCTCTATATATTGAAGTTCTTAATATGCTAGCCAAGTTTTCGATATGGGGTTTTTTTAGCCAGATAATCCTAGCCAGGCTACACTCAACAGAATAAAAACATCATGAGGAACTGCAACAAATCCTGGATAGATCGTGTGTTATTATCCTGTTGTTATGTGCATGCCTCATGCCAAAATTAATGCATCTTAGATTGTTAGAATTGGTGACCACGAGTCCTAAACAAAGAACCTTCTTGCATCTGTTCCTATTTATCCTTCGTCATCTGTTCTATAATTAAAGGGTGCATCCACTGCCACTGCAAGCTTTCTATATTTTTTGCACCTTCATCCATATCAAATTTCCTATACCTTCAGGATCAACTGCATTTCTTATTTGGCCCTCAAGTTTTTATTGCATATTCTCATACATTGTCCAAAGTCCATGACTACCAATGTCAAGATCTTTTTTTTTTGGCCACATCCACTATGGTTAATCAATTATAAACCTCTACTTGATCTCATAAAGTTTGACTTTAAACAAAGAACAGGGGAGAAAAGTTATTGTCAGTTTCTCCATATACATATGGTTGGTAAGCACAATGATCAGCAAAATTCCCCAATATGTGGTTCATGGGGTTTTTCTATACTAGTTGATCTGTTAGGAATAAATACTGCGAATAAACTAGAAACGATGAAAAAAAAAAAAAAAAATCATCTGTATTATCCTAAACACTAAATGTGCTATGTAGAACAGTAATACAATGAATCATAAAATTATGTTTTAGGAATTCTTAGAACAGTAATATAAATACAAGAATCATAAAATTGAGTTTTAGGATTTCTGACCGAGGCGTGCAGAGGCACTGTCCTAAGGCGATTCTCGGCCCTCGTGCAGGATTCAATCCGAGAACTCTGCCCCAAGATACAACCGGGTATCCCTCCTGCAGGCACGACTGTGAAGGGACTGACAACGGCTTCGCCCAGCAGTGAAACCAGATTAAAAATTAGAACAGGAAAATCTAGAACGCAAGAGAGTTCTAGATCGGGAAAAGAGCAGATTGAGAGGAAGAGAAAGTCCGGTCGAGATGCTTATCTGTGATCTGACTCCATCCTTTTATAGATGGAGAAACGCCGAGTGAAGAGACACCGCTCGGTGAAGACGCGACGTGGTACAGCGGAGGACGCGACGCTCGGAGAAGACCGCTGTTCAGAAGTCGCGATGCAGTCCGAACGGAAAGAAAAACGGAACGGAAAAAAATAAAAGAAATCGGGCAAAAATAACACACCACGCCGCGCGTGTGCGAACCGGACCCGCGCGCGAACCGAACCGGGCCGGGCCGCGCGCGCGCGCGTGAGTGGCCCAAGACGGTACAAGGCCAAACGGAAGAGGGATCATATTTAAGTGGTTTGGGATGTTCTCCTTTTCCCATGTGGGACTAAAGGAATGGCTTGAGGGAATTTTGGGTTTTCCCTCCAAACCTCTAACAATCCCCTCAAACTCAAATTCACTTATTATAAATATCAAGTAGAACATAATAGAAAAATATTTACTGCTGGTACATATACTATGTAATTGATGAAGTGCCTTTAAAGTTCACTTCACTTAGCATTGATAGTATTGATTCAAAGGGAGCGGAGTGAACCAGGTCTTGAACTACGTTCCGTTAGATCAAATTTCTACTATAATACTCACAGTATAGAAGCTCATGTCGCGGGTTTGCACATTAATGGCCGTGTGCAAGCATCTTGATTTGTTTTATGAGAATTTCTAGAGATTGCCTATGTCTCTAGCCACGGCCGTATACGGATATTCTCACATAGTGAGTCCCTCCAAGGATGTGTGTAGTGTCACATCTCGAGGAATACCTTTCGGGACTTATTCAGAGATAACTCTTCCTAAACACTACATAGGAGCACTAATCATCATAGGGATGGGCTAGAGTCAGAGACTCCTGCTAAATAAACTACATGTGCTCCCTGATCAACCAATCAGTTTGTTTTTACCACATTGAACCTCCTTCAAGGGATCTCCTATCACAGAGGTTGGGTTCCCGCTGCTGGAAGATCCTTTATTGGCTAAGCCCCATCCCCCTCGATGACATCAGGACCTTAGTCCTGTTTAAGCCTTTTGTAAGACAGTCAGCAAGGTTATTATCTGTAGCTACATGACTTATGGAAACAATTTGAAGTTTTGCTTTTCTTTTAACAGACTTTTGTCTTAATTGATGTGTCTGCTTACTTTAGTATTTATTAACTTCTTTTTGCAAAATTCTATAGCAGCTCTAGAGTCACAATGTATTGAAATTGGAGGTATAGGAGAAGATATAGAAATCTCAGTAAGAAGATCTTTTAACCATTCTGCTTCAGTACAGGCAGAGTCAAGAGCAATAAGCTCGGCTTCCATGGTGCTCCTAGCTAAAATAGTTTGTTTAGTTGATTGCCACGAATGGCACTACCTCCTAACAGAAACATAACTAGATGTAGATTTGACATCTAAGGTATCAGAAATCCAATTTGCATCACAATAACCTTCAAGAACATTTGGATAACCTGTAAAGCATAGAGAATACTCAGTAGTACCTTTAAGGTATCTGAACACTCTTTCTAATGCATTCCAATGAATTGAACTAGGGTTAGATGTATATCTACTAAGTCTAGAAATAGTGAAAGCAATATCAGGCCTAGTCCGTTTGATAAATATATTAGAGATCCAATAATTTGTGCATATTTTTCTTGATTTATAGGTATTCCAGTATTCTTTGTAAGATGAGTAGATGGATCAAAAGTGTGTAGACAGTAGAATAATTAGAATATCCAAATTGTCTATAAGTTTGTTAGTATAATGAGATTGAGATAAACTAATCGATTCGACAGTTCGAATGATTTTCATTCCAAGGATTAAGTCAGCATTACCTAAATCTTTCATATTGAAATGATGAGACAGAAAATTCTTGATATCATTAACCAAATTCAAATCTGGTGCAAGATTAAAATGTCATCAATATAGAGACAATAAAGATGAATTGATCACTAACTAGTTTTTGATAAAGACAATTATCAGATTCATTAATATGAAATCCGTAGGATAAGATCACTTGGTCAAATTTTTCATGCCATTGCTTAGGTGCTTGCTTCAATCCATAAAGAGATTTTACAAGCCTGCAAACTTTATTTTCTTGTCTTGGCACAGAAAATCCTTCAGGTTGATGCATGTAGATTTCTTCATCTAGATCACCATGCAAAAATGCAGTCTTAACATCCATTTGATGAACATAAAGTTTATAAATGGAAGCTAAAGCTATAATGACTCTAATAGTGGAGATATGAGCAACAGGAGAATATGTATCAAAGAAATCTATACCTTCCTTTTGACCAAATCCCTGAACAACAAGTCTAGCTTTATATTTTTCTATTGTTCCATCAGTTCTCATTTTTTTCTTGAAAATCCATTTACATCCTAAAGGTTTGTTTCCAGGAGGTAGATTAGTAAGAATCCACGTATTATTTTCGATAATAGATTCAAATTCACTATTGATTGCCTCTTTCCAAAAAGGTGCGTCAGGAGAAGACAAAGCTTCTAAATAAGTAGAAGTGTATCTTCAATTAAATATGTGAAAAACCTTCACCAAAATTCTTTTCTGTTCTAATTCTTTACTCCGTCTGGGTTCAGGTTCAGATTCGGGTTCATGAGTTAAATCTGCAACTGAGGATGCAGAAGATGAATATTATTCGTTGGATTAGACACTCTATTTTTCATAGGAAAAATATTTCAAAGAAAGTTGCATCTCTGGATTCAATTATTATATTATTTGATATTGATGATATTTCCGAGTTAATAACAAGGAATCTATAGGTATTACTATCCAACGAATAACCAATAAATATGGCATCTACGTCTTAGGACCTATTTTTAATCTTTGGATTCAGGAATACTAACTTTAGCTAAGCAACCCCAACTCTAAAGTAACTAGTCTAGGTTTGTGACCCTTCCAATTTCATAAGGAGTTTTATCTTTATCTTTTGCAGGTATTCTATTGAGGATGTAATTAGCAGAGAGAAGAGCTTCTCCCCATAAATTTTCTGGAACACCTGAACTAATGATCATTGCATTTATCATATCTAGTAATGTTCGGTTCTTTCTTTCTGCTACACCATTAGATTGAGGTGAATAGGAGCAGTGACTTCATGAATTATTTCATTTTCTTCATAGAAAAGGTTTATTTCATTTGAAGTGTACTCGCCTCCTCGATTCTGATCTAAGGATTTTAATCCTTTTTTCTAACTGATTCTCAGCTTCTGCTTTATAATTTTTAAATTTATTAAGAACTTCATCCTTATTTTAGAAGATAAGTGTAACAGTACTTAGAAAAGTCATCTATGAAAGTGACAAATAACGACTACCTCCACGTGTTAGAGTTCTATTAGAATCACAAACATCACTATGTATTAGTTCTAAGATTTGGGAATATCTAAATTCTATAGGGTTGAATGGTTTTCTAGGTTGTTTTGATTGTACACAGATTTCACATTTAGATTTATGATCTATATTTAATTTAGGATTAATAGAAGATCAGACATTTTCTTGATTGATCGATGATTGACATGACCCATCTGCCATGCCAAATTTCACAAGCCTCAAAATTTAACACAGTAGATTTAGAAGAAGAACCAGAGATTTTATTGATATTAACAGGTGCTATTACACTTAATTTGAATAATCTTCAGATACAAAGCCCTTGCCAATAACATATCTCCTCTGGAGATTACAACTTTATTTGATTCTAATACAACTTTAAGTCCTGTCTGGACAAGCAAAGAACCACTAATTAGGTTTCTTCTAATTGCTGGAACATGCTGTACATCACGAAGAATCAAAGATTTTCCTGAGGTAAATTTTAGATTGATGTGACCTGATCCTAGTACTTGAACAGCTGTTCCATCACCCATTGTTACACTTCTTTCACTTGATCCCTGATAGGATGAAAACCAAATTTTATCAGTGCAAAGATGGATATTAGCACCAGTATCTAACCACCATTCGTAATCAAAATAGGTTAGATTTATTGAAGGGGTGAAGGAGACTGACCTAAAAGAAGATGATTCTCCTTCAATCATATTGACCTGAGATTGAATTGATTCTGGTTCTTAGTATCATTCTTCTTCTTATGGACAATCTTTTGCTTCTTCCGGTAGAAACATTGAGGAGCAATATGATTGTCCCTTCCACAGACAAAGCAGAATCTTCCATCACCTTGATCCTTGGATTTTATGTTTTCTGCCTATGGATATTGTTTTTGATGGAATGTTTTCCTTTTCCTTTAAAATTTTTTCCCTTAGGTTTATAATTAGGATTGTAATCTCTAGAGTTCTGACCTTTAGTATTTTGATTTTGACCTTCGGTAAGATTGACTTTGGCCTTGAGTTGATTTTCTTGAATCTCTCTAAGTCTATATTGATCTTCGATCCTGATGGATTGAAGAAGAGATCTAAAGGTCAGGGAGGTCTGAGTCCTTTTAAGATTTTTGGCAAATTGAGTCCACGATGGAGGAAGTTTATCTATTAAACTTGAAACTTGATAAGTTTCATCAAGGATAAACCCTCCTCTAAGAATTTCTTGAACAAGATTTTGGAAATGATGGATCTAGTCATTGATTGGTTGGTTATCTCCATTCTAAAGTTATGAAAGTCAGAAACGGTAAATCTCATAGCCCCCTCATGATCTCTGATTAGGTATCTTCTAGAGCACACCAGAGTTCTTTAGAAGTTTGACATTTCTATAGGTTGCATACAGGTTGTCTGAAAGACAACTCAATATTCTAACCTACAGTGATAATCTACTTCTTCGGAGACTTAGAAGTTGCATCAGAACCTTGGGAATTGGTTTCAAATGGAGAATTTTATCTGGGCAGAAATTAGACCTAATGAAATTAACCAGGCCTCCATTGTGTTCTTGCCATCTAAGAAAACCCTTCCCATCAAATCTATCAGGTTTAAGGCTAGAAGAATCCACAGAACCCATACCAAGATAATTTAAGAACTAGAGCTGCAGAATAAATAAAAAAAAAAAATTCATTTTAGAATTTTAATAACCAATATCAGAACATATGTATTTAATTAAACAATTTTTTGTTTCTATTTTATTTCATCGAGAATCGCCTTAGATTGTTAGGAATAAATACTGTGAATAAAACTAGAAACGATAAAAAAAAAAAAAAAAATCTATCTGTATTTCCTAAAACACTAAATGGTGCTATGTAGAACAGTAATACAATGAATCATAAATTATGTTTTAGAAATTCTTAGAACAGTAATATAAATACAAGAATCATAAAATTGAGTTTAGGATTTCTGACCGGAGGCGTGCAGAGGCACTGTCCTAAGACGATTCTGGCCCTCGTGCAAGATTCAATCCGAGAACTCTACCCCAAGATACAACCGGGTATCCCTCCTGCAGGCACGACTGTGAAGGGACTGACAACGGCTTCGCCCAGCAGTAAACCAGATTAAAAATTGGAAACAGGAAAACCTAGAACGCAAGAGAGTTCTAGATCGGGAAAAGAGCAGATTGAGAGGAGAGAAAGTCCGGTCGAGATGCTTATCTGTGATCTGACTCCATCCTTTTATAGATGGAGAAATGCCGTGAGGAAGAGACACCGCTCGGTTAAGACGCGACGCGGTACAGCGGAGGACGCGACGCTCGGAGAAGACCGCTGTTCAGAAGTCGCGAAGAAGACGCGATGCAGTCCGAACGGAAAGAAAAACGAGAACGGAAAAAATAAAAGAAAACGGGCAAAAATAACACACCATGTCGCCGCGTGCGAACCGGACCGCACGCGAACCGAACCAACCGGGCTGCGCACGCGCATGTGAGTGGCCCAAGATGGTACAAGGCCAAATGGAAGAGGGATTATATTTAGTGTCTTTGGATGTTTTCCTTTTCCCATGTGGGACTAAAATAATGGCTTGGAGGGAATTTGGGTTTTCCCTCCAACCTCTAACATGATCAAGTTAAAAAATATAAAAGAAAAGGAGGAAAAAAAGGATTGATGCTCAAGACAATAATGCAAGATTTTGGCAACTCTGCAGCCTAGTTCACAAGCAAAAGTTCTGATAACAGAATGCTGGAGGACTTGAGTTACAATATTACATTTCTGTGCAGGTTGATTACTTGCTAGGGAACAGGCTTAATCCGGCAAACAGATGCCGAGGTATGTTAAAATCATGGCTAAATTAGTCTTTATCAATACTTGGTTTCCACATTTCGATACTCACATAAGACTACGTACGAAAATATCCAAGGAAACATTATTAAACTGAACAATTTGTCTTGATAGGGTGGTTCGAGCTGGATGGTGTAGCAACAGCCAACATAATGGAAGGCTCCACCTCCACACCGGTGGTAGGTGGGAAACAATACTACTACGTCTCAGTTTTAACGGTGGGAAGCACCAGCTTATAATGGCAACAGTTTCAAATGGTAAACTATACTGAGTTGTCTTACAGAGGATAGTATATTTATGGATTTCCAGGAGGCGCTCGAGCATTTTTAATCTTAAAGATCTTTGAAAAATCTCCGCCGCTGGTAAGTGGTGCAGTTAGTTATAAGACTTTTCTCACAACCAGCTGGCAGAGATTCGAGTCTTGATTTAGACTTATTTTGACCGGAAAGTCCGGAATAAATAAAAAAATAAAAAAATAATTCGGGAGTAAATCAAAAAAAAAAAAATTAATAAAATAATCTTGAAGTTCCTGTTGGCTGGTGGTAGTGAAAAAGTTAGGGACGGCTTTGAGATTGATGTACTCATCTTCGGGTGGGGAACGGCTGCGAAATTTTTTCGTTGTGTATCGAACATTCCCTAGCTGGGGTTAGGAGACCGTCTGGGGGTGGCCACGTCCGAGGTCTAACTCTTCCTCCCTTTTTTCGTTTAACCAAAAAAAACCTTTGAAAAACCTCCATTTTGTATCCTAAATATTATTTAATTATATAAAATGTTATAATTTCAATAGAAAAACTTTGATGGATTGATGCTGCGAGTTATGCCTAAGATTTGGAAGAAGACAACGGAGAAAAGACTGTGTTGAGAATTATTAATCATATACACAAGCTTAGAATGAACTCAATGCCCAAAACCCGCAACAACTATTAGATTTTAAAAGTTTCAATATATTTGAATCGAAGAATGGAATAAATATAATGTACAGGAAAAGAATCAGAAGTCCATGGATTTTGAAAATGAATATGAACAAAGAGTAGCAAAATTAAAACAGAGAGTTCAGGAACTGTATTAACTTGATTGTGGTGGCAAAGGTATCGGCTGCAATGTAAGTGATTATTGAAGAGGCATTTCAAAAGAGCTTGTATAGCTCTCGACTGACTTAAAAGGAACCAAGCCTCTCCATCCAAGTTTGTCATGGGACTTCATTTGTGGAACTGCTAAAGACTAGAGTTCTGCAGGCCAAATCTTCTCTATTTATCAGAGCTGCATTACAACTCCTCTTGCCCTCAATAAAAAGGTCTCCACCTTCAGTTCACCAAGCTTCACTATCCATCACAGTTGGGTTTCGAGTCAAGAGAACCTTTGAAATCCATGGATCATTTAACGCACTGATAGATCCACCAGGTCCATCTGATGCTTGCCATCACTACTGGTACATAGGACCACTTGGCCTTCTAGATAAAAAAGAACTCTTATGTGTAACTAGAGGGAAGAATTATACCTTCACAGCATTGAACTTGGCCCTCATTAGCTTGTATCAAAAACTATCAAGCTGTAGATGGAATGTCTGACTACATGTTTGGACCATAAAGCATGCTGGTTCACCACTAAGGAGCATATCCCAAAGCCCTCTTCTTAGACTGGTGGGCACACTAAGTCCCATTCAATGAGACGCAAACACTTTTAGATATGTATCTATGAGTTCCCTTAGAAATTCCGCATTAGTTGCTCCATCTTAAGATGATGGCTTTAGGAATGATGGAACAAGTCATCAGATGGTCTAGGAGTGCACACAACATTGATTTGATCAGGGGATCCTGTCCAGTATAAATAGAACCCTCCACTTCTAGCCCTCTAATCTTCCTTGCATACTTTGAGACTTTGAGTTAATTATGCTCTGTAGTCTGATTTACTAGGTCTCCTTCTAATGTTAAGCACCAAAAATATAATCATGTGCCAGTGCATTCTGATATCCCCACCCACCCTTGATTTTTTTTCCTTCATACTAAGATTAACCTTTAGGCTGAGCTTCATGAAGATTTCTACAAATTGACCATCTGGTCAAACATCATGTAATAGCCCATGATAATTGCCTTCAAACTATAGCTTTTTTTTCGGTAGCATAAACTACCAATAAACAGTCATCTACAAACAAAAAAGTGATATTTATGAGGCTGCTAGGCCTGGCTAGTTAGTAGTTAGTGCATGGTTGGAGGCAGCAATTCTCAATGTACACAATAAAGCATTAACACCTGGTATGAGAAAAGGAGCATCCTTGTCGCAAAACCACAAAGAGTTCAAGAAGTTTATAGAGGATCCATTGATCAGCAACATATATGTGGGTCTTTCAATGCAACTACACACCTAACAATCCAAGCATCTCGAAACCTCATCTACCTTAGAGAGTTGAAAAAGATATCCCACTAAACTTATTGCAAACCCTTTCTTTATCCAACTTTATATCTATGAGACAATGCCAAATCTCTTGAGCGAGAAGAATATTATCTGAAATGCTTGCGACCCTTCTAAAGACTCCTTATTTAGGATTGACCGGTATTTCAACACTAATTATATTTTGTTGACATTGATTTTACCATAATTTTTAAAGAGTAGTGCACAAATTAAAAGGCTCAAAATAAAGTAGCTACCACGTCTGACCTCCTAGATAAATGTAAAAAAAAGAGAGATGGAAAAAAGCAAGCAAATGGAAAAGATTTCTTTCTTGTATTTTTTTCATGATATATACATCCTTATGTAAAGGTAAAGAAAAGAAAATTGGGCATGTAATAAGAAGATTATGGTATGATATAGCCAATTCCATGGATATATAGAATATTCTAGTAATTCCAAAGATCATGCAGAATATACTAGCAATCCTAAGGATCATGTAGAATATTCTAGTAATCCAAAGATTACATAGAATATTCTAAATATATGCTTCTTAATATTTCTATACATTCATAATATTCTATATATCCCTAATAATCTCCCTAAATTGGAACATGGAGATTTAGAATGCCCAACTTACACATAATTTCTTAAAAATATTCATAGCCAAGAGCTTTGATAAAGATATATGCGAGCTGACAATGTATAAGAATATATTGTGTTGTCTTGAAACTGCAGTCGCTCTCTTAACAAAATGATAATCAATCTCTATGTGTTTGGTCCGCTCATAAAATACAGAATTTGCGACAATGTGTAAAGCTACTTGATTATCACAATAAAGGAATATGAGACCATAACGTAGAATACTGAGATTAGATAAGAGAGCTCGAAGCTATAGTAATTCACTGGTGGTGTGTATCATAGTTCGATACTCGACCTCCGCCGAGGAACGAGATATGTTGTCTGCTTCTTGGCAAGCTAAAAAATTGAAGTATCTTCCAAGAAACATAAAAATCTATTGTAGAGCGCCTTGTCATGGGACAGCCTATCCAGTTTGCATCACAATAAGCATGTAATTGAAAAGTGTTGACACTTAAAAAAAATATGCCTTGAATTGGAGATCCTTTCAAATATCGTAAAATATGAAAAAATGCATCAAGTATGGTTTTTAAGAAGATTGCATAAACTATGTTAGAACATGTACTCAGTACATAATGTCCAGTCTGGTAATGGTCAGATAAATGAGTCTTCCCAGCAATTGATGATATGGACTTAGATCATCAAGTAGTTTTCCCATCATCCACTGTGAGCTTGAGTTTTTGCTACATGAAAAATTTTGTGGGCTTAGTCCCTAACATCCCGGTCTCTTAGAGAATGTCACATATATATTTTTGTTAGGATACAAATATGCCCAAGGTGATCGAGCCACTTCTAACCCAAGAAATACTTTAAGATATCCAGGTCCTTAATATAGAACTTGTCTTGCAAAAATTATTTTAATGCCCGACATTTCAAAGGGTTATTCCTAGTAATATCACATCATCCATATAAACAGAATGACAATAAAAGAATCATTATCCTATTTGGTGAACAGAGAGTAATCAGCTTTGGATTGAGTACAACCATATTGGAGCAAGGAGTGGAAGAATTTTTTGAACCATTGTCTCGATGCTTGCTTGAGCCCACAGGAACTTATGTAACACGACAAACATGTGTATCACCTAGCTTTAAAAATCATGGTAGGGGTATCCATGTATACTTCTTCATGAAGGTCACCATTGAGGAAAGCATTGTTAACATCCAATTGATATAACTATCAATGTTTGACAGAAGCAACAGTTAAGAGATATTGTACTGCAATCAATTTAGCCATCAGGATGAAAGTCCAGTATAGTCAAGTTCTTCTATTTGTATATTTCTTTACTACTAAACGAGCCTTGAACGCTCAATAGAACTATCAGCCTTATATTTAATTTTGTATGCCTATCTCGATTCAATGAGTTTATTTCCAAGTGGTAAATGCTCCAAGGTCCAAGTATTGCTTTGTTGGAGAGCTGTGAGCTCAGCCTCATTGCTTCTCGCTACTTAGGATCCTTTACAGCTTGGAAAAAGTTTTAGGTTCTTCATAAAAGATGAGAGCTGAAAGAAAAGCTAGATGGAAAGTATTAACTTAGAAAAAGTGAGATGGCAAGAAATAGGATATGGCTTACCTGATATCACTGAATTAGCAAATATATCTAGGGATCTCCCTACTCCTAGAGCATCGATAATATAGTCCTGTAATCATATGGGTTGCTTCTATCTTGGGATCTCCCTACTCCTAGAGTATCGATAATATAGTCCTGTATCATATGGGTTGCTTTCTATCTCTGGTGGCCATAAGTTAGGACCAATGTCCTAGAAGATGAAAGCTCTTCAAGAGAATAGTGTCAACTACATTAAAAGTCCAATTCGGACATGATATTTGGTTCCAATCAATAGAATTAGTTTGTGTTGATCTGACTCATAAGAAAGAATAGGGTTTGAGACTTGTCCTAGAGTTTGGCTCAAATGAGTTAAATTATTAGTTCCTAAGAAAATGGTATGTCATAATCAATCTGATTTAATTATGAAAAAGGAGATACTGCTAAAGAAGAAGGCAATGTTTAAGAATAAGAAAATGTATTCTCATGAAAGATAACATCACGTGAAATAAATATTTATGAGTTTCTACATCATAGACAAAATAACCCTTTTGGCCAAGAGGGTATCCAATATCCAAGCACGAGAACAAGTTAAAATTTATCACTAGATCTCAGCATTAACACTAGGCTACCAAAAACTTTCAAATGATCATAGATGGGTGGTTTAAAAATAAAGTCTATATGGACTTTTGCCATTTAATTTGGTATGGGTGTCAAGTTAATTAAATATGCAGCAATCAAAATACATTCTTTTCAAAATGACATAAGCAAGTTGGTTTAAAATCTTAGAGCATGGGTAACATTTAATACATGTCGATGTTTATGCTCAACCACCCCATTTTGTTCTGTATCTTGATACAATAAGTTTATGATATGATCTCATTTCTAGGAGATATTTTCAATAGTCCAGCTATAACTCTTGAGCATTATCACTATATATGTATTTAATATTGGTATTCAAATGGTTTTTGGCATGAATTAAAAATAAAAGCATTGATATACCTTATATTTTCTTTGTAACAAATAAATCCAAGTAGTCATTTTACAATTATCAACAATAGTGAGAAGAAATGAGTTCCTGTGTGTGATGAAATACGATGGGGGCCCTATATATCAAGATGCACTAAATCAAATGGTGAAGTTGAATTATAAAAACTTAAGGAAAAAAGCTTTTTTGTCTATTTAGATGATAGCAAATATCATAATAATTATTTATGCAATCAAAAGGAGTATTTGAAAGAAGGGGATAAGTTTCAAATGTTTATAAGAGCAATATCCTAACCGAGCATACCAGAGATCAACCGAGACATGACTTTATTACCTGTATAGGATTTATTATCAGGTCTTTGAAGTAGTAAAGACCATCCCGGAGTTCATCCAATCTAATCAGCTTCCTTGTGGTAAGGTCCTATAAAGCACAAAATGTGGAAAAGAAGAGAACGACATAATTAAGATCTTGAGCAAGTTTACTTATTGAAACAAGATTGCATATAAAATTAAAAACATACAAGGTAAGGTATAAGTATATCATTGGTCAAGGTAATATCACAATATGAATATATAGACATATTACTTCATTAGGTAGAATAATAGGGAATGAACTATCAAGGAATTTCATATATGAAAAAGGACTTACAAAATATTAAGTATTCGGACAAGCACCGCTATCAAGGATCCAAGATGGGGGCAAGAATCAAGGAGACTTTGCCAACAAAATTTATAATACTTGAGTCTTATATTATCCAAGGAGGGAAATGAGTTATTGATATTATATAGGAGAAAATTGAGTAATGGAGAAATTTTGCTTGTAGTCGGTGGCATGGTAGCGTTCACGATAGCCCTTCCTTAGTGCTCGGCATTCCTAGGGTTTTTCAAAGGTGAAAAAAATAAGAAGCTATCGGGTCATTTGCAGCATTAAGGTCGATGATGAACCATCTACCATAGATTTAATTATAATACTCTACTTGATTTGGTCGAACATGTTGATGAAGATGAGATGTAGCAACTATTTTGTCTCTCGCTACATGCAAAAAGGCATTTTAGAAATAAGTTGTTGTAAGTGCTAATCAAAGAAATAAAATCGGATAAAAAAGAGATGATGTGGTAATTATTTGCTCCCGCTACATGCAAAGAAGGTATTTCAGTAATAACTTACTGTAAGTACTAATCAAAGGAATAAACTCGGATTGATGACGACCCACTCTGATATCATGTAAAAAAATAAAGATACAGAAAAGCAAGTAAATGAAGAAGATTTCTCTTTGTATTCCTTCATAATATGTACATCCTTATATAAAGATAAAGAAAAAAATCAAACAGTTAATAAAGATTATAGTATGATAATCCAATCCCAAGGATCATGTAGAATATTCTAGCAATCCCAAGATCATACAGAATATACTAGTAATCCAAGATCATGTAAAATATTCTAGTAATCCCAAGATTACATAGAATATTCTAAATAATATACTTCTTAACATTTCTATACATTCATAATATTCTATACATTCTGTTGCCGATGTCCGCCGCGCGCCGCCCCGTGCCTCGAACTGCCGATCCTACTAGACCGTCTTACTCCTGGGGCCTGGCCTGGACCGAACCTGCAAGGCAAGGTCAGAAGACCCTGGCCGGGGATCCCGGCGAGGGAGCTCCGACGATCAAGTTAGTAGACGGCGAGAGGGAACAGATTCTCTAGGACGGGCCCCGAAGGAGTCCCAGACTCAGAGAATTACTAGCAAGAAAGATGCCGAGAGACCAGAAACCCGGCTGGATTCTTTTGCCGAGCTCACGCCAAGCGATCCCCTTTCGGGTCCTTGGATCTTTCTCTGGGAGTGGAGCTTCCAGCCTCTGTTTCTTACTTGTCTCCGCTTACCTGGTCGTCTCTTTTCTCCTTCCTTTTATCTTCTCCCGCTGCCTGCTCGTTTTCCGCTCTCGGGAGGCTCCCCTTGTCGCTCTCGTTGCCCTTTCTCCATCCTTTCTCTTTTCCCTTCTGGTTCTGAGGGCCAGATGGCTTTCCGCCTCGTTTGCCGAGCCTAGCAGGGAAAAGGTAAAGGAGGGGGGCGCCGGCAGGGCGGGTGCCAGACCTTGGCCGAGTGTGGGCGCTCTCCTTCCCAGGTGCCGGCGCTGTCCGTTAACGGGCTCTGTTTGCCAGGACCGCGTCTCTCGACTGCAGAACCTGTCGGGCCGATGTAAGTGATGTTTTGCATGCCGCTGCTATCCGTACGGGGTGCCTTCTTCGGGTGCGGTGCGCACGGCTCGAGGGCCAACCTCGGAACCTGCGCCTCCGCTCTTTGGGACCTTCTCTGTACGAGCTGCCTGACCTCGGTCGAGGTGGACCCCTCCCGATGTGACACCTGGCGGGGCGGCAGAAGAACGCTCGCTTCGGCCGAGGTGGTCCCGTCTCAGGGGGCCACCTGGCGAAGGAGCGAAGGAGCCCGGCTCGACCTTGGCGAGGTGAGACCGTCTCAGGGTGCCACCTGGCGAGGGGGAGCGGGGGCGCCGACCTTGGTCGAGGTGGACCCCTCCTAAGCGGACACCTGGCGGGTTGGTGCAGAAGGACGCTCGGCTTCGGCCGAGGTGGTCCCATCTCTGGGGGCCACCTGGCGAAGGAGCGAAGGAGCCTGGCTCGACCTCGGCGAGGTGGGACAGTCTCAAGGGTCCACCTGGCGAGGGAGCGGGGGAGCGCCGACCTTGGCCGAGGTGGGACCCCTCCTGGGTGGATACCTGCGCGTGGGCGGCGAGAGGGACGCTCGGCTTGCCGAGGTGGTCCTCTCCGGGGGCCACCTGGCGAAGGAGCGAAGGAGCCCGGCTCGACCTCGGCGAGGTGGGACCGTCTCAGGGTGCCACCTGGCGAGGGGCGGGCCGACCCGGAGCGAGCTCGACTTTGGACGTGTGGGAGCCGCAGCTGACTCGACCGAAAACCTCCCACGGCTCGAGTCAGGCCCGACGGAATCTGAGACCCAATCAACTTTCGGACGCCGTAACAGTTGCCCCCCAATCCAACGTTCCGTTGGGGCGTCGTGGGATGACGGAACGTTGGGTATATATGATATGACGTGGGGAGGTGAAGATCTCGCGTTCATAATTGCCACGATCTTCGTCGCCGTTTCTCGGTGCGCCCGAAGCCCTATAGGAGGCTGCCACGCGTCGCCTGTTCGTCCGCAATAAAGCGTCGCTTCGAAGCAGGGGCTGTTCCCTGCTAACGAGGTACCAGTGTCGGGCGTGCATCCACGCGGTGATCATCCGATGGCCCGGAGCGGAATGACGAGTACGGCGGCTGTCGATTGAGTTTGAAAAGGAGGGGACTTTCCAGAATGAGGCCTTTTCCCTTGCTTCATGGGCGGTTTGCTGTAGGCTAATTTCCACTGCCCTGCGCTCGCACAGTGCATTTTCGGTGAGTGCCCTCATTTTCTTCCATGTTCCCCTCTTCTTCTCCAGTGAATCCTCCTTGCTTTCTTCTTTTTCATGGCGCGCCGTCGCCATATTTCCTCTAATCCGGACGAGGCCGGTCCGTCCCAGCCGAGGACTCCGTCTTCTTCCTCCTCGGAGGAGGAAGTGATCCCGGAGGAGACCCGCAGGCGACTGCAACCTGGGGGTATCACCATTGGCATCCCCAGGGGTATCAGGTCTCCTCCTGTCGCTCCTGCTCTTCCACTTTCTTCCCTTCCTCCTCCAATTCTTCTTTCTGCCAGTCCCTCCGTCATGCTTCCACCATGACCGAAGGCGACCTTTCTTTGATCCGGAGGTCTATGGCATCCCGGGGTCAATCCGTCTGCTCGTCCCCACGGCCCGGGGATCGCGTCACCATGAGTGGCCCCGACCGCATTGCCTTCTACGAAGACTTCCTTCTCGGGGGTCTTCGGTTTCCTCTGCATCCCTTTTCCTTTCCTTCCTTAGCCACTTCCGTCTCGTCCCGGTCCAGTTGGCTCCCATGCCATCCGGGTCATCTTTTCTTTTATTGTTTTCTGTCACTTCCACGTTTGTTGCCCGTTTCTCCCTCTTCAGGGCTCTGTTACCCTGAAGAGGTACTCCACTGATGACGGCTGGTGGTACATCTCGCCCCGCCCAGGTGTCTCCGGTTCGACCTCCCTTCTTCCATCAAGGGCTGGAAGAACCGGTTCTTTTTTGCCTCGGTCGAGGATGTTGACTGGGCCTGGAGCGAACCGGATCGGTCTCCGAACCGGAACTCCCAGGTCGAGTTGGCGGACCAAGAGGCCTACTCCCAGCTTCTGAGAGACGTGGTTCCGCGCTCGAGGTTCTGCTCTCGGAGCAGAACTTGTTCGAGGCTGGGATCAGTCCCATCCGCGAGCCGGGTGAGACTCAGTCTTCCCCTGACCTCTGTTTCTTCCTCTTTTTTAGCCGAGCTGACTGACCTCTTTTTCCTCTGTGTTGCAGGCATGAAATTCTCGCTGGAGAACCTCTTGGAGGGCGCGGCCCAGAGGGGACGTCGTCGAGGTAGATGAACCTGTAGCAAAGAGGGCTCGCACCAGAGTGACAGGAGGTCATGCCGGCGATCGTACCTAGCCCGGTGGCTGCTGCTCCCGCCCAGGCTGCCTCGGGACGGGGCCATCGATGCCCCAACTGTCAGACCCGACGTGCTCCGACGAGGGGGTGCTCCACACCCATCAGCAGTTCCGCCCAGCGCCGCCCCATCATCGCCGTGGCGTCGATGGCGCCGCCCACGGCCTCAGCCGCCTCGTCGACGGTGGTTCTTGCTGGAGGGGCAGTCGCCGTTGCAGCCGACCTGACGGCTCCGCCATCGGTGATCACCAACCGGTCTCAGTAATCCACGACAAGGGGCTCGCGGGGAAGGTGATGGAGTACGCCTCCACCGCCCGGGATCGCCATTCTCGAGGCGACAGGGACTACGCCGACGCCCTGCTCAGGATCCTTCCGCAGCTCTTCACGGTAAGTCCGAACTCAGACTCTTCTGTCTTTTGTGACTTGGGTCAGCCTTTCCTCTAAACCGATCTTTTTTGCTGTGCAAATTGGAAACGATGTGCTCCTACTGAGGAAACTTCCTCGTAGGGTACGCGAAGAAGGATGCCGAGAAGGAAGAGAAGCTCGGCAAGCTCGTGGTCGACGTCAAGGACCTCATGGAGAAGGGGGTCGGGCTGCGAGCCGAACAACCAGGCCCTCCAAGCAGACCTGGCACGCGCCGAGAGCGCGGCAAGGACCTGGAGTCCTCTCTGTCCGAGGAGAGGATCTCCCACCAGCACCGCGCGGAGGAGGACGCGACCGAGAAGGCTCGCCTCGAGGCCCATTCTCGGTGGCTGGAACGCCAGCTGGAAAAGGCCAGACGGGAGGCGAGTGCGGCGAAGGAGCGGAGCGCCTACGTCAACGGGCTCCTAGAGGCCGCGAAGCGGGAGGCACAGGAAGCCATCCCGAAGTTCCGGGCCTCCGACGAGTACACCTCGGAGGGAGGCCGGGGCCGCCGGGACTCCTTGAAGGGGTTCCGAGTGTGTCCGGAGAAGGTGGTGTCCTTCTACCCCGAGTTCGGCCTCAGTGGGGTGGTGCTCGAAGGTGGAGGCAGGGACCCGACAGCAGGGCTTCCGGTGTGGCGACGTCATAGCTGCGGCCCCGACGAGCGACATGGCCACGGCTCCAGAGCGGCCCCCTGAGCCAGCAGTCACCGACGGCGAGGATGCGGAGTGCGCGACCCAGGTGAGGGCCCCGCCACCGTGCCAAACTGAACCATGTATCTTCTTCCTTTTGGTTGCTGTTTCTTTTTTCTCTTTTTTTTTTGGGACTCTCGGCCTGTCGGGACTCCCAGTTTGTACTTTTCTTTCTTGAATCAATGAAAATCTAGTTTGGCCATGTCTCGAACTCGCCTTCTTTTTCATCTTTTCTTCTTCTCTTCTTCTTTTGAGATGTTGATATGGAGTGCCGAGACAAGGGTGGACCTGGTCCATCCGGCGTTCAGGTCAAAGTTCGGGGCATTCCGGACTGGGTGGCTTCAGAGTAGGCCTTGAGCGGGCCCTTCTTTGGCTTGCCTTCGTGCTTGCATGGGCGAACTAGGTTCTGCCCTGCCTTCCAGACCGAAGTCCGGGACTTCCGGACTGAACCCCGGGGCCGCAGGCTTTCTCAAGCCTTGCGTGGCTTGCCAAGCTGTTCTCCGTCTGTTCGCTGGGGCGAACTGGGTTCTGCCCCGCCTTCCAGACCGAAGTCCGGGACTTCCGGACTGAACCCCGGGGCCGCAGGCTTTCTCAAGCCTTGCGCGGCTTGCCGAGCTGTTCTCCGTGCTTCGCGTGGGCAAACTGGGTTCTGCCCCACCTTCCAGACCGAAGTCCGGGACTTCGGACTGAACCCCGGGGCCGTAGGCTTTCTCAAGCCTTGCACGGCTTGCCGAGCTATTCTCCGTGCTTCGCGTGGGCGAACTGGGTTCTGCCCCGCCTTCCAAACCGAAGTCCGGGACTTTCGGACTGAACCCGGGGCCACAGACTTTCTCAAGCCTTGCACGGCTTGCCGAGCTATTCTCCGTGCTTCGCGTGGGCGAACTGGGTTCTGCCCCGCCTTCCAGACCGAAGTCCGGGACTTCCAGACTGAACCCCGGGGCCGCAGGCTTTCTCAAGCCTTGCACGGCTTGCCGAGCTGTTCTCCGTGCTTCACGGGGCGAAGTGGTTCTGCACCGCCTTCCAGATCGAAGCCCGGACTTCTCGCTTCCTCTGGCTTTCGGCCACAGTCGGGCGTGCCGAACTCAGGGCCATGCATCGATTTCCCTACGAGGTGAGAAAGATGTTTGAAGCAAAAAAACTTTATTGCAGGAGTGGGGAACCATACATTACTGATAATACATTCTTAGATTCGAGGCATTCCACGTCCGAGGGAACCTGGCCCCTCCAATTCCTCCAAGTAGAGGCCCGTGGCTGGGGAGGGCTTCTGCTACCGGTACGGGCCTTCCCAGTTCGGTGAGGCTTCCCGCACTCTCGTGGCTGAGAAGCTTAAGCACGCCGGAGGACCAGATCTCCGGCGACGAAAGGACTTCGGACGTACTCGGGAGTTGTAATACTTGGCCACTCGAGCCTATACGCCGCCATCCGAACTCGGGCCTGGTCCCTCGTCTCTTCAAGAAGGTCGAGGTTGAGCATCATTCTGGCGGGGTTCTCCGCCTCGTCATATTCCTCCACACGCAGTGTGGGTAGGCTGAGCTCGATCAGGATGACCGCTTCGGTTCAAAGATGAGGTTGAATGGGGTCTCGTTGATCGCCATCCTCGGGGTGGTATGGTACGCCAAAGGATGCTGGGGAGCTCCTCCGCCCACCTGCCCTTGGCCTGGTCAGCCGTGTGTGGAGGCCCTGCAAAATGGTCCTGTTCGTGACCTCGGCTTCTCCATTGGTCTGAGGATGCGCCACCGAGGTGAAGCGATGCCTGATGCCGAGGTCGCCGCGAAGAAACTCTTCAAACTCCCGGCAGTCGAATGGCGCCCGTTACCAGTGATCACGGTGTGGGGGAGGCGAAGCGGCAAATGACCGACTTCCAGAAGAACTTGGCGACGTTTTGCTTCGATGATCCGCGCCAAGGGTTCAGCCTCGACCCACTTCGTGAAGTAGTCGATGGCCACGATCAGGATTTTCGCTGTCCAGATGCCGGTGGGAATGGGCCTTGAAGGTCCATTCCCCATTGGGTGAACGGCATGGAGCTGAGAGCTGGGAGATTGGATTGGAGGGCTGCCGCTGCACCACGGCGTGCCGCTGACACCGATCGCACTTCTTCACGAACTCGGCGGCGTCCTCCTTCATTGTCTCCCAAAAGTAGCCCTGACGGAGGGCTTTGTAGGCTAACGCCCTGCCCCCCACGTGGTTCCCACAGATGCCCTCGTGAATCTCTTGGAGCCCGAGTCTGGCTTCCGCGGGTCCCAGGCACTTGAGGAGGGGGTAGGAGTAGGATCTCCGATATAGTTGCCCATCCATCAGGATTGAACCGCGCGGCCTTCTTTCTGATAGGCGGGCCGCTACGCGGTCCTCTGGCAGGGTGCCGCTGGTTATGTATTCGGCGTACTTATCCATCCAGCGGGCTCACTGCTGACTGATGGACCTCCACTGGGGTCTCGTAGCTTGGGGCTGAGGCGCTCCAATGATGCGCGGCCCAGCATCGAGTCCGGTTGGGTCGCCAGCCGGAAAGTGTCCGCACGGGCGTTCTCCTGCGGGGGATATGGAAGATGTTGAAGCGCTGGAAACCGGCCGTGCCCGCCTTGACGAGCTCCAAGTACTTCGCCATTTAGGGGTCGTGCGCGGCATATTCTCCGGAGACTTGTCCCGCCATGAGCTGGGAGTCAGTGAAGGCTTTGAGGTTAGCCATGCCAGCTCGCGAGAGACCCTCAGCCCGGCGAGGGGTGCCTCGTACTCCGCCTGATTGTTTGTCGTGGCGAACTGGAAACGAAGCGCGCATTCGGCGACGACCCCGTCGCCGTTGGCGAGAATGAGTCCGGCTCCACTCCCGCCGGAGTTCGAGGCTCCATCTACGGGAGGATCCACGCATCCTCTCCGGGCTCCTCGGGGCCCGCTTTCAGCTGCCGGTGCAAGGGTCCTCCTCGGCTCCTTGCCTAAGCCCGCGCACTCGACCAAGAAGAAGTCGGCTAGCACCTGCGCTTTCATGGCCAACCTTAGCCTGTACGCGATGTCGAACTCGCTGAGCTTCAGTGCCCACTTCGCTAATCGTCCCGATGTGTCGGGTCGGCTGAGCACCGCTTTAGCGGCTGATCCGTCAGGACGATTGATGGGATGCGCTTGGAAATAGGGCCTGAGATGCTGAGCAGACACTATCAACGCAAAAACGAGCTTCTCGGGCCAAGAGTACCTGAGCTCCGCGTCGCAGAGAAGTTTGCTGGTATAGTACACCGGCGCTGGACTCCTTGGTCGTCGGTCCGAACCAGGACCGAACTGACGGCCTCCGGGGTGACCGCAGGTAGAGGATGAGCTCCTCCCCCTCTTCGGGCGGGAAAGCAGTGGCGGCGATGCGAGCGTCTTCTTCAGCTCTTCGAAGGCCTCCTGGCACTCCTCGGTCCAGGCGAAGTCGTTCATCTTCCTCAGCACCTTGAAAAATGGTCGGCAGTGATCGGCCGACCTGGAGATAAAAGGCTGAGGGCCGCAACCGGCCGGTGAGTTGCTGCACTTGCTTCTTGGATGCGGGCTGCTCCATGTCCAGGATGGCCTGGACCTTCTCCGGGGGCTTCAATTCCTCTCTAGGTCACCTGAATCCTAGGAACTTCCCGGCGGAGACACCGAAGGCGCACTTTGCCGGGTTCAGCTTCATCTGATGACGTCGGAGGTTGCCGAATGTCTCCGTCAGGTCAGCCACGTGTCCGAATCGGGCTTGCTCATCACCAGCATGTCATCCACGTACACCTGCATGTTGCGGCCGATCTGGTCTTTGAAGATTCGGTTGACCAGACGCTGGTACGTGGCCCCGCGTTCTTGAGGCCAAACGGCATCATCCTGTAGCAAAAAGTTCCGCGGTCGTGATGAAGGCGGTGTGCTCCTCGTCTTCCGGGATCATTCGGATCTGGTTGTATCCGGAGAAGGCGTCCTGAAGGACAGGAGGCGATGCCCCGAGGTGGTGTCGACCAGCTGGTCAAGCTTGGGAAGGGGGAAGCTGTCCTTCGGCAGGCTCGGTTGAGGTCGGTGTAGTCTACACAGATCCTCCACTTACCACTACTTTTCCTTACCATGACCACGTTCGCCATCCAGCTAGGATATTGGACTTCCCGCACACAAAGCCGGTGGCGAGGAGTTTCTCCACCTCCTCGTTGATGGCCCCTGTCTCTCCATCGCGAAGCTCCTCTTCTTCTGGCGAACCGGGTGGCAGCTCGGATCCACGTTCAGCCTGTGCGTAATGACCTCGGGGGAATGCCCGCATGTCGGTCGCTGACCAAGCGAACACGTCCGTTCGTGCGGAGGAACTCCAGCAGGCGGGGTCCGTTCTTCTTCTGGGAGTTGCACCCCGACCTGCACCGTCTTCAGCGGGTCCGAACCAAGGGGATAAGTCAACAGGTGTTCTACGGGGCCTCCCCTGGGTTCCTTCTCCCTTAGGTCGAGGTCGTCAACGTCGAGGCCGAGCTCCACGCCCGGGCACCCGGGACCGTCTGGAGGCAATGCGGGACCGGCAGGGTCGTCCCCTTCATCACCCCAAGCCCGGAAGATGTGGGGAACTGCACTAACAACCTCTTCGTAGAAATCATGGCATCCAGCTGGTTGAGCCCGGGATGCCCGAGAATCGCGTTGTAAGGCAAAGGGAGCCTGACGACGGTAAACATCATCAAAACGGTCGTCTACCGAGGTGGGGATCCGGCGGTGACCGGAAGAGTGATCTCCCCTTCGACCCCCACCGAGTCCCCAGTAAAGCCTACCAGGGGGGTATGCACTGGTCTCAGCTGATCATGGGACAAATTCATTCGAGAGAAGCATCGTAAAAAAGCATGTCAGCTGAGCTTCCGCTATCTACCATAATTCGGTGTACAGGATGCTTCGCGATGGTCATCTCGACCACCACGGCATCATTGTTTACATTCTCATTTTCCTTCCCTTCTCAGGAGGGGGTACATTCTCCGGGTTTCCGAACTCCCGGGCTCTCTTTGCCGCCCGCCCGAGCCCAAGGGAGATCATGCCCACCGGCTTCTCCGTCGGGCGGTTGTTGATTGCAGGAACTGGGGGTAAGGCCGCGAGCGGCTGTCCCTCCGCCGGGACTTCGTCCTGACGAACTTCCCAAGGTAGCCCCTCTTGATCAGCTCCTCGATCTCCCGCTTCAGGTTGCGACACTCCTTTGTGTCGTGGCCGTGCTCGCGGTGGAACTGGCAGTACTTTATTTTGTCCCGGGTACCTCTTGGGTTCTGAGGAGGAGGTCGGCGGAGGTAGTGTTCGCCCTCAATTTCATGAAGATCTTTGTTCGGGGGGCGAGGAGAGGGGTGAACCTCCGCTCCGGAATGACCTCACCCTTCGACCTCGGATTCGGGTGAGGGTCGGCAGATGGCCCGGGCTTCCGAGCTCCTGGATATCCCTCGGGGACGGCCTCTTCAGAGTCTTCCGTCTAGCTCTCGACGGGTTCGGTCGGCCTCCTCCGCTCGGATGTACTTGTGGACGCGGAGGAGGAGCTCGGAGTACGTCCTGGGGGGCTTTTTGTCCAGGGAGTAGGTCAAGTGGGACGTCTTGAGCCCGCGCTTCAAAGCCAGCATGGCGACGGGCTCGTCCAGGCTGTAGATTTCCAGGGCTGCGGTCTTGAACCGGGTGATGTAGTCCCGGAGCAGCTCCTGTTCCTGCTGGCGGATGAAGAAGAGGCTATCCACCTCTCTTGGAACCTTCGACAAGCATCGAAGTGCGCCACAAACTTTCCTTCTAGCTGGTGGAAGGAGCAAATAGACCCGGGCTCGAGGTGGGTGAACCAGACTCGAGCGGCCTTCCGAAGGGTAGCCGGGAAGGCGATGCACAAAAGGCATCGGTGGCCCCCTGGACCCTCATGAGAGCCTTGTAGCTCTCCAGATGGTCCAGAGGATCGGTGGTCCCGTCGTAGGGATCCACCTGCGGCATGCGGAATCGGTTCGGGATCGGCTCCGCCTGGATTTCTTCAGAGAAGGGGGACGGGAGTCATAGCCCGACGGGTCTGCGGATGAGTTCTGCAGGTCGGCAAATCGGCGGGCGAACCGCCAACTTGCGCCTCGTCCCTCCAGGCACCTCTCGGCCTAGCGCCTGATGGCCTCGTCGGTGGAGTCTTCCATCGAGGCTGCTGGTGAAGGGGGTGCTGATCGGTCTCGGCGCAGAGTCACGCCTCGGCGTCGCTTGCTGTGATGCGCCGTCTCGGCTTCATCAACCGGGATTCGACTCTCATGATCCGCCGAACAGGAGTAGTTTCTTTTTACGGGAGTTTGGTGGCTCCCGGGGGTTGGAGACTGCCCTCGGGTGGGATGGCCTGCCCTGAAGAGTGCAGGCTCCCACGCGGCCCGCGACCCGAGCCGCGGGGGTCCCTGGCTGCGACTGCATGGCCAGGGAGCGCTGCTGATGTTGAAGCTGCCGGACCGTCGAGGTCAAGGTTTGCAGCTGTTGGATGACGGCCGCGAGGGGCCCGTTCGCCGAGGTCGGCTGTAGTGGAAGAGGAGGGGGAGCTGGGAGCTCCCTCTCCGGGCTGTGGGCCCCTTGAGGGGAGGGAACCTCCCCCACACAGCTGGTGGACGCCTCGCACCCATTAGTGACCATCATTGTCGGAGAGCGCTTCGTCTGCAGAAAGCTAGCTCCCACTAGGGGTGTTGTCCTGCCCCCTACCTGGTGCGCCAATCTGTTGCCGATCTCGCCGCCGCGCCCGTGCCTCGGAACTGCCGATCCTACTAGACCGTCTTGCTCCTGGGGCCTCCTGGCTGGATCGAACCTGCAAGGCAAGGTCAGAAGACCCTGGCCGGGGATCCCGGCAAGGGAGCTCCGATGATCAAGTTAGTAGACGGTGAGAGGGAACAGATTCTCTGGGACGGGCCCCCGAAGGAGTCCCAGACTCAGAGAATTTACTAGCAAGAAAGATGCCGGAGAGACCAGAAACCCGGCTGGATTCTTTTGCCGAGCTCACGCCAAGCGATCCCCTCTCGGGTCCTTGGATCTTTCTCTGGGAGTGGAGCTTCCAACCTCTGTTTCTTACTTGTCTCCGCTTACCTGGTCATCTCTTTTTCTCCCTTTTATCTTCTCCCGCTGCCTGCTCGTTTTCCGCTCTCGGGAGGCTCCCCTTGTCGCTCTCGTCGCCCTTTCTCCATCGTTTCTCTTTTCCCTTCTGGTTCTGCGGGCCAGACGGCTTTCCGACTCGTTTGCCGAGCCTAGCGGGGAAAAGGTAAAGGAGGGGGGCGCCGGCAGGGCGGCCGGCCAGACCTTGGGCCAAGTGTGGGCGCTCTCCTTCCCAGGTGCCGGCGCTGTCCGTTAACGGCTCTGTTTTGCCAGGACCGTGTCTCTCGACTACAGAACCTGTCGGGCCGACGTAAGTGATGTTTCGCGTGCCGCTGCTATCTGTACGGGGCACCGTCTTCGGGGTGCGGCGCGCACGGCTCGAGGGCCAACCTCGGAACCTGCGCCTCCGCTCTTTGGGACCTTCTCTGTACGAGCTGCCTGACCTCGGCCGAGGTGGACCCCTCCGGGTGGACACCTGGCGGGGCGACAGAAGAACGCTCGGCTTCGGCCGAGGTGGTCCCGTCTCAGGGGGCCACCTGGCGAAGGAGCCCGGCTCGACCTCGCGAGGTGGGGACCGTCTCAGGGTGCCACCTGGCGAGGGAGCGGGGGAGCGGCCGACCTTGGCCGAGGTGGACCCCTCTGGTGCGGACACCTGGTGGGGCAGCACAAAAGGACGCTCGGCTTCGACCGAGGTGTCCCGTCTCTAGGGGCCACCTGGCGAAGGAGCGAAGGAGCCTGGCTCGACCCGGCGAGGTGGGACCGTCTCAGGGTGCCACCTGGCGAGGGAGCGGGGAGCGACCGACCTTGGCCGAGGGGACCCCTCCTGGGTGGACACCTGCGGGGTGGCAGGGACGCTCGGCTTCAGCCAAGGTGGTCCCGTCTCCGGGGTTCACCTGGCGAAGGAGCGAAGGAGCCCGGCTCGACCTCGGCGAGGTGGGACCGTCTCAGGGTGCCACCTGGCGAGGGAGCGGGGGAGCCCGGACCGAGCTCGACTTCGAACGTGTGGGAGCCGCAGCTGACTCGGCCGAAAAACTTCCACGTGGCTTGAGTCAGGCCCGACGGAATCTGAGACCGACCAAGTCATCGTTACGGCCGTAACACATTCCTAATAGGAAAAGGGTATAATGAAGGTCTCCTTCCAAGCATGTGGCATCTTCTTGGTGGTAAAAAATTGTTGAACTGCTAAGCATATCTCCTTACTAATGATAGGTCAATACCTCTTTAATAAAAGAGGAAAGCTTTAAGTTCCAATGTTTGATCCCTAACATAAATCGCAGGGCCTCCATTTTATTATCCAAATCTTGCTACAAAAGCATCTAAATTTTATTTTCAATCACAACCCCATCGGGAAGAGGGGTTCAAGGTTCCCATCTCACATCATCATCATCATTATCATTCTAGCAAGACTTAAAAAGCAATTCCTATCCCTTATAAAATTTATACAATTTCCATATATTTTTATCATCATATATTTATAGAATATTTATTATTGCAATCTCCAACATGCAACCAAGCAACCCCAAGATCTTTACCACAATAGATCTCTGTTTACAAAGTAGAGAGTGATTATACATACATACATACATACATATATATATATATATATACTATATACATACATGCATACATACTATAGGAAACAAAGAAAAGTGATGCTAAAAATTACTTTTCCGACACTAATTAGATTATCAAAATTTGTCCTGATATTTTATAAAATGTCGGCAATGTAAAAGTGAAAACAAATTCTTCTAATGCTTTCGAAATGCATCGTTATCTTAAAAAAATTAATACTTAAAATCATCGACAAACCTTAGGCTTTTTTTTCAAAAAAAATAGTTTTCTTTCCCATCCAATCAACTCCTCCAGTTTCTTCCTATCCCATGCCACCTCCGCCTGCTCCCCTGCTAATGTCGCCACCCTCCTCCCTACTACGCTGCGAACAACCTTGGCCTCATCTCTGCCCTCCTCGCCAGCTAGTGCTGACTCCGATGCTTGCAAAGATGAGCACTGCTTCACCCTCGCCAACGCCTTTGACAATGCCGATGCTATCACCTCCCCTGTTCTCCCATTCCATGTTGCCGCCACTTTGGTCATGCCGACCTCATCACCCTCCTCACTGGATCCTGTCCCGACGGCCTAGGCTAGCACCGTTGCACCTAGCAGTCGAACGCCAGTCCATGCAATGATGGCGGTCAGGAACCTTGACATCGTCCACCTCTACATCGCCTCCAGTGGTAGCATCACCAACAGAACCTCTTCATCACACCCGATTCTGCCACCATCTCTCCTATGATGGGCAAAAAACAAATAGTGGGAGGTTGCTTGTCGTTGCAAGGGTTCACCACCATTCCACTGCATCACTCACCCTCTAGCCACCGTCAATAATCAGTGCATGGCTAGCGAAGGCTCGGGCACTAAGAAGAGCAGATCGAGGAGGTCGAAAAAATTATTTAGGATGGGGCGAAATTAAAACGAGAAAGAAAATTGGAAAGGGGGAGAAGAACCTGGAAAGCCCACTTTTTTTAAAAAAAAACATCAATGCTTAAAAGCATCGTTACCACCAATGCTTTCAAAATGCATCAGTGGCCTCGTGCCAGCTTCCGACGCTTTATTTTAGCATCGAGAAAATAAGATCATCTATTTAAATTATATATATATATATATATATATATATATATATATATATATAATATATATATAGATATTATATATATATATAGATACTATAGATATACATATATATATATATATATATACATAGATATAGACATATACACATATATATATATATACACTACATATATACATATATACATATATATATATATATATATATACACATACATATATAATATATGTATATACACATACATATATACATATATGTATATACATATACATAATGTATATATATACATATACGTATATTTATATATAAATGTATGTATGTATGTATGTATGTGTTAAAGACTAGCCCTTTGAAAGTTTAAATAAGCATCCAAAAGCCCTCTTGATTAAACTCCTTTTCCTGGAGGTGAACTATAATTTCATCATGCCTCAACTTACGTTTCGTGAGGTCAAGTTTCCACTTTGCATGGTACATGGCATCACCCTGTGCTGCATATTCCACACACGCACACAATATCCCAAAATTGAGTATAAAAGAGCCAAATCTTTTCAAAGTGAAAAATTATAGGAAATAGCAAGATCAATGAGAAGACTCAATGATCTGAATAGATGTGGGATACACGATGCACCTGGTGCTCTGAAAAATGTTAAATCCAACCTCCAATATATAGAATCCTCTATTAAATAGTATGTTCCAATAGCATTGCCTAACTGGACCTGCAGTTGTACCATGTGATATGGATTCTAATAAAGCCCAAGTCAAGAAGCATCAGAGGAAATAAACTCCTTGAATTCCTTGATGCCAATCTTCTTTGCAAAGGGTTTACTACCTTGTTTCTCCTCTAACCATCAATACAATTGAAATCATCTACCACCAGAGTAAGGATACCTAGTTGGATTGTGATAGAATTAGATTCTTGCCACAAGATCAGCCTCAGCAAATACACCATGTTAGCATATACTGCATCAAGCTATCATGGATCTTGAATTGCTTCAAAGATAATAGCAAAAGTCTATTGACTGCAATTGTTAAATACATCAACAGTTGCACAATCCGTTATCCATATTGTATAATAATGCCACCCAACTAGCCTCAAGATTCTTCTTCTTCTTCTTCTTTTCTTTTCTTTTCTTTTTTTCTTTTTTTTTTTTTGAAGAAAGAGGAAGCAAACATATCCAGTTTATGAGATAGATAGAATACAATGGAATATTCACAAATACATAAGTAAAAGATTCAAGTTGGTTATAGAGACCAAAAATAGGGGTAGGGCACATTACTACCAGAAATTAACCTTTCAGCGAGAGACAAATTCCTTGGAATATATGATGTTGGTGAAAGTCTCCCTCAGAAATCCCTTGGTAATTACTGAGGGATCTAAAACTTTCAGCAAGGGAATTTTCCTTGGTGAAATTGTAGTCCATTTGCCAAAAATCAACCATTTTCTAAGGGATTCACTAACCAAAATGCACTCAGAAATCCCTTGGTAATTACCAAGGGATTCATCGAGGGAATTTCCCTTGCTAAAAATTGGCTAACTGAATGATTTGTAAGGAATTATCCCTCACAGATCCCTTGGTGATTATTTGAAGTTTGTTAAAAATTCCTTGGTAATCCCTTGGTAAAATTTTCATCTTACATTCTATTTTGCTTACAAATCATTTGGCAAAGCTTTCACCTAGAAGACAATTTTATAAATATAATAGCAGCTCTATATACATTATAATTCTCAACACATCAACCATAACTCAATTTTTGTAATACGAAACAACATCATAATGTATTTAATCAAATTTTAACATGTCTATTAAATAAGTTAACATCCATCAAGGTTTCAATCATAAACAAATAAAACTATATCAAAACATGAAACAAAAAACTCCAGTTAATACCCAACATCAAACATATACATAATAAGTTCATAACAACATCAATCACATGGAGAACCAATTGAAGGGTTAGCAGACTCAGTTCCTTCTTGTGGAGGAGGTGAAGACGGCTCAGAGGATGTAAAACCAAGACTAGAAATGAAAGATCGCAACGTTTCCTTATGTTGAGGGTCATCAAAACTGCCATAATATGCTCCTACATATTCTCCATAGCTCCTTGGATAACAGAGTTGGTGGTAGGTGCACTTCCTGAAGAACTACCTTGTTGAGAAGTAGATCATGATGTAGAAGTCCTCACGAGTACATTGGATGAATATGCATGTGGCCCAAATCCGTACACCTTGTTTTTAGAAACACCTCTTGTGGTTTCCACCCATATAGTAGCATCAAATGAAGGTTGTGATTCAATCTCCGAGCATACTTTTCATTAAGACCAGTTATATGCCTCCTGCAACCATATATCAGAATAAAACAAATATAAGAATTATAAATAAGCAAATATATCTATGTCATGGATGATATGCATAAAAATAAAATAAACAAAAAATAATAAATTAATCTATTAATATATATATTAACATAAAATATATTTAGATATAAAATTGAAAACATACACTAACTTTCTTGGATTTTGCATCCACAAACTCTCCTGTCCCTTTCTTCATATGGGTGCGCTCAAAAAGCGATGCAATAGTAGGTTCTACACCATTCTCTTGCATCTACAACAATTATTGTATCATAAATATATTATGAATATAAACATCAATAGGAATAAGAAATACTAAATAAATTACCATTCTCCTCTTATGCATCACAAAGGAATGGAAACCCCTGAATGCTTAGTGATTGAGCCTTCTTTTTGCTTCATTCGATTTTCCTGACCAGCTTTAGATTTTTGCTGCCACTTATCTTTAAGCCAATGCCTCTGACATAACTCATCCCATATTTCTTGTCTCATCCAACTTGGATGAACTTTGCCAATCGTGTCTGCAAGTGTGGCTAGTGGATTCCTCTCCTTTAACTCATCAACACATTTCTTTCGTGCCTCACTCATCATGCTTGTCAGTAGAGATCTATTGGTACTCACCCAACATTTTCTAATATTATAATCATCAGCTGGAGACCATCTATACCTGGCATGTAAAACATATCAAAGACTTATGCTATGTTATCATAATAACTTCGTTATGAACTAAGTAACGATTTAATGCATTACCTCAAATCTACGTAACAACTCATCTTTGGTGTTTGCTCCACTGAACCCATAAAGGCCAAGCTTCTTTAAAACATTGCTTCAACCAAATTCTCATCTGACATGATACCTCAGGCTCGACGAATCTATGCATTAAACATCAAGCAAATTAATTATATGAAATAAAAATAAAAATAGATATCAAATAAAAACATATAATTATAAAACTTACTTATTCATTTCTACTGCGATGGAAACTTTATCTGTTTCAACTGTCGGCTCAGGAGCAGGCTGGTTCGGGCCTCTTATATGTGTAGAGCCAATCGAACCTATACTATCAGGCACATGAGGTGAAGGATTGGCAGAGGGCTCCTCCATGGGCACTGATCCATGTTGCTCAACACACGGAGGTGTGTTAAATAGCCTACGGGTAGATCGTTGTGGATATCTTCCAGTATCCCTATCATGTTCATCTTGAAGCTGTTGTCGGGATACATCTCTTCCTCTACCACCCCTTCCATGAAGTCTAGATGCTTTACCATGTGTCATTATCCTGTTGATACAAAGATTAGATGCATATATTAAATATCATGGATGTAATTTAAGATCATATATATTATTTACAATAATATAATAGAAACCTACAATGTAAATATAGTGCAAATAATCAAGACAAATATTTGATAAATTATGATCAAAATTATCCAAATATATAAATTATAAATAATCCTCATTACATGGCAACTAAAATTAAATGTGAATAGCAACATTATACAAATCAATCATTATCACTATCAGACAATTCAAATCATTTTTGTCCTCATTAGACTCATCATTGTCTTCAAATTCTTCTTCTTCCTCATCTTCTACATCCTCTCCATCCTCTTCTTCTTCCTCTTCATCTTCTACCACTGCTTCTTCTAATCTTTGTTGCAACTTACGTATCTCATCATCATAAGCATTTCATACTGAGAGAAATCAACTAGCAAATCAGGTATGTCAAGATCTTCATCAGCTTGAACTATAGATAGGTCTGTGATCTCATCCTCTTGATAAATATCAATATCCGGAGATACATTGATATTACTTGTATCCACGAAAGGGATATTAAAGGAACTCCTAGCTTTAGCTTTACACACAGCCCACCAACCATCTGTCTCCCTACTCTTGCATGGATAAGTGGTGTAATATACTTGTTGTGCTTGTTGTGCCAATACAAAAGGCTCATTGGTATTCAATCGTGATTTGTAGCGCACGTCCACAAGGCCATGATCACGATGCACTCTAATGCCTCTCTCAGTATCATACCAATCACATTTAAATAATACAACCTTGTTTGCAGCACCATAATAAGTTAACTCCAAATCTCAATTAACATACCGTAATAATTACGTTCAAAGTCATTGTAACAGCTTCCTTTTACACACACACCACTATTCATTGTTTGTTTATTAATGCCATATTCAAGTGTGTGAAATTTTAAACCATTGACAAAATATCCTTTGAAAGTTGTAACTCCTGCATTTGGGCCTTGAGCTATATCCACGATACGTCGATCAATTCCATGCCTCTCACTCGTCACCTATTTTCAAGAAAAAATTATCACAATCATTTAACTTAATGATCAATAATAAAAAAAATATATTACATAAAGTACATTATCAACTGATCAAATTTTTTAACCATCTTACAAACTCTAGCTCACGTAGTCTCTCAACTTCTGCATCAGTTATTTGAGGTGAACATGCTCTGACATGCAACTCATATTGACTGTATTTATGTTAGTTGCACATAGTTAGTCCAAATAATTTAATACCTTATATATATTATAATTAAAATGGAACACTTACTCTATAAACGGTCCAAGCTCTTCACAGTTAAGCAATACATAAATATGTGCAGCATCATACTCTTCATCAATCATTAACCTATAAGATGCAGTTGTTTCCATCGGTCGTCCAGGATGTGAAAATATAGAAAGACATCCTGAAGGCCTCACATCTCCTCCATCATCATTTCGTGGAACTCGAGTTAACCTTGTTTGTATCTCAGGCTCAAAATAATATGAGCAAAAAGAACTAATTTCTTCGATAAATAGGCCTCACATATTGAACCCTCGACAGAGGACTTATTTCGTACCATTCTTTTTAAGTATAACATGTACCTAAACAACATAAATTTTACTTATATAAGATAGAAATTTAATAAATTATATACTAAAAATAAAGAATGGTACCTCTCAAATAAATACATCCATCTAAATTGATTTGGTCCTCCAACCTTTGCTTCATAAGCCAAGTGAACCGGCAAGTGTTCCATGGAATCGAAGAAAGCGGGAGGAAAGATTTTCTCTAACTTACATAAGGTTTCAACAATATTTTCTCTAAGATTTTCATATGCTTAACCTGAATGACAGTGGAGCAGATATCTCGAAAGAAATGGCATAATTCGGTTATTGCATTCCATACTGAAGGTGGCACCATATCCCGAAAAGCAATAGGAAGCAATCTCTCCATAAGTATGTGGCATCATGACTCTTTAATCTATAGAACTTACAATCATCAACATTCATACATCGAGATATATTTGAGGCATAGCCATCGGGAAGCTTCAATTCATTTAACAGTTACAAATATTCCTTTTCTGTTCAGTAGTCAATGCATAAGAGGCTTTAGGTTTGCAAAGCCTGTCATTATATGACTTCAAGTGCAAATGAGACCTACTGCAATATCTTTCCAAATCTTTCATTGCCTTTGCATTATCTTTGGTTTTATTCTTAATATCCATTACTGTATTAAAAATATTCTCAAACACATTTTTTTCTACATGCATAACATCAAGGTTAGTCTGATAAGATTTGTGTGCCAATAAGGCAACTCCCAAAATATACTTCTTTTTACCCAATTATGTTTAACACCAAATCCAGGTAATTTTTGTTTAACATGTTGTGTGCCAAATGTGATATCTGGAAGCATGCACACTCTATTTAATATTTCTTCACTAGATAATCGAGGAGGGGGTACATCTCTCTCAACTCGACCACGAGAAAAAGCATTCCGTTGTCTCCTGTATTGATGATCAAGAGGTAAAAACTAACGATGACAGTCAAAAAATGATGTCTTGCCACCATTTTTTAGGATGAATGCCTTAGTGCGCTCCATACAATAAGGACATGATAGTCTCCCATGTGTGCTCCATCCAGATAACATGCAATATGCAGGGAAGTCACTAATTGTCCACAGAAGTATTGCTTTCATTTGAAAATTTTGCCTTCTACTCACATCATAAGTATTCACCCCACTCTCCATAACTGCTTCAACTCCTCAATTAGAGGCCTTAGAATACATCAATATTCTTGCCTGGACTCTTCGGACCTGGTATCACCATATTTAAAAAAATATACTGTCGCTTAAGATACATTCATGGAGGTAAATTATATAATCAAAAACAGGCCAACATGAATAAGGTGTTGATGAATGTCCAAAGGATTGAATCCATCGGTACACAATCCCAAACGCACATTTCTTGGATCGAATGCAAAGTCAGGATGAATTCTATCAAAATGCTTCCATGCCTCACTATCACCACGGTGTGCGCCATAAATCCATCTGCACATCTATTTGAAGCATGCCAAGTCATATATTGTGCTGTTTTTGATGACATAAATAATCTTTGAAGCCTATCGATTAATGGAAGATATCGTAGTACTTTAAAGGAATATTCTTTTCCTTTACACCATAATCATTTCTTCTAGATATCCATCGAGCATGACCACAAATACTGTATTCTGTCTTTGCCTCATCTTTTAAATAATAACATACACATATTAGGACACACATCAATTTTTGATAGCCAAGGCCAAGCTTCCCCATCATTTTCTTTGTTTCATAGAAAATGGTCTACTAGATTCTCATCTTCTGGTAACAAGCCCTTGATAATCGACAGGAGACGATCATAACAGTTTTCACTCATATTGAATTCAGACTTACAATTTAATAGTTGCGATACTGCAGATAATTTGGTGTGCTTTCGACATCCCTTCCATAATGGCTCATCCGCTGCTCTGAGCAAAGAATAGAATTTCTCAGTATGTGGATTTGGGGGTTCATGCACATCATAACCTTCTTCATTGGTGATCTCCATATTTGGTTGGAATTCTTGAAATTCTGGACCGAACCCTTCTACTACCAACCTTCTGTATGGATTAATATCATATTCTGAAGATTCTCCGACATGACTATAAGTCTCACCGTGTGAAGTCCATACAGTATAGAGCTCATCAAAACCTTTATAGTAAAGGTGCAAAAGAACTTCATCTCTATCACAAAATTTTAAGTTACGATACTTTGAAAATGGACATCTAATTTTATTTCCATCTACATGATTAGGTTGCAAAAATGCAAATTGAAGGAATCTTTCCACCCTTTCCTAAATTCGTTAGTGATATATCCATTTCTCAACCGATTATACATCCAACTGCGATCTCCTAACATGTTGTATCTTTATACCTATATAAATAATATATAGTCATAAATTATCAATCTATTTATCAAAAGAAAAAAGAACATACACTTTTATAAAAAAAAAGGAACTTATATAATGAATAAGAAATAGAAGAGGAAAAGGAAGTATTGGCATTTGGGCAAGATGATCCTATAGTTACTTTAAGAATGCAGCAACTCGTTCAAGCTACTTAGATTAGCAACCCTATCACTTATAATATAAGTAGTATAAGAACTAACAAAGCCATGGCATTTGGGCGAGATGATTCTATAGTTACTTTAAGTTATTCAAATGAAAGTGTTAGGTAGATGACAATTTGTTACGCAATGGATAATCAAATAAACAATGATCAAGAAAACATTAGATACTAAACATTCCCAAAGTTGAAGGTTACAAATAAGAATACACTAAATGCATTATTAAAACTATGCATCATTGGTAAAACTATGCATTAATCCTATAGTTACTTTCAGGTTTCCCACAAGATATATCTTACCAGAATGAAGAACTTCAAAACTATGCATCATTAGTATAAGAAACTATGCATCATTGGTAAAACTATGCAAAGGATATATGGACACAAACTGAATCCTACAAGATATATCTTACCAGAACAAAGAACTTCAAAAGGAAATAAAATATAATATATACTCAAACTGTGACGGACAAAGTGCAACTCTAATTGGGACTATTTGTGGACATTGAATTTTTTTTTTAAAAAAATGTAGGAAAGACCTCTTATTTACTATAAATATCATGAACAAGAGTGAAACACAGGTTTTACAAATTGTATACTAATATCATTTAACTAATGAACAAACAGCATTCTACACAAGAAAGGGATTCAATATCCATGAATAGACAATCCAGTCAATAGACATTAACATTCCTATTACATATACTAAAACTCATTTATTCACCAAGGAGTATAACAAAAAATTACTTAAGTCTTCCACTTTCCTTCTTATAACTATTCCTTAGTTCCACCTGTATGTCAGAGAAATCTATTTTTTCCTCATTCAAATGAAAGTGAAAGTCTCAAAAGTAATAGATCTGCAGCATTCACTACCAAACATAATTTTCACCACAGAATAAATTGATTTAATATCATTTACCAATTGCCACCAACAATATCAAAAACATAATACTATGTAAACTGATCATATAGCAAATCTTATTCATGATTAAACTAGCAACAAACCTAAACTTGAGAAAACACCAAGGACAGACTTTCTACTTAGCTTGCTCAACAGGGAGGAAAGCAGGCTAGACTCGAACCTGACCAGTATTGATCAAATAAGGACCTATTCTACCTCCAAAGTTGAGAGCTACGTACATACAAAACTTGTTCTATTTAATCATACATCTCACAAAAAATCAACAAAACTTTGATAACACCAACGGACACAATCAAACCCAACAAAAATTAATTCATAGATTAGTTATGCTCTTAAAAACACATCAGGATATAAACTGGACATCCAACATAACGATCCCGTCTCCCTCTAATCCCCATTGTTTTCCTCTACTTTATCCATCCCAAGGAGTCTCAATCGGACTGTTTGCCTCTGATTTTTCCATCCCAAGGAGTCTCAATCGCATGGGAGGCTTAGAGAGGACCAAGAGCCCCTGCTCTGCTTCCCCACAGATCACCGAGAAAGAGAATGAAGCAAAACAAAAAGAAATAAAAAATATGAGGTAAGGATCTTACAGTGTCTTTGATCTTTCTCTCAATCGCCCCCCTTTCCTCTATTTGTTCCGTCCCAAGGAGTCTCGATTGCGTGTGAGGCTTGGAGAGGTAAGACCAAACCTTGCACTACTTTCCATGGCTCTACTTCCCCATAGTTCATTGAAAAATAGAATCAAACAAAATGAAAAGCAAAAAAAAAAAAAAAACTAGGACAGAATGATCTTACCGTGTCTTTGATCTTTCCTGTGATTTCTCCTGGTATTTTTTTCGCTATTTTCTTGGTCTCCAGAGTCCTGATCAATCCATGGAGAAGAAGGTGAAGAGACGAGGGAGGTGAAGAGCCTGTTTGGGTTTTTGGGTTTTAAGAGGAAAGGTGCGTTTGGGTTTTTGAGGTTTAAGAGGAAAGGGTAGGAGACGGGAAGAAGCAGCGGTCCAAGTCCAAGTGTAAAATTTTATATATGTACAAATTTGTAACCTTAGGTCTACCATTTTCCAATTCTATATGTTTACGAATAATAAGCTAACCATGCCATGTACAAATTGGAAACCATTTTCTCTTTTTCCTTTTTTTTAATTTTTAAACAAGGTCCAGATGAAGGATGACCCGAACTCAAATAGATTGGATTATTCTGGAATTGATGATGTCGTGTCTGAAACTTGGCCTTAATCTGACATGAATTAGAACTGGTCAGGTGATACTTGTCACGTGAATGACCTTAATCTATCAATAAGGCCAATTTTCCCAAAGAGATTTTCCCTATCAGCTCTTGTGTGCAAGTGGGATGCTGGGCCCAAACAAGTGAACCCAAGTGCCCAACCAAACGTAGAGCCGGTCCATCCTTGAAGGCAAATCCAGTCTGTTAGGTCAAGTGTGGCTCTCAGATTAAGACTCAGCTCCCTAACAGATTTGACATGAAACTTATAAATTTCAACCAGTCCAATGAATTTGATTCTATATCTATATATATATATATATATATATATATATATATATATAATCTTGGTCCCGTCAGGTCTCCTTTCAGATCATTATTAAGTTTTGAAGTCTAGGTCCAGATTTTTTAAGATACATATATATATAACTAGAGGCTCGTTTCACTACTCTAATTTGGATGAGAATTTGAATGTGGTCAGCGATGACCTTGACAAGCTGGCATTTGATGGTTACCTTCTACACACTCTATGTTGCACAGCACCTACACTTCTTTGAGCCTAAATTCATCGATGGAAGGATGATGGTCCACTTTGGCTTGCTTAATGGCACCTCCATTGGCTTTCTCAACCTTAGCCTTGGCTTCAACTCTATTGGATTCTATCAAGCAAGTGCTCCTGCAACTACTTTACCTTCACACCCCATGTTATCATCATCTTATAACTCTTGTCAAATGATAATGGTTGTTTCATTTCGAAATATTTCAATTTCCCTCCTATAGATATATATATATATATTATATATATATATATATATATATATATATATATATATATATATTCTAAAAAATCCATGCAATATTAATTTAATCAATATCATCTGTTGATATACTTGCAGATGACTAAACTCGCCATCGTACCATTCACGATGCTACTGGAGACTGTCTTCCTAAACAAAAAATTCAGGTCGTGCAAAGCACAGTGGATATTACTCCATTTTTCATCTTAACCTTTTAGTTTCTTTTTCATCTGTCAAAAATAAGGAAAAGGATGTATGTGATGTATCCCTACTTGAAGCGTATTTGGAAAGGGCTTCAGATTTACCCCAGAAAAGAGAAAAAGAAAATAGAGGGGGGGGGCTTAAGGTCCAAACCTGATGCAATTGGTCAATAAATAAGAGTATATGATATGCTATGTACTAGTTTGACAGAGCTCATCTATGCAAGATAAGTTATTCGCGAGTTGCTCATCTCTGCTCGCTCATTAGAAGGGTGGAGAGGTGGTGTGGAGTGAAGGGAGAGGTGGTGTGGTTTGTTTTTAGTTAGAGAGAGAGTGGTGTTTTGATAAGATTTGAGCGAGTTAAAGAGGAGGGATGAAGGAATTTTTTTTGTTTAATTAATAGTATTAAAAATTAGTACATAATATTAATTTTACCTATGACTTTTATTTTTATTCCAGTGAGAGAATCTGTAAATGACATTTGCTTGGTATAAGATTTTAAAATCATTAAGGGATTTCTAAGAAAAGATCCCTCTCTGATATCATTTTTTTGTTTTTAAAAATATCTTACCAGCACCAAGGGATTTATCCCTTAGTAAATATCCAAGGGACCGAACTTCCCTTACAAATCCCTTGCTAAAATTGTTTAAATAATCACTCACTGATCCCTTGCAGATTACCAAGGGATTTCCAAGGAATTTATCAAGGAAAATATATCCCTGGCAAATCCCTTGGAAATTCCTTTTGAAACTAAATTTTGAATGCAATTTAAAATCCCTTGAAAATCCCTTTCTAATCCCTTGGTAATTTTCCGAGGGACATATCCCTTGGTGATGTCCCTTGGTGAAAGGTTGATTTCTGGTAGTGTATAGCGATTACTTACTTGGCTCGAGGACTAATTGCACTACCGACTATGAAGTACTTAGATTATCGAATATATCACTGACTAAGAAGGAGATGACTAAGATGGCTACATCACTAACTAGCTACTACAATCTAGACCAAGAAGTTACAGGTGACCAAACCCTATTGATAAAAAAATCCCCCATCCACTGGTGGAGCCTCTTGCACCATTGATCGTACCAAATGCTCTTTGCACCATGGAGAGCTAAATGACAAAGATGAAAATACGAGAGCAGGACACCTCCATTGATCATACCATATGCTCTTTGCACCATGGAGAGCTACCATCTACATGGTGGAGCCTCTACTCCGCCACCTCTGCCACCTTGGCTCCACCACCTCTACCACCTCCTGTCCGGTTTCCCGAGATCGGTATATTGCATCAAAAATCAGGCCTCTCAATCAGAGTGGCGCAGCCGAAACAGATAAAAAAATAATTTTATATCCGGCATGCAATATAAATAAATCTAATTTATTCATGATAATATCTTAAACATGCATTAGAGGTTGAGAACAAGATCAAATCTCAAAATGTTATTATTTTAAATAACAATTACATACCTGGATCACTATCCTGGCTTGCCCTGAAAGCCGTGTAGATCCTCTTTTGAACAGGGGTTCAACTACAATCGTGCAAGCACCCAGCCTCTACTGGTATCTATACAGGGCTTATCGTAGCAGAGTCGTAAGGGCACTGGACTGCTAGATTCTTGCAGTCCTCTCTCTTTCAGCAAATCGCCTTGCTTCAAAAGCGGTGCCGATCGACAACTGGACCGGCTTCTAGCTTCTATCTTGCAAACTGGCCTTTTGCAAGATTTAGGACCTTCTTTCCTCTCCTTGCTCTATCTAAGTAACCACTCAACACTTGGAAGAAAGATTAAGAAAGGAAGTAAGAATGGAAGGGAAAAGGAACCTTTAGTAGCAAAATGCCTCACACACCCAAGTAGATGATATTCCCTTCTCCTTTCATTCACTCACCCAAGCATTCCCTCTTCATTCATGCTTGGTTCAAGCTTGGCCGGCCAACCCCCTCCCCCTCTCCTTATATAGCTATTATCTCATTAATGGCATAAGACCATTATGTATGAAAACATTAAAAGAGGAGAAGATTTTCTCCCTTTCACACTTCCATGAAAACTTTCTTAAGCCTTTTTCTTATTTTTATATGGAAGAGTTTCTCCCTTCTTCTCCACTCCCATTAATGAGGTCAAATTCCCAATGCCATGCCATCACCCTCATTTATCATGACAAATTAATGAAGGGTTTACAAAGTCATAAATGGGAGGAGACTAATGTGAACACAAGACTTAAGAAATTTCAAGCATTAATGAGAGGAGACTTGGTTTCCCAAAGTCATTCCTCTTCTTTCATGAAAAACTTCATGCCATGTGGCATGTGAAAACAAGGAGAGAAGAAGAGTACCATGTGGCGTGTGTGAGAGAGAGTCCCAGTCCAACTAAGCTCTGACTCATGGTCCAATTTGATACTCAAATCAAAGCCAGATTTAAACCCAATCGAACCTATTTCGAAAAGACTGTTGACCCAACACTATTTGGATTAATTAAAATTAAATTAAATCTGATTTAATTTAATTAACAATTAATCCATAATTAATTAAATAAAATTTTAATTGTAACACTTACAATTAGGTCCAGATTCAAAATTGATTTTGATTAGTTACTTAAGCCTCTAATTGTGTGACCCCTCAAGTCCTATTCTATCTGGTAATGAGACTTGCTAAATCTCCATATATATCATCGAAACACCTTTCGATGGACAGAAACAATTTCTGCTCACCCTAATTAGGATCATCGAATCGAGAACGATCCTAATGGGCTCTCACAATCCACCAGTGATACCTAGTAGTATATAGTGGCAACCACAACGGAATAAGATTGGAACCCTAAGTATAGTTATCGTGTGATTCGATTACTCTATCTAAATCCCTAACTCGATGTTGGTTACGGAATCTCGCCAAACCCATCAGTCATATGCTTAAATTAATTGACTCAAGTCCAACTGTAATACCAATGAAAAACACATTTTTATCATCACCCTGCTATGGCCATAGACTTTTTGGACTTAGTCTCTTAATAAGTTTGCATATGATTATTTCTTACTACTAAGGCTGATAGATCCCTACGAGTGAACATCCTACTCCTACAATAAACTTACTGCAGCCAACGAACACCGAAAGGTCCCGTATGGATAGGAACCATGAGATTGTGCTGTCAACACTACAGCAACCTTATTGTGAAGTAGACGAGACACTCTAGGTCGAAGAACTATTACACAACTACAGCATCAGAAAGTTATCGACCAGTGAGTAGTCATCCTTATAACTTAAGTCTGGTATACTCAGTATTGATCTCTCATCTACCTCACTCTCTCTCACTCCAGTGTCACCACACTGTAGGTCAGAGACTCACCTACCCAGAATGGAAGTGATTCGTGCACTGATTTTAATAGATCAATCACCGTCCTTGTGATGTTCCAACAATCGGGAGCTTTTAGGAGTTAATCTATAAAGACACATGCCTGAGAATCCTCAACTCTTGAGAATATGTGTCATTCTATACTTCAATGAGGACTTTCATAAACCATATATATATAACATGATACTGCCTTATTTTGAAAAAAAATTAAGTACAAATCCATGCCCTAAATCTAATATCTAGTCATGCCAACTTGGCTTTTAGGGCACACATCTAATCTCTTGACTTGCATTAGAGCCAACTGGCTACATATCTAAGTCCCATCATCTTCTCAAGATGGATCTCTGTCTTTGCTGGCTCAAAGGCTTAGTCAGTGGGTCTACCATGTTATTCATGGAGTCTACTCTGCGCACCTTAATATACTTCTTATCGAGGTAGTGCGTATGATATGAAACTGCCACTCAATATGATTAGACTTTGGTGAAACCTTGGTTCTTTCATTAGAGCTATTGCACCATTATGTCACAATATAGGGATGGCATCAGATGACATCACTCCAAGCTCTGCAACAAACTTTTTATACCAGAAGGCTTCTTGCAGCTTCAGAGGCAACGATGTACTCTGCTTCCATTATTGAATCTGCTATGATGGGATGCTTGGAACTCTTCCAGCTTATTGCCCCACATTGTACAAAAACACAAACCCTGATGTAGACTTCTATCATCAGGATCAGACATAAAGTCTGAGTATGTATATTCCTTTATCCCTAATTCTGAACTCCCTCCAAGACTAAGATAAATCTTTAGTTATTCTCAAGTACTTAAGAATGTTATTCTATAGCTCTCCAGTGTTCTTCACCTGGATTCGATTGATATCTGCTCGTGACACTCATAGCAAGAGCTATCAGGTCGAGGCAGTAACATAGCATACATGATGCTTCCAATGATTGCAAAGCATATAGAATCTTGCTCATACGTTGAATCTCTTCAGTGTGTTGGGATACATTTCTTGGAGAGATTAATGCCATGCCGAAGAGGTAACAATCCTCTTTTAGAGTTCTCCATGTTGAATCTTTTCAGCACTTCCTCTATGTACAATTTCTGTGAAAGGCCAAGTATCCGATTAGGTCTATCTCTATAGACCTTAATCTCCAAAATATAAGATGCTTCACCTAAGTCTTTCATAAAGAATTCCTAGATCAACTTGACGAAGTTAACATGAGAACATCCTTTTAGGAGGATGTCATCATGTACATAGAGACACCACTCCTCAAGGAGGAGATCGTCACCTCACTATGACGAGTGATCACCTACCCACCTCCTGCCTACAACCATCTCCTGTTCTTGATACAAAAACCAAATGATGTTAACATATAACTCGTCAAAATTCATGAAGTGTTCAAACTCGCGAGAAGCTTTCTATACGTAGATGATCTATGTAGTTGCGATCTTATGATCTTCAGATTGATTAGACATGATGGAAGTGAAATCCAAAGGCTGCTCCATGTAGATATCTTCTTCAAGATATCCATTCAGGAATGCGTTAGTTCATCACATCCATCTACTATATCTCATAATCAAGATATGCTGCATTGCAAGTAATGATGTACGGATGGATTTAGCCTAGCTACTAGTGAAAAGATGTCATGATAGTCAATACCTTCGTGCTGACTATAACCTTTGCACTATCGTAACTTTAAAGATCTACTACAATCTACCTTACCATCTGCACTACATATTTTCATTTTGTAGATCCATTACAACCAATAGGTACAATACCCTCTGGTGGGATCCACTAAGGACCATACTTGGTTAGAATGCATTGAATCAATTCTGACTTCATAGCATCACCCATTTCTCATCACGATGTCTGATCGCATGTCCACATCACTCATCATCATAATCTTAGGATCAACCATTTGATCCTTGTCCCCAATTAGGAACATTTCCTTTATATCCTCTGTAAGCATACCCAAGTACCTTTCAGGAGGTTTGGAGACTCTAGTGATGTGAGTGAAAGAGCATTAGGTGAGTGCATTTGTGTGTTGGTTGATTATGTTCGATCTGATCTCTAGCTGGTTGCTCTTCAGAGACTTTCTCATCGAGCTTAATTAGCCTCCCCTGCCACCTTCTGAATAAACTATTTTTCAAGAAATAATGCATGTTATCTACAATCACATATGATCACATTCTGGATAGTTTCTGGAAGTAAAAGATATCCTAAACTTTCTTTAAGATATCCTATGAAGCGAGCTTTCATAGATCTAGGTTCCAATTTATCTGTCACTAATCTTTTGACATAAGCTGGGCATCCCCAAATCTTGAAATAAGCAAGACTCGATTCTTACCATGCCAAATCTCATATGGTGTAGTAGGAATAGATTTAGATGGAACCTTATTAGAATATAAATTGAAGTTTGTAGGGCATATCCCTAAAGAAATAAAGGCAAGTTAGTGAAGCTCATCATAATCGGGACCATATCCAATAATGTCCTGTTTCTCCTTTCAGACACCCCAATGAGCTGAGGCGTACCAGGTGGAGTCCATTATGAGACTATATCATTGTCTTTAAGATAACCCAAGAATTCCTACTAAGGTATTCACCTCTCCGATCTGATCGAAGAACTTTAGGGTTTTACCTGTTTATTTTTTTACTTCATGTTTGAATTCCTTGAACTTTTCAAAAGCTTCAGACTTGTATATCATAATATACACATAACCATACCATGAACAATCATCAGTAAAGGTTACGAAGTAGCAAAAATCATCCCTGGTCTGCACATTAAATGGACCACACATATCAGTATATACCAGGGTAAGTAATTCTGGGCCCTTTTCCCATGTCCTACAAAGGGTAACTTGGTCATTTTTTCTTAAAGACATGACTTATAAGATGGATATGATTCAGAATTAAGTAAATCTAGGATCCCATCCCTTTCTAGTTTGTTAATCATGTCCTTACTTATCTAACCGAGCTTTAAATGCCACATGTATTTATCATTCTAATCATCTCTAGGATGTTTATGTCCTATGGCATTCACTTTGACTTTCTCATTAATGTTCAGAGATGCATCAGCATGCAAAAAATAGAGACTGTCAATTAAAATGGCTTTTACAACCAATTTATTTCTCAAATAAGTGTTACAAAAGTTTTTATTGAATAAATAATCAAATCCTTCCTATGCTAGCATGGAGACAGAAATCAAATTTCTACTAGCTCCAAGCACAAAGTAACAGTCTCTAAGGACTAATCTAAATCCTAAAAGTAACTCCAGAGAATATGGTCCAATGGCTTGTGCAACAACTTTCGCTCCATTTCCAACACGTAGGACCATCTCACCTTCTCTGAGTACTCTACTTCTTTTCGGGTCTCCATCGAAATGCATATATGAGCACTAGAGCCAGAGTCTAAAATCCAACTCGAAATAGATGAAACCATTAGGTTAGATTCAATAACGTGAATGGATTTACCTTCAGAAGATGCATCCTGCCTTGTTTCTTCAGGCTTTCTAGGTAGAGAGGATAATTCCTTTTCCAGTGGCTATCTGCATTGTAGTGGAAACATTTTCTTTTGCTAGCCTTGGTTTTCTTAGAGTGTCGTTCTTCTTCTGTTTGAGTTCTTTTTTCTATTTTTTTGCAGGTCTTTTCTTCTTCCAAGTAGACTTTCTTTTGGAGGAAGACGGCTCCATGAAGAAAACATATCCTTTTGAACTCTTCAGGGTCCCCTCATTGCTTACCAACATATTTAATAATTCAGGTAAAGTGTTCAACTTGTTCATATTATAGTTCATTATAAACTGACCATATGAACCAGTTAAGGACTGGAGGATCAAACCCACCTGAAGCTTCTTATGAATAGGAATGCCCAGCTTCTCAAGCTATTCTATGTCCTTAATCATTGATAGGCAATGATCGTGGACTGACCGCCCTTCACGCATCTTATAGTTGAAGAGCCTTTTCGACACCTCGAAGCATGCAGTCCGACTCTGTTTTCCATACAACTCTTGTAAGTGAACCAGAATCGATTTAGCAGTCGCATATCCTCATATTGGCTCTGCAATTTATTAGACATTGAGGCCAACATGTAACACTTAACCTTATTATCATCTTCCATCCATTTTTCATATGCAGCCGTCTGACGAGTATTAGGATGGTCAAGTAAAATAGGGGTTTCTTGGTCAAGCACATAGCCCAATTTCTCAGAACTCAAAATAATTTTGATGTTCCTCAACCAATCTTTAAAGTTAAGGCCTACAAATTGGTTTGTCTCTAGAATACAGACTAAGGAATTTGAAGCAGATATGGTTAACTACGATAGTAGAAGATTCAAATTAGATGCTTTATACTTAATTACAAAAATTATTCTAGGGTCTTTAAGAAATAATTTAAAATCCCACTAATCCCCATAATACTCCCCTGCTGGCATCTGTTGAATATAAATCAACAATTCGAGTCGGCTCGAGCCCATCGAGTCGACTCCATTATCTAGAATACTGATGTTCCAAACAATGCCAATCAATTGAGTTGACTCAATCTAGAATTAAGCCGACTCGAAGACACAGAATTTTGAATTTTGATCATTTGGAGATGGGAAACCCTGCGACTCCAGGTTTCTAGTGGGTGCTACGGTCCCATCGATGTGCGGCACTTCAACATACCCATTTATTGGTAAACAACTACACCAATGAGTGGGCAACTCTTATCCAAGGTATCTCGTACAAGTTGCAACCTGGTCTCTAAATCATGGAACCTCAATGTGCCCGTTTATTAGTCCAATCATTTGTTAAGTCTAACCCACCATTTCTGCTAAACAAAGCCATCATTGAGTCCCTTAATGTGCCCGTTTATTGGTCCAATCATTAGTTAAGTCTGACCCACTATTTATGCTAAACAAAGCCATCATTGAGTCCCTCAACGTGCCTGTTTATTGGGCCCAACCCCATCAGTGCCTAGCAACATCTCATGCTTAATAAGGTGTGTGTCTTCCGATGCAACTAGACCATATATCCAACGAGAATAATCAATACCAGTTCGACACCCGCACACCTACAATGGTGGAAGACCTAAGATTTAATATTTATGGGAAGTTTAAGTTCAGGTCTCTTTTAAATTGATCAGCCAACTCATGTCTGACTAATTACATTAAGTCAGCACAATCTCATGTCTAACTTAAAACTTTGATTCAACACAATCTCATGTTTGACTAAAAGTGCTAGCATGGATGACCCTCTTGAAAACTTAATCAATTAATTTGGCCAGGTCGAGAATGATGCATGGGAGGGTCCTGCCATATACCCTCTTTCACCAAACGAGTTTGGTTGAGAAAGAATTAGCTCCAATTATCAGACCATGATCGAAACCTTCCTTAGACACCAATTGATTGACAAGATTCCAAAGGTCAATCCAATGATTTGGGCTCTTCACTGAGCCAAATTTGGTCTTAACTCATCGACTCACCATCATATGAGTCAATCTAGACATCTCGAAAACAATTTTAGGGTGACTGGACCTAATTTTCTCAACCCAAAACTTCATGCACCCAATTTAATTTTCTTGATCTAATCAATTTTGAAATTAGTTAAGTGCATGATATTTATGGTTTATGATCATGAATCAGATTTATGATCTAAACCTAATTTGGTGTATCAACATGCTAGATCATATAAACTACATCGATGTAATTAAATAGATGTAAAGCATGCTTAAACAATATATCACATCTATCATCATAAATTGATCAAAAACTTTTGAAAAATCTTTTTCAAAATAGGTTTACATCAAAGTAGGACAACCTTTGACTATAGGGGTAAACCCTATAGCAGTACAACCTTATTTCACTTTGTGCAACCTTTGATCAATAATTTTTAGATTTAAACATATAAATTTCATATCTAAAAGTTATGATTATATTTTGAAAATAATTTTTCAAAACATATCAACTCTTGACATAATCATCATATAACTTTTAGATCTGAATATGTTTCATATCTGATTCTCATCCATGCATGTTTAAGAAGGGAGAACCATGGCTCTGATACCACTATCAGGTTTCTCCCATGATCGATATATTGCATCAAAAATCAGGCCTCTCAATCAGAGTGTTACAGCAGAAGCAGATAAAAAAATAATTTTATATCTGGCATGCAATATAAATAAATCTAATTTATTCATGATAATATTCTTAAACATGCATTAGAGGATGAGAAAGATCAAATTTCAAAATGTTATTATTTTAAGTAAAATTACATACTTGGATTGCTATCCTGGCTTGCTTTGAAAGCCGTGTAGATTCTCTTTTAAATCGGGATTCAATTGTAGCCGCACAAGCACCTGGCCTCTGCTGGTATCTATACAGGGCTTGTCACAGCAGAGTCGTAGAGGGCACTGGATTGCTAGATCCTTGCAGCCCTCTCCTCTTTCAGCAAATTGCCTTGCTTCAAAAGCGGTGCCAATCAATAACTGGACCAGCTTCTGGCTTCTATCTTGCAAACTGGCCTTTGCAATATTTAGGATCTTCTTTCCTCTCCTTGTTCTTATCTAAGTAACTTCTCAACACTTGGAAGAAAGATTAAGAGAGGAAGTAAGAATGGAAGGGAAGGAACCTTTAGTAGCAAAATGCCTCACACACCCAAGTGGATGATATTCCCTTCTCCTTTCATTCACTTACCCAAGCATTCCCTCTTCATTCATGCTTGGTTCAAGCTTCCGACCAACCCCCTTCCCCTCTCCTTATATAGCCATCATCTCATTAATGGCATAAGACCATTATGTATGAAAACATTAAAGAGGAGGAGAAGAAGATTTCTTCCTTTTAATGCTTTCACACTTCCATGAAAACTTTTTTAAGCATTTTTCTTGTTTTCATATGGAAGAGTTCTTCCTTCTTCTCCACTCCCATTAATGAGGTCACATTTTTCATGCCATGTCATCACCCTCATTTATCACGATAAATTAATAAAGAGTTTACAAAGTCATAAATGGGAGGAGAATAATGTGAACACAAGACTTAAGAAATTTTCAAGCATAATGGGAGGAGACTTAGTTTCCCAAAGTCATTCCTCTTCTTTCATGAAAACTCTCATGCCATGTGGCATGTGGAAACAAAGAGAGAGGGAGAGTGCCATGTGGCATGAGGAGAGAGAGTCCCAGTCTAACTAGGCTCTGACTCATGGTCCAATTTGACACTCAAATCAAAGCCAGATTTAAACCCAATCGAATCTATTTCGAAAAGGCTGTTGACCTTACACTATTTGGATTAATTAAATCAAATTAAATCTAATTTAATTTAATTAACAAATAATCCATAATTAATTAAATCAAATCTTAATTGTAATACTTATAATTAGGTCCAAATTGATTTAATGATTAGTTACTTAAGCCCCTAGTGTATGTGACCCCTCAGATCTTATTCTGTCTGGTAATGGACATACTATAATTTCCATTATTCATCATCGAAATACTTTTCGATGGACAGAAACAATTTCTACTCAACCCTAATTAGGATCATCGAATCGAGAATGATTCTAATGGGCTCTCACAATCCACCAGTGATACCTAGCAGTATGTAGTGGCAACCTAGCAGAAAAGATTGGAGTCCCTAGATATAGTTACCACGTGATTCGGTTCCTCTATCTAAATCTCTAACTCGATATTGGTTATGGAATCTTACCAAACCCATCAATCATATGCTTAAACTTAATTGACTCAAGTCCAATTGTGATACCAATGAAATCACCTTTTCATCATCACCATGCTATGGCATAGACTTTTTAGACTTAGTCTCAATAAGTTGCATAGGATTATTCCTTACTACTAAGGCTGATAGATCCCTACGAGTGAACACTCTACTCCTATAATAAATTTACTGCAGCCAACAAACACCGCAAAGTCCTGTATGGATAGGAACCATGAGATTGTGCTGTCAAACTACAGCAACCTTATTGTGAGTAACCGACATACTCTAGGTTGAAGGACTATTCACACAACTACAGTATCATGAAGTTATCGATGAGTGAGTAGTCATCCATATAACTTTCCATAGATGGTCACGCTCAGTACCGTTGATCTCCATCAACTACCTGCACTCTCACTCTAGTATCACCATACTGTAGGTCAGAGACTCACCTACATAGAATGGAAGTGATCCGTGCACCAATTTTAACAGATCAATTACCGTCCTTATGATGTTCCAACAATCGGGAGCTTTTAGGAGTTAATTAATAAAGACGCATGCTTGAGATTCTCAACTCTTGAGAATATATGTCATTGTCCATTAACTCCATGGATGATTCATAGACACATTAATATGAATGATAACATTGCCCTTTATTATGAAAAAAATTAAGTACAAAATCTATGCCCTAAAATTATAATGTGTCATGCTAACTTGGCTTTTAGGGCACACTCTAACACCTCCGCCACTAGTTATCTAACAGGACTTGCTAGTTACTTTAGTACAATAAGTCCAAGCACTGATTGTAGTAGTGGAAGGATTATAACAGCAATAGGTTACAGCAAAATAGCAACCCCCAGGAGTCCCAGCTGCTCCCATTGCTGATGCTACTTATCCCAATTATCAATCTCCTCATGGGAGATCTCTTCATCGATGGACTTCTCATTAATCAAGGTTTCGCTTGCTGCACCGAGTAGGACACCAATCCCCTCATAGGAAGTTCTCTTACTGATCGATTTCTTATCGATCACAGTCCTCATCTCTATGATGAGCAAGTCCCCAACACGAGGAACTGTAACATGCAAGAGAACGAAGGCAAGGCAAACATCCTCCCTCCTCATTCGAATCCTCATAGGAGGGATCCATCGATGAGATTATTTGATAACTGGCCAAGCAATGCCTCAACAACTATGATTGCAAGTTGAGCGAGATCAACTATCGACTTGTTAATCTGTAGGGAGGAAGTTAGGATCCAATCGAGTTCAATCCTCATCTCCCTCTCTCTCAATGAATCATGGAGGAATCAATTCTGAGTTAGTTTATGATGCCCCAATTGAATCCCTATGATGATATCATGGATCTACTAGACCATGTGAAGAGCTATAAGGCTCTTATGCTAATTCAAGGCACTACTAATGCCTTGCTCTGCTATGCCTTTCTAGCCACTCTTCACAAAGTGAAATGAGTGTGGTACTCTAGACTCGAGACATGGAGTATTTCACTTCTTCAAGCAACTAGAGAGGCAATTTATGGTATACTTCAATGCTAGTCGAAGGATACCATGAGAACCAGACATTTTTTTCATCTGCTAGTAGGAGAGAGAGTCATTGAAAGATAACATGATCCAATTCAAGGTGGCCATGCTAGAGATATACTCTGGATGAGTTGGTGACCATGCTAGCTATGAAAAGGGAACTCAATCCATCTAATTACCTATTTGCTAGATAAGACTTACCACAAGTCTTATTCGAAGCTGCTGGCCCATACTTAGAAGTACATCCACAAAAAAAAAGGTGCTCTCAATTAATGTGAGGATAATAGAAAGCCAAATAAAAGACAAGCTCGAGAAGAGCTAAGTAGAAGTCAGATCGAGAAGACCAACTCGTCTCACTGACAAAGCCTCAAGCCAAAACATCCAGTCAGCAAATATGTTAGGGAGTGGTATGCAGTGGAATACGGTAGTCATAGGAGAAAGAAAAGAAAAGTTTAAAAAATAAAAAATAATATAAGTATAAAATACAAGGATTTTACATGATTCGGAGTCTTTACTCCTACGTCCATAGATGCACAAAATATTTATTTCACTATGAAAAAATATATGAAGTTTATAAGAGATGAGAATAAAGAAGAATCTCTTTTTTTCCTCTTCTAGATGCAAAAGTAGCTCCAATAAGAAGAAGAAATCCCTCCTAGAAGTACTTCTAGCCTAGAAGTATCCTAGGTAGCACACAAGAAGAACCCTTACTTTGCCTCTTTTGCCTTTCTTGCTTTCTTATTTTCTCTCTTAGAAATTCACCTATGGCTATCTGTATCCTCTCCATTGCTACTCTACAGCTACTTGTGGCCTTCCTTGAAATAGAGGCTAGAACATGTCCAATCCGCATCAAAAATGGCTTCATAATCCTTATTGAATTATCGTTTGACTCCCAAAAGCCTCCCAGCCATCTAATAAGTATCAAAATATCAAAGATCAAATGAAATCACCCCAAATCATGTCGAGATCTCCACCAGCCATTGGATTGCCCTTGAGAATCACTTTCGATCACTTGATCATGCAAATGCATATGCCCCGCGATAATGAACCATAAAATTTTCTGTGGATCGTGATAAGAGGCCATGGATTGTGATAGGGGCTCTGGTAGACTGTGCGCTTGCATCTCATGCACCTATGCACATGTTGAAAGAATAATGCCCTAAAAGCCAATCATTATAAGGGCATTTCTGTAAACTTCCAAACTCATGTATGACATTTTTATGTATTAATAAAGATATTTAGTTTTCATCATACTACTGTGTTTGATTAATAGATTATGGTGAACCCTGTAGGTTAGGAAAATGAAATTAGGGTTATGATGAAGATCATAACAGTAAGACCTAAATTCCTATAAACCCTAATCTAGAATGTTCCTGGTCATTGAATTATCGATTAGGGGATCGATACTTCCGGAAAGACCAGCATATCCTATGTATGCTCTTAAGAGAGGGTGGTTGATCTCACAGCCACTAGTATAGAGACACTAATATAAGGATATGGGTGCTCATTGTAGACATGAGCTGAACTGATCCGCACTGAGAACTTCTTATGGATGCCTTACTGCTTGTCAAAAGGTAGTTTCATAATGGGAGTTGTGCAAGTGATCTTTAGACCTGAGATCACCTTAGATCCTTATGCACACTAAGCCATGTTTTGATTTATACCCATTCATGACATTGAGTTATGCACAAGATGTTCTCGAATATGGTGGAAGGTGTATGAAGGATGAGAGTGGATCAATAAGGAATCGATCATTCCTAATAAGAGAAAATATTATCCCATGTAATCTCTTCAATTGATGACTCAGGAAGTTTGATCAAAGCAGGATGAGATTAGAAAAGGTTTTCTAATCGATCATCAATAGAGTCATCATTATCGAATTGAGATTCAAAATGACTAAGTGCTAGGGTTTGACATTAATCCATACCCATCACTTATTCAGGATAAAAGGAGATCGAGAGATTGAATTGCACACTAACTTTCCACTGAAGGATATTTGGTAATTTCAATCAAATTTTTTATCTTTCGGGTAGGCATGACATGTTGCTAGACATCAATCATGTCATGTAGGTTATCATGAATCAATTTGATTAGATTCATGAGTCAATTTGAAAGTTGGTTCGAATTGGCAACTTGGGTCAATTCAATTTGACCTAATTAGGTCAAACGAGTCCGATTGGATCGAATCGGCTTGGACCCAGACCTACTGCTGGCTAGATATGGAACCAAAGGGTCACACACATATGAGAATTAACCTAGGAGTTTATTGGATATTATATTATGGTTAATTAATCCTAATTTGCTAGCTAGATTGCGTACTAGCATATGCATGCTAGCCTAATTTCTAACCCAATTAGATTGGGTCTATTTGCTTGCTAATTATGCAAACCAATTTATGAAAAATCTATATTGGGTTGTGTCCTAAGTGGGTCAGATAATCTGATTTTATTTAGATTTTATTAGCCTTTATCTTGGATTTATGAAGAGTCCAAACTAGGTTGGACTCTTGGCACCATTTGGAGTATGTGCTAGAAATAATTGGTGTGAAAGAAGAATAGGAGTCCTTCTGCTTTGGGGAAGTGGTTTCCAGATAAGCAAGGAGTCTCTCCCCTTGTCCTAACACCCATTCCTTCAGCCTCTTACCGTGCAAGAAAGAAAGGAAGGAAGGAATTGGTGCGCGCAACATGAAGAGTCACGACTCTTCATGGTTGCCGCACCAATTCAAATTCAAATAAGAAGTTTTATTACTGAAGGGATTTATGATTGATATGTCTTTTCATTCCCATGCCAATTACCTTCTTATCAGCCGGTTACATGCAACATGGCATGAAGAAAAATCACCGGTTAAGTCCAAGAGATGCAGATAAGTCATTTGGCACATGAAAGGATGTATTCTTAGATCCAAAAGACTCCTTCTCATTGAAGGGTCTTATTTGATCTGATGAAAAGCAGATCAAGGGCTGATGAAGAGCCTTATCCCATGCCTCTTGCTTTCCTATATAAACCCATCGGTGTTTTACCGAAAGCATTCCATTCAATCCTTTCTTTCTTACATTCTTGCACTTATCCTCTTTGTCTCTTCCTTCTCTTGTTAAGACATTGTTCTTTCTTTAAGACATGTTCTTTCTTTAAGACAAGTCTGCCAAATTAAGACAAGGGCTTAGGAAGAGAATAAAGAAGTATTAGTAGAAGTAAGAAGAGTTTAGGAGAAGGTTCAGAGTGCTTGTCAAGAGGGTATTATCACGAAAGAAAAAAAGGCTGTCGAAGGCTAGAAAGGCTGCCAAGAGTCCTAGTAGTTTAAGCAAGCAAGAAAGGAGTGTCTCCTTGGTTCAATTCTTGTATGGATCACCTCTGGAGGGCATGCACTTGTGTGCCTAGTGGAAAGAAGAAGGTTATAGCGTATCAGGTATTCTTCTTAAGCCTCATTATATGAATAGTTAATTGTTATGCTTAAGGGATTCTGGATTAGGGTTTCGATTTCTTATAGTTTCAAATGAAAATTTTTGAAATTCTAACATCCTCTGTGCCACCGAAACCCATCTCATGCATGGGCCGTGCATGGGCATGGGCTAGGACAGCCTACTATTATCGGGCCTGGTTCCTCTTGGACTGGTTTTGGGACTTTTGGGCTGCTCTTTGAACTGAATTTTGAATCTTATTGAGTGGATTAGGCTCCATAACCCAACAACTCTCCCACTTTAAGACTAAGACATCTAATCATGTATCCACCTAAAATAAAAAAACTTTCAAATTATAGGTTAGTATTCTATGTGGTGCCCCCTTTAACTAGCTTCGGAGGCTAATTGAGACCATATATAGCCCCAATTTCTTGACAATAATCATTTTAATTAGCATATCTATTGAATTCTTTGAGTCCTAAGTCTTTTCCAACTCTAAAAAATTTTAAAAAGTGGCCAACCTATGTCTTATGGCATAAGAAATAAAGGTAACAGCTAAAAATTCTTTTGATGATAGTAAACTTCGAATAACATTTGTTGAGCTTTAGTTGAATTTAAAAAAGTATATAAAATTAACGAGAACTTAAAGAAATAAAATATTGAATTAGCAAAAGAAAAAGAAAAGATTTTAAGAAACAATAAGAATCTTCCACAAGAAAATCAAAATTTGAAAAACGAAATACAAAAACTAAAACCTTTTGTTAAAATTTACTCTTAGCTCTAAAAAGCTTTAAATAATTTAAGTAATCAAAGAGCTATCTTTAACAAAACCAGTTTGGGCTATAATACTCAAAATAAATAAAAATATTTGAAGAATTTCTTTGATAGAGCTCACTCTTATCTTCGAAAAGCTTCAAATAATTTTGAGTGATTAAAGATCTATCTTTAACAAAGCCAATTTAGACTATAATACTCAAAACAAATAAAAATATTTTAAAAATTTCTTTAACAAAGCCTCTCTTAGTTCTACTTCAAATATTATATATTTTTGTTGTAAAAAAGTAGGGTATAAAGCTTATCTTCTTTATAATATCAAAAAAAATTAATGATGAAATGGTTAAGAATGAATAGATTCTGAAAGGAACCAACAAGACTAATCCCAAAGATTCAAGATGATGTGGATACCTAAAGCTATAACTTGATTTTCTTATGTAAAGTATATTGTAGCCTAAAAGGAAAAAAGAAAATGATATCTTGATAGTGGGTGCTTAAGATACATGACGAGTAACAAAACTTAGTTCATCATCTTTGAAGCAAAGGAAGAAGGAATGTTATATTTGGAGATAATGGAAAAGGGCATATACTTGTATTGGTAAAGTTTTTCTTGCTCCCTCTATATATTGAAAATTTTTTATTAGCAGATGGATTAAAGTATTAATATAAGTCAATTATGTATAAAGGTTGCAAAGTAATTTTAAATCATCTACATAGACTGTGTCCCATCCCATTGATGATAGTATTGTATTTATTGAATATAGACATGGCAATATCTATATAGTGGATATGATGATCTCTCTTTGAAGAGTTGCATGTGATAAATGCTGAAAATAATAAGATTTATTGGTTGTGGCATAAAGTTAGGACATGCAAGCATGGATTTACTTTCAAAATTTATTAAAAAAGATCTTATAAAAGGTTTACCAAAACTAAAGATTGAAAAAAAGTGTATATGATACATGTCAATTTAGAAAAAATCTAAAATTCTTTCAAATTAAAAGGCATAGTTTTAACTATTAGATCTTTAGAACTTCTTTAGATGGATTTATTTGGACTTACTAAAACTACAAGTCTAGGAGATAAAAGATATAGCCTTGTTATTATCGATGATTTTTTTAGATTTATATGAATTTTATTCGTAGCACAAAAAGATGAAGTATTTTCAGCTTTTACAAAGTTCTATCATAAAGTTTTAAATAAAAAATTAATTGTACTATTCATAGTGGTCATAGAATGGAGTTTGAAAATTAAAAGCTTGAAAGCTTTTATAATAAAAAAAATTGAATATAATTTTTCTATATCTAGAATATCTTAATAAAATGAGATGTACCGAAAGAAAAAATTATACTTTTAAAAGAAATGGCATGTACTATATTATATAGAAGCGATCTCTTTAAAATTTTTGGATGGAAGTATAAACATAACATATTATATTTTAAATTATATTTTAAGTCATCTAATTTTAAAGAAAACTCCATATAAGCTTTGAAAAATAGAAAATCTAACATTAGCTACTTTCATATTTTTGGATGCCGATGCTTATATTGAATAATGGTAAAGATAATTTAGAAAATTTTGATACCAAGTCAAATGAGAAAATCTTCAGGTTATTTATCATCTAGCAAAGCATATAGAGTCTTCAACAAAAGGATATTTATTATTAAAGAATTAATTTGTAATATATTTGATGAAGCTAATGTCAATCTTTCAAGAAAGGAAGATGGTTTAGATGATGATGCAATAATTTTAAGCAAGAAAGTAGAGACTCACATTAAAAAATTTACTTCCTAGAAATAAAGATAAAGACTCAAAGAAGGATGATGAAAATATAACAATTCAATAAAAGCAAGATGGACTGTTCAAGGAATGGAGGTAAGCACATAATCATCCAAAAAAAATTATTATTAATGATCTATCTCAAGGGATAAGAACTGGTCATCCTTGAAAGATTTTTATAATTATTTAGCTTTTATATTACAAATAGAACTCAAATCTATAAAATAAAGCTGAAAATGATTATGAATGGATAAATACTATGCAAGTTCAACTTGACTATTTTTAAAAAAATAAAGTATGGACCCTTATAAATAAACATATAGATTATCTCATCATTGGAACCAAATGGGTTTTCAAAAGTAAATTAAATAAATAGGTGTAGTTATAAGAAATAAAGTTAGATTAGTAGTAAAATGATATAGATATTATTTTGATAAAACTTTTATACTAGTGGGGCTATTAGAAGTTATTAGACTACTATTTACTTTTACTTATTTTATAGATTTTAAATTTTATCAAATAAATGTTAAAAATATATTTCTAAATGATTTTATGTTTAAAGAAGTGTATGTTGAATAACCATCTAGATTTAAAAATTATGACTTTCCAAATTATGTTTACAAGCTACACAAGGTATTATATGATTTAAAATAAGCCCCTCGTGCATGGTATAAATGTTTAAGTAAATTTTACTTCAAATTTATTTCATTAGAGGAAATGTAAAACTATCTTATTTTAAAAAAGAAAAATAATAATTTACTAATTGTTCAAATCTATATATATGCTATTAGTTTTGGTGCTGCTAATAAACTCTTTGTCAAGAATTTGCAAAGTTAATGCATGAGAGTTTAAAAAGAGCATAATGGAAGAACTTGGCTTCTTTCTCATATTTCAAATAAAGTAAACAAATGAGAAAATCTTTATCAACCAAATAAAATACATAAGAAAAATACTCAAAAATTTAGAATAGAGAATTCTAAAAAATCGACACATCCATGAGCTCTTCATGTAAGATCATAGATTAAAAACTTTATAAATGTATGATTGAATCGTATCTACCTTATTGCTAGTAGACCAATATAATATTAAGATACATATATGTGTATGATATCAGTCTAATCCTAAAGAATCATAGTTACTTGCTATTAAAAGGATTTTTAAATATTTATCTAGCACTATAAATGCTGGTTATAATATTCTAAATAGTTTTCTATTACATTAATTGGATATTCTGATGTTGATTTTGGGTTGTAAATTAGATAGGAAGAGTACTAGTAAAACTTATCAATTTTTTGGAATTAATTTAACCTCATGATTTAGCAAGAAATAAAGTTCGGTGACATTATCTATAATCAAGATCAAATACATGTAGCTAGGAGTTATTGTGGTTAAATCTTACAGATTAAGTAATAATTTAAAAATTTTGACATCAATCTAAATAATATTTCCAAAAGATATGATCATATTAGTATAATATACTTAGCTAAAAATTCAATTCAGTACTCAAGAACTAAACATTAAATTAAGACATCATTTTATAAGAGATAATATTCAAAGTGGTGATATAATGCTTGATTTTATTAGTATCATAGATAATTAGCTAACATTTTTACTAAGCCCTTCGAGTTCAAATAGGTTTAATATGATTAGAAAAGAAATAGAATTTGTGATCCTATTGATTAAATTTCTTTTTAGGACTAACTTTCCTTATCTAGGAGACTCCTTATAAGTTTAATATTTTTAGAATTTCTAAAAATCTTTTTGAAATCTTCCAAGATTTATTTTGACTGTTTTCTAAATGTTATCACTGACTTGGATCCGAGCTGGCTCAAATCTTGAGTTTTAGTCGACTCGAGTCAAAGTCGACTTGATAGTCCATTTGAGTTGACTTAAGGATGGTTTCCAATCTAAAAGGAGGACCCGCAAGCCTCTATTTTTGGTCAAAAGTTTTTCTTCCAGTCCTAGAATAATGTTTTCTCTCATCCTATCCTTCTATCTATCAAAATCTTCTTAATTTGGTACTATTCCCTTTATTTATTAGACGTTAATCGATTTGAAAAAGGAGTTTTAGAATTGTAGGTATCGGTTTTGGTGAACTATCAATTTTAGGAACTTGAGTTTGTAAGGCAGGTTGTTTATTTGCTAACTCAACAATGAGTCCTCTCTAATGCCAGATATATCTACCTTATCATCCATTTGTTTTCCTTATCTTAAAGAGTGAATAGCATTCATTTTGTTGATTTAGTTTTCTTGAGGTCATGGACCATTTGTTTATTAAGTTGGGCTCAAGTTGGCTAGGTAGCCTACCTTATTCTCGTTTACTAATGGTAGATGCTAGTGACCCACCTACATTTTCAAGCAGGTGAGAATTTAGGAGTTGGCCCGTGGTTTATATAAAATTAGTTTATGTCGCATTTGTATCAACATTGGATTTGGCTAAGGCTTTCAGGCTTTTCTCAAAAGAACTAAACTTCTTTTTATTAATATTGAAGCTTAGGGTGGGTTGTTCATCATAGGATGAGACCTTAAATTTTGTTGATTAAAGCTTGGACCACCTATTTTGGACTTGTGATCATGAGAAGTTTGGATAATTCCTCCATCTTGGGGTATATGTAGATGCATAGGGATTGTTCATTAATCTTTGGCATGTGGCATTTACCTGTGCATATATATTGTCTATTGGGTTCATCACGAGAGGACATTCCTTAAAAACATGGTTTGGTGCATTGCACCTGATGTGACCGGATCGCTGACGTGGAGCAAGGAGCCTAACGTGGAGCCCTTATTGGACACCACACTAGATTCCCACTACATGCCCCTTCGCCGGGCTGATCTCCCTGAGGTCAACGGGGTCCCGTTGAAGCCGGGCTCGGTCCTCCGCCAGGTCGGTCCCCGCCAAGTTAGACACCTAGGTCAGAGCGAGCTCAAGTCCCACCAGAGGCAGAACTTCCGAGCTCGAGGTTGGGCCCCGTGGTCTGGAGTTGAGCTGAAGCCTCCTCCGCCACGTGGCACCCCTCCAAGGCCAGGTCCCCTAAGCTGGGCGTGCCTCATCCACCTCTGCCGGCCCGAGCTCGGTCAAAGATGGGCCCTCCCTTGGCCTGGAACCGAGCTCGACCCTCCTCCACACAGCCGAGCCGCGACGAGGCGGGTCCGCTGCAAGCGGGCCCCATCTTCCCAGCTCAGCCCTCAGCATAAATCGAAGTACCAACCGCTAAAGAAGCCGCGCCTATCCTCCGAAGATGGTGGCAGGCCCTCAAGGACCGTACAGCAGCACCCGCCACGTCGCCATAAATGTCCACGGCCATTGCCCATATCAGAAGAAAGGAAGACTCACATCAAGGCCCATACCCTCTGCCGACCTGCCATACAAACAGAGAAAAGACCCCACCGAGAGCGCGAGTCTCGAGACCGGTGACACGACAGTCGAGGTCCTGCCAGGCTTCTAGGAAGGATAAATAGAAGGAATGTCAGAGGCATATCGAAGCTTCTCTAACAACCAATCAAGAAGGCATCCCATCTATGGTACGATACCTCGTCATACCAGCCTGACAACATGGGAGAACCCCGAGGCAAGCCAAAGTAGAAGACTCGGCCAGAGTAAGCAAAAAGGAGGTAACAACCCCATTTCAAAGGAGAGACAACTATTTTTTAACAACACTCTCCCAGCTCACACTCTCTTTTTTCAACCACACTCTCTTTTTTCAACCAAAAGAGAGGAGGAGAAAGGGGAGAGGCCAAGAGGAGGGCAAGACCACCTTTGCCACCACACCTCTCAACTCACACTCACCTCTCATACACTCTACTCACTCCTCCTAGCATGGAGCTCATCCAGAGGGCTCGACCAGGAGAATCTGTTCCCCTGGATCGTCATTGACTTGATCGTCGGAGCACCGCCGCCGGAATCCCTGGCCCAGGTCATTAACATTGGCTTTTTTGCAGGTCCTGAGGCACCGGAGGCATCCCCCCGCAGGCGGACGCGGAGCACCCGATGCAACCAGTAGCTACGAGCCACGACGATCCGGCGGCAACAGATTGGCATGCCGGGTAAGGGGGTCCGAACGACACTTGATCCAGTTCAGGCCCTGTTCAGACGATCCATTGGGAGGATGGTGGCCTCTCGGCAAGGGAGCTTCTCCCGCCATGCGGAGGCATCCCTCTCTCACGGGAACCCGCATGGCCTGGAGACAGAGCCACCTGCCCCGGTTCAACCGCCCCCACTGGAGACCCAACTGACCGTACTTGCCCAGCAGATGCATACTCTCACTGTAGCAGTGCGCCAACTCCAACATTAGCATCAACATCGATCCCTAGCTACCCACCAGTAGCCTGGGACCCCCGCGGCTCATGCCGTAGCACCCGCGATAGCCTGCGTTCCTTCCATGGAAGGCCTTCACAGCCGCGGGCCGATACAGACCCTAGGGGTACCCAAGCCTCGATGAAGCGACGACGGGCCAACTTTACTGACGAAGAAAGTTGCTAACCGCACCTTGACCGGGGGGCACCTAAACCCCACCAAGGCCAGAAGGGCAAAGCTCCTCGCCGTGGGCGCCGCGCGTCCGTGTCACCTTCACGCCCCCCTCAGCGGAGGGGTCCATAGACGAAGCCACAAGCGCATGGCAAAGAAGCGCCTGCAGGAGCATGACCGCAAGCTAGCGGAGTTTGCTCGTCGGTTCTCCAACCTACCCGGCTCCGCTAGCGAGCCAGTGGCTACGATGCCCGCCCCCATTCTCCCAGGAGATCCAGGCGGAGCCAATTCCTCGCCGGTTCTACATGCCGTAGGTGGATCCTTACAACAGGAACACCGACCCCCTGGACCACCTGAAAAGTTACCGAGCCCTCATGAGGGTCCATGGGGCTACTGATGCTCTCTTGTGCGTCGCCTTTCCTGCTACCCTTCGGAAGACTGCTCGAGTATGGTTCACCCGCCTCGAGCCAGAAAGCATCAATTCTTTTGCCTAGCTGGGGCAGAAGTTCGTGGCCCATTTTGACGCATGTCGGAAGGTGCCACGTGAAGCAAACAGCCTTTTCTCCATCAGGCAGTAGACCGTGAGCCGCTGTGGGACTACGTGACCTGCTTCAAATGCGCTGCCTTGGAGATCTATAGCCTGGAGGAGCCGTTGCAATGCTGGCTTTAAAGCGAGGGCTCAGGACTTCCCGTCTGAACTACTCGCTTGACAAGAAGCTCCCAAAGACCTATGCCGAGCTGCTCTTCCGGGCCCAGAAGTACATCCGCGCCGAGGAGGCGGATCGTACAAGATGGGCGCTCGACCGGAAGACACTAAGGGGCCGGCACCCGCCGAGATGCCTGGCGCGCGGAGGTCGAGATCGCTAGCTCAGATCTCCTGACCAGCACCAAGGCCAAGGAATGCTCTCGTCTCGCCCTTAGAACAAAGATCCTCATGGAGATCGAGGACGAGATCTATCTGAGGCGTCCTGCATCATTGAAGCCATCCTTCACCTGGGATAAGACGAAGTATTGCTGCTTCCACCGTGACCACGGCCACGACACCGAGGAATGCCGCAATCTCAAGTAGGAGATCGAAGGGCTTATCAAGAGAGGCTACCTCAGAAAGTATATGGGGGGCAGAACTCGACCAGAGTCCCAAGCGCTCGTTGCTCTCCCGCCAGCTCCAGCCATCGACAACCGCCCACCGAGAAGCTGGTGGGCATGATCTCCTGGGGATTGAGCGCGCATCCAAGAGGACCCGGGGCAGGGAAATCTGAGAATGTACTCCCCTTTATGAGTAAAGGGAAAAATAGGAAGAAAAATGTAAATAATGATGCTGTGGTCGTTGAGATGACGATCGCAAAGCATCATGTAAAGCGCATCATGGTAGATAGTAGAAGCTCCGGATATACTTTTCTACGATACTTTCTCTCAGATGAATCTCTCCCCTACTCAGCTCAAGCCTGTATATCCCCCCTTGTTGGTTTCATGGGAGACTCCATAAGGTGGAGGGAGAAATCACTCTCCCGGTCACTGCCGGGATCCTACCTCGGCAGAGCACTGTCATGATGACGTTCACGGTTGTCAGGCTTCCCTCATCTTAGAACGTGATTCTGGGCTGACCTGGGCTTAATCTTCTCAACGCCGTCATCTCCACCAAAAGACTGCTTGTGCAATTCCAACTCCTTGCGGTGTGGGGGAGATGAGGGGAACACCCCAGCTAGTGCAGCACTGCTTCCAACCCTCCCCGGGGCCCAGGTGCCCGAGGAGGGCTCCAAGGGACGACCTCGACCAGAGGGTTCAGGACCCCAAAGGAGGCCCGGCCGAGCGCCTGCTTCCTTACCAGCTCGGCCGACCAAATGAAGACCGTGCAGATCGGAGCCCAGCTGCTCGAGGAGGAGAAAGCTCCGCTGTTGGAATTCTTGAGGGTGAATGTGGACGTGTTCGCCTGGACGGTAGCTGACATGCCAGGTATTCCCCCTGAAGTCATCACCCACAAACTCAATGTTGATCCGAGGTATAGACCAGTTCGACAGAAGAAGAGAAGCTTCATCCCAAAAAGGCAAGCGTCCATCAATAGGGAAGTTGAGAAACTCCTCACCACCGGCTTTGTCCAGGAAGTACAGTATCCAAGCTGGCTGGCGAATATGGTAATGGTGAAGAAGAATAATGGCAAGTGGAGGATCTATGTAAACTACACCGACCTCAACAAGGCATGCCCGAAGGACAGTTTCTCTCTCTCGAGGATAGACCATTGGTGGATGCCACCTCAGGCACAGGCTGCTCTCCTTTATGGATGCATTCTCTGGGTCAATCAGATCTGGATGCACAGAGGATGAGGAGCACACCGCCTTCATCACTGACCAAGGACATACTGCTACAGGATGATGCCCTTTGGACTGAAGAATGCTGGGGCCACGTACCAACGTCTCATCAACAAAGTCTTCAAGGACCAAATTGGCAAGAATGTGCAAGTGTACATAGACGACATGCTCGTCATGAGCAAATCAAGCTCAGACCACATTACCGACCTCGCTGAAGCCTTCCACAGTCTCCGGAGCACTAGATGAAGCTCAACCCAGCGAAGTGCGCCTTCGAGATGGCGGCTAGGAAATTCCTTCGCTTCATGGTCACCCAGAGAGGCATCGAGGTGAATTCGGGGAAGGTCCAGGCAATCCTCAACATGGAGCATCCAACATCCAAGAAGCAGGTCCAGCACCTGACGGGAAGAGTCGCAGCCCTAAGTCGGTTCATCTCGAGGTCAGCTGACCGCTACCTCCCTTTCTTCAAAGCGTTGCACGAGCATGACTTTCACCTGGACCGAGGAGTGCAAAGCAGCCTTTGAAGAGCTGAAGGAGTTCCTAACCTCCCCACCTCTGTTGTCCAGACCCGAAGAAGGAGAAGAGCTTCTGCTCTATCTGGTGGCCACATCAGGGGCCGTCAGCTCGGTCCTTGTCCGTACATACCAGGACAGATGCAAGAAGTCGGTGTACTACACCAGCAAAATACTCCATGACATGGAGATCAGGTATACCCACTCCGAAAAACTCATTTTTGCACTAATTATGTCTGCTAAACTCTCAGGCCCTATTTCCAAGCACATCCCATCGTGGTTGTGACTGATCAGCCACTGAGGACCACACTGAGCCACCCCGAGACTTTCGGAAGGTTGGCCAAGTAGTCCCTGATGCTGAGCGAGTACGACATCGCATACCGGCCGAGGTCATCGCAGAAGGCCCAACTCCTAGCCGACTTCATGGTCGAGTGTACAGGGCTTCCCGAGAACCAGAGCGGATGGTCCCAAAGAGCCAAGCTGAGCCCGGCCCACCTGGGGACCCTTGGGTCCTTCATGTGGACGGAGCCTCCAATTCTTATGGAGCGGAGCAGGCCTCATCCTTGCCAAGTCCGACGGAGTGGTGACGGAGTGTGCACTTCGCTTCAAGTTTCCCGCTATAAATAACCAGGCGGAGTATGAGGCGCTCCTTGCGAGCCTGAAGGTGTCCCGCGAGCTGGGTGTACAGAACCTCAAGGTCTTCACCGACTCCTAACTGGTTGCCGGACAAGTCTCCGGAGAGTACGAGGCCCGAGATCCCCAGATGATGAGTACCTAGAGAAGGTCCGTTCGAGCGCGGCAGGCTTTCGCTAATTTCGCATTTCCCACAACCCCCGTGGAGAAAACGCCCGTGCAGATGCACTGTCGAGGCTTGCAACCCTACCGAACTTATCCCTGGGGCACGCCTACGTCGAGTATCTCGAGAATCCAAGCTACGAAAGCCCCGAGGAGGTGCAACAAGTAGCCCCCGAGCTGAGCTGGATGGACAAATACATCAAGTACATCCAGGACGGCCTACTGTCGGAAGACCACAAGGAAGCTAGCCTCATCAAAAGGAAGGCCACCCGCTTCGTCTTGATGGATGGCTAGCTCTATCGCCAATCTTTCCTACCCCCTCTTGAAGTGCCTCAGGCCCATGGAGGCAGCCTTCGTGCTCCAAGAGATACTCGAGGGTCTCTGTGGGAATCATGTAGGAGGGAGGACTCTGGCGTACAAAGCCCTTCGCCAGGGATACTTTTGGGAAACGATGAGGGAGGACGCCACCGACTTCGTCAAGAAGTGTGACAAGTGTCAGCGCCATTCCTACATTCAGTGCCTACTGGCTGCACCGATCTCCCAGCTGTCGTCTCCTTGGCCTTTCGCATAATGGGGGATGGACATCCTGGGACCGTTCCCACCGCACCTGGATAGCGAAAGTTCCTACTAGTGACGACGACTACTTCACCAAATGGGTCGAAGTAGAGCCTCTAGCTTAAATCACAGAAGCCAATGTCCGGCAATTCTTTTGGAAGTCCATCATCTGTCGCTTCGAATCCCCCAATGCATCATCACCGATAATGGACGATAATTCGACAACCAAAAATTTGAAGGATTCTGTGCCGAGCACGGGATCCAGCACCGCTTCACCTCGGTTGCTCATCCCCAGACCAACGGTGAAGCCAAGGTGACAAACCGAACCATTATTCAAGGACTCCGCACCAGTTGGATCAGGCGAAGGGCAGGTGGGCAGAAGAACTTCCCAGTGTCTTGTGGGCTTATCACACAATGCTCAGAATGGCAACGGGCTAACCCCCTTCAACCTTGTCTTTGGATCTGAAGCGATGATCCCAGTCGAGATCGGCATGCCCACACTCCGGTGCAGCAGTACGATGAGGCCTGCAGCAGTACGATGAGGCCCAGAATTCGGCACATCTCCTACTCAACCTCGATCTCCTTGAAGAGACAGAGACAAATCCCGGCTCCGGATGGCGGCCTATCGGCAACGAGTCACCCATATTACAATACACGGGTGAAGCAAAAGGCTTTCCGACCTGGCGACCTGGTGCTGCGCTGGGCAGAAGCGTCCCAGCCCCGGGAGTGCGGCAAACTCTCCCCGAACTGGAGGGGCCCTTACAAAGTGGCCGAGGCCCTGTCGCAGGGGCCTACTACCTAGAAGACTTGGATGGCGTCAAGTTCCCCGGACCTGGAATGCTTGTAATTTGAGGAGATACTATCAGTAATGTAAGTATTCCCTCCATGAGAAATAAAGATTCCTTTCTGCAACACGATTTATCTATCTTGCAGGAACTCAAGCCACGAGCCTAGCTCCTCGGCACCAAAGCCCGGAGAGAAGTCCTCCGACACGAAGACCTGGGAAGCCCCCAGGCACAAAAGCCACGAGCCCAGCTCCTCGCACCAAAGCTCAGAGAAAAGTCCTCCGGCACGAAGACCTGGGAAGCCCCAGGCACCGGCGAGACTAGCTCCTCGGCAACAAAGCCCGGAGAAAAGTCCTCTGGCATGATGACCTGGGAAGCCCCTAGGCACCGGCAAGCCTAGCTCCCCAGCATCAAAGACCGGATGACCCTCCGACATCAAAGACCATATGACCCTCCGACACCGGCGAGCCCAGCTCCCAGCAAAGGACCTGGGAAGCCCCCAGACACTTAAGCCTCGAGCCCAGCTCCTCAGCAACCAAACTGACGCGTCTTCGAGCCCAGCTTCAAGGCATCATCTCAAGTCATCGAAGTTCCCGATCCCAGCTCCGGGACGCCAACCCAAGACCGGAGCTCAGATCCCCGGCCAAGGGAATCTCTTCAGCTATCATCATCTTCGAGCCCAGCTCCAAGGTGCCATCTCAAGTCATCGAAGTCCCCGAGCCCAGCTCTAGGATACCAACCCAAGACCGAGCTCAGACCTCCGGTCAAGAGAACCTTTGAACCAAGCAGCTCTCAATCTCAAACATCTCCGAGCCCAGCTCCAGGACGCCAAGAGACCACCAAGCAACTCTCAATCTCAAACATCTCCGAGCCTAGCTCCGAAGCCCTCGAGCCCAGAGATCAGCTCTCCGCTCGACCCATCCTCGAGTCTGAATGCGAGACTCGAGCCTTCACAAGATGAGCGCTTCCGAGCCCAGCTCCGAAGCCCTCAAGCCTGGAGATCAGCTCTCCGCTCGACCCATCCTCAAGTCTGAATGCGAGACTCGAGCCTTCACAAGATGATTGCTTTCGAGCCCAGCTCTGAAGCCCTTGATCCCAGAGATCAGCTCTCCGCTTGACCCGTCCTTGAGTCCGAACACGAGACTCGAGCCTTCACAAGGTGAGCACTTCCGAGCCCAGCTTTGAAGCCTGGGAGCCCAGAGATCAGCTCTCTACTTGACCTGTCCTCAAGTCCGAACGCAAGACTCAAGCCTTTACAAGGAGAACGCTTCTGAGCCCAGCTCTGAAGCCCGTGAGCCCGAGATCAGCTCTCCGCTCGACCTGTCCTCGAGTCTGAACGCGAGACTCGAGCCCTTTTCAAGATGAAGCACCCTTCTTCAAAAAAAAAAAAAAAAACAACAAACAAAAACAAAAAAAATAAGGACAACAACATTCACATAAGGAGTGGAGAAGTTACTGACCAAAAGGATTTTCATTACATTGGAAAAGCATTACATTACCTCCCGGGCCCCGACATGCCGGACGGCCCGGTCCAAAAGAAAGAAAAAACATGACAAAAAGAAGAAGGAAACCCTGCAAAGTGGGAGCCCATTCTACTGTGCCTGCTCCTTCCCCGGACGCTGTGCAGCAACAACCTCTCCCTCCTCCGCCTCTGCAGCTAGAGCGATTTCAGGTGCGACCCCCATTGAAGGGGTTGGCTCGACCGCTGCTACCGCCGGAGGTGGCTCGGTCACCTCAACCTGCGGCCCTGGCTCAACCACCGACGTCGGCTTGATGTGCCCAGGCGCCGATGAACCAACCTCCTGGAGAGGTCCAGCCTGAGCGGCCTCCTTCTCTGCTGCAGCTGCCACCGGGGCCGGGGCCTTCTTTCCAAGAGCTCGGAGCGTGGCCAGTCGCTCCTCGGACAGCATCCCTTGCAACTGGGAAACGCAGTACGATACCCCTTCGCGAAGGAGTCCATCGCTGCCTCTTTGAAGTCCTTGAGGTATGCGGGGAGGCTTTAAAGGTGGCCACTGTGCCCGCAACGTCCCTCCTCGCGCCCTCCACCTTGCTCCTCACTTCGGCCGCCAAGCCTTCGGCGCGCTCGGCCTGGTAGATCATCGCTGCCATTTCCTTCTCGGCGACCTCAACGGCATGGTTGGCGGCAGCGGCCTTCTTCTCGGCCTCAATGGCCCTCCCCTCGGCCTCAGCGGCCCTCTTCTCTGTAGCCGCCACCTTCCTCTCTGACTCGGCCTGGAGCTCCTTCAACCGGGCCCTCTTTGATTTGAGCTCGCTTTCGAGCTCCTTCTTCGTCCTGACGATGTCAGCCCTCGACCGCGAGGCTCTTGATTCTGAGGTTGGCCTCCTGGGCATCCTTGCTCTTCTCTCTCGCCTCAGCCCGCAGAGATTTGAGCTTAGTCAGTCACTCCTTCTCCCCTTTGGCCCAATTCCGATAGAAGTCCCGGATGAGGAGAAGCTCTCTGCCTTGCTGCATCGAAGAAGAGGTGTCAGCTGTCAGGTAAAAGAAAAAGAAGCGATCTGGGAAAGCAAAGGCAAGCGAAGGACTTACGGTGTAGAGGTTGGCAAACGTCGAGCCGACGGCGTTGCCCAAAAGCCTCCCGCTTCCATCCCGCTTGTCGCAGGACTGGATGGAGAAGTCCATCATCCACTCTGCAAGGTTGGGGTCCTTCACCAGAGAGACGTTTGGCCATAGCCTGAATGGGACCCTCCAGTAGTCTATGTCTCTCGTCCCCGCCTGCTCGGACCCTTCGGCAGCGGAGGGCATCTTCATGGCCAGCTACGAGCTCGGTGCTGCCTCGGGCTACGGCGGGCCGCCGGCCTCGCTTCCCTCGACCACCCTTCCTCCTCGAGCACAACGACTTCAAGGAGAGGGACCTCTAGCCTGGCGGCAGCGGCCGCCGACCTGGCCCTGGTGACCACCTCGGGCTCAAGCACAGGACCCTAATCCCGCTACCCCGAGGTCGCCCGGATGGGCTCGGCTGCCCTCTTCCGCCTCCGCTCGACAACCGGTGCATCTACCGTGGCCTGCACCAGCAGCGGGCCTTCATCAACGCGAGCCCGCTTCGGAGCGGGCCCGTCGGCCTCGGCAGCTTGCTCTCGCTCCTCGGAGAAGGACAGCAGCTCGTCCATCGAGAACTTCATATCTATACCACAAGAGACAAGGTCAGCCCTGAGTCAAAAAAAAAAAGAAAGAAAAAGAGAAAGAAAAATAAATCAAAAACGAGAGGGGGCGGTTAAGTTGAACTCACTCGACTCCCGCGCTGAGTGACCCCGGCCTCATGAAGATTCTGCTCCGACAACAAGACCTCCAGTGATGGGATCTCGTCGTCGATCTGAGCAGGTCATACATGTCGAGGTCGGCAGCTTCGACCGAGGAGTTCCTATTTGGAGATCGATCTGGGTCACTCCAAACCCAGTCGACCCCCTCTACTGAGGCGAAAAAGAACCTACTCTTCCATCCTTTGATAGAAGAGGGGAGTACAAATCTGATGCCCCGAGGGCGGGAAGAAAGGGACCACCACCGTCCTCGGTAAGGTGACGTTTCAGGGTGAAGAAGGCCCTGAACAAGGAAAAATGAGCAACAATCCCGTAGAAGTGGCACAGAACAATGAAGCAAATATCGTCCTGATGGCGTTGGGGACCAACTGGGCAGGAACAAGTCGATAGTTGGCCAAGAAAGAAAGGAGAAGGGATGGACAGGAAACCGAAGGCCCCTGGCAAAGGTCTCCTCGTAGAAGGCGATCCGCCGAGGGCCACTGTAGGTAACCCGCTCCCCGGGATGAGGGACGGAAAGCCGGATGGACTCGGGGATGCCATAAGCTTCTCGGATAGACACGAGGTCTTCAACGGTAATCACCGAAGTGATCCCTCTGGGACCCGTTGACCGAAAAAGTTCAGGCTCAGGAAGGGAAGCAGAAGCAGAAGCAGAAGTAGAAGCAGGAGCAGGAAGAAGAACCAAGCGGGGAGAAGGAGAAGACCTGGGTTCCCTGATGGCCAAGGACCTTGAGAGGGCCTCCTTCTAAATTCATACCACGCCGCCTCCATTTCCTCTTCAGAGGAGAAGGAGTCCTCGGCCGGGAAGGTCCAGCCTCAGCTTGGCACGAAGGATGGAAGTTTGGACCGAAGCGATCCATGGAAGAAGAGAGAAAAAAGGAAAAACGACGAAGGAGGACCTACGGCAACCCCTAGTCGACAAGGAAGGAGGAAAAAGAGAGGGCTAACCTGCTAAGATCCTAAGCGGATGATGACGACCGGAGTGGAGGAAGAAGAAGACTGTTGTACTACGTCGAGTGCGAAGGGTTTGAAAGAGGTAAACTTCGAAAAGACTTACCCCTCCATTCGAGACAACCTGCACCCGACCGTACCGTTACGGCTTCTCCAAGGGCCACACCGCGTCGCTGATCAACGGGGCTAGCACCCCCAATCCGACCGCGATCGCTCTGACTTCCGTGCATGCCATGACCACTTCCCAGGCGTGGCCACGTGGCACCCTGCACAGGCTCAAGGGCCCGCCGGGCGAGACGCCGCCGATATCGATCACTATTGCACCAAATCTCCCCACCTTTCCATGTCAGCACCGCAATTACTTCCTTCGCCCCGAGCACCGCGCAACAACGGGCCTCGGGAGTGGGGGCAAATGATGTGACCGGATCGCTGACATGGAGCAATGAGCCTGACATGGAGCCCTTATTGATGCCATGCTGGATTCCCACAACAGGCCCCTTCGCCGGGCTGATCTCCCCGAGGTCAATGGGGCCCCCCGTAGAAGCCGAACTCCATCCTCCGCCCCAGGTCGGTCCCCGCCAGTCGGACGCCTAGGTCGGAGCCGAGCTCAAGTCCCACCAGAGGTAGACCTTCCGAGCCCAAGGTCGGGCCCCGTGGTCTGGAGTTGAGCTCAAGCCTCCTCCGCGACATGGCGCCCCTTCAAGGCAAGGTCCCCTGAGCTGGGCGTGCCTCATCCACCTCTGCCAGCCCGAGCTCAGTCAAAGATGGGCCCTCCCTTAGCCTGGAACCGAGCTCGGCCCTCCTCCGCACAGCCGAGCCGCGACGAGGCTGGTCCGCTGCAAGCGGGCCCCATCTTCCCAGCTCGCCCTCAGCACAAATCGAGGTACCAACCGTCAAAGAAGCCGCGTCTCTCCTTCGAAGATGGTGGCGGGCCTCCCGAGGACCGTTACAGCAGCACCCACCATGTCGCCATAAATGCCCACAGCCGTCGCCCATACCAGAAAGAAAGGAAGCTCACATCAAGGCACCATACCCTCTGCCAACCTGCCGTACAAATAGAAAAGACCCCACCGAAGAGCGCGAGTCCCGAGACCGGTGGCACGACAGTCGAGGTCCTACCAGGCTTCCAGGAAGGGCAAATAGAAGAAATGTCAGAGGCATATCGAAGCTTCTCCAACTACCCAATCAAGAAGGCATTTCGTCTACAGCACGATACCTCTCGTACCAGCCTGACAGCACGGGAGAACCCCGAGGCAAGCTAAAGTAGAAGACTCAGCCAGAGTAAGCAAAAATGAGGTAACAACCCCATTTCAAAGGGAGAGACAACTATTTTTTCAACAACACACCCACCAAAAAGAGAGGAGAAAGAAGAGAGGCCAGAGAAGAGGGCAAGACCACCTCGGCCACCACACCTCCCAGCTCACACTCACACTCTCATACACTCTACTCACTCCTCCTAGCATGGAGCTCATCTAGAGGGGCTCGACCAGGAGGATCTATTCCCCTGGATCGTTACTGACTTGACCGTCGGAGCGCCCCCGCCGGAATTCCCGCCTGGGTCACTGACGTTGGCTTTCTTGCAGGTCCCGAGGCACCAGAGGCATCCCCCGTGGGCGGACGTGGAGCACCCGACACAACCAGCAGCTACGGGCCACGACGATCCGGGCGGCAACAGCACCTGTTACACATAGATGCATACACTTGGTTTACACTAGCTAGTCTCTAAAGTTCTAAGGGTTCTAACCTTCATGTCAATATTGCAATTTTAGCCTCTACAGCTAAGAAAGCTGATTTGGTGTACTCCATCTCTCAAAGGTATGGATCTTTCTGTTTTCTAGTTATTTTTCATTATAAATTCTTTTCAGCTAGATCTTCTAGAAATTTCTAGGCTTCATTGGATTCGTTATACATAAATTAACATGGCATTTGGACTCTAGCATGGTTTTTGAATTTGAATCTAGGCTTTCATAAATTATTTAGCATAGCCTCCAGGTTTTTATTCCATGGTATCAGCATTGGGTCAAAAGATCCTTGAAATAATCACACTACTTCTAAAAACTTACCACTAGTTGGTAGAATTGGTTTATTATATTTCTAATTTTAGCTATTTTATGATGAGAAAAATATTTTTTTTAGAAACACTCTTACAAAGCCCTCCCAAGTCATGACAAATTGATTTGAGAAACTATAGAGCCACTTTTTGACATTATCCTTTAGGGCAAAATTGATCAGTTTCATCTTATTTCATTCTCTGATAATTGATGCAGCCTAATGATTGTACAAACCTCTTCAAATTTTCTAATAAATATATATGCATCCTCTACTTTCATGAATTTTGGAAGCATATTAATGATATGAGATTTGATTTCAAAATTGTTTGCAATAGATTGGTGCAACCTGATGTAAAAAGGTTGGACAAAACCAACTAGGGCTGGAAGTGGGTCGGGCCGGGCCATACCTCTACCTGAGCCTGGCTCGAAAAGGAATTTCGGGCTTTGGGTCGAGCCTAGGCCCGACTTATTTTGAAAAAACTTGGCCCGAGCTTGGTCCGAGCCCAAACCCAAACCCAACCCGAGCCTGATTGGGCCGGCCCAATGGGCTTTGATTCAGGCTGGCCCGAATTAAAGCCCTATTGGGCCGTGTCGAATTAAGCCTGAATTACCCCGAATTAAAGCCCGAATCGAGTTGGCCCAAACTAAAGCCCAATTCGAGCCGGCCCAAATTAGAGGCATTTAAGGCATAGAAATGAATTAACTCTTTATGAGTTAAATTGAGGAGTTTGGAATCCAACTTTAGTGTAGCCAAAAGAATGCTGATGTGATTATATAGATGTTCTTCTATACATGTGACCAGATAATTGATATTTTTTTCTATAAAAGTTCAAAGAGAATTAATTCTTCATATGCATGGGCTTCAAGCCAGATTTGGGCCGGGCCTGGTTTGGGCTGGGTTCGGACCGGGCCTGGTTCTGGCCGGGCCTGATTCAGACTAGGCCGGGCCAAAGACAAGCTTGAGCCCAGTCCAAAAAATTAATGGATTTTATTATAAGCCCCAAGCCCGACCTGATTTGCTTCGGGCCTAGCCCGCCTGATTTGCTTCGGGCCTAACCCGAAGCCCATCAAGCCGGCCTAAGCCCACTTCCAGCCCTGGAACCAATTGAGTAACGTAAATTCTTAAGGATTTGGGATTAATTTGTTACATCCATTATAGAGATCGTAGAGTCTAAAATAGAAATTAAATCATTCTAACTAGTCAACTCGATATCCTTCTCTATGCAGGAAGTGAAAATTCACAATATTAACTATATCTTTTACTTTTTATATTATTTATTTATTATTTATTTATTATTTTTTAAAAACTTTTTTTAAAGGTTCTAATTAATTCAACTTTTTCATATCCTAGGACGACCATGTAACATAACTTCTAGTTATGCCAGGACAACCTTATATCAAAAAATTAAGATTGATAAAAATAACCTAAAATAAGATTTTTTTTCTTTTTTGGTGAAATAGAAAGGAGAAGAAGGAATAGTTCTAAAGATAAAAATGTAGATATTTTTTTATTTTTATTTTTTAAACAAGTTTTGTATAAAATTAATTTTATCCTTGGTTAGCCTAAACTAGACAGCTCTTAAATGTTCCAAATCGACCTTCGAGCACTCTAACTTCGAACCAATTCATTAATTAGCCAAATAAGTATAAGATTGGTGGAGGTCCCCTAGTTGCTTTCCTTAAACAATAATTAGATTTGCTAGATCAGCAAACAGAACCAATAAAGAATTACCTTTCTTCAGGACTAAGATCCCTGAACCACTTTTCTAGATACCAATTCAATGACCGAAACTAGCTTGATACAACCGAAACTAGCTTGATACAACTCTTGGATGTCCTTATCCTAATGAGCTTAGATATCCATAAGATCAGCATCTAATTGATTTTTTTACAGGCTTAGGTTAATATAATGAGAGAAACTTGTTTATAGATTAAGAAAGGATAATGTACTCCTCACCTTTATCTTATTTAGATTTGTACCCTTAAAGTAATTAAAATGCTTATGCACAACCAAAAAGAATAAACAAATTTAAATTCATTACTAATACTAAACTAAGATTAAAATAATATGCTAATAGAAGAAGGGATGTTTTAAACTGTGTACCTAACTTCCAACACTCACCAACCTGAAAAAATAAAAAAGTTAGAAAATTCATATTAAAGTTAAACTAAAAGCACGAAGAGTAAAAATTTTGAAATACAATTTAAAACAAGCTAATTTCCTGGCATGATACCAAAAACTTGATATGCCCTATATTTATCGCAAGTGCATGGTGTGCAAGGTAGCATGTCTGGCAAGTATAGATCAATCCCACTAGGAACTATGTATTTGAATTATGTTCAAATTCTTACTTAGGCAAACTTTAACAATATAAGGAGTGATTGTTTCTTTACTTTCTACTAAAACAAATTAATTAAATCATTGATAAAAATAATCTAAAGATTTAATACTTTTGAATCTACTAAACCAATGACTCAGAGAGTCATTTTATGGTTTCTCTTAAAATGTCATTTCAACTTCTTTCCTTGTATTAACCAAGTATGAATTATGAAAGAATTTTGACCTAACAATATTTCATCAAAATTTCCACAAAGAAGAAGAGAAAAGGGTTTTAAAATATCATGAGCCTTCTATTTATAACCTTTCTTATACCGAATCAAGTATAACTATAAAAGGATTGAAATCTAATAATAATCCATCAAGCTTTTTGACAAGAAATTAAAAGAAAGAACGACTCTAAAAAAGTGAAAAGCTCAAGAGAGATCATAAGAAAGCATTTCTAATCATAATCTAGTTTCATTGCCATCCTAGAGGGCTTATTTATCCATACATGATTTAAATTAAAATTTTAAAATTATTTAAAATAAAACAAATTTTACACTACGTGCTGGAAAGATTTAAATTATAGAATTTAAAGATGGCAAAATCTAATAAACTAGCCTAATTAAAAAAATTAAAATGACAAGAATATAAAACTATCCTATGTTGACAATTATAAAATTACATAATAAAATTAATGAATCAAGAAAAATAAATTTTATTGTTACAAAAAATTGATGTCAACAAAAATTAAATTCCTAAGCCATTAAAAGGGCTTAGAGTTAAAAAATTAAAAAAAATTCAAAAACTGATAAAGGCTCTTTACTCTCAGCTCACTCTCCTTCTTGTATATTGGAAGGATGGAAAAAAGTGGAAAGTACTTTTTTAGAAAGTATACAGCTTTTTATAGGTGCCAGGGGAGAACGATTGTTTACATTTTTTGATGTGGGGTTAAAAAAATAAATAAATAAATTCTAGATAAATATAGCTATAATTTCTTTCACAATTAATTGATGAATCTATATATAAACTTCTTTCAAATTCTTTGATGAATCTGATCCTAAATCTCCTTCAAATTTATTGATAGACGCATGAAGGCTTCTTATAGACTAAGCTGCTAGTCCACGGTGGACCGATAGGATGTGAACTTTTTTGGACCATTGTTAAGATATGTGTTGGCCTCCAATTATTCATTACTTTGACTCTAATTTGTATTCTTTAAGCATGTAGATCAGGCTCTTGTTATGGTGCACATCTTTCTTGTAAAATACAAGAAAACATCAATTCTAAAAAATAAGAATAATTGATCTATAAATTATTATTTTTATGGCTAGATTTATACACTTATCAAATGCCCCAATAACTTGGTGGCAATCAATGATAGATGAGGTTCAACTCTTTTTCGCCCATAGAAAATATGTTAACAAACAAAATGAAAGAGGGATTGCTCAAGTGAATAAGTACATGTATACATATATACATATATACATATATCGTGTATAATGTTATAATGTTATATCTACTTGAAAATCATTGTGTACACAAAGAAAATGTTGATGCCAATTGATCCTTAAAAATTTTAGAGATGTTTGTTGAGATTAATGAAAATCATGTATGGATAATGTTTGTCCAAGATGCTAGTGAAGGTTGCCTTGGTTTCAATTGTCATAGGAATGTGGTCATTTCTAAATTAGTGTACTTTTATGATACTCGGTGAATTATATTGATCTTCAAATCTTCGAAGCAATGCAGTTGAATAAATTATATTAAAAGTCTTAGTATTGTAGTTGTCATTTTATGTATGTAAACTTTTTCTTTTGAATTTGTCTGCTCCAAGTATGGTTCTCTTGAAACTGCTTCCCTCAACTTCAATATTTTATGGTAAAATACTAAAATGAATGATTTGAGTCATAAATGTATACGATCAGTCAAAGCCCCATTCTTTAGTTGGATTGAAAATTACCTATTATAAATGTGACCCCCCAATTTTGGACTCTGATGCCTGTTGTAACGTTTGGTATGACTTTATTGGATTGATGATTATTACTGGTCAAAAGACTTATCGTGAACATATTAGTTTGTCATATCCTTGGATATAGCTGAAGTTACTACATTCGAGCATCTCAAACGTTGCTTCTCTATAGAAATGAATGGACTAAAATAACCAAAAAGAATACAATTTTGTTGTTCATATTCTTTCACTGGAGATAGAATAGGAAATATCGGCCATTATTTTCATAACATATGCATATCGGTTGATATATTGAAAAATACTGATGCATATGTCAGGAGATAATAAAGACTAAGATACTAGTTATAGCTAGGGATGAAAATGGATCGGTTAGGATGGGTCTGGATAGACTGGGTCATAAGTAATCCCGATCTGATCCAGTTTTTTTTTGTGTCTTAATATCATATCCAGATTCAATCCACTGGAAAATCAGGTTGGATCCACTATCAAGTTTCAACCCAATGGATCATTGGGTTGGATCGAGTCCATGAATAACCAGGTTCTAATCTAAAAAATTTGGATCTAGATATAAGATCAAATATAGACAACTATATTTTAATTATTACATAGACAACTATGATTAACCATAAAGAGATAACAAATAATATTATTTTTAAAATAAATTAAAATATAAAAATAATTATAACTCTATCTTTATGTTAAAAATAAGTTTCATACAAGTTTTAAATTATAATTAAATATCCAAATAAATATGATCATAACAGTATTAGCAAGTTCGAATCAAATCGGGTCAGGTCGAATCTAAATTCAATAACCCAAACCCGACTTAGAAATGGAATGGGTCTAATTTTAAAACCCGATTCGGATCCACGGGTCCCTAAAAATGGGTTGAATCATATCTAAATGGGTTATATCAAGTCGGGTCATAGATCAACCTAATCCATTTACAGCCTTAGTTATAGCATATGTAAATCTGGATAATGGGCAGGCTTGGACGAGCTCAAGCTTAGTCTTGTTAAATATTAGTAGTTTTTTTCCTCAATTCTGGCTCGACCTGACCCGGTACTAGTTATAGCATATGTTATGAAAATTCGGGCATCTTAAACATTACTTCTCTTTAGAAATGAATGGACTAAAACAAACCAAAGGATTATAACTTTCGTTGCTCATGTTCTTTCATTCTAAACACTAATGAGATAGATTAGGAAATATCAACCAATATTTTCATAACATATTCATATTGGTTGATATATTGAAAAATTCTGATGCATTTGTTGGAAGATAATAAAGACTAAGATACTAGTTATGGTATATGTAAACCTGGATAATGGATAGGCTTGGACAGGCTTAGGCCGGGTATTATTAAAATATTAATAGTTTTTTTTCTCAATCCAGGCTTGACTCGGTCTAATTATCATGTTTATCTTTGCTAGGTCCGATCCTAGTTTTTTAAATCTTCACTTATTTATCATATCGTATTGGATCAAGTTAATTATTTATCGATTCAGGCTGGACTAGATTAATTATTCCTATATTCTAGGTCCATCCAAAATATTATATATTTTATATATATAGACAGGTCATTCAGGGGTACAAGTCAAATCAGGTTTTATGTGAATTTTTCATGTCCAAATCTATCCGCATCATTGGCTGGGCAACCCGCCCGGCCCAAGCTCAGCTCTAAATATGATTGGAGATATATAGCTGGAGGAAAAAGTCTTTGTGCACCGCATGCGGTGCAGGAAATCCAGCGTGGTCCGTACCGTACTTTTTTATTGGTCCAAATGTATTTACTGTAGCATGACGGGATGGGAGCTGAGCATGACTAGCATTAATTACTATTCAGCTTTTATTTGAAATTTTTGTGCAGACTAAAATACCCTTCCCTCCAGTCCCTTTTCTGCAGGGATGTCGTAGGTTTTGAACTAGGGTATTGTAGCTTTTGAACTAGGGTGTCATAATACTGTTTCGGGTTTTATTTATATTTTTCTGCAGGGGTGTCGTAGGTTTTAAACTGGGATGTCGTAACTTTTGAACTAGGGTGTCGTAATACTATTTCAGGTTTATTTTATATTTTTCTACAGGAGTGTCGTAGGTTTTGAACTGGGGTATCGTAGCTTTGAACTAGGGTGTCGTAATACTGTTTCAGGTTAGGGTGTCGTAATACTGTTTCAGGTCTTATTTTATATTTTTCTGCAGGGGTGTCGTAGGTTTTGAACTGAGGTGCCGTAGCTTTTGAACTAGGGTATCGTAATAATGTTTCAGGTTTTATTTTATATTTTCTGCAGGGGTGTCGTAGGTTTTGAATTAGGATGTCGTAACTTTTGAACTAGGGTATCGTAATACTGTTTCAGGTTTTATTTTATATTTTTCTGCAGGGATGCCGTAGGTTTTGAACCAGGGTGTCGTAACTTTTGAACTAGAGTGTCGTAATATTATTTCTGGTTTTAATTTATATTTTTTGCAGGAATGTTGTAGGTTTTGAACTAGGGTGTCGCAACTTTTGAACTAGGATATCGTGATACTGTTTTTAGTTATTTTTGAACTAGGGTGTCGTAGGTTTTAAACTAGGATATCGTAAGTTTTAAACTATGATGTCATAATACTATTTTAGATCATTTTTAAACCAGCATGTCGTGGGTTTTGAACTAAGGTATCGTAGGTTTTGAACTAGAATATCGTAAGGATATTTTGGTCTGGACAAAAATTTCAATTAAAGCTAGTCATATCAGCTTTTCTTCTGGTAAAATTTTTTAACCAATAAAAATATATGGTGTAGATCAAGTTAGATTTGCTGCAACGCACGCGGTGCACCAAGAATTACTCATAGCTGAAGAGGTGGAGATTAAATCCCGTCTCCAGGATCCCGCATGAGGTGGAGATTAAATCACGTCCGTTCAAACCATAAAAAGAAAACCTTCAATCTCGAATCCCCCAAACCCTAGCTCTATAAATACCCGTGAAGCGAAGCTGCGAACGCCGTTATTTGTCCCAAAAGTTGAGGCCGGTCGTCTGTGAGGTGAGATCGGAGCGAAAATCTGAGAGGTCGAAACTACTGAGACGATGAGAGCGAAGGTATGAAAATCTCTTTGGTTTCTATCAGATCTTGGTCTTTGGTTTTTTTTTCCTTTTTCTTGTTTGATCGTAATTGATTAGAATTGTTGATCGTGGAACTTAACTATTGGGATTTAATCTACTATTGTGGAGGAATTGGGGATTAGATATTGGACTTTCTTGACGATCTACGCGTGATCGAGCGGGAGTCATATGATAGTGTAGGCTATGGAACTTCCGATGAATTTGTTTCCTCATTTGTTTCTGTTTTCTTGGATTCAAGTGGAGTAATGCGTGATTAGATTCGTGGGTTAGGTTTTGATTGATTGATCTTCTGGGAGATCGCCACGAATTTTGATGCCAATAACGAGATTCATTTGTTTCCGTTGTATACAACGGTTTGCATCCCTTAATACTTGGATAGGTGGGATATCGTGTCTTTATTATTTTATTTTTTCTGTATCTCTTATTTTATTATTTCTGGAAACGTTGTTTTATTGGAATATTTCTTCATCGTTTTAAAGTTTGAACCCTTTTTTTTCCAAATTTTTTTAGCATGGCATTGTAATATGTGATTATTTCATGGTTGCAGTACACGAATAGATCGTACATGCATGGATAAAAAAATCCTTTGCATGGAGTTTTATCTTTAATTTTGTTGGACTTTGGTTGCTTGTAGGTTTATGTCTGGAGACAGAAAACAATATATGTTTGTAGGTATGAATGTAGTGCAGAGAGAATAGGAGAAATTGGAGAGTAGATATTTTTCTTAAGGTAGACATTTGAATGGGAAGAGCTGAATCGCAAGGATTTCACCAAAATGATGTGGGTAAAATAGTCATGAATTGTTTTCTAGAATGATTTCACGTTTGCATTGTGTATTTAAACAATAAGCATCAAAGAGAGAAACTAGGTTGCATCAATTTTGGTTACAATTTTAAGACATATGGGGAACAAATATCATAGTGGGGAGTTTAGATTCATGGGCTGAAAATCCCATTGGATTTTTGGATTAGATCAGTAAAATTAGTTAGATAATATGGTTAAAGGCTGGGCTTGACCTATATTCATAACTATTCACGGTTGGTTTCGGAGTATGCTGGCCCGAATCCCATAAAAAGAAAAACCTTGGTAGTTTTTGTTCCATCCTATGGGATTCAGGCCAACACACTACAAAATCAATCCAGGATAGTTATAGATGTAGGCGTAGCCCAGCCTGTAAGCCTATTATCTAATTGATTTTACTGATTATTATCTAATTGATTTTACTGATCAAATCCGTGAATTCAATGGGATTTTCAGCCTATGCATCTAAATAGGCCCCTAAAGGGAATGAGCTGAGAAGAAAAAAGTATATTGAAACAATTAGTCTGAGAATAGGTGGTTGTGATGATATAAATTGTAGCTTTAGATTTGAACTGATTAGAGAAAATACAAAGTGGTGAAGTGTGGAGGAAGAAAATAGATGTGGAGCAAATCAGGCGCATTACTGGAAAAGGATACATGGTTCTTGTGCCATGGTGGGGTTTAGGAGAGATTATATTTATGAGTATTTTCAAATTAGAATGGTAAAATTTGAGATAACACTTTGAGAGGATGCATGGACTTTCGGGTGTATGTGAGAGAAATGTTAAACAATTATACAAATGACTCGTCTGAAGTAATATAGCAGTATACTTAGAGGAAACACACTTAGGTCTGGTGCATATGAATATGGATTACTAATTTAGAGGAATCTTTGAAACCTTACTGAAAAGTAAGCACAAAGTCTGGGTTATTGATTATGTTGTGGAGGTCAGCATGATGAGATTTAGAACTGAAAAAAGGAGGCCAGAGATTGAAGCAATATGTCTTTGTTTGAGAAAATGATAGATATTCAAAATAACACAGATTAGCATGGTGCATCATATAAACATTCCAAGGAATGGTGAGTTAAATTTCAGGGTGAACATCAAACTGTCTAAGACAATTGATGCGGCTTTATGATTGTACAATATGGAGTCTATTTTCTTCTTTAGGCAACAGAAGAAAATTTTGAGTAACATGGTGGATCTCAGTTTGATGTTTTATCATATGCTTGAACATATGATAAGATGGTGCGTGTTTATTTGGTGGACACCAAGTAAGATGTATGTACACCCACCCAAAAGAAAGGGGAAGGCATGTGGGTGCATGGACTATGTTGAAATTGTTTGTTGCTGAGCATTGACGACCTTTTAAATGACTTGGATTCCACTTCTGATGGGATCAGAGCTAGGAGTTTCATCAAGTAGTTCTTTGTTTCTGCTTTCGTACTCTGTATTAGATACTGTCATTATGTAAGAGAAGCTATTATATATGCTATATACAGATGAAATGTTGTTAGATATTGACTTCAGCATTCAGTGACGGATGAACCTTTTGTGGATGATGGCCTGATAAGTAATTGTAGTGCAAGCATTTAAAGTGCAGATATTGTGCTGGAACATGACTTGCTTATAATCAACTGCTAAAGATAATTTAGGGTCTGTTTTAGCTATTGTTGATCTATTTTCTAGTATGTTGTCAAAATAAACTCAGACATGTCTGAGGAATTTAGGAAACTGATTGTTGAAAAATTTTGGTGGCCATTTAATATAAATGATGTTTATGTGACGTTTATGTTATTCAAAAAATAGATAAATAATCTTTTGGAATTTGTGGGGTATTCTTGAATGCAATTAGTATGAAACTCGACAGGCAGCTAGCAGATTGGTAGTTTTTAATGTTTGCTCCAACTGTTATTTTTTTCTATGTTTCTAAGGATCTTTCATTGCTGTAGTTCTGTTTTCATTTCCATGATTTGTTGACAGCAGCTTATGTCTCATTAAATCGTTCGTAAAACTTATTCTTCATTCATCTGCTTTGTTCAGTGGAAGAAGAAGCGCATGAGGAGGCTGAAGAGGAAGCGCCGAAAGATGAGGCAGAGGTCGAAGTAGATGGGGAAATGCAAGGACAATCTCTATGGATCCACCTCTCTTCATTGGATGTGGTATTGGGAGCATGTTCGTGTTGGGATGGTGTCCCTTGGGAAAAGGATGTCATTTGTCTTTCCAAGTGCTTCTTTTGCAACTTTAGGTAGTAGTGCATCAGATTTGTCTAGCATGAGAAACTTGTGTTTGGTTTTGATTATCTAGAGGCTTGAGTAAGATACCTTTATGTTTGGAGCTAATACTTTAAAACTCTCTATTAAGATGCGTGAATTTAGCGCAGGTCCATTTTATATTTTGCATGGCTTGGTTGAGAAAGTAAGCTTGATGAATATGTTTTGATCGTTTTACCAGGGTTTGTATGGATCATTTTCTTGGTTCCATTTCTTATGGACCATCTGAGATTTTGATTTCAATATCTACCGTGAATATTCTAAATGTAGATTTTAGCCCCTTGCTAGCATGGGGAGTCCTGGGAATGTGTTGCTCGCTTCACCTGGGGAAAGCGAAGGTGGTGATGAAGATTAGTGTATGGATGTTCTGCAATTCATGTCAACCATCCTTAATTCCTGTAGGATGTATCGTCGCTTTGCCCTTAATATCGTTTGTGAAAATCTGTCGTTGGCTCTGTTATGACATGTAGAATGTATATGTTGGCTTTCTGTTATGGCATGTAGAAAAGTATATGTTGTCTTTCTGTTATGAAATGTAGAAAGTATATGTTGTCTTTCGTCTCTGCTTTCTGTGAAACTGTGGCCATGAGAAAGGATAGTTTGTTTAGTTTCTGCATTTGTGGACATAATCATAAGTTTTTCTTTTTTTTAAAAAAAAATACCTGTTGTAAACAGATAAGCTTAATTGCAAGCAAAGAACCTTCAATAACATTATTAAGTTGCTCCATCTCTGGACCATGAACGTGCTCATATATGAAAATGAAGCCTAAGAGGGGCCAGTAATTAAAAAAAAATGGTCTCTACCAGCATCAAAATGGCTCTCCTTCCTGCAACTGTAAGTTGATCAGAACAAACAAAGCACCGAGGGCTGATGAGCTCGCGTGACAATCGTTATCGGATGAAAACTGGCAACTGGCAATGGATGGCATGACATGGAGATTTTGCTGGTGTCATACACCAACAAGCTTTTGAGGGGGAATTATGACCAAAGAATGTGATCAGCCAGCAAATTTTGATCTATTCCTCCAAAGGAAGCACATAGCTGCCCCTCATGGTTTTCCAGACAAACGCTGCAAACATTACTTATCTACCAACAAAGCCCAACAGAAGAGAAACCAACACTCAGAGGCCACCAGCACCGGGATGTGATGCATAAAATGGTGAATACATCCCCCAAAGATGTTGTGACTGTAATTGCCAGGAAATGTTGAAGAATCTGTGTGCCTAATACTTCACGAAGTAGCGTAGCCTCGAGTAGTTCGGTTCCCCAGACATGTTGTGCATACCTTGGAGAATTTGTGGGTATCCGTAGCAGTTTCTTTGCTCATTTCTGTTGATAGCTGATTTGCAACATGGTGCTGATTTATATTGCCAGATTATTAGCAACATGGTTAGACGAGCAAAAGATTAGATTACATGAGGATTGCCGTGAGAGCATAATCCAGATTGCTGACAAGTAATGCTGGTCCGTGCTTTAAGTGATCAACTAAACATAAGGGAGCCTTTTAGTCCAAGAAGAGTAGGATGAAGAAGTTTGCTGTCACGAGCACTCACGAAGGCCATCCAAATAATATTAGTAATGCTTTTTTCCACAAGCGCTCTTTGGTAGCCTGTGTCCTCGGAAGCTTCGGTAGCATTGAGCAATTCAAAGTATCGATATGGAAAGAGTTGTCAGAAGATCAAAGCCAGTTCTGTTGAGAGCACGCTGATTTTAATATCCTAGCCACCAGGCCAATCCAATCGGAACTTCTGGAGAGAAACCTGCAATCCTTTCACCGAGTTCAAGTCCTTGATTTTGGTCTTGCCAACTAAAATCAATTTACTCAGGTTAAGGCCTAAGGGTTGTTAACAGAAAACATGGTCAGACATGAGGCAGTATTTTGCATGGGCAATTCTCTCTGTCATGCTCTCTTTCAAGTCTTAAATTTCAACTTTTTGTTGCCTTTGGCATCTCAACTTATTATTTTCCCTGATTTAAGCAGGTTTTAAGAAAGTCACGTGAAACAAAAGCCCTAGAGCTGTCAATGAATCGGATCCGGACCCGAGACCCATGGATATTACCCAACGATACCCATCGGTCCGGATCTGATATTAGATTTGGACCCATTTACTCGAACCCGAATCGTTAGATATAATTAAATGGATCGGGTCTATATATTAAATATCCAGACCTGCCAGACCCAGAGCCCAATTATATAAAATAATATTATATATATATTTATATATTAATATAATTATAAACCGTTAGATCAAAAATCTAACGATTAAAAATCAATATTAGGTTTAATAAAAGACTTATTGAACCGAACCCTAAATCTTTTTCATTTGATCCCTAATCCTCGGTCCCTCCCCCTCGAGTCCTCGATGGCCGACCGCAAACCGCCGACGCTCCCCCTGTCTCGGTCTAGATCAGCGTCCATCGCGATCATCTCCTCCCGGTCACAGGTGGTCTGGTTAGCGTCCATCACGATTATCCCTCGCTAGCCATCGTTGCTTCAAGATCATCCCCCACCCCTCTGGCTATCCCTTCTCAGATCTGAGCCCTGCCGGCTGTCGCTGCTTCGAGTTCGTCCCCGCCAGCCGCCACTACTCCGACAACATCCCCCACGGCCGCTGTTACTCTAACATCATCTCCACCTCTCCCTTTCTCAGATCCGAGCCCTATCGACGCTCGCCGCCGCTACTTCGAGCCTCCGACTTTGCCCCTGCTAACCTGCTCTGCTTTCCTCGGATCGATGCCCTGCCTGCCGCCGCTACTTCGACATCATCCTCCAGCATTGCGTTCTTCGGATTTAAGCCCTGTCAACCATCGCTATCCCAACATCGACCCCCCGCAACTGCCTTTCTTGGATCCGAGCCCTATCGGCCACCAACATCATTCCCCGCCGGCCGCCGCTGTCCCAACGTCGTCTTCCATCTTTGTGGCTTTATCTTCCTTAGATCCAAGCCCCTGCCACATAATCGGTTAGATATTTGTTCTTGTACTTATTACCGATCTTTGGACAGGCCATCCCTCGTGGTTGGATTGTTGGAAAAGAATGAGAATAAAAGAAATAAAAAAAACTAGACCATTCGGATCAGGGTGCAGTATTTCAAAACTAGATCCTCGAGTATTCGGATCCGGATCTAATAGCTAAGATCAAGTCCGGATCGGATATCTAGATTTCGATCCGAACCCGATCCATTGATAGCTTTATAATCTGACCAACCATATTATTAGTTTTTAAAGCAAAACTAGGATAAAAGTGAAAACTTGGAAGTCTACTTTAAATATTGATACGGAAAGGTACCCGTGTATGGGAAAAAGAATGGCCTAAAGTTCATACGAGCCTTGCTTCTTATGCATAGATACATCTGAAGTCGATTTGAGAAGGGGAATGAAGGACTGAGGCAGAGTAGTAGAAGTCAAAACAAAAAAAAGAGAGTCGGGTTTGGTGTTATGTTTCTTTTACAATCATGCTTCTTAAGCGAACCCAGCTAACCCAGGTCTTCTTAAGCAAAATTAAATTTAATGAGGCGTTGTTTCAACTGGGCAGAGCCTGTTATTCCACCCAGACGAAGTTGCTTATTGCTGTGCTATAACAGAAATATTTGTCACGGTACTTAATTTTGTACCAAATACAACATACCTGGCAGCCTTTGTTATCTGGTCTTGCTGACAATAATCAACTAGGTAGAAGCCAACTCCACCCCCTGATCCACACCCAACACAGAGGTGATATATGAATTTATGTTCTGCTGGAAGTGTTCAAAGTTGTTTCAGTGTCAACAGAAATATTGCTCCCACCGAAACCTAGTTCTCAGTAATATGGTCTAACATCTAGATTCTGATACTATAGATCATTTTGTCAACTCATCTAGATGTTTAGCACCGCAGAGTCTGAACTTTGTAATTATGTTCGGTTTATTGGTTCGTTATAAGAAAAGATGCACCTAAAATTAGCTAGGTTTGAGTAGCATATAGTAAGAGCTTAGCCTATCAACTACAAACAGAACTTGTTGAATTGGAATTAAACTCTACAGTAGAAAAATATTGGTGACATGATATCAAGATAATATTGCCTCCTGGATAATGAAAATATGACCGCTTAAAATCCTTGTTGCAGATCTTAACGAAACTCATCACAGTTTTCTTTACTTATTACCGGTGCCATAAGAGATATTAAACATGGAGTTCTCACAGCTAGTTCTTCCACGGTATCTGAAAGGCATTTGGATAGTCTTAGACATGGTCTGCAGAATTTCAGATTGGTAGATGAAAATATCATGGATCTTGAAGTAGAGAGAACACAGGAAGATGAGAATAAGGGCGAGCATGCCAACAGATTCTGTACTGATTAGACCCATGATATGTGAGCCAACCAACTTGGCTTCGAACAAAGCAAGGCTGCCTGAGTTCTGGATAACAACTACCTGATGACTCATTCTTCATAGCAATATACTGATACCAAAGGAACACCAAGAGACGATAAATGGTTTCCACTACCACCCACACAGTTTTCCTAAGTAGGGCTGTATTGAATCAGGGCTAAACATGAAACAAAATATGACTCGATAGGGCACCAGAATCAGACAGAGGCTCCTCAACCCTCTGGGGATCTCTGATTAGGGTTTAGTCTGTTGAATTGTAATAAGGCTTCAAGCCTAGGCAATTTTTACTTTGAGTCATGTATTTTTGTTTTAGTCCTGTACCTTGACCAATTGGTCAAGTTGGATCAATAAGTCTTGTATTTAGCTGAATTGGTCCAAGCCCGAGTCTACTTGAAGATTGGGCCCAAGCCTGTTTGAATGAGTGGTCATTGAGTCTAGTCCAATTATTAATAGGTCAAGCCAGCTCTCATGCCTTGAAGGATGCCACTTCAGCCCTGGAGCGGCACCTCATCCATCCCATGTGGTGCCACATCACCATGACAAGTGGGCTGCCAAGGCATGAAGGAAATGCTGATTTTTGTGAACAACATCTTTTGATCCAAGCCTCCCTTCCCTCCCCCTATCAAGACTCTTTCCAAAGAAACCATGGGCGGCCAAGGAAGGTCAATGGGAGTTAAAGATATGTGAAGACATGATCCTTGTTTCAAGCCCCCATATCAAGCCTTCTTCCCAAAATGTTTGATCAACCATGGAAGAAATTCAAAAGTCCAAAGGCGCCAAGACAAGATCCATGGTTCATGCCCCCCACATCAAGCCTTTCTCCATTAAAGTTTGGATGGTCAAGGAAACAAGCAAAGATCAAGTAGGCGCCTATGAATCTTGAAGACATGTTCCCCTCCTCACTCCCCCGAATCAAGCACTCCATTTCAAGGCCGGCCAAGAGAGGATTCCATGGAGATAAATCTGATTTTTGGGTGCCCTCTTCATGAAGCCTTGTAATGTTTTTTTTCATTTAAATTTTGAATGGGTCTTAAGGTGCCTATATAAAGGGCCTTACCCCTCCCTTGTATGGTTAACGCTTATGAAATGAAAAAGAATTTGAGTCTTTTCTAGCCCTTGTCTTCTAGACTCGGATCTCCGTGAGGGAGCGCCTTCGCCTTGGGCATCGAGGGGTGTGAGGCCCTAAATTACTATCCCTCCGCGCAAGCCATCTTCCATCTTCAAGTTCGGATGCCATCTGGATGATCCACCTGGGCGCCTAGCAAGAAGAACTCCATCCACCACCAATCTCAACTTTCATTCCCTCATCTCTTGCTTGTCTCTTGACGACCCTTAACCCTTCTCTTGGTTACTAGCAGGTCCTCCAGGCACCATGGACAATGGAGTCGGTCTCCTTACCTTCGCGACCATCGGACGGAAAGCAGGCGAATCCGCAGGGTTGAAGGTTTGATCCTCCAGGCCGAATCAGCGAGAGCGAGTGAACTCGGCATCGGGGCGCATCAGAGTTTATTAAGGTTTGCATCCCAAAACTCCTAAGTCGATATTGTTCTAAAAGCTAAATCCTACGGGATTTCTCAATCCCGGGGTCCTTTCATTATCCTTGCTTAGGGGCTAATTTACTTGCTAGAAGTTCTTATCATTATCGAATCCCTAGATCTGCTCTTGTTTGTCTTCGGGAATACTAAATCCATAAAAAAACTTAAAAATCAAAAAGAAAAAAAAATCACTTACATCATTCCTCTCATCGTGCATCTCTTAGTTCCATATCATGTTGGTATCAGAGCATGGTTAGGGCTTAGCATCTTCTTAAGTACTTCGATTGGGTGCTTCACTATGACCGTCCGGTCATAGGAAAAAGAAGGGCTACAAGACCCTCACATCCCATTCCACGGGAATTTCCTATGGCGTGTAGGGGTGCCGATGTAATTGACCCTTGAAGGGGAACACAGGAGGTAGGTTAGATCCTTGAGAAAAAGTTTTGCATCTTTATTTTCAGCATCTTTAGAAATTCAGCAACCAGTACATGGCCTGTTTGTTAGTTATTTCTGTCTGTGGGAATCTCCAATTTGATGATTTTTGTTTTGCTAGATTCTGCATAATTAGAAGTATTTTTCTGAATTTTTTCAGATTTTATTTCAGTCTGTAGATTTCTGCATGGCTGATTACCACTCAAGAAAAAAATTCTGCACTGAAATTCAACGGGTGCAATTCAACATACTTTCATTTTTCATATAGTTTAATCTTGCATTTAGGTTCATATTTTGTTATTTCCAGCATCTTATTTTCTGCTATTATACATCAAAAAAAAAAAAAAAATCCAAAAACAAAACTTAGACACATTCCATTAGATCATGTGTATGTCATCATATTCATAATTAACTTAAGACCATCAATATCACAAGATAAGGAAATGAAGTCATTACCTTTCCTTAGCCCAAAAACACACCACCCGTGCATTTCGAACCCAAACCTAATCTAAAATCTAGTAGCAACCTAATAGATTAGGGACATCCACGAGTCGGGTTTAACCACTTTGGAGAAGCTAGTGCATGCAACCCTTCAATTAGTACTGGGAAGCTTGTGTCTAAGGCAAGAGGTTTAGCGTCTAACGACCTAAGTGGTGTTGTGGTTCCTTAATTGGGTCTTGCGAAAACAAGGAGGGCCTCCCACACTCCCACCTCTTACCTGGCCGGTGAAAGGGCTAGTTGTTGTGCGTGTTCATCTAAGTTAACCCATTCTGTTTAAACTCATAGGTATAGAAAAACGTAGTACCTTGCATTGTGTGTTGCATGTCTAGTCTAGATTAGGAGTTCATTAACCCATCCATCCTTATACTGTCCAGTGTAATCATGGGGTTAACCTTGAAGCCCACTTGTGGGCCCTCAGCGAACAACTGGCCCAATTGGACCAAAAGATGGCCCAAGCATAGGCACGGGCAGAAGCCCGCAAGGACCATGCTAAATTCAAATCCTCTAGGCCCAATGCCCTTGGTCCAAGAGCCTATTATCATGATCTTACCCCTGAGCCTAGCCCTGGAGGCCCATACCCGTACTTGGTTGAATCAAAGGAAAGACCCATTAGGAACATTAGGACAGAAGTTCCCTCATTTGAGGCAGTCTTGATCCTCGGTTTACATTACCTGGGAGGAAAATATGGATGATTATTTTAAGTGGAATGAAATGCCTGAGGATGGAAAGGTTAGGTTTGCTCGAGTGCATCTATGGAGTCCAGCCGAGTCTTATTGGAACAATGTTCAGGGAAGGAGGGCGTATAAGAGACACGAACCCATTAGGACCTGAAAAGAAATGAAGAGCAAGCTTCGTGAAAGGTGTATCCCTACATCCTACCAACAAAATCTCCTAGACCATTTAGAGAGGTTGACCCAAGGTAATGGATCAGTCAGTAATTATATGGATAGATTCGAGCATCTAATGTGCTATATGTGAATATGGATCCATATGATATCCTAATCCAATTTGAAGAGGGTTTGAGGGAAGATATCCGGAGAGAATTGTTTAGACATAATATCTATAGTTTGGAGCAAGCCTACCGAATAGTCCAAAACTATGAGAGGTCCTTGAGGCATGCTAGATCAAGTACTTTGGACCTAAATCCGACCTCTGCCAACTTGAATCATATTCCCATTGGTCTGATACCTAGTGTGAACCAGACTTTTGTTGATCAACATCATCTGTATCACCTCCAACCTAGAAGGATGACATTGAAAAGGAATTAGGTATGGCCGACCCAGGATTAGTTGACCAGAATGAAGCCATACTGAAGGAACAATTAAAGGAAGAAGAATTAGAACCCATGATAGAAGTATATGAGGCTGACATGAGTTTGGTAGATGAATATGAAGGAGAAGACTTCAAGAAGAACAACTCTAGTACCTTACCCGAGGAAATCCTTGTAGAAGATAAAAATGTTGAGCCTAGTCCTGAAACATCAAAACAACAGAAAATTAGTGAGGACTTGGTTCCTGTAAGTCAATGCCCTCAGGAAAAGCCTACTCCTTTAGCCTCAATCCAAGACCTCATTCAGCTCCTTGTAAGAGTTCATTCCTCTAACCCCAGTTGATAACCTTTTTCTGAAACTAACCAAGTCTTCCTTTCATGAAAAATTTGCACTTACAATGACCAAATTCTCCATCCATCAATTTGACCTCATGACACCCATAGATCAATATTCAAATCTTAAGGTCATCTTGAATAACCAAGGTCTATCCCATGTTTCCCATAGATTGCCCCAAGACTCTGATTCCTATTTCTTATCCTTTCCTAAGTCTACATATGTTTCTAAAGCCATTAGGTTACATTTTATTGAGATCACCAAGTTACATGAACCCTTAGAGCCCGTCCCATTTGCGACCTACTTTTGGATGACCTTATGGCATTTGCTAGGAATCCACGGTAAATTTTCATATGCATACCAGACTAGGGTCAAACCTAGAGAATCAATAATCTGTTAGATTTAGGCCCTGGAGAATCCAATAAAATTTCTCTCAATAAAAATACATAGTTAAGTCTGCTTTTTGTCAAGTGTCAGTATGAGTATCAGAGTCCGCAAAATCATTTGCACTGCATATTAGAGACATGCATAAGGAAATTAGCCTGAAAATCAACCTAATACAAGAAATTGACTTATTCTCGAAAGCAAGCCAAAGAATATGAAATAAGGGATTCTGTAATGATTAGGCTTAGGCCTGAATGGTTTCACCAGGAACCGTTAAGAAATTTCATGCTCGTGGAGCTGACCCCTTTAGAGTGATAAAGAGAGTTGGCACTAATGCCTGTGCTTAAGCTACCCCGGTTTATGGCATTAGCTCGACTTTCATATCTCGGACTTCGTCGAGTATAGGGAACTAGCAAATATACCCAGCGAGCCATTTGGGCCTGACCTTTCATTTGAGAGTGAACCCGACTCAGAATGTCCACCACCAATTTTATCTGAGAGAGGAGAGCAGATCGAGCATGTCCTGGATAATCAAGCTATCACCACCCGGGGCAAAGGCTATCAACGTTACTTGGTCCGATGGCAAGGCCAACCGGAGTCCGACGATTCGTGAATTACCGGGAGGACTTGCAGCGCCTCGACCCCGACTTTCTGGAAAAGTACCAAAGCCAAATCAACTCTTACTCGACAGAGTTGAGTTCCTCCCACCCCGGGAGAACTAGTGTGGGCACCAGAATCAGACAGACTCCTCAGCCCTTTGTGGATCTCTGACTAGGGTTAGTATGTTGGGTTCTGTAATAAGGCTTCAAGCCTAGGCAATTTTTACTTTGAGTCATGTATTTTGTTTTAGTCTTATACCTTGACCAATTAGGTCAAGTTGGGTCAATGGGTCTTGTATTTAGCTGAATTGGTCCAAGCCCGAGTCTACTTGAAGATTGGGCCCAAGCCTGTTTGAAGGAGTGGTCATCGAGTCTAGTCCAATTATAATAGGTCAAGCCAGCTCTCACGCCTTGAAGGATGCCACTTCAACCTGGAGCGCCACCTCATCCATCCCATGTGGCGCCACATCACCATGACAAGCGGGCGGCCAAGGCATGAAGGAAATGCTGATTTTTGTGGACAACATCTCTTGATCCAAGCCTCCCTTCCCTCTCCTATCAAGACTCTTTCCAAAGAAACCATGGGCGGCCAAGGAAGGTCAATGGGAGTTAAAGATATGTGAAGACATGATACTTGTTTCAAGCCCCTGTATCAAGCCTTCTTTCCAAAGTGTTTGATCAACCATGGAAGAAATTCAAAAGTCCTAAGATGCCAAGATAAGATCCATGCTTCATGCCCCCCACATCAAGCCTTTCTCCATAAAAGTTTGGATGGTCAAGGAAACAAGCAAAGATCAAGTGGGCGCCTATGATTCTTGAAGACATGTTCCCCTCCTCACTCCCCCGAATCAAGCACTCCACCATTTCAAGGCCGGCCAAGAGAGGATTCCATGGAAAAAAATCTGATTTTTGGGCGCCCTCTTCATGAAGCCTTGTAATGTTTTTTACATTTAAATTTGAATGGATCTTAAGGTGCCTATATAAAGGCCTTACCCCTCCCTGTATGGTTAATGCTTATGAAAAGAAAAGATTTGAGTGTTATTCTAGCCCTTGTCTTCTAGACTCGGATCTCCATGAGGGAGTGCCTTCACCTTCGGGTGTCGAGGGATGTGAGGCCCTAAGTTACTATCCCTTCCGCGCAAGCCATCTTCTATTCAAGTTCGGATGCCATCTAGATGATCCACCTGGGCGCCTAGCAAGAAGAACTCCATCCACCACCAATCTCAACTTTCATTCCCTCACCTCTTGCTTGTCTCTTGATGACCCTTAACCCTTCTCTTGGTTACTCACAGGTCCTCCAGGTACCACGGACAACGGAGTCGGTCTCCCTTGCCTTCGCGACCATCGGACGAAAGCCGACGAATCTGCAGGGTTGAAGGCTTGATCCTCCAGGCCGCATCCGCAAGAGTGAGTAAACTCGGCATCAGGCGCATCAGAATTTATTAAGGTTTGCATCCCAAACTCCTAAGTCGATATTGTTCTAAAAGCTAAGTCCTACGGGATTTCTCAATCCCGGGGTTCTTTAATTATCCTTACTTAGGGACTAATTTACTTACTAGAAGTTCTTATCATTATCGAATCCCTAGATCTGCTCTTGTTTGTCTTCAAGAATCCTAAATCCATAAGAAAACTTAAAAATCACAAAAGTAAAAAATCATTTGCTTATTAGTATGCATCTTAGCATCTTGGTCCCGCATCATGAGAAGCACAGCTATGACTAGCAAGAGCCTGAACATAAGGGAGCTTCTGTACCAAGATCCTGGAAAAAAGCATATCTCTAACAGATTAATGATGCAAGAAAACCAGCAAAGACATTAAAGGTCCATGGCCAATTTTTCTTTACTGGAGTGAATACCTTCTCGGATTTGAGGAGAGTTGGCAAACTGATCAGATCAGCCTGTGCAGCAAAGTATCCTTCCAAAAGTGTGAGATGCATCAAAATGCATAGCCAAAGCAACATAAGTCTAGCATCATGTAGAGAGAAATCGACATTCTCATAGTTTATGAGGCTGCTGGTGGAGAAATAGGTGCTGCAAGATAGGAGAGTGATCATCCAAGACACCTTGATCCACCCCATAAAGGACACTAAGCTGCCCTTGTTTTCTTCCAGGCCAGAACTCCAATAATAGCTGCCCATCAACCCACGGAGGTAGAGAACTGATGTCAACATCATGGCAATTCTTACATAATTTGGTGACTCAAGCTCCATAATAAAGCACCTAGGTCTAATTTGAAATAGGATAGTAGGGACAACTTCACTATAGCATGCTACTTTCACTGGTGGAAGCATAATGGCCATGACAATTGTTAAATTGGAGGGTTGCCCTTGAGAATGATGTAAGTATGCAGTACGCATCATGGACTGGAGACAGGATCTATAGGGTATTTCTTTTGGTGCCATGATGGGAGTAAGTTGTAAAACAAGCAATGTAATTTTCAGGCATCAAATGTCTTAATATTTTTTCATGATTATTATTTATAGGTTTGCGGTTTCACTGAATAGTGGGTGGTATGTATATTAATAAAATCACTATTGGCATATAAATATATTTAGATATCTTGCAACTACAGGTGGAAAAAATAAAGGTCTTAATGGCTAATGTTTGTAAGGTAAATTCAGCTTTTTAATCTTTTTCGTTGAGGGTGACACTTGTGGCCATTATTATCTTCTAACGCTCTCTTCTTCAATCAATTTGCTATCCTCTAACTTCATCTTCCTTATGCATTAGTATGCATGTCATTCAGATTCCACCACAAGGGTCTTTTTCAATCAAAATTATTGGATCTACCCCTTGTGTTCTAGCTTTCATTAATGACCATTTAATGGAAAATAATTCTCCCATTTTATCAACATAACAGCTTTTAGAGAAAGATTGTAGTAAACCATATAGTTGGCATGTCACCACCTGGTACGTATCCTAAATTTTAGAGTTTGATAGCAAATCTGGCCCCTCAGAAACCTCAAGTTTCTGCAGTATGCTCACACTCACTTGATCACTTGTAGAGTAATTTGGTGGCTCATTTATATGTTCAACAACAAAAGTTTTTGTGAACTTAGTATTTGGTCTGTTCTGGTCCTGGCAAGAAAATGACATGCAGCAAACTAGTTAGGTTTACTTCTACTCTGAGGAGGACATTATCATGAATCAACTGACCACTTGCACTAATTACCGAAATGTAACTCTGGAACCTCCCTTGCTGATTGCAATTCAAACAATACTAGCAGAAATATTGACTATGTATTAACCACCTTCAAGTAATTGAACCATTACCAAAAAGACCATGATTGCAAAGTATGATCTTAAGATCTTATCAGAATCTTTATTTGCTTAGTAACAGGTATGAAGCACAGAATTCTCATATCTAGTTTTTGCTTGTGCCCCATCAGCATCTGAACTTTTTCTGCTTCTGGGAAGAGAAATTATAAAGCACAGACAATTACCCATGCAAATCTAGGGCAAGCCCATCTAATGAACAGGTGAGAGTTATTCTTGCTAGGTCGGCTGGAGGGTCACTTTTAACCTATCATGCAATTCTGCAGGGAAGCTGCTACACTATTGACATGTTTAAGGTAAGTGCTTAACAAAAGGATGATCAACATGAGCATCTGATCATCTAAATAGATTAGCAAACAGTTCCTAGTGAAAGCCTGTGGCACTTGAAGGCCTACATCATGCATATCAAAGAGAGCAATTGACCAATGAGGTGGTCATAGAATTTACTGAACCAGTCTTCCCAAAATTGAATAAACCTACTGCCACTTTGCTTATGACAGTATGAAACTACCATCTCTATCCCTGAAATGTTAAATCCTTGAACTCATATTGCTTGACATAGAAACTAATCAACTATAAACGTATAAATTTTAATGCTTCCCCGGAATGAGAGCATCATGTAATCAAAAATTAACACAAATGTTGCATACTGAAGTGGCACGTCTTGCAGTTTCCTGCAGATGATTAACCACAGCAAAACCTATGATGGGGCAGTGGATCAGATCCAGCATCTCCTTGTAAATCACATCAATGAGTCGTGTGCCACACTAAGTCGAGGCAGGGGTGATTCACATGAGAGACTGGATCCTCATATTGGGTGCTTTAAGTTGCTTGGCTATTCACAGGAATCTGTGAGCTAACCTACTTTGTTGAATAACTGCAAGAAAGTTCATCAGACTTCTATGGTATCAATAAAACATAAATTGATCATCTAGTATTTTTTGCATAATGCATGAGTTTCAGCAAAGAAATGCAGTATTATTGAAATACAGGTATTTTTCACAAAGGCACACAACATGAGGTCAACATATACGTCAAAATTGGTGTAGAATACATTGATCAGAGCATGGGCAAAGATAACTTATTATCCTAAACTTCATAATAATATTTTAAAATGTTTAATTGCGACCACAGGACATCTGGACAGAAGTATATCTCATGCTAAAGATATGCATTTACAGTGTCTTAATGTAAATTTATTGACATCAAGCAGGCACTATATATAACTAAGTCAAATAATTCTAGTTTGCTAAATTTGTAGCCTAAATCAGCCAAATATAGTGAACAGAAATAAATCTTTTGAAAAATGCAGATTCAATTAATATCACAATAAATATAAGAAGTGGGATGAGAATGCAACCTGTTACTTGGAACAATGGTGAACTGAAACCCATCCAGAATATCAATGATCAGTCCATCCTGCTCATCTTCTTAATAGTCTAAACCCTTGCATCTTCTATGAAAAAAGAAATGAGGAAAAAAAACATGCATAAACTCTTAATTCGTTCACTTCAGGTGTACCTTGTTTTTTGTTAAAAACAAATGATCGCCAGGTGGTCAAAGATTTTATTGTGCACGTGTGCACACAGATAGAGGGGGGGAGAGAGAGAGAGGATAACAGATTTTAAAAAGATTTTGAATTGGTTCTACTAATAAAATTAAAAATTTAGACAATGCTAGAAATAGAGAATTTGTCTAACTTGGCAATGAAAGTATTTTTACTTGCTACAGTGGCAACTCAGTTTGTTCATGCTTACCAGAAAGACTGTCTAGATAGATATGATGATCCCAAAAAAACAACCAAAAATAGCTACAAAGTCAATATTCTGCCACCATTTGCAACTCTAATGCCAGAGCAGGCAGAGGGTTATTGACTAAAATTCTTGCCCCTTATCTGCAGCTGTACCTCTCAAATTTGCCAGAAGCTACTCCAAGTCATACTGCATGGTGATTCTCTCCATTGTATTCTGGCTCACAGCATTTCTAGCATACAACTCTTTCAACACCTCTGCAGCCAAATCAATTTCATCCTCATGAGCTATTCCTTCCACTAGTATCGTGTATGTTGTCTCATTAGGTGCATAACCTTTCTCGATCATTGTTTCATAAATATCGAAAGCAAGATCCGTCCGCTGAGCCTTGCACAATCCAAGTATAAGTGCATTGTAATTGTCTATGTCGGGCTTGTTACCATATTCCTCCATCACCGAAAAGATTTCAATTGCCTCATCTAGCATGCCCTCCATACAAAGACCCCTAATCAAAGATGAATGGTATATGAATCTGGAGTAAATCCATGCCCTGTCATCTCATTTAATAATTGGAAAGCTGCTAAGGTGTTTCCTTTCTTACACAAGAATGAGATCACATTTTATAGAACTCATGCATGGAAGAACTCTGCTTATTGCCCAAGCTTTGGATTATAGAGAAGGCCTCCTCCACCTTCCCTTCCCACAAAGCACAGCTATTGCATTATAAGTCCCTTCACTAGGCGAACAACGCCGATTCATCATCATATCAAGGCACTTGAGCACCATATCTAACTTGCCCTCTTTACAATAGCGCGCAATTATCGGATTATAGCTTGCAGCGACAGGCTTCAACTGATTCCTTATCATCCTCCAAAATCTCAAGTGCTTCCTCTGTACGACCATGATAAGAAAGTGAACCTATCAATATATTATATGTAATAATACTCGGAGCACAGTCCCTATCCCCCATCTCAGCTAAAAACTCCTCCACCTCCTCCCACTGCCCCTCATAACACAAGCTCCTCAACAAAATATTGTAGCTCACAACATTGGGACTAAATCCTTTTGATGGCAACTCCCTGAAAAGCTGTTTTGCCTCTTCCAACCTACCCTCCTTGCAGTACCCAGTAAGCAATACATTGTAACTGACTAAATTAGGCTTCCCTCCCTTAGCAATGATCTCATCCAACAGCCTCACCGCCTCATCGACCCCTCTTTCTTTGTAAGCGGCCTCTAGCAAGAACGAATAAGTGAACACATTCGGTATCAACCCTTTGCGCATCAATCGTTCCAGAAGCTGCAAACTTTGCTGCAAATTTCCATTGATGCAAAGCCCTCGGACCAGAGAATTGTAAATGATGGTGGTGGGCGGGCATCCATACTCCTCCATTTTATCGACTAGCTGCATTGCATAGCCAACATTCCCCCTCTTGCACAACTGATTGACCAGGAAATTATAGACAGATGGATTGGGGGTGCTCCCAGAACTGACCATCAGTTCCATGACCCGAACGGCCTTCCGAATCTTATTGGACTTGCAGAGATCATACAAGAGCTGAGTAGCCTGGCCGGTGTCGGGCTTGTGGCCCTTGCCCACCATGTACTCCAGGTACAGGAAGGCATCATGGAGCCTAAGCTCTCTGCTCCTGGACTCGTTCTTCCCGTTCCTCCAGCTGGGGAGAGAAAAAGCGGCATCTTTTGGGGAGATGGTGCTGTGGGTGGATGCTAGAACCCTGGGAAAACCCTTGCTGATGGAGGGAGTGGGAAGGGTCGGGGGGCAGGAGATTAAGCAAGGCTTGGTTCTGGCGGGCTCCGAGGTCTTCGAGCTTGGGAGGGGGAGGGATGGGGTGAAGCAAAGCCGACATGGCCCTTTCTTGGTACTCTTTGAGGGAAAGTCTCCAGGTAAAAAATTAAAAAAAAAAGACAACTTTGCTGAAGAAGAAAGATAGGGTTTTGGTTTATGTTTTAGAGGTTAATGGTGAAAAAATTTGGAAGTTTGTTTGAGGAAATGAAGAGACTTGTAGCGAGAAACCAAGAAAAGGTCGAGTTTTTATATATATCGAGTGGAAGGAGGACCTTTTCTTCCCTGTGCGCAATGATATCGTTCTTCGCTGCAGCACGAGAGGGTGAGCACCAGAGCACCACTCATCCGCGGCTACTTTGTTTGCCACCCAAATCTTTGGTCATTTGGATGCCTTCTCTTATCCGACAAAGCCCTTTACACTGCTGTCTGATGAGCAGGCGGGCGCCGCTGGTTAGTCCAAGGGGGACCCACGACGTCTGGATGCTGGAGGGCTATTTTATGTCCTAACAAGCGAGGGAGGGAGAGCTGCCCCGTGACCATGGGCCAATGAAGGGATAACTGTCCTGTTGAGGGTTTTTTTTTTTTTTTTTTTTTTTTTTTTTTTTTGGGGGGGGGGGGGGGGGGGTGGGGGTTGGGGATGGGAGGGTTGTACTGGTATTAAATCAATGTGAATCTTCTGCCCTATCAAAATAAATAATAAATAACATCTATAGGTGCTTACTAGGTGAAAATGAGGTGAGATAGCTCAGTTGGTCTTATTAGCTCTTAGGACTTGTTTCAGAATGATTTACAAGATCCAGCAAGGAGGAGAAGGGAATGATCCACAAGACTCAAGCTCGGAGGGAGAAGAAAGGGAGGATAACAAGAGAAGAAATTAGATTGATAGGATGTAGACCCTAGCTTAGAAAAGGTTTTTATTTTAATCTAATGGGGATCGGATCCATGACCACTTGCCCTCTCTTTATGATCTTGCCTCCGTCACTTTCTCTCCCTCTGGATCCAACCAAACTTGACAAAACTATCCCAAAACAAGTCCTTAGAGGACACCGGTGATATATCGGGATTCTTTGATCCTTTGTTTTGTATGTAAGATGGATAGGAAAGGAATGATAAATAAGGGAGTAGATTGATAGATTCCATCCATTTCATGAATTTGATAAAACATGAAAGTATGAAGGAAAATAATTCTCTCTTTTATCTAATATGGATTAAATGAAAGAAATGATAATAATATTTGCATAACATTTGATGTAGGGAGCTAACCCTCATTCTTAGGACCCGAGGATCCCTGGGTCAGGCATCAGCTTAGACAGTCACCCGCCATCTTCTGGATGATGCAAAGCCTCATTCAAGTTCCCCTCGGCCTTCCTAGCCCTCAGCTTCAGTAAGGTCTTTCTCACCTTTTGCCAACTAGCTCCGGTATCCCTTGCACTATAGTAGCACCTCGACTTTCTCATCCTAGTCGACCCCTAGCCTCGAATGGAGAACTCCATCCAGATCAATCCACAGTAGCACCTCGACTTTCTCATCCTAGTCGACCCCTAGCCTCGAATGGAGAACTCCATCCATATCAATCCACAGTACCATCTGGGCCTCACTTCCTCTCCGATAGCATGTCCTAGAAGCAAGGGGAATTATGCCTCACGTCTCTCGATCCTGTGGATCCTTGATCTCAATGCGAGAATTCAAGCCGATCCTAAATCCTTGCACCCAATGACAAATTGAGTATAAAAATACAATAGAAAAAAGCAAACAAGTGGAGAAGATTTTTTCTTGTATTTCTTGTAATATGTATATCCTTATATAAACGTGAAGAAAAGAAAATCAGGCAGGTAATGAGAGATAATGGTATGATCCTGCCAATTCCAAAGATCATGTAGAATATTCTAGCAATCCCAAAATCATGCAAAATATACTAGTAATCTCAAAGATCATGTAAAATATTCTAGTAATCCCAAAGATTACATAGAATATTCTAAATAATATACTTCTTAGTATTCTATACATTCTTAATAATCCCTCCTCAATTTGGAGCATGGAGATCTTAAATACCCAACTTACATATAATCTCTTGAAAATGATAACAGCCCAGAGCTTTGATAAAGATTTCTGCAAGTTAATAATGTATAGAAACATATCATGTAGCAATATCTTGGGACTACAGTTGCTCTCTAACAAAATGACAATCGATCTCTATATATTGATCCGCTCATGAAATACAGGATTTATGGCAATGTATAAAGCCACTTGATATCACCATAAAGGAACATGGGACCATGATGTGGAACACTAAAATCGGATAAGAGGACTCGAAGCCATAGTAATTCACTAATGGTGTACGCCATAGCCCGATACTTGACCTTTGCAGAGGAACGAGACACAGTTGTCTGCTTCTTGGCATGCCAATAAATCAAGGCATCTTCCACAAAAAATATAGAAACCTGTTATAAAGCACCTTGTCATGGGACATCCTGCCCAGTCTATATCATAATAAGTATATAATTAAAAAGTTGATACTTAAAAAAATATGTCTTGACTTGGAGATCCTTTCAAATACCATAAAATATGAAAACCAAGTATGATTATCGAGGAGATTGTATAAACTATGTCAAAACATGTACTGAGTGCACAATGTCTGGCCTGATAATAGTCAGATAAATGAGTCTTTCCAGTAATCGACAATATAGACCTAGATTATCAAGTAGTTTTCCATCATCCGTCATGAGCTTGAGTTGTTGCTGTATGAAAATTTTGTGGACTTGGTCTCTAACATCCTGGTCTCTTGAAGAATGTTAATTATATATTTTCATTGGGATACAAATATACCCAAAGATGATCGAGCCACTTCTAATCCGAGAAAATACTTTAAGGTACTCAGGTCCTTAATGTAGAACTTGTCTTGCAAAAATTATTCGATGCTTGACATTTCAAAAGATTATTTCCTGTAATAATCACATCATCTACATAAACAAGAATAGCAATGAAAGAGTCATTATCATGTTTGGTGAATAGAGAGTGATCAGTTTTGGATTGAATGCCGTCATATTGGATCAAGGAGTGGAAGAATTTTTTGAACCACTATCTCAATGCTTGCTTGAGCCCATAAAGAGACTTATATAACCGACAAACATGTATATCACCTGGCTTTAGAAATCATAATGGGGGTATCATGTATACTTCTTCATGAAGGTTACCATGGAGGAAAGCATTGTTAACATCCAATTGATATAACTGCCAATGTTTGACAAAAGCAATAGCTAAGAGACATCATACTGTAGTCAATTTAGTCACCTAGATAAAAGCCTTGGTATAGTCAAGCCTTTATATTTGTGTGTGTCCCTTTGCCATTAAACGAGCTTTGAATCACTAAATAGAACTATCGACCTTGTATTTAACTTTGCATACCATCTCAATCCAACAGGTTTCTTTCCAAGTGGTAAATACTCTAATATTCTAGTAATATCAAAGATTACATAAATATTCTGGATAATATACTTCTTAATATTATATACATTCCTAATATAGAGCCTCCAGCAGTGCCCTTCAAGGCAGTCCAAGGAGAAATCAACCAATGCTCATCCTCGTGCACCCTATTATGTGATTAGAAAGATATCCTATAATGTATAGTAAATTCTTGTAATTAAGAGGAGCGCGACTGTCCCAAGCAATGGTCGACATTGCTATTAAAGGGCATGGCCAGCAATACATAAAGATAAGTTTTAGTTAATGAAAAACTGACATTCCAACTAAATAGAATGATCTGCTACCAAATTTATTTACAGGACCTGATGCCCTGTCATTTTTCACCAAACCTGTTGAGAATTTCTATATCTTGAATATGCCCATGCCTCACATCTATATAAAGAGACTCCCTGAGAGCTCCTAAGATATGTAATACATGTACACTCTCTCCCCTCTCTGCTTTACTTTCTTTCTTCTATTACCTGCCACTTTACTTGATTATCAAATGGCTCTCACTGGAACAACCTCCGACTAGGGCTTCCTTATAGATACATCTTGCGAGAACCACCTCTCCAATAACCTCTGGAGACCAAGCAGGAAGCAGCGTCAATAACATTTTTATTAAACTATAATTTAATTAAAAATATTTATTATTATTATTATATAGCACTTATTTATACTAAGAAAAATAAGGCAATATACAAACTTATAATTTTTATATTTTATAATTAGATAAAAAGTATATAAACATTTAACTTTAATTTTAATTAATAAATAATTTATAAATTTATTTATTTATATATTAATTATATAAATAACTAATTAACTTATAATTTAATTTAAATAAATAATTAATTTTATAAATGGCTAACTAAAAAATAATAAATATAAATAGAAAAATAAAAGTATTAGAATTTTATAAAAAATAATAAAAAAAATTATAAATATTGCAATCCATCCTTTATATATTGCATCCATTCTTCCTTACATCCTTCTAATTTAAAAAAATATAAATGGATGGATTTAGACAGACAAGTAACATTGTTTTCATCTGTCTCAAGATATTTTGAAGCCCAGGCTCTCTTAGAAATTATATAATTCCTTAAATTTTATTTGCATGGATCAAATTGAAACCATTATACGAGAAACTCCCTGTCTAAAAGGAGTGCTTAAAAATCAAAATTATGTACACAGGCTATTCAATATAGCCAACCCACATCCAAACTCTCAACTTCTTCAAGCTTCATGCCATTCATTCATGTGACGAGCATAAATAGTTCCATCTAGTTCACAAGCAACACCATGGGTACAACTTGCCAAATGGAGAGAGAGAGAAAGATGCAGCTTGCATCTTACTTCCTAATTTTTCATTCATCATTAGAAAAGCATACTTCAGCAATGGAACCTTTTTATGAGATTTGTATTATGGAAGGTGCTCTGATATAGTTTTTGAAAGACATACAAAGGCGCAGCGCCAGTCTCCGGGAAGCATGGGTGAAGACCCTTCTAAGGAAGAGTTGGTAGCTAGGAAAGGCTTTTATGCTCTTGGCTCTCTGGGAGACAGAATGGAGGTTGAAGGAAGCGATGAATCTAGGCCGAGGGACGTCCTCATGGTGGACCCTGCAGTGGGATCTCTGAAGAGGACCATAAGCCCGCCGAAGCTTGATTCGCCCTCTCCTGGTGTGCCTGTTCAGGAAGCCCTGCTGCTACGGCCTCGAGCAGACAGCTTCGCTCTTCCCTGCCGATCAGTCCGATGGCTCCAGTCTCCTTTAAGGTCAGTTTCGCCTCTTCTAGCCTGGGTGGGGATCGGATTGAGGGTAATATGGTTGATGTTGCCCCTTCTGCCTCCCCTATTCTGAGTGCCTCTGTGGTTAGGGGTGTGGATGTTAAGGTCGGTTGTCCAGCAGCTGGGGTGGGAGGTGGGGTTCTTGTTCCTGTTTTTGCTATTGGGAGTTGTAGGGGGGATCCCAGATTGGAGCTGTCAATGTTGTCGGGAAGGTTCCAGTGGGAGTGGTGATCCATGAACCTAACCTTGAGGAGCTGAAGTCTATTGCTGGATTTGTTGTTCTGTCTTCTGGAGGGGAGGATCCAACTCGAGGGGGAAAGGAAAATTTCAAGCAGGGGAAAGTGGCAGAGGGAGGTGCAAGAAAGGCTATGGATAAGGAATCTAATCATGATGATATTGCTAAGCAATTAAGAAGTGCATTGTTTGCAGGAGAGTTGGAGGGCTCAAAGTCCTCGACGAAGGAAGAGTAGTTTGTTTGTTCTTTAACTTCTACTTGTTAATGAAGATTATGGTGTGGAATGTGAGGGGGATGGGAAAGCCCTCATTTATTCTACCTTTCATCACTTTGGACAGGTTTATAATCCTGATATGTGTGTTTTGTTAGAAATTAGACTTTTTAGGCTGGCATTGGAAAGATTCAAGCACCGGATTCAAGGGATTGGAATTGCTTTATTATTGAATCTCAGGGTCTCTTAGGAGGTATTATTGTTGTGTGGCATAAGGAGGTGGCAAGGGTGGACACGTTCAATCGGTGTTCACAATAGAGTCCATTGTCATATCAGAAAATGGTGGGCCTACGTGGCTATTGTTTACTGTATATGCTAGTACCAATTATAGAGAAAGAGAACTGTGTGGCAGAAAATTTCAGCATTTGTGGATCAGGATATTCTACGGTGGCTACAGAGAATTTTAATTGTATTCTTGCTACGGAGGATAAGAGAGGAGGTCGGCCATTTGTGGAGGATATTGCTTCTAGGGATTTGTCCAATTTTTAGATGCTAATGGTATGGTGGATGTGGGATTTATGGGGCCCAGATTTACTTGGTGTAATAACAGGACGGGGGCGGCCAGAGTCTGGGAATGCATTGATAAAGTGTTTGCTTCTCCAGATTGGCTTCTCTTGTACCCTAACCATCAGGTTCGGCATCTCCCAAGGATTGCTTCTGACCATTGTCTTGTCCTTATTTCTACCTCTGTATCGACCCCTTGCTATGCTCCTTTCAAATTTGAGAAATTTGGGTTGGCGTATCCGGGTTCATAGGATATAGTTAGGAAGGTTTGGAGGTTACCTATTTGGGAGGAGGCACAGTATCGAGTTTCTCGCAGGCTGGATTTATTGAAGCGCCGCCTCCTCAAGGAATAAGGTGGAAGTTGGAAACTTAGCTTCTTCTTTGACTTTCTGTGGAGTCTTCTATTATTGCTCTTCAAGAGGAGGAGAGGGAAGGGGGGCTGGGTGATGTTGATTTGGCTGCCCTTCGGCTCTTCATGTCTAAGCATCATTCCCTTTTGAGTTAGCAAGAGATCTTGTGGAGACAAAAATCTAGAGTTCAATGGTTGAAGGAGGGGGGGATAGGAATACCAGGTTCTTTCACCAGGCCACTATGGTTTGCAGGCACAGGAACCACATTAGGGCTCTTCAGTCCTCGGAGGGGACCTAGTTGGAGGATGTTGATGAGGTTAGGCATGAGATCTTCTCATTCTTCTCTTCCAGATGGGTGGAGCCCCAAGATGTTCCCCCTCCTTTCCATTCCCCTCTTCCTGACTCCCAGGTTTCGGAGGAGGAGAATGATCGTCTGCTTAGTCCCATTTCTGCTGAGGAGGTCCGAGCTATTCTTTGGTCTATGGAGGAGGATAAAGCACAAGGGCCAGATAATTTTCCTCCTTTTTCTTCAAGAGGTATTGGTGTATTATTTGGAAGGAGGTTGTTTCTGTTGTGCAGGATTTATTTGCTTTTGGCCATATGCATGATCCCTGTAAGTAGACTTTTGTTACCTTAATTCCGAAGCATCTTGATGCTTTGGAGCTGGGTCACTTCAGGCCTATCAGTTTATGCAACACTCTGTACAAGTTATATGCCAAATGCTTGGCTAACAAGATGAAGCCGATCCTTCCTAGACTTATTTCTCCTGAGCAAGGGGTTTTGTCGGGGGGAGGTGTATCTCTGATAATATTCTCATTGCTCAGGAGTTCATGCATGATCTGAAAAGAGTCCCTGCTAGGTGGGCATTGATGGCTATCAAACTGGATATAGAGAGGGCCTATGATCGGATGCGGTGGAGCTTCTTGGAGTATGCTTTGGGAGATTTTGGATTTCATCGATTCTGGATCGACCGTATTATGGCCTGTATTACTTATCCTACTTATGCTATTCTTATTAATGGGTCTCCATCCGATTTCTTTCACTCTATAGTTGGTCTTCGCCAAGGTTGCCCTCTTTTCCCTTTCTTGTTTATCCTATGTGCTAATTCTCTCTCGCGAGCTTTACGGGCGGTGGTGCAAGAGGCAATGGTACAGCCGTATTGCCTTGTTCCTGTTGCTCCCCCGATCTTGTATTTGCTTTTTGCAGATGATTGGGATAGGCATCTTTGGCATTGGTCATGGATTTTAGGACGGTGCTTGAGCATTATTGTGTGTCCTCAGGCCAGAGGGTGATTCTACGTAAGTCGGAGGTCCGCTTTAGCCTGAAGACTCCTATCAGGCTTCAACACTCTATTTTGGGAGATTTTGGGTGTTGCTGCTCAGGATGGTTGTATACAGTATCTGGGGGTTCCTATCTCTCTTAGGAGGTTGTGTAGCTCCGAGTGTCAAAGGGTGGTTATTGCTGTTCAAGAGAGGGTGGAGGGCTAGTAGAGTAGAGCCCTTTCTTCCATGGGCGCTTAACCCTGATCAAGTCTGTTCTTACTTCTCTCCCGGTATTCTTACTTTCCAATGTTGTCATTTCCAAGTCTATCATCAGCAAGGTGGAGCAAACTATCCATCCCTTTCTTTGGTCATCTTCGAGTACCCATCGAAGTATCCACTTGATGGGATGGAGTGTAGTTTGCCTATCGACATGGGATGGAGGCCTGGGCATTCATTCATTGGGAGTTTCGAGGGAGGCCTGTATTACGAGGCATGTTTCTAAATTCTTGCTAGGTCCGGAGACGATGTGGATTTCTATGATGAGGACTTAGTATGGTTCCGTAGCCTCGGTCGGGGATGTTGAGAGTGGTTTGCCTCGACAGGGTTTTGTTATCTGGAGAGAGATGAGATGGATAGCCCCTACTATTATTTCACAATTGAGGTGGGTCATTAGGGATGGTACTCGGATTAGCTTTATGGATGAGCCATAGATCTCAGAGTTCCCTTTAACCCACTGGCCTACCTTTGTTGTGATGGATGGTTCGGTGATTAGGATTGTTGCTGATCTCATGTCTCCTGACGAGTCTCATTGGAGTTATACTTTGGTGGTTCAGACCTTCGGGCTTATCTTGGGAGAGAGGGTCCTCTCTATTGCTCTGCCGATGTATCCCTATACGGATATCCGGGTCTAGAGATCTTCGATGCTGAGTCGAGCTCCTATGTCAGATCTGTATCTATTGCTCTACCGATGTATCCCTGTACGGATATCCGAGTCTAGAGATCTTCGGTGCTGAGTCGAGCTCCTATGTCAGATCTATATCGTACGTTCCGGGAGGAGCCTTAAAGGAGCTGTCCAATTGGATGGATATGGTCTCTATGTGTGCATCCTAGGGTAGCCTTCTTCTTGTGGAAGGTTGCCTAGCATCGTCTCCCTACCAGGGTTCTCCTACAGGCTAGAGGAATGGAGCTTCCTCTCTCCTGTCCAGTTTATGAGGGTCATACTAAGACCATAGAGCATGTACTTTTTACTTGTCCGAGGGCTCGGCATATCTGGAGAGCTATGGGCATGGACTTCATGAGTGCTCAATCAAAGGATTTGATTGCTACTTTTTTGGATCTTCCGAGGTCTCCTTCTCTCCCCTCCAGCTTTGGACTTCCTGTCTATGTGGCTTATCATATTTAGCTTTCTCGAAACGCTCTTATTTTCAGCTCCACGTGATGTTCCACCAAATTTCTGGTTGAAAGAGCTCGGACGCATATGGAAGAGTTCCATAGAGTAACTTTGGCATCCACGAAGATCTAGAGTTCCGACATTGCTCATGGAACAGCCCGGAGAGTCTTCTTTTCTCGGAAGCCCCCTTCTCCGAGATATGTCAAGGTCAATTCTGATGAGTATAAGAGGACCGGATAGTCATGCTACTTTATGATTCGGAGTTCTAGTCTAGACATTATGACCACTAGAAGGTGCCATCTGTTCGATTCTTCAATTCCTCAAGCAAAGCTTACGATAGCATGGACTAGAATTTAGTATACTTGTCATTGTCTCAGGACTGATCATTAAGGACTTCACTACTGTCATTTCATGGATCAAGAAAATAATTGGTTCTGTTTTGCTCATCCTTTGATTCACGACATCACACTCTGTTTACATGATTGTTCCTCGATTTTGGTTAGGCACATTTTTAGAAAAGCCAAACAGCTGTTAACGGATGGCCTTCTTTGTCATCTCACATTCTGGGCAGGTATTGTGAACCCATTTAGAGGACTCACCTCTGGAATTCTGAGATTGTATCTTCTCTGACTTTTTTAGAATGCATTCATTTCAGGACTGTTGGTTAAGCCATCCACCTTACCGAAAAAAAAAAAAAAAAAAAAAAAAAAAAAAAGAAAAAGAAAAGAAGGAGGAGGAGCACGTAACCTTATTATCTGAATGAGGGTCCTCTTCAATGTTTGCATCTGTTTTTAAGAAACTCCTTGCTTTTATCCAACAATCCTGCATCACATACCCATTCGTTCACCTCAAGATATATGAACCACAAATGTTCAAGTCCATTTACATCCACACAGTTCATGCAAACATCCAAGGAATTTGAAGAACCAGTGTCAAATCACATTGGTAAGAAACCTAAAGACATTCCAAATAAAAATAAAAAATTTCCTGTCAATGGTAAGTGCAGTCACACAGAATCGGTAATATCGACAAGAAATTGAAGGGAAAGACATCCTGACTTAAATGGAAGCAGCTGCCCACCTGAAAAGAAATATAGAACTTCCACATGGTTAAATAATTCCTAAGGACCACAAAAAGTCATCTACATTACAAAATTTTCTGGACCCAGATGAGCTCTTGATCGCCCACAGGGGCTTCTCGCTTTTGCAGTGAACCAAATCTACCCAAAAATTCAATGCTCCAATCCACCAACCAACATTACCTTCATCACATGATACAAAGCCTATCAGGCTGTCATAACACTGTTAACAGAGGCGGCCATCTTAAAATACAGATTCCTTCAGCCCATTTGATCATGCAGTGGATTACCTTCACATGCATCAAAGTTGTCGATCCCACCGACCACCTTTCCTAAGGTTACACAGAAAGAATGGCCAATGAGCTCTGCAGATTTCTCACAAGGAAAATTTGAACACCAAGAGATGTTAGAACATCACTCAATGCCGCTTGGTCTCTTTTCTAGCAAGGATGTCAAAAATGCTGAACAAAGTTTGGTGAGGGTGGAAGAACATGAGATGAACCACTGAATATGGTCTCCCAAGGTCTTTCTGATGAGACAAATGGGATTTCTGGAATATGTTCGTTCTTCAAACTGAAGTCAGGAAGCTCCCCATAGATTGATGCATATCCAAACCGCACTACAGCAGGGAACATAGAAAGTGAGTAAATACCTTGTTTCCAATTTTTCATATAACTGGATTTTGTATATACAAATAGCAAACTGAAATCGTTTTCAGGGGAATGCAGATTAAATTGGCCAATCATAGAGACACGAAATGAAAAATGGGAAACACTCTCGCAAACTTATAAATACCATTAAAGCTCTGCCAATATTAAGCTAGAGAATATATTAGTGACGCTGCTAGCAAAGATATAATAATGCAAGTCTCACCTGCTTCCTCGGGTGGTGCTTGACTTTTCTGAGCATTCCTCCTAATCTGATTTTCTTCATTGCTATGTGGATCAAAGATGACATATTCATGATCGCCATTTATGTATAGCAGCAATGAAGTGTCTTTTCCCTCTATAGATTTAGTATCGTGGAAAGATGGATTGGGAGGCAGAAAAGTGAGGCCACCTCTCTTTGCCTGAATTGGGAACAGCAGACAAATTAACAATCAAACTCATAAAATGCACATCTAATGCTTCTGAATTTGCTATAGAATTCAAAGTTTTATCATGGATCAAAGAGAAAAGGGGGCTAAAACAAATGGTACCAGTGTAAGTTGGCCAAAATCAACATTACATTTAGAAAAGGAAAACTATGCAAGGCCACACATTAAAGTTAAGATATATAAACTTGGATCCTTGACTAGCTATACATGCATTAACCCCGACATGTGATTGAATGTTGCTGCAAAACAGTCTCACTGTTTCTCAGCTTCAATTATGTATCTTATTCATCAATGGATATACATCTTCGATGGCAGATGCTAAGAGAATTTGTTGTCATACACTAGCTGGTAACAGTGAATTTTGTAATAGACCCATACACTAGCTGGTAAACCGTACCTTCTGTACCGACCATATGGCCAAAGGAACTGGATTTTCTACATCAAATAATAATATTACTCCATCTCCATCTCTTGTAGTAGCATCATCTGGTGAATTATGATTAGCTAGGACAGCAAATTGAGACCCACCTGCTGTACAACTTACATCTGTACAAAAATAGTATGAAATTCTAAAAATTACATCTGTATAACCTGATGTGAGATGAGCCACATTCATTATTCATGCAAAAAAAACAACAAATTAGTCCAGGTAGACTTGTACAATTACAATAAATAAAGTCCATACCTTGTGCAAAAAGCTTGTATGACCAATACGTTGACAGATTTGATGTGCTCCAAACAGATAGCTGTGGTTTTGAACCCTTCGACAATGATACTAGATATTCTGACTCCCCAATGAATGAAAGTTTTGTTATTGGCTACAAAATAAAAAGATCCAAAGATCATTCTCTGGATTTGTTTGAGCAAGCTTTTTATTGTAAACATAAGCCAAGTATGTTGAGGATCACCGAGAGTGCATCTCCAATTATGGCCACAAGAATATTTGCCTCAGGGTCCCACAGTGTAACAACAGTCTCTGCTGCAACAGCTAGAACAGATCCATCAGCGGAAAAGGCAGCAGCGGTCATAGGTTTCTTCCTGTATGTTACAAATATAGCATTTACTTGCAACCTGATCACTACATGGTGGCTCAAATTATCATTCACTCACAAGACAGAAAATAAACAAGAGAATTTTGGTTCACAGAAGTGTTATAAGATGGAGACCATGATCAACAGTGTGGGACCTCAACTTAGAATAGCAGCTCCACATGTTTGCATGCATACATGTAGAGATATACATATTTGTGCATATGCTTGTGGGGATGGAATAGGGGGATTTTAGACCCACTGCAAAATTCAATGTAAATAAGTGAAAAATGAAAATGCAAAATGTTGGACATCAGGTATAAAATTCTAAATGCCTATGTACAAAAATCATAAGTTTTGAAGACCATATCCTATAAATCAAGTCACCCCAAAATCAACACACTACATCATACTATTAGAGCTTTTGTCTTTGGGAGGATTTGAATCATATGCAAGACATTTCCAAAACAGATGATCTTCTGTGCATTAGCATTTTAGACCTTGTAGATCACATGTGTGCGTGCAAGTGTAAATCTACAATACATAAACAAGAAGATTAGTTTAATGCTGGCTAAGTCATGCCTACGCAACTTCATATATGCTGCTATTACCTTTACATGTAAGACAGCCTTGAAGCAATAATAATTAAGCTGCATCCAGGATGCCAGAGAAGATATAACTAAAGTTCACCAAGGGGAGGAAAAAGCAGCTCTGCATTACTGCTTAGTTATTTCATGTAACTGAGACGTAAACACTTACCAGTCTCATACTAAAGAACTGTAGAAACAGATCTCTTGTCATATTATATATATATATAGGGGCAAACTTGGATAAGGTCAAGTGGATTTGGACTTGAATCCGGTCACATCAAAATTAGAAAATGGGAATCCTCCATCAATGATTCCAGCCATTGAATATAATCTATTATCTCAAAATTACTTACACACTAAAAATCATATGATTGGGAAACCCCTAGCCTATGCATCAAGTGATCAAAAAATTAATCTAATTTAATTTTATTTAGACTATCCAATTTTTGATTACTTGATGTATGGGTTAGGTGTCTTCATATCATATGATTTTTGTGTGCAAATAGTTTTGAAGTAGTAGATCACATCCAATGGCTTAGATCATCAATGTAGGATCCTCATAGTAAAGTTTTGACCTGACCAGATCTAAATCAAATCAGATCAACCTTATTCTAGCTCTCTCTCTCTCTCTCTCTCATATATATATATATATAATATTGCTAAGGTAAGCTTCGGTGACCGTGCTACCAGTCCACCAAGGTCTAGAGGCTTTCAATCTCCCTAGGATCCAGGCACTTAGATACATTACAAAAGGGGCCTCAAAGGCATTGTTTAGGTGCCAACATAGCACCACATTAACACCCTAACCCCCTCTCCAACATCAGGCATGCACGAGCGAAGTCCACATGGTCCATCCGTGCTCATGCACAACCTGCCCCCATCTCTCTCACTCTCTCCCCCCTTGCCAATCCCTTGCCCTCTAGCCGATCAACCTTGTTGTCTACCCTGACTCCAATTCAACTCTCTCCACACCTCAACCAGGTCCAACCCTCTCTCACCCCATCTAGATGGTTGACCTCATCAACCACCCCTTAGCTCCCCTTTGGCTCTCTCCACATGATCTTAGGGCCCCTCCAACTCTCCCACTTTCGACCAAACAACCTTAACAGCTGCCCCTCAGCTCCCCTTCAGCTCTCTCAGCACCTGAACCCGAACCCGGTCCCAGGCCCCCATTCAACCCTCTCTCTCCCACCCCCTCTCTTTCTCCCCACTCACTTGCTAGCCAGAGCTACTTGAGTTTTGCTCTCCCCCCCAAATCAGTCCTCCAAGATCTCTTCAGCCAAATTAGGGGTATCTTGTTGTCTCCTATCTTCGTCTGACCAAGGTCTCTAACATGGCTTGATGGATGGTCACTCGTATGCACCAAATGATACGTTCAAATGTGTGGGGCATTTTTGTGCCCTTGGTGGTTTCCATGTTCACTTGATTCAAGCCAGCGACAAAGCATACACGCAATCCAGACAATGAAGCATAAGCAAGAATTTTGCTTGCATGAGGCCAAGATAGCGGTTGATGACTTGCATAATCTTCATGGACCCATTCCTCACTGTCAATCCCTTAGTAATGTGAAAGAAAACACTGACAACATGAGGGCTCTCAATAGAAACCATGAAGAGCAACTGCACGAGCATTAACCAATATTACCCAATTACACCTACATGAGGCCACCACCATAAAAGGCAGATCTCTTGCACCAAATACAATTAGAGATATTGGTTCAATGTCAGAGTCATGCCTGACTACAAAGTATTGGTCAAGGATTGGTGACCCAACACCTTGATGCCCGAGGGATCACATGTTATTGCCACTAATTTATGATACTTTATGGAGTTCAAATATATATATTCGAACAACACTCAATACTTATGATACATTGATACAAGCAGACTGACTAAACACAGATATATATTGCCCTACCACGGACAAATACTATATCTCGCGCCTTGCAATTACTATCCCATCCTGCTATAGCAGTGCCCATCCCCTTGGCCTCTATCACGACAGTCAGTGATGTCCATCTTTGCAGTTTACAATCCAAGTCCCCATAGTTAGCAGGTCCAAGCCTGTGATTAGCAATCCAAGTCCTCGCACTTATCAATCCCTATACTCGTAGTAGCAATGCCCTCCCTATAGTTAGCACCCCAAGTCCCCACAATTAGTAGTGTCCATCCCTGTAGTTAGCAGTCCAAGCCCAAACAATTTAGGCAAATGCCCATCTCCGCAATTCAGGTCTCCACCCTACGGTTAGCAGTCCAACTCCCCACAGTTAGCAATCTAATTCCCTGCAACTTAGCAATGCCCATCCATGCAATTGGGTCCCCCCACCACAATTAGTAGTGCCCATCCTTGTTAGTAGTTTAAGTTCCCATAGTTAGAAGTGTCCATCCATGCAGTTAGAAAAAAAGTCCCCACAACTAGCAACTTCTATCATAGTTAAGTGTTACAGTGTCCATCTCTGTAGTTAGCAGCCCAAGTCCCTATAGTTAGTAGTGCTCATCCACATAATTCAAGTCCCGCAATTAGTAATGCACATACCCAAAATTAGCAGTCCAAGTCCTAATAGCAGTACCCATCTCCATAGTTGGTACTCCAAGCACCCTAAGCTTAGGGGTGCCCATCCATCCAATTGGAACCCCCGTCCCTATAGCTAGGGGGCACCCATTCTCATAGTTAGTAGTCAAGTCTCCATAATAAGCAATGCCCATCCCCATGGTTAGAATCCACATTCCTGCAATTTAGTAGTGCCCATCCAAGCAGTTCACGGTCACCATCCCCACAATTAGCAATGTCAAACCCCATTGTTAGCAGTCCAAGACCCCATCACTAGCAGTGCTCATCCCCATAGTTAGCAACCCAAAGTCCCCAAAATGAGCAGTGACCATCCCCATAGTTAGCCGTCCAAGTCCCTGCAATAGTCGTGCCTAACCCCGTAGTTAGCAGTCTAAGTCCCTACAATTAGTCTTGCCCCCCTCTGCAGCTAGCAAAACAAGTCCCCACAAGTCCGAAAGCGGGCCTCGAACGAAGTCCAAGAGTGGAGAGACCCAAAAGGGAGCCAAGGGAGTCTAGCAAGGTCGATTGATCAGAGGTAGGAGAGATCAACCACGAGAGAGTGAGAGGGCAGCAGCGAGAGAGAGATAGTAATGGTCATCCCCACAGTCAAGCAATGCCCACCATGCAATGTTATCCTCCATGGTGCCGGAACAAGGGCAAAGCCCCTGTTTCAAACCAAACAGAGGCTTTAGCTCCTCTTTCTTTTCTTTTTTCTTTTGAAAATTTTTAAGTGAAGTCAGCAAAGAAAATAGGGCTTCGAAAGCCCTCTCGCCCCCCTCCCTCCACCTCTCCCTCTCTTTCCACCACCCCCTCCCTCCTCCCTTCCTCTCCCTCTCACTCCCCCCTTTCTCTTCTCCTCCCTTCCTCTCCACCTTGCTGGTTTTTCAAGTCAGTATGCACTGGAATGATACAACACTGCACCATATAATACCATACCACCAGCCTACCAGTACAAGTGATGCTTCCAGTACTATGGACCTTGATTGAAAGTCATCGATGCGATAAAACCTTTGTAATCATGCATCAACCCTTCAAATCACCAAAAGAATCAGATGAGCAGACCTTGTACTTCTAGTATCAGCCATTTGGTGATCGTATATGCTAACCCCTTCGTTTGTGATTTTGTTTTTAAAGTTCAAATACATCCCAACTCATCCTATGGCCTCGAGACCCTCAACAACTTGGTCACTCCTTGTCCTGTTCTACCCAAAGATTGTTGCTATGCTACACCTCCTGCATCCTCCTTTTCCCTCCAGAAAATCCATTGTGCATGGCATGCACTTTTGCACAACAAACTCTTCATGCGCGATTCACAGTCGGTTTACTGCTGCTAAAGAAGCTACAGCAAGCCATTCAATTTAAGAAGAAATGCAAGTATCATGAGCTTAAACCCCACATTTTTTCCAATTATTGTTTATATGAAGCTGTGCGGGTTACATGAACATGGTTGTATGTACATGCACCACATAATATCATGCCTCAATTGTTGGCTGTGAATATTTGTAATTTTATTTATTTGTCTCACTCAAATTAAGATAAAATTATTGCTCCAACAGTGGTGCGCCCAAAAGTTTCATCTCACTTCAGAGTCCAGACACTTCCTAGGTAGTTTATCAAATCAATATTATATGGGTAAAATAAATGCCCAATGACTCCAATCGCCATTTTTGACGAATAAAACCCTATTGATTATGTATCACAATTCATACTCTATTGACCGAGTATAACAATTCATGAATTTCTCTATAATTTCCCCCAATTTTGCAAACTTATTTTAGCCTCCATAGCATTTCTGCAGGCATGGACCAATCTATAAATGAAAGTAGTGTTTTCTTTCACATTCTTCAGTCATAGGATACTTCATTTAAGTTGACAGGCCATTCAGTCAGTATCTGCCCTTCCAAGTACTCTTCAATAGCCCCTATCTTTGGCAAATTGACAACGATCTCCAAACATTTTGCCTCTCATCCAATTCATGATTTTCCTACGGGATTGTTGCCTTACATTTATCCAGAATACCACTGCAGCAATAGAAAAGGACAACCACGACTAAAAACAAAGGATGATTGAAAAGTCCATATCCAGATGTCGAAAATAAAAATCCATAACTTTTCGGGTACAGATGCTCCTCAGATATAGCTGCCATGCAAATTAGGACCTAATCCTTAATCAATATTGTAGTTTAGTAACAGATTGTACATCAGATCCAGAAAGAGAACTTTGATTAAATTTCCCAAGTACATGTTTGCAAAATTAAGCCCCAATTTAAGAATTGAGAATCATGTTTTCAGATAAATAATATTAGCATGCATACAAGCATGCATGTGTAACCATATGCAGAAAGGCATCACAAAGGCATATATAAATGAAAAGTGATTTTTCCATTATTTTCATGTATGGATTTTCCTCTTGTCTCTTCACCAGTCTGAATCAAGGAAAATATCAACAAATCAATGGGTGACTGATGTTTATCAGGCAGATTTAAAAGTTACTTGGTTTCTTGAATCAAAATGATGTGCATAATTCTGCCATATCAAAAGAGATGATAAAAAGTGAAACAGATACACTAATGATTAATGAATAGAATGTGATCAACCATCATATCAAATCCTGTGAAAGGAAAGTCATACTTGTATGAACCAACTGATTGGCATCTCCAACCAGATTTCTGAAGCATTTGATCTGTATCTTCAGTGTAAGAACTATGAACCCAGACCTACAAAATCAAAATTAAATAGTATGGTCACATGCATCAAGAAAGAGAACCAACAAACAATTAAAAAAAAAGGTTACCTTAAAGTCACCACCAAAAGAAGAGCTCACAGCCATGTCATGGCCCGGACGAAATGCAAGAGAAGAAATTCCAGCATCACTATATGAAAAAGAAAGGGCAAATTAAAACAATATTCCATATCACAATCAAAAGGCTTTCAACAGCAGAGAAAATTATCAATGATCATAGGCACTTAAAATTATAAGGTTGCATATGCTTGTCTCCACATTACATGATTCAGTATGTAAGCACTTCAGAGGTAATAAATCACATTCAACAGTTCAGATCATTGGTGTCAAATCCTCGTGATCCAATTTCACCTGACTGGACTGACTAGTAATCAGTCAACAGATCCTAGACGCGCTGCGTGCGAGATGAGAGAGAGAGGAGAGGAGAGAGAGAGAGAGAGAGGAATATGCTGAATAGATTCTGACCATCAAGTCTATTGACCAAAGTATCCTTTGCCAAAATATATATATATAAACCATGTTAGAAATGGCAATTTTCGTATATATGTAGAGCAATCTGTTTTGTTTTTATCTTTCTATTTGAAAACTTTGCAAATTATTATTGCTCTATAGGATTGGTTCCCTCAACTAATTTTCAAACTTAAATGATTTGAGAGTACTCTAACCAATCCACCAGACCACATCCCAAGATTCTCTCAAATCTTTCTTTTCTATTATTATTTCAGGAATTAGAGCTATCTCCCAAGCTAAATTCAAATTAAAAAGGTTTGGCAATACCCTCTCTCCAATCCACCAAGCTCATGTGCGGAGGTTGCACATGCATTAAAAATGACAGGCTATTCACGTATATGTATAAAAGGTTGGACTGCATGGAAAACGTTACATCTTTGGTAAAAAATTTAACAATTCAAAATCAATGATGAACCATCCAAATTAAAGATTCAATCATTAATATGATCTAGAACATAAAACAAGCCTAGAAACCACACATCATGTGTTTTGGTGGTCTTTAACTGAGGCATCAAATGGGAAAAATATAAATAGTTGCTGTAACATAATATTATGTTTTTTTGTGATCTAATCATCAAATCCATTGAATTCAAATCTCCCCATGTTCCAAGACACAAATCATGATCAATGAAGTGGATCTTCAATTTATTTGCCCTATCATATACTTTGGCATTTTAGTATAATTGGCATTGCTCATTTTTGTGCTCACCTAGTGTGTAGCATAAAGATCTTAAAAACTAATGATTTTTTATTTTGCCAATTTTAAAAGATGTAGATCAAACACGATGGTTTGAATTTTCAACTTGGGTGGCTTGTCATTGTTTTTGAAATCGATAAATCTTTTGTCAAAGATTCATTGTTACTTGTGCATCCTATACATCTCTCTAGGATAAATGAAGAAGTATTGCAATAAACAAATAAACCAATCTTCACCGCATAGTACAGATATAACAACATATCATCTATAATTACCAGAAATGCAATTTATACATACACAACCTCCTCATGCAAAGGAAGAGCATGATCTTATGGGCTAAATTTGAAAGCAACAAGGTACAAGGTATCCTAGGAAATAAAGCATGTACATTATAATTTATCATTATGCAAATATCATTGAATGACCGAATACGATGAATTGAAAGGAGTTTTTATGTTGTCATCATTAAATATACACACTACCAACCAAGGTTCACCGAATCAATACTAGAGGGGGTACCGACTGGCGACTAGTTCAACATGACACGAATCCGTTACCATGACATTCTAGGGTATACTGACATAGGAAGAGCCAAAAGGGAGGGGAGGAGAGGAGGAAGGAAGAAGAGAGAGAGAGAGAGAGAGAGAGAGAGAGAGAGAGAGAGAGAGGCCAAGAAAAAGAGAGTTAGGCTCGAAAGCCCACACCAAGAGGGATTGCCTTTATTTCATTTCAAAATAAAGGATGCCCTAATCTTTTTTATAATTTCAAACTGAAATTATTAAACCATATGCCGACTTTCTTTTGCATGAAGTCAGCAAACCATCTGCCGATTTCAATTCGAAATTTACACACACACAAAAAAGGGCATGTCCTATTTCATTCGAAATAGGGGCAACCCCTTGTTTCAACAGGGGAAAGAAAAAGGGGCAAGAAAGGGGGGGGGGGGGGGGGGGGGGGGGGGGGGGGGTGTGGAGGACTTACCTAAACATTGGCATTGTCATTGTCATTGTCATCAAACTAGACAGGGAGGAGAGCTTTCAGGGTAGAGTTACAATGACTGAGCAACGAAGCTTTCGTGAGAGGGAAGGGGGGAGTTCCAAGACAAATATACGAAGTAAACCATTGTCAATAACCATCCGATCTGATTTGGCAAGGTTCAGCAAACCTTGCTGCCACTGCAAAGATATGTATTGAACTTCGACACTATAATTTTTGTGAATAAAGGTGTCTTTGCATGTTGAGCTCAAGAATCAAAAATACAATTGTTTGCAATGTCAAGTTAGGATGGAAGAAAATCCAAATTAATTGTGCCCTTTTCTCAAAAACTAATGTACCCTAAAATCAAATTATTTTTGTTTGGACTACTCACATCCCCTTCTAAACTGGAAGTCCCTTTTGGAAGGCAATCATAGACAAGATACCTGAGACTAATCTTTAATTTGCCATAAATTTTTGGAATTTGAATTGGCAAGTTATCTTTCTTCATGACTCCACAAATGTAATGCATTAGGTGTTTCCAACGAATATTGTGTGCCCTTTTCGCACTTCATGCAGTGTCCAACTTGGTAGTATAGGAATAGGAAGCTTAAGAGATCTGTTCCCTGTGGAATGTCATGGACCTTTTAGGGTCACAAGCAATTTTTCCTTCTTATAGAAATTGTTAACATCTTAGCTTCATTGCACACAAAAAAATCAAAAAAGAAGTCTTCTAAATTCTCAAAAGATAGAAAATAAGTTGTTTGCAGAACAAGTGCACTGATTCCTAATGGAGCATAAAAAAGACACCTCAGGACAACAACCTTAAAATTTAAGAGCAGCTGACTATGATTAAAAGATCGGCAATTAAGCACATATATAAGGATATCAGGAATTTGAGACTCTTATTAGTGAAGATTCTGCAATTGCATTAACCTGTGAGGCTCATATATTACAGTTGATAGAGAGTATTCTCCCATCCGGGACCCACGCTTCCAAAATTTAGACTTACAAGACCCCCTAATCTTTCTTCAGGAAGCTTAACATCAACCGTGCCCATCACAAAGGCATCAGTGGAAAGAGATATCAAAGCCACATATATCTGCAACCATTAGAAGTAGGGCATGTGATCACAGCACATGAACTTTGTAGTGAAAAAACAAAAGATTTTGGCATAATTTAATAGAAGGCAACAACACCTACTACCAGTACTAACCAGATAGTGTCAACAATATATGCTGAGTCAAAATAGCACATAATATAGCAGAAAATTATCATTATATCTACAAGTATGACCGCATAATATCAAGTAAAAAAAATACTCATTTCACCTCCCTTCAAGAGATTGCTTCATACGGCATTTTGTTCTTTAAGTTACAATTTATTATCTCAACAAACTTACAACTAATTTTCTGTGATTCGAATAAATGGAAATGTCTATCCAATTTGTGTTTTTTTTTGTCTGGATAGTTAAATTGACATCTAACAAACTTCTCTACATGTACGGCGCATTCTTGTATCTTATTAAATAAGCCTTGCTAATGACTTTTTACAGAAAAATAAACAGAAAAACATGAACAATGATGACTAATCATTTGGTACATACCAATGGTAGCCAATATTCGTAAGTTTTGGGGCATGCATACTAATTGGGATACACATCGCTTCAGAGTTCAGTCCTTTGTGAAATGCATTCTCAGCTACATATGATGAACAAAAAACTATTTGGCAATCAAAAAAGTACTGGTTTTACTTCTTCATGTTCATCATGTCCACAATCTCGGTATCTGTTCAGTATGATACAGTCAATACAATATGGTTGGTACAGTATAGTATACATCTATACTGAAATAGCCCTCTAACCTATTTTCTCAGTTTTTAACCTGATAGGTCACAATACAGGTCAGTACACTTCGATACAGGTTGGGATGCCTTAGTACAGGATCATGCACCATGGTACGAGACAGTACAGGGCTAATATCAATTCGAAGTTGAGTTTCGTACTGGTTTCCTCTCAATACTATGGCTGGTACGGGACAGTACGGCAAACCATGCGTGCAATAATATTTATCTTCAGTTAACTCACATATAAATGTGATGTCAATGGTTGTACAAGCTGGAGTGTCCAATTTGCTGAAACTTCAGACTTTTAGCCTACTAATAGGCAACTTTGATTTTAGTCACAAACAGCCCCAAAAAAGGTTTATGATTTTACATGTGACAACTACATGTGGTACAGCCGTACAGGCATTTAGCAAATGAAGTACAGTTCAACTCAAGACTCTGATTTGTGAAAATAACTTGCAATTCTGGCACCAGCAAATGTTTAATCAGGTCCGTCATTTATCATATTTATGTTGTGTGAATGGCCACTGCCATGAGAATCTACCAACATGAGATGATGTATGACTACAAGAACAACGTAAGGAACCATCACAACTTCAAATAGCTTCAAGAGCCAGGTGAAGATGACCAAAATCAAGGAGTGCCTGAACAGTATGATGAAACCCTTTCTCTTTTTCAAATTGTTAGTCAAATCTTTACAAATTCTAGAAGCAAAGAACTTTAGCTTTTAAAAAATGAAAAAATGCACAGGTTGTTTGCAAGTGCCACCAAAATGGATCCTCACATTGTACTTCACTATATTGTAGAGAAACAAAAGCAGATAAAAAAAAACAATACCGAACAGGCCCATAAATTTTGGTTTGCTGTCCTCCAGTATCAGAGTCTAATGAGTTAATACCGAAGCTCTTTGCAATTGCCTTAAATCATTATTGCTCATTTTAACTCAGCTTGATGCTTTTCGGAATTCAGTGAATATTTTAGAGAAGATCAAAAGCATTTCCTTGGGCATGATCTTTTCCAATCATATTTATTTGTAAAACCAATAACATTGATGTTTTAAAAGAACATGGCATGAATTTCTTAATTTCCTACAGCATTGTGTTTAGATTTCATTGTCCAGCTTAAAATATGTGACTCAAAGATAAAGGCAGTTCCCAGTAATGAACTTTACCTGATTCTAAACTCTTCCAAGTTTAGTGAAATATTGAATGGATCCCCCAATTTGCTTGAACTTAGGATGCATAACCAATAGGGAAGGTCTCCCTTCCAATAAATGGTGTTCTAGGTTTCACAGCAGGCCCCTTAATTGCCCACACTAGATGGAGATTCGGTTATAGAAAGGACTTAAACTTGTAGTATTTGAACTACAATCTAAACAACATACAAATTAGGTAAGAAATAAAGCACTGGGATCAAAATACAAAAGAGCACTAACCCTATCTTCTGTTATATCTTTAAAAATCCTGTTGGCAATGCAATATTCTTAGATTAAAAACAGTTAACTAGCTAAACCTGTACAATATGGTTCCTTCACAATATTCTAACATTCAAACAGGTATAATAACAATGATAATAATAATAATAATAATCCTTCTACTGCTAAGGGAGTAACGACATGTTAGTTTCTTCCCAAAACATCAACAAGTTGTTTTCCCAGAAGACTACTTTCAAATAATAATTATCAGAACTTCTAGGCTCCTAAGCCCTCCACTCCTGCAGATTGTGGCAAACAGCCAGCATAGCCCATCCACAGGGGGAAAGAAACGGCACATTTCATGTTTTCTATCTTGTCCAGTGAGAACAAATGAAAGAACTAAGAAAGAGGCAGAAGAAGCCAAATTCTGCAAAAGAGAAGCACTGGGAAAAAAATCAAACAGTATAGAATAAATTTAGTTCCTTACTGTGACATCATCAACAGGATGAAAATTCTTTTCGCATACTTGCACCTGGAAAAGATCAACAATGATTCTATCAGTTCTGAAAATTAAATATATAGAAGACAAAATATAAAAAAAATCAATTCTTCTGATGACACAAAACTGAAGCTGCTCTTGGACTAGACAGCTTACCTGGGAAACCTCAAGGTTGTCATGTACGCTGAAGAACTGCACACAATAACTGTCGTTGGTAGGGCAACTAAACCAGCAGCATGATCATAGGCAAACTCACTGCATAAGCCTTTATATCCATCTGGAAATGAGAAAGGTAACTGAAAACAGACAATGTAAGCTTATATTAATAAGTACTAAAATCCCAAAAGCAAATGTTAGACCAAAAACAAAACCGCTAAATGACCAAAAGAATAAGTTGAGGCACTTATAATCCACAAACATCGAATCCTACATAAAATACAATTTGGCAAGTAGTATATAATAGATATGACAAACCTTAATTCCTGCGATAGACTTTTTAATCTCCATTGTTGGCATTTTTAATAGATGTATCTGATTATCTGCACAAGAAATCTGAAATACCAATTTCAGTTAAAACCAACTATCCTAAGAAGATGCCAAAATGCAATACATATACCAAGAAAGATGCAACAGAGTAGCAAATCAAAATGCATGGAAGAAGAGCAGAAACAAACTTCTATACATCAAATGCTCATTCCCATAAAACCTTTTCAACACAAGAACTACAGAGAGGGAGGGAGGAAGGGAGGAAGGGAGAGAGAGCCTGAGAAGCAAAACGACTTGTGGATTTTTAGTGTGCAGTCTTCATAAAGAGCTTGCAGCTAAGTAGAACAGGTTTTGGTAACATCAGCCAAGTATTTGACAGGAATTTTCATGCATCTAAGGAAAATAACCACCACCATAAACATTCCTAGCTGTAGCGCACCTTTGCTCTACTAGTACAAAATCATTAAACAGTCCTGGTTTTACAGCAGCCAAGGAATTGCCAGGGATTTTATTACCATTAAGTACTATCAGAAACCATCTAATATCTGACAGTTGATTTTTTTGCAGATTGATGATGAGACCAGAATGAAGCAAAGGTTTAACTGAAGATTAACATAAAAGCATAGTTATCAAAACCAGATTGGCCTGGCCAGTCAGACTGGGAAGCCAAAGAAGCAGACCCATGGCTGGTCCAAATCCTTAACAAGACTGGATTTGCTCAAAACACAGAGATAACATTAATCCAGCCAGATTTCTTTTTGGTTTGAACCGGAGACCAACCCCACTTGGCTCCTAAATAGGGGTGAAAGTGGTATGGATAATATCCGACCGGATCCAATTTCGTATCCGAAACTATCCAGATATAAATAGAAATTTGAGCATCCGACTAATATCCATATCCATATCCATAAAAAAAAATAATAAAATATGGATATTGATAGACAACTATCCATTCCATATTCAAATATCCAATTATACTTGAAATCCTATTTAATTTTATAAAATATCCATTAACTTTTAAGAAAAAATGTGAGCATATTAGCATGATACTAACTTGATTTACCCTCCACCTAGTAATATCTTTAATTTATAGTCATATAGTTCAAGTTTCCATCTTATATCCGTATTTGAATCCATATTTCTAGTATCCACATCCATTTAAAACAAATATGGATATTAACTTTTGTATCTGATTAATATCCATATTCGTATCTATATTCGTAAAACAAAACAAATATGGATATGGATATACTGGTATCTGATCCGGTTTCAGCCTTACTCCTAAAGAACCAACAAGATTTTAAACCAACCCTGGATAACATTTTTACCCCCCATGGCTCCATTGCAGCATAAGGTTATAAAGGGAATTTGATATAACAATTTTTAAAAAAAAAAAACCATAAATCCCCGATTCTTCGAGATATTCTGATCCCTTTTCTCCCTCTCTCTCTCAGTCCCGAATTCATCCCCCTATCTAGGAGCCTGGCTCCCAACTGATGCAGCCAATGGTAGTGTGGGATGCAACGTTGTCAACATGGCCTCTTCACCTCAGTCCCCATCCTCTCAATTACTTACCCCCCGCCCCCTCTCTAGCCTCAGCTTGTTGTACCCAACATCTGGCCGCTCCCCCCTTGGTCCAATTGCCTGCCTTTGGCGACTGGCCCAAGTCCCACATCATCCCCAGCTCATGTCTCCCTCACCTTGTGCTATGAGCACTTTACTGCTAGAAAATTGTTGCAAAGCTTCATATTGTTGGCTTTCTTTGATAATGCTACTTGTGGTGAACATGGATCAAGTACCATACTGGCATTCATATCTATCATGTGTTTTAAATTGCAGTTCATGCAGTTACATATGCACCCAAATATGTACATGCAGCCTTGTGATCACACCGCTTTGGGACAGGACCACATGGTTAGCCATCAGGCAGACACAAGTAACTTGCACATGAGGTGAAAGCACATATTGGTTGTACTGATGACTGATGATAAGTCACTTCCGCAAGAAGGTCGATTTTTAAGCATCTTTTTTTAAAACTAGTAGCTTAAATACTAAATATCTTGTTTGTTATCTGTGTACTTTAAAATGAGTTATCACACACCTTGTTGCTTGTTTTCTGGTTGTTCATAATTTGATACCCAACTCAGCTCAACAAACTATCATAATTTGACAATTTGTAGATTGCTTGTTCCACTAGTATAACTAATTTGAGCATGGTTCTTAGGGATGTATGTTATTTAGCAATGTCATGCTATACTAAACTAGGCTCTTAAATAATTGTGGAAGTGTATATATAAAGTTTCTTTTTTTCTGATATTTTACACATTGTTCAGAACTTTAACATATTTTTATTTAACTTTGTGCATTCTTTTGCTTTTAATTATTTCTAAATACCAACTGCAAATGCACCCGCATACCTCATATGCACCTTGTTGTACCTTAACCACCTATACATTACAGATGCTTTTTTAAAACCTTGATTATGTATAAGATTCTTTGAAAGGGAAAAAAAATACAGAATCTTAGGCAGACACAAAAACAGATCATTTCAAAAGGCATTTCTTTATTTTCTTAAATAGTTTTGCTACCTTTACTCGTTGATTTACTAAAAAATATCTAACAGAAGTATGAAACCCAAATGAAAAATTAGTGATGCATCATGCACATTGCTGTTCCAAATGCTTTTGCAACATCAATCTCATATTTGCCTCTTTATCATTCATGATTTTTATGGACGTGTTTGACATTATGGTATCTGAGAGTTTGATATAGACAATCTCTTTGCTTATGAATCATCATAGAAGGAATTGTTTCAAAACTCTTGCTTTAGAATATTAGAACTTTGTCCACAAATTTCCACATTTTTCTTATCTAATATCTGCTTTTCTGTAGTTTTTAATTTATTTATATTTTAAATATATATCCAGTTCTATCAGTTGACCTGAAGGTTGAACCAGTGACCCAGTGACTGAGCAATTGGCCAGGTGAATGCCAGGTTCAGTTCTGATAAGCATGCATAAAAGTAATAGAATGGTCGCATGATTTAGACCAGTCGCAAAAGTTGTGCCATTCAAATGTAGGCCAGTCACAAAAGTGTGCCATTCTGATGTTACCAGCCTGTGCATGTCAACTCTTCTCTGTAGCATAGGACTATTACTGCATGTTTATCACTCAATTAAATGCAGGATTAAAAATGTGAACTAACAGCTTGAGATAGGTACACTTTTTAGGAGACAATAATAAACTATAGTAAAGCATAGCATTGTATAATGTTTAAAGGAGATGACTATGTTTCTTGTCCTATAGTATAATCATCAAATTGGAAGCAGGACAGGTTTAGAATGTCCAGCTAGATAGATATGAAAAGGATGTCCTTGATAAAGCATGGAGACATTTCCATTTCCATTTAAAGACACTTTGCAAATTTTAAGTGGCAATTCTGTTAATTTTCTGTCTCCATAACCTAACAAACCTAGCCCTTGTGAATTCAACTTAAGTTTTCATACAGTTCAAGCAGATCTTGCCATTGGACCCATTACTGAAATCATGGGGCTCAGATCTATCACAGAACTACCATCCAAAAGCATTAAGGAGAATGCGGCATCCACCTAACAACTAGATTGCAAATTACACATTAATATTTGCAATGCTCAATCCTACACAAGTTCTAGTTACAGCAAGCTTGGTCTTCCCGGCTAGGAATTGCAAAAGGTGAGGTACCCGCAAAATTTACTGTGCCCAAACCCATTTAAAATCCTACTACACGAACCCATCCAAAATCAATTGAAAATTTGCCCATAAATCCTAAACCCTTCCCATTAAAAAACAGTAAATCCATTAGCTATCCTAACTCACCTGATTAATCCTTTTTCAGATTGGGTCATTGGGTCAAGTTATGTACCCGACCCAGAATCACAAAAAATAAAGAGGGAGGGGAAGACTTTGCATAATGACCTAAATATAACTAGTAGCAAGTAAAAAAACCTAATATAACTAATAATACATTAGACTAAAATTAATAATACATGGCAGAGATTAGATGTCCTTGGGTTTTGGGGTTCAAATCCCCTCACCCCTCCCTTGTATATATATATATTTTTTATAATTTTTTTAAATATATGTATTATATATAATCAGGTTTAAGTAACGGTATCCAAGGGTCAAATCCCAAACCTGTTACAAACCCTAATGAGTTTTAATTTAAATCCCAAACCATACAGGATTTTGCTTAACGGATCCTATTAGGGTTTAGGATGGGTTTGATATTCAAAAAAAACCCATCCGACTGCCATCCCTATTCCCAGCCTACAACCATGAAGACAACTTGTTTACCATGTGCTCAAGAGACCTAACACTCCCAAAACTCCCCTAGATCGATATCTTTGGACGGACCTGCAACAAATCATGCAGGTACTAAGGTTGTCAGGTTTCTCCGAGATGTCCAGCAATCTAACCACACAGCCCCATAACTCATATTTTGCATGGCCATAAAGGAGGACCCCAGTAATAACTCATATCCAGGTGCAAAGAATCGGTGAATTACCATTTGATCTCAACACTAAACAACTAAAGCCAAGGCCAATATCCATGTAGCAGAAGCCTCCAAAAATGTGGTAACCTCACCCAAGCAAACAAAACAGCAAACATGTTGTGGTCAAGCACCAGTACATGGAACATGAAATATAACAAGAGTTTCAAGCAATTCAATAAAACTATTCAAGGAAAAACGATGTTAAAAGGCATCAAAAAGCAAGTGTGGGGCAGCTGTGAAATCTTCGGAGAAGATTCTAGGAAGTACAGATTCCATCCATTTTGCTGGAGGTAATATCTTCTGAAACCAATGTTGCATTGTTTCATGTATTGCAGCTAGCATTAAGCTATAGCATGCAAGAGTCTAAAAGCCTACGGGAGGGGAAAAAGGTGCTTCCTTGTCCTCTGGCAGGATAAAGGGGGAAAAAGTAACATAACATCTTGAAACATAGCTTCACCAAGTAAAGCAACAAATATAGCATTTCATTCATGAACAGAAAGCCATCATGTGTATAACTGATAATATTCAAGTGATGATATTTTTAATTAGGGAAAAGTTGTCTTACACAAGAAAGAGAAGGATCGGGAGAATCCGTAAAGTATAACAGTGGGATCCTAGACGGGGCTTAAACTTCATCTTTTGTGTCAAGCTGCCAAACACAATAACTCCTTCCTTCGCATGATTAAATCCAATCAAGGATCAAGGGAAACAATGATACATGGAAAAAGTAAATGCCTGGAAAAATCATGAAAAAGAAAATGTCATCTTTAAAAGGTGACCACATGATCACCCTCAATCAACTGAACTATGGGCTAAACCACAAAAAAAATGAACACAAAATGTTAACACTTAAAATAGTAAATTCGAAATCATTTGAAAAATTTATCATGGTGAAGCATGTAATACCTGAGTATAAATAAGCTCATCAGAGGAAAGAAGAGAAATTTAATGCCGCTTGAATGCCAATGCCATGTTGCGCAAGAGTCTGCATCATCATCACCCCTCACTCCAGGCCTTTCTTCCTCATTAGTAGTCCTTCCTTTACTAGTTGCTTGTAAATTTTCTGAGAATTTTCTCTTTCCAAAACCTCTCCATATCAAAATTCTCCCTGTTACATCACCTCCAGCCACCATTCTCTCATTGGATGAAAGGCAAGAGTACACAACTCTTTTGTGTGATGCAGCTTGATTTTTTATTTCATTGTACTTACAATCTTTCTAGGAACCTTCCATATATGAAGTTTTCGCCTGTTAGGAATACCTATATATTCTCCGATTTACTCATAGATACAAACACTGGTTGAGGGTCTGTAGATATAAAATCCCATGTTAGGTGACCTAAGGCAACTGATTATTAGATAACCAAAGTATTTCAATCAAATTAATCAAAGAACATAAGTTTAGCATGCTAAAGGGAGACATAAGTGGGCCACGACATTAAATGGTGAATATATATTTTGATTGTATTAAATTGCGATTAGATGCTGCATATTAATACCAAACTTGTACTATAATGGATCTAAAGATCAATATGTACATCACCATTAGGATTGCAAAATAAAAAGAGCAGAGCAGGCATCTACAAAATATGTATCACAATAAATTCAAGTGATCACATGAGAAAAATGTGAGCAAAAAAATTCTAATCCACGATTGATGTTCATTCACACCTCGGCTAACAATCCTTTGACATGATGTGAGTTGGTTAAATTGTATATCTGAATCTGTCCACGCAATGCTTTATGTTGATCAGCGGTTTGTTTGTATCTTCAACCGAGAGAAATGCATAAAGAGGGATGTCTTCTCATCGCTCCCAACTGGATTTCTTGATATATTAGGGATTACCTGAAGGAATATGATAATATAACATGGCTCAAGCTCAAATGAATCATGATCAATATCTTATAGCACATAAAAAAGTAAAAAAGCATGGTTGTGTTATGAAAAGATTATAAATGAAAATATAGTGAGGAAAAACTGTTTAATAACTTGCATGCAATAGAAGAGATGTGTTTTCAAAGATGTTCATGAATTATGCTTATATATTCAGTCAACAGAAATATTTAGTCAACAAAAGCAATTGTTGAATCGTTATTTGATCTGAACAAATGTAAACTCAAAAAAGAACCATCTCATAAGAAAAGCAATTCCACAACACAAATATTACCACCCAAGGAAGCATCATATTGGACATACTGCTAGAACAAAGAAGGTCCAAAATATATACAAACATAATCAGCATTATTGATCCATCCTTCTAATCTGTCAAAACTCACAGCATCCTTAATGTGAGCTTTCAAATCATCTCTATCACATGCCATCCATAGTTTCTTCATAAATTATCCTCTCCCTTTTCAGGCCCTTCCAGACAATAAGAATCCCCTAATTTACCATGGCCCTTGGCTTTCATGCATATCATCTGGAATGATCAAATTGGCACCTATAGGCTGGTCTTACGCTACCTCTTTCCTACAGTTACACAAATCCATTAATATCACTTTTAGAAATGCACGAGTCGCATTCTTTTGCTCCAAACACACCCAGACACAATTTTGGTCTTCTTTTTTCATCACCCATGTTCATTGACCGATTACATGACAACTCATATCATATGTCCATTTACCTCTTTCAAACTCTATCAGCAGAATCCTAGTCCCCCTGTTCTTTTATATACTGACTCTATATAATGCAAACGCTTGTGAACAAGTACTGTTCAATGGGAAGCTAATTGTACTTTATACAAGCATGAAGAATTAAAAAATGATTGTTGATTACTAAGGAAAATGAGTATTTCAGCTAGAAACCTTATTAACCTCGACAAGTATTTCTTTTACCAAAAGAGAGAGCCAGAGAGCGTCAATCCTCTTATCCAGAAGATAAAAGGGCACGGATAACACCAAAAGTATTCAGTCAGAACCCTCTCAAATATTATCTTAAAAAGTTCTTATCTCGGATTTCAAGAGTCACATTTGACCATATACTGGGGAAAAAAATAATAAATTTACATTTAGTTTAAGCAGCAACTGCATGCTATACAAGCAAACTTTTTTTAAGCAACAGGAAGGAAGAAAAAGAGAGTTAGCGAATTCCACATACCATGGAGAAGATTGGAAGCCCAACCTTCACCTTCTTTACCAACTCCGGCACCGAAAAATCCCAATAACAGATAGTTCCATCCAACGACGAGGTCCAGCAGTAGCTCACAAACTTACTCGCGGCACCGGCCACCGGAACAACCACGATGGACGTGACCCGATCCGCGTGGCCTCCAGCTCCGTCATCTAAGACACCAAGACGCCAATTTTTTTCACCACCCACATCTGACCCTCCCAAAAAACACTAACAGGTAGGAAAAACAGAGCGAACGGGCTTACCAGCATGCCTGTGGAGGTGCTGAAGACGGAGACGGTGCGGCCCGTACAGACCAGCAGCTTCTTCCAATCGTGGGAGAAGGCCGGAGGGGACGAGACGAAGGTCTGGCCGCCTGTGATCATGGCTTTAGCGTGCTCGATAGAAGGGAAATTAGGGTTTTTTTATTTCTTTCTTCGCCGATCAGCTGGGACTCTTGATGGTGCGATGACAGCAGGACAGAAGAAGGCAGCGAGTGAAACGGAGGGGGACCGATACGGAAGGGCGATTTTTTTAGGGTTTTTGGTCGGTTTAATGTGCCGGGGGCACAAGTTAGCGCCTGGCCACCTTGCGCCGTAGCACTGCGTGCGAGTATTTTTTTCCTGATAAAATGGGATACCAGTATTCACTCGGCTGCCGGGTTGTGGTACTCGTCTCCGAACGGTTACAAAAAAAAATTAATATATATTATATATCAAATATTTTTGATTGAGATTGAGAAACAATCTAAAAATGATCACGTTCAAGATCTAATTTTTTCTTTTTTTTTTATAAAAATATATATATATACTAATATTCAAGTATTCTTGAAAATTACTAAATTAACTTCACTGATATTTGGAAATTGCTAAACTAACAATGGCCTCCACAAAATTTCTCAAAAAAAATCAATGGCCTTGTACCTCAGTTTAATTTTACAATTGTTTGAAGAGTTAGTGTTAGTTTAGTATAATTTTCAAGTTGTTATGGATATCATAAAAATATTTGAGATCTCTCATCACATTAAATAATATTTATTATCTAAATATTTTATTTTAAAAGTTTATTATACAGTAGAAATAACATTATATTAAATTTAAATTTGTATAAAATTTGAAAGAATCATGAATATTTACAAATTTAATGATATTTTATTTTTAATATAATTATTTTTTATTTTTAAATTTATTTTTTATTTTATTTTTTAAGTTTATGTATAGGAGAGATTGAGAGATTAGAGCCATAGGTGAAAGGGGTAAGGGCATGGTAGAGCAAAAAGTTTAGGAGAGGTAAAGGGAGAGGAGTGCAAAGGTAATATGCAAGGTAGAGAAGTATAGAGGAAACATATCTAAGATAAAATAAGATCAAAAAATATATTTAAAAATATGGAAAGCATTTTACTCATAAAAAAATTTTACAATAATATATTTATCTATTGAGATATATTTGAACATTATTAAAAAATCTTTTAATTTAAAATGTGATAGATTATATCAAGTAAATTATGTTTTGAAGTTTGAAACTATCTCTTTTAGTATCCTATATATTTATAGTTTTATATACGGCTCCATGATCCCATTTAAAAAGGGCTCACCAAGAATTCCTTTCATTTGCTGTGGGATCATGATATATAATACGAAAAAAATATATATTACTTTAGTTTTGTAGATAACAAATTATGTGCAGAAAGGAGACGCTAAAAACTTTTTTTTTCTTTTTGGTAGGGAAGTGTTGAAGCCATATAGATTCAACCCATGGAGGCCAACTATGAAACTAGCATCCAAAGATTTCCTCCTAGATAAAGTAATAATAATAGTACTAACTATAATGAATACTTAAATCAAGAAAAGAATATTTTAACCTAGCTTTTGATCTTGCAGGGCATGTTGGATGAATTTGCATTTATGTGTTATATTCTCTCTCAAAATGTGTTACCTCTTTGATTGAAAATACCAAAGCATGTATTTATATGAAGTCATAAAACAAAACCTTGCACAATCCCTTCCTTTTGTCAAGTCTCTAAATTAATCCTAATAATCATGCAATAGCTTTTAAAGAAGGAAAACTATACAATCAATTAATAACTTTTTGTCCTAGATATTAAAAAAGAAAAAGGGAAAATCATCCTAAGAATTATTTTAAAAAAGGAATCTAATAACTTTTCAAATCTGGTTTTCTTTATTCATATTATAGAATTTACCTTAAAAGAGAAAAGAAGATAGAAAAAAATAGGGAAAAGAATGAACAATTATTCATCTCAAACATAAGGCAAGGGATGTTGTTTATCCCATATCATGTTTTGATTTCATTCATTAGCAATGTAGCTCCGATACATAGCTAGTTTAATAAGTAAAAAAAAAAATCCTGGTTCCCTTTACTCCCTACTTTCTTCTTTCCTCTTCTTCTTTATGTTGCAGCCTTTTTCTTCTCTCTTTCCCTACCCCCTCCATGTGAGTCATATACTGAAATTTTATTACAATCATAATGATAAATGGAAAAACTTAAGAGATCCCGACCACATTGTTAGGCTTGATTCTTGGATGGCTATGATATTATGATAATAGAAAGAGAATGGGAAAAGGAAATTTTGTATATTACATCTTCTCAAAGATACATATAGGGTATTTATAGTCACTGATGTGGCACGATCATTAACATGGAGCCCGCGTTAGATCCAGCTAGCGGCCACGATGGCAAGAGGTGCCACCTGGATGCGATGGCCAAGTCAAGCCCCCGGTCGAGGTCAGCTTCTATCCGGGATCGAGCTCCCGATCAAGGTCGTGCTACCACCTCCGAGGTCGAGCCCCGACCGAGGTCAGCTCCCATTCGAAGTCGAGCTTTCGACCGAGATCATGCTCACCTTCCGAGGTCGAGCACCTGGCCAAGGTCAGCTCCCATCCAGGATCAAGCTCCCGTTTGAGGTCGTGCTCCCGCCTTCCAAGGTCATGCTCCCGCCTTCGAAGGTCGAGCCCCCGGTCGAGATCAAACTCCATCCGGGGTCAAGCTCCTGGCCGAGGTCGTGCTCTCACCTTCCGATGTTGAGGCCTCGACCAAGATCAACTCCCATCCGAGGTCGTGCTCCCGCCTTCCAAAGTCGCACTCCCGCCTTCCGACATCGAGCTCCCGAGATATAGAGCTCCCTCCTTTTCGAGGTCACGCTCCCGCCTTCTAGGGTTGAGCTCCTATTTTCCAAGACAATGATGCGGGCACCAGGCTCAGGAAGAGACTTCAACTAATGCCGAATCTATGGATAGAAGATTGTTGGCTCTACTTAGTGATTTTGATGAATAACAAAATATTGAGTACATATTATGTACTAATGGTTATTTCTAGTTGTAAGTTTTCAGGAAACAAGTACCTCAAATTCTCAAAATTAAAGTATCGTGGCACGCTGTGGCACGAAGCAATTTTCATGAGTTGGGAATCTTCCCAGCAAAAAGGCTTTAAAGAGTTTCATTTTATTTGTTATTTACATTTATCTTAAGTTTTATAGTTAACCCTTGTGTTTTTGGGTTAATCTGCACTTAATTGTGAATTTTTCAGAACCAAGTGTCGACACCTGGGAAGTCAAGTGTCGACACTTCAGCTCTTGGCACGCAGAAAAACTCCTTGGCACGTCAAGCGTCAACACCTGAAACTCAAGTGTCGATACTTAAGTTTCCAAGTATCGACTCAAGGCCTGAGACCTTTTGAAAATCCAGAACATGGCCATTGGAGTGTTTTTGTGTCAAGTGTCGACACCTGGAAGTCAACTGTCGACACCTGACAGCCAAGTATTGACACTTGACAACAAGTATCGACACTCGGATTCTGACAGGCCTAACGGATCTATTTTTCTGACTTGTAGAAACGTCTTTTCAAGCGCCCAACGGCTAGATTCGATGCTCAAACGGTCACAAACCATTTTTTGAAGTTTTCTTTGTATTAAGCTTCACCAACTTCATTCTTGAGATATTGAAGTCCATTGAAAGCTCAAAAGCCAATATTCTCTCAAGAACTTCACTTCAAAAGTTATTTAAAATGTGATTCCCTGAAAAAGCTTACAAGCCCATCCTTTCATCTTTCAAAAAGAGATCTTAAAAAATATTCCAAGGAGAAAAAGATAAAGAAGCATCAATTAGAGCCTCAAAGCTTCCATTCCACTCTTGAAGAGAGTTTGTCTTGTTTATTTAAATTGTATATCTGAAATTCTCTTGTGATTTGACCTTGCTTTCAAGGGTGTCTTGAAAGAAGGTTATTGTGGATTGTTGTAAGCCAAGGTGATAAAACCAACTAGGTTAACTTGTGAGCCCAAAGACAAAACAAGTGTAAAGGTTTGTTGGTGAGCCTAGGTGAAACCAACATAAGTTTTGACTTGTAAGCCTTTGGAAAAACAAGTCGGATGTAATCTTGGAGAGATTATAGTGGAATTTCCAAGGGTGGCTTGGGAAGTGGATGTAGGTGCTAGGTTTGCACCGAACCACTATAAACTTTGTGTTTGTATGTGATTGTCTCTTCTATCTCTTCCTCTTTACTTATTACACTCTATTTATTGCCTTCCGCTACATATAATTTAGTGCATCAATTTCAAAACTCACAAACACATAAGGCCTGCACATTATTGCTTTAATTTTTTTTTAAAAGATCCAATTCACCCCCCTCTTGGGCTCCATTTCTCGGCAACAAGTGATATCAGAGCACCGGTACTCTCTTGTAGGTCCAAGGATCTTGAGTAAAAGATCATAGCAGCCCCAATTGGAATAGATATTGTTGAAGTTTAAGCTTCAAACCGTCCCCCACTATTTAATGGCATGAATTGCACCTATTAGAAAACTCGCATGTGCATATTCATTCAAGTAATTGATTATAATCTTTGGAGGATAATTATAAAAGGTCCTCATCAGCCTACTATGTTGGTTAATGGCATTCTCACTCCAAAAATGAAAGATGATTGGGATGAGAATGACATTAAGCAAATAGAGCTTAATGTGAAGGCTATGAATCTGTTGTTTTGCTCTCTTGATCCGAGTGAATTCAATAGAATATCTGACTGTCTCTCCGCTAAGGAGATTTGGGACACACTTGAGGTTATCCATGAGGGTACCACCAAGTGAAAACAACTAAGTTATATGCTCATTCACAATTCATATGAAATTTTTAGATGGAACCTACTGAATCTATAAGTGAGATGTATACTATGTTCACAAATATTGTGAATGGCATGAGAAGCTTAGAAAAGATTGTATCTAATGGTGAGCTTGTAAATAAACTTCTCAAGTCTCTTCCAGCTTCATGAGATCCAAAGTGACGGCCATAGAAGAAGCCAATGATGTGAACACTCTACCCCTCGAGCAACTATTAGGCTTATTGATGACTTATGAGCTTTTCTTGAAACAAAAGAATGTGGATGTGGAAAAGAAGAAGAAAGTCATCGTTTTCAAATCCACCGCAAGAGAAGAGTCAAGCGATGAATCCGAAGAAGAAGATGAAGATGATGAGACCGCTCTTATGGCAAGAAAGTTCAGAAGGTTCATGAGAAAGAAGAAGTACAACTTCAAGAAGAAACCTCTGAAAGGTGAGCCAAGCAAGGAAAAAGAAAAGGAGAAAGACAAGGAGCAGCCCACGTGCTTCGAATGCAAAAAATCGGGCCATTACAAGGTAGACTGCCCCTTTCTAAGAAGAGCAGGAGAAAACTAAGAAAGAAAGCCATGATGGCAACCAGGAGTGACAGCGAAGATTCTAGCTCCGAAAAAAAATAGCAAGAAGTTGCAAACTTCTGTCTAATAGCGGATCATGACGAGGTACTATCAGAAACTGAAAATGAATTTATATTTGATGAACCGCATGAAGTTTTTGATGAGTAGTTATATAATTTCAAAAACTAAAATCAAAATATAAAGAACTAAAAAGGCAAATCTAGTTTTAGTCAAAGCTAATGATAATTTTCGAATGAAAATGATTGCCTACTTCTTCAAAATAAAAGTTAAATGATAAGATTATTGTTCTTGAAAAAGAAAATGAAGTTTTGAAAAAGAAGAATGTTTCTGTTTCAAATGAAAATTTTTCAAATCAAAACAAAAAATTTTGGATGAAATAAAAAAATATAAAGAAGAATTGGTAAGTTAAAACCTTTTGTTGATAAATTTACATACAGTTCTGAAAAATTAAATATGCTTTTAAATAATCAAATAGTTGTTTTTGATAAAGTCGGTTTATGTTTTAGAACTCAAAAGAAATAAAAGTTTTTCAAAAATTTCTTTGTGCCTGCATCATCATCCATTACTTATTATGCTTGTGGTACTATAGGGCATAAATCTTACATGTGCAATAAGAGAAGATTGAGTAATGTTAAGAAAATCTGGGTTCCAAAAGGAACCATTACCTCTAACCTAAAAAGACCCAAGATAACTTGGGTACCTAAAGTCTTCACCTGATTTTTATTGCAGGTATGCATTGCAACCAATAAGAAAAGAATGTGGTACCTTGATAGCAGTTGCTCAAAGCATATGACCAGAGATGTAAAGCATTTCTCATCACTCATATATCAAAATAGTAGTAATATGACATTTGGTGATAATGGAAAGGGCAAAATTATCGAAATTGGTAAAGTTCATATCACCCCTTCTACTTACATTGATAATGTTTTGTATGTAGATGGTTTAAAATATAACTTACTAAGCATTAGTCGGTTTTGTGACAAGGATTTCAAAGTTACTTTCGAATATTCTTTATGCATTGTTTCTAGTTTAGATGACAATGGCATCAAGTTCATCAGTCATAGGCATGGCAATATTTATATGGTCAATCTTGATGATCTTCTTGTTCAAAATGGTCAATGCCTAGTAGCAATGAAAACCAAGATCAATGAAACTAGTTGGCTTTGGCATCGTAGACTAGGACATGCTAGTATGTATTTGATTTCAAAACTTAGCAAAAAAATTTGATAAAAGATTTGCCAAAGCTCAGTTTTAAAAATGACAAGATTTGTAGTGCATGCCAGCTTGGAAAACAAACCAAATCATCTTTTAAATCAAAAAGAGTAATATCTACATCTAGACCCTTAGAGTTGCTTCATATGGAACTCTTTGGGCCGACTAGAATATCTAGTTTGGGAGGTAAGAAGTAAGATATAGTCATTGTAGATGATTTCTCACGTTTTACATGGGTCATGTTTTTAGCACACAAGGATGAAACGTTTTCTGAATTTATTGGATTTCATAAAAGAGTTTCAAATGAAAAAGGTGTTTCAATTGTATCTTTAAGAAGTGGCCATGGAACCGAATTTGAAAATTCTAATTTTGACAAATTCTGTATTGAAAATGGCATTCATCATAATTTTTCAACACCTAGGACACTTCAACAAAATGGGATGGTAGAAAGGAAAAATAGAACTTTTGAAGAAATGGCACGTACCATGCTTTGTGAAAATGACTTACCTAGATATTTTTGGATGGAAGCCATAAACACTGCATGCTATGTTTTAAACTGTATTTTAATTCGATCGATTTTAAAGAAAACACCGTATGAGCTTTGGAAGGGTAGAAAACCTTCAATTCATTATTTTTGTATTTTTGGATGCCGTTGTTTCATCTTAAACAATGGTAAAAATAATTTGAGCAAATTTGATGCCAAGTCAGATGAGAGTGTGTTTCTAGGCTACTTTACATCTAGCAAGGTATACAGGGTCTTCAACAGAAGAACACTTGTTATTGAAGAATCCATACATGTAGTATTTGATGAGTCTGACCAGAAATCTTCTAGAAAAGAAGATGTGCTTTCTAATGAAACAGGTAACAAAAAAACTGAAGATGTGAATAGTAATGAAGAGCCTACCAAGGAACAAGAAGGTGATCAAAAAATGAAGGAGATCAAGCACAAGATGATGAAAACATATCTACTGTTGATCATCTACCCAAAGAATGGAGGTATGCTCATGGATATCCAAAAGAACTAATCATTGGTGATCCATCTAAAGGTGTAAGTACTAGTTCATCCCTTAGAAATATTTGTAATTACTTAGCATTTGTATCTCAAATTGAACCTAAGACTATTGAAGAAGCTGAGAATGATAGTAATTGGATAAATACTATATGTTACGGCCGTTACGATGACGTGGAGTGTCTCAGATTTCACCGGGCATGATTCGAGCCATGTGGAATTTTTTCGACAGAACGGGATCGGTCCAGCAAGGTCGGATGTCGCTTTGCCACGGTCGAAGTCGAGGTCGGTCTGGGCCTTCTCGCTCCTTCGCCAGGTGGCACCCGGAGACGGGTCCACCTCGACCGAAGTCGAGCAACTCTCTGCCACTCCGCCAGGTGTCCGCCCAGGAGGGGCCCACCTAGGCCGAAGCCGGCGGCCCCTTGCCCCTCGCCAGGTGGCGCCCTGAGACAGTCCCACCTCGGTCGAGGTCGAGCCGAGCCCTCTCGCTCCTTCGCCAGGTGGCGCTCGGAGACGGGTCCACCTCGATCTAAGTCGAGCGCCTCTCTGCCGCTCCGCCAGGTGTCCGCCCAGGAGGGGCCCACCTCGACCAAAGCCGGCGGCCCCTTGCTCCCTCGCCAGGTGGCGCCCTAAGACGGTCCCACCTCGGTCGAGGTCGAGCTGGGCCCTCTTGCTCCTTCGCCAGGTGGCGCCCGGAGACGGGTCCACCTCGACCGAAGTCGAGCGCCTCTCTGCCGCTTCGCCAGGTGTCCGCCCAGGAGGGGCCCACCTCGACCGAAGCCGGCGGTCCCTTGCTCCCTCGCCAGGTGCACACCCCTCTTGTGGGCTTTACCGGGGACTCGGTGAGGGTCGAGGGGGAGATTACACTCCTGTCACCGTTGGATCCCCACCTCGGCAGACAACAGTCATGATGACATTTACCGTCGTCAAGCTCCCTTCGCCTTACAACGCGATCCTCGGGCATCCGGGGCTCAACTAGTTGGACGCCATAATTTTCACGAAGCGGTTGCTAGTACAATTCCCCACGGCCTCCGGGCCTGGGGTGATGAGGGGGACGATCCAGCCAGTCCAGCATTGCCTTTAGACGGTCCCAGGTGCCCGAGGCACCGGGCTCAGCCTCGACGTCGGCGACCTCGACTTAAGGGAGAAGGAACCCAGGGGGACCCGTGGAATGTCTGTTGGCGTATCCTCTCGGTTCGGACCCTCAGAGGACTGTGTAGGTGGGGGCCTAACTCCCAGAGGAAGAACGGGCCCGCCTGCTGGATTTCCTCCGCACAAATGCGGACGTGTTTGCATGGCCCGCGGCTGATATGCCGGGCATCCCCCCTGAGGTCATCACCCACAGGCTGAACGTGGATCCGAGGTGCCGCCCGGTCCGCCAGAAGAAGAGGAGTTTCACCGCGGAAAGGCAGAGGGCCATCAATGAAGAGGTGGAAAAGCTCCTCGTCACTGGTTTCGTGCGGGAAGTTCAATATCCCAGCTGGTTGGTGAATGTGGTCATGGTAAAGAAGAGTAGCGACAAGTGGAGGATCTGTGTGGACTACACCGACCTTAACCGAGCCTACCCGAAGGATAGCTTCTCTCTTCCAAAGATTGACCAGCTGGTGGACACCACTTTGGGGCATCGCCTCCTCTCTTTCATGGATGCCTTCTCCGGGTACAACCAGATTCGAATGAACCTGGAGGACGAAGAGCACACCGCCTTCGTCACCGACCGCGAAATTTACTGTTACAAGATGATGCCGTTTGGCCTTAAGAATGCCGGGCCACGTACCAGCGGTTGGTCAACAAAGTCTTCAAGGACCAGATCGGCCGCAACATGCAGGTGTACGTGGATGACATGCTGGTGATGAGCAAGCCCCTCTCGGATCATGTTGGCGACCTGGCGGAGACCTTCGACAACCTCCGGCTTCACCAGATGAAGCTGAACCCGGCGAAGTGCGCCTTCGGCATCTCCGCCGGGAATTCCTGGGGTTTATGGTGACCCAAAGAGGGATTGAAGCCAACCCGGAAAAGGTCCAGGCCATCCTGGATATGGAGCAACCCACCTCCAAGAAGCAAGTACAGCGACTCATCGCCGGATAGCCGCTCTGAGTCGGTTTATCTCGAGGTCGACCGACCGCTGCCAGCCCTTCTTCAAAGTGCTGAGGAAGATGAGCGACTTCACCCGGACTGAGGAGTGCCAGGAGGCGTTTGACGAGTTGAAGAAGATGCTTGCATCGCCCCCACTACTTTCCAGGCCCGAAGAAGGAGAGGAGCTCGTCCTCTACCTGGCGGTTACCCCGGAGGCCGTCAGTTCGGTCTTGGTTCGGACCGATGACCAGGGAGTCCAGAGGTCGGTGTACTACACAAGCAAACTCCTCCGCGATGCAGAGCTCAGGTATTCCCGGCCCGAAAAGCTCATTTTTGCATTAATAGTGTCTGCTTAGCGTCTCAGGCCCTATTTCCAAGCACATCCCATTGCCATCCTGACTGATCAGCCGCTGAAAGCGATACTCAGCCGACCCGACACATCAGGTGATTGGCGACGTGGGCACTCAAGCTCAGCGAGTTCGATATCGCTTATCGGCCAAGGTCGGCCATGAAAATGCAAGTGCTGGCCGACTTCTTGTCGAGTGCGCAGGCCTAGGCAAGGAGATAGAGGAGGACCCTCTGCACCAGCAATTGGAACCGGGACCCGAGGCGGATGCGTGGATCCTTCACGTGGATGGGGCCTCAAACTCCGGCGGGAGCGGAGCCGGTCTCATCCTCACCAACGACGACGGGGTCGTCGCCGAATGTGCACTCCGCTTCCAGTTCGCTGCGACTAACAACCAGGCGGAATACGAGACGCTCCTCGCCGGGCTGAGAGTTGCCCGCGAGTTGGGCATGGCCAACCTCAAGGCCTTCACTGATTCGCAGCTGGTGGCCGGACAAATCTCCAGAGAATACAGTGCGCACGACCTTCAGATGGCGAAATACCTGGAGCTCGTTAGAACGAGCGTGGCCGGGTTTCGACGCTTCAGCGTTTCCCATATACCCCGCGGGAAAAATGCTCGTGCTGAGCTCTCTCCCAACTGGCGACCCTGCCGGACTCGTTGCTAGGTCGCGCTCATGTTAAGCACCTCAAGGCTCCGAGCTACGAGACCCCGGTGAAGGTCCAACAGGTCAGCCAAGAGCCGAGCTGGATGGACAAGTACGCCGACTACATTACCAGCGGCACCTTGCCGGAAGATTGCGCGGTGGCTCGTCTTATCAAAAAGAAGGCGGCGCGGTTCGTCCTCATGGATGGGCAGCTGTATCAGAGGTCCTACTCCTACCCTCTCCTCAAGTGCTTGAGACCCGCGGAGGCCGCACTCGTACTCCAGGAAATCCACGAGGGCATCTGTGGGAATCACGTGGGGGGCAGAATGCTAGCGTATAAGGCCCTCCGCCAAGGTTATTTATGGGAGACGATGAAGGAGGATGCCGCCGACTTCGTGAAGAGGTGTGATCGGTGCCAGCGGCACGCCGTGGTGCAGCGGCAGCCCTCCACTCCGCTTTCCCAGCTCTCGGCTCCATGGCCGTTCGCCCAGTGGGGGATGGACCTCTTAGGACCGTTTCCCCCGGCGTCCGGACAGCGAAAGTTCCTGATTGTGGCCATTGACTACTTCATGAAGTGGGTCGAGGCCGAACCCCTGGCACGGGTCATGGAGGCAAACGTCGCCAAGTTTTTCTAGAAGTCAATCATCTGCTGTTTCGGCCTCCCCCATACCATAATCACTGATATGGACGTCAGTTTGACTACCGGGAGTTTAAGAATTCTGCAGCGACCACGGCATCCATCTCACCTCGGGGAGCATCCTCAGACAATGGAGAAGCCGATTGACGAACCGGCAGGCTGACCAACGGCATCCTGACATCCTGCTTCCACGGTGAGCCTCATCGACAAGGAGCAGCCAATATGCTGACCACACTGACTGCACATCGAGACCACCACCGAGGAGCCACCGAAACGGCGGCCAGAGGAGCGGGGGAAGCTCGACGACCCCACCCAGCTCGGGAGAGCGACGAAGATGAGCACCCCGCGAGCAGTAGGTGCTGACATGATTGAGCCAGCCTACCTGCGTGAGCAGTACGATGGTGGACGCCAGGATGACAACATGGACCTCCTTGAGGAGACGAGGGACAAGCCCGAGTCCAGGGGCGTACAGGCAGCGAGTCACCAGGTACTACAACTCCCGGGTGCGACCAAAATCCTTTCGCTCGGGAGATCTGGTGCTCCAGCGTGCTGAAGCATCTCGGCCACAGGAGTGCGGGAAGCTCTCCCCAAACTGGGAGGGTCCGTACAGGGTGGCAGAAGTTCTCCCCCATGGGGCCTATTACCTGGAGGAGTTAGGAGGGTCCAGATTTCCCAGGACCTAACCTGGAATGCCTCGAATCTGAGAATGTACTACCAATAATGTAAGGTTCCTCTAACTCCTGCAATAAAATTCCTTTACTTCAGACGCTTCTTCTCACCTCGTAGGAAAAGAGACGCTTAGCTCTGAGTTCGGCAAACACGATTGTGGTCGAAGACCCGAGAAGGCGAGAAGTCTCGGACTTCGGTCCTGAGGGTGGGGCAGAGTCAAGCTCGCCCACGCGATCACAGAGAACAGCTCGGCAAGCCGCGCAAGGCTCGAATAAAGCCTGTAGCCCCGGGGTTCAGTCCGGAAGTCCCGGACTTCGGTCTGGAAGGCGGGGCAGAGCCAAGCTCGCCCACGCGATCATGGAGAACAGCTCAGCAAGCCGCGCAAGGCTCGGATATAGCCTGCGGCTCCGGGGTTCAGTCCGGAAGTCCCGGACTTCAGTCTGGAAGGCGGGGCAGAGCCAAGCTCGCCCATGCGATCACGAAGAACAGCTCGGCAAGCCGCCCAAGGCTCGGATAAAGCCTGCGGCCTGAGGTTCAGTCCGGAAGTCCCGGACTTCGGTCTGGAAGGCGGGGCAGAGCCAAGCTCGCCCATGCGATCACGGAGAACAACTCGGCAAGCCGTGCAAGGCTCGGATAAAGCCTGTGGCCCCGGGGTTCAGTCCGGAACTCCCGGACTTTGGTCCGGAAGGCGGGGCAGAGCTAAGCTCGCCCATGCGATCACGAAGAACAGCCTGGCAAGCTCGAAGGACCCGCGCAAAGCTTGCTTACCAGCATCCAACCCGGAAGCTCCGAGCTTCGATCTGAAGGCTCGACTGGACTCAATTTACCTACGAGCCTGGCTCGGAACAAACCACAGGACTTAGCAAACATCTCAACAAAAAAAAAAAAGAGATAGAAGAGAACATAAGAAAGACAAAGCCGGGACTTGGTAAAGAAAAAGGCAGTTTCTTCATTAACTGGAAGGAGCTTTACAATGGAGTCTCGACAGCCCGGAGTCCTCGAAAAAAAAGGGGAAGAAAAAGTACAAGTGGAGGCTAATTCAGCACAGTAGCACTGTCCTCGGGCTGGGGCGCGCGCTCTCCACCTTCGCCGTCGACCGTGGCTGCTCTGGAGTTACAGCCGCGTCGCCTGCTGTAACTGGAGCCTCGCCGCTGGGCTCCTACCTTCTACTGCCGAGAGCCACCCCGCTGAGATCGAGCTCGGGGTAGAAGGAGCCCACCTTCTCCCGGCACACCTGGAACCCCTTCAGGAAGGAGTCCACGGTGGCCTCCCGAACCTCCGCGATGTACTCGTCGGAGGCCCGGAACTTCGGGACGGCCTCCTGCGCCTCCCACTTCGAAGCTTCCAGCAGGCCATTGATGTAGGAGCTCTGCTCCTTGGCTGCGCTCGTCTCCCTCCTAGCCTCCTCCACCCGGCGCTCCAGCGACTGGGACTGAGCTCGGAGGCGAGCCTTCTTCGCGACATCCTCCTCCACGCGGTGCTGGTTGGAGATCCTCTCCTCGGACAGAGAGGTCTCCAGTTCCTTGATGCGCCCCTCGGCGTGCGGCAGGTCGGATTGAAGAGCCTGGTTGTTCCCCCGTAGCTCGACCCCCTTCTCCATGAGGTCCTTCATGTCGGCTGCGAGTTTGTCGAGCTTCTCCTCCTTCTCGGCATCCTTCTTGGCGTACCCTACGAAGAAATTCTCAGTAGTAGTACGTCGGTCCCAATCTGCACCAACGAGAGAAGTCAGTCAGAACCCAACTGGAACTTTAAAAGAGAAGGTTCCGGGTCCGGAACTTACCGTGAAGAGCTGCGGAAGGATTCCGAGCAAGGCGTCGGCGTAGTCCCGGTCGCCTCTCAGTCGGCGGTCCGGGAGGTGCAGGCGAACTCCATGACCCTCTCCGTGAGCCCTTGGTCACGGATCACGGAGCACCGGCTTGTTAGATTCGGCGGCGGGGCAGACAGATCGGCGGCGGCAGGAGAGACCGTCCCCCCGGGTGGAATTGCCACCGGTGGGGCAGCTGGAGCCGCCGGCGGTGCCATCGGAGAAGCAGTGGAAATGGGCGCTGCCCGGGAAGGAGCCGGGCTTCCCTCTTCTGCGGCCCCGTCGAGGCGGATGACGGGAGTGTCGGTAGCCCAGGTCCGAGGTGGTTTGGATGCGGGAGCCGTCGCTACTGGACCAGGGGCGGGCATCAGCACGACCTCCCGGCTCGCCTCGGTGCGAGCCCTCTTCGTCGCGGGCTCATCTCCCTCGGTAGTATCCCTCTGAGCGGCGCCCTCCAGGAGGTTTTCCAGGGAGAACTTCATACCTGCAAGAGATCGGAGGTCAGTCAGCTCGGTTAAAAAGAGAAAGGGAGAAAGAGGGAAGGTACAAAGCAAAGAAGAAGGCTGAGCCTCACCCGACTCTCGGATGGGACTGACCCCCGCCTCGAACAAGTTCTGCTCCGAGAGCAGAACGTCGAGCATAGGGACCGCATCGCTCAGCAGCAAAGAGTAGGCCTCCTGGTCCGCCGACTCGACCTGGGAGTTCCGGTTCGGGGACCGATCCGGCTCGCTCCAAGCCCAGTCGACGTCCTCGACCGAGGCAAAAAAAACCGGTTCTTCCAACCCTTAATGGAGGAAGGGAGGTTGAACCGGAGACACCTAGGCCGAGGTGAAATGTACCACCAGCCATCATCGGTGGAATAATGCTTCAGGATAAAAAGAGCCCTGAAGAGGGAGAAACGGGCAACGAACCCGTGGAAGTGGCAGAAAACAATGAAAGCGAAGATGACCCGAATGGCGTTCGGAGCCAACTGGGCCGGGACCAGGCGGTAATGACTAAGAAAGGAGAGAAAGAAAGGGTGGAGGGGGAACCGAAGACCCCCAAGGAGGAAGTCCTCGTAGAAGGCTATTCGGCCAGGACCGCTTAAGGTGACGCGATCCCCGGGCCGCGGGAGAGAAAGTTGGATCGACTCCGGGATGCCATAGACTTCCCGGAGCAAAGAAAGGTCACCTTCGGTCATTGATGAAAGGTGATCGGAGGGACCAGCAGAAGAAAGGGCAGGAGGAGGAAGAGAAGAGACAGGACGCACAGAGATTACGGGGGGAGACCTAGGACCCCTAGGGACACCTATGGATACACCCCCAAGCTGGAGCCGCCTGCAGACCTCCTCCGGGATCACCTCTGCTTCCGAGGAGGAAGACGATAGAGTCCTCGGTCGGGACGGACTGGCCTCGTCCGGATTAGACGAAGCATGGCAACGACGCGCCATGGGGAAGGAAGTGGTGAAGAGAGATTGCTAAGGGAAGGGGACGTTGGCAGACGAAGGCACTCACCGAAACCCACTATGCAAATGAAGCGGCAACCCGGGGGAGTGAAGGATAGCCTGCTGCAACCGCCGGTGAAGCGCGAGAAAGGGAAAGGGCCTCGTTCCGGAAAGTCCCCCTCCTTTTCAAATTCAATCGACAGCGATCGCACCCGTCATTCTGTTCCGGAACACCGGATGGATGCCGCGTGGATGCACGCCCGACATCGATGCTTCGGTTACGGGGAAATGGCCTCCTTTTCGAAGCGACGCATTAAGTGCAGCCGAGGGGCGACACGTGGCAGCCCCTCATAGGGCCTTGGGCGCAACGAGGAATGGCAACGAGGATCATGGCAATCATGGCGCGAGATCTTTGCCTTCCCCACATCATCTCCGTATTAAATCCCCACATTCCGTAACACCTCAACGGAACGGGGGATGGGAGAAACTGTTACGGCCGTTACGATGGCGTGGAGTGTCTCAGATTTTGTCGGGCATGATTCGAGCCACGTTGAATTTTTTCGGCAGAACGGGATCGGTCAAGCAAGGTCGGATGTCTCTCTGCCACGGTCGAAGTCGAGGTCGGTCTGGGCCTTCTCGCTCCTTCGCCAGGTGGTGCCCGGAGACGGGTCCACCTCGGTCGAAGTCGAGCGCCTCTCTGCCGCTCCGCCAGGTGTCCGCCTAGGAGGGGCCCACCTCGGCCGAAGCCAGCAGCCCCTTGCTCCCTCGCTAGGTGGCGCCCTGAGAGGTCCCACCTCGATCGAGGTCGAGCCGGGCCCTCTCGCTTCTTCGCCAGGTGGCGCCCGGAGACGGGTCCACCTCGGTCGAAGTCGAGCACCTCTCTGCCGCTCCGCCAGGTGTCCGCCCAAGAGGGGCCCACCTCGATCGAAGCCGACGGCCCCTCGCTCCCTCACCAGGTGGCGCCCTGAGATGGTCCCACCTCAGCCGAGGTCGAGCCAAGCCCTCTCGCTCTTTCGCCAGGTGGCGCCCGGAGACGGGTCCACCTCGGCCGAAGTCGAGCGCCTCTCTACCTCTCTGCCAGGTGTCCGCCCAGGAGGGGCCCACCTCGGTCGAAGCCGGCGGCCCCTTGATCCCTCGCCAGGTGGCACCCTGAGACGGTCCCACCTCGACCGAGGTTGAGCCGGGCCCTCTTGCTCCTTCACCAGGTGGCGCCCGGAGACGGGTCCACCTCGGTTGAAGTCGAGCGCCTCTCTGCCGCTCACCATGTATCCACCCAGGAGGGGCCCACCTTGGCCGATGCTGGCGGCCCCTTGTTCCCTCGCCAGGTGGCGCCCTGAGACGGTCCCACCTCGGCCGAGGTCGAGCCGGCCCTCTTGCTCCTTCACCAGGTGGCGCCAGGAGATGGGTCCACCTCGACCGAAGTCGAGCACCTCTGTACCGCTCCGCCAGGTGTCCGCCCAGGAGGGGCCCACCTCGGCCGAAGCCGGCGGCCCCTTGCTCCCTCGCTAGGTGGCGCCCTGATACGGTCCCACCTCGGTCGAGGTCGAGTCAGGCCCTCTTGCTCCTTCGCCAAGTGGCACCCGGAGACGGGTCCACCTCGGTTGAAGTCGAGCGCCACTCTATCGCTCCGCCAGGTGTCCGCCCAGGAGGGGCCCACCTCGGTCGAAGCCAGCGGCCCCTTGCTCCCTTGCCAGGTGGCGCCCTGAGACGGTCCCGCCTCAGCCGAGGTCGAGCATGGCCCTCTTGCTCCTTCGCCAGGTGGCGCCCAGAGATGGGTCCACCTCAGTCGAAGTCTAGCGCCTCTCTACCGCCCCACCAGGTATCCGCCAGGAGGGGCCCACCTTGGCCGAAGCCGGCGGCCCCTTGCTCCCTCGCCAAGTGGCGTCCTGAGATGGTCCCGCCTCGATCGAGGTCGAGCTTGGCCCTCTTGCTCCTTCGCCAGGTGGCGCCCGGAGATGGGTCCACCTCGGCCAAAGTCGAGCGCCTCTCTGCCGCTCCGCCAGGTGTCCGCCCAGGAGGGGCCCACCTCGGTCGAAGCCGACAGCCCCTTGCTCCCTCGCCAAGTGGCACCCTGAGACGGTCCCACCTCTGTCGAGGTCGAGCCGAGCCCTCTCGCTCCTTCGCCAGGTGGCGCTCGGAGACGGGTCCACCTCGGCCGAAGTCAAGCGCCTCTTTGCCGCTCCGCCAGGTATCCGCCCAGGAGGGGCCCACCTCGACCAAAGCCGGTGGCCCGTTGCTCCCTCGCCAGGTGGTGCCCTGAGACGGTCCCACCTCGGTCGAGGTCGAGCCGGGCCCTCTTGCTCTTTCGCCAGGTGGCACCCGGAGACGGGTCCACCTTGGCCGAAGTCGAGCGCCTCTCTGCCGCTCCGCCAGGTGTCCGCCCAGGAGGGCCCACCTCGACCGAAGTCGGCGGCCTCTTGCTTCCTCGCCAGGTGGCGCCCTGAGACGGTCCCACCTTGGCCGAGGTCGAGCCGAGCCCTCTTGGTCCTTCGCCAGGTGGCGCCCGGAGACGGGTCCACCTCGGCCGAAGTCGAGCGCCCCTCTGCCGCTCCGCCAGGTATCCGCCCAGGAGGGGCCCACCTCGATCGAAGCCGGCGGCCGCTTGTTCCCTCGCCAGGTGGCACCCTGAGACGGTCCCACCTCGATCGAGGTCGAGCCGGGCCCTCTTGCTCCTTCACCAAGTGGTGCCCGGAGATGGGTCCACCTCGGTCGAAGTCGAGCGCCTCTCTACCGCTCCGCCAGATGTCCACCCAGGAGGGGCCCATCTCGGTCGAAGCCGGTGGCCCCTTGCTCCCTCGCTAGGTGGCGCCCTGAGACGGTCCCACCTCGGCCGAGGTCGAGTCGGGCCCTCTTGCTCCTTCGCCAGGTGGTGCCCGGAGATGGGTCCACCTCGGTCGAAGTCGAGCGCCACTCTACCGCTCCGCCAGGTGTCTGCCCAGGAGGGGCCCACCTCGGTCAAAGCCGGCGGCCCCTTGCTCCCTCGCCAGGTGGTGCCCTGAGACGGTCTCGCCTCAACCGAGGTCAAGCCTGGCCCTCTTGCTCCTTCGCCAGGTGGTGCCCGGAGATGGGTCCACCTCGGCCGAAGTCTAGAGCCTCTCTGCCGCCCCACCAAGTGTTCGCCAGGAGGGGCCCACCTCGGTCGAAGCCGGCGGCCCCTTGCTCCCTCACCAAGTGGCGCCCTGAGATGGTCCCGCCTCGATCGAGGTCGAGCTTGGCCCTCTTGCTCCTTCGCCAGGTGGTGCCCGGAGATGGGTCCACCTCGGTCGAAGTCGAGCGCCTTTCTGCCGCTCCCCAGGTGTCCGCCCAGGAAGGGCCCACCTCGACCGGGGTCGACTAACCAGCGCGGTAAGACCACCGAAGGACAGGAGCACAGTTTCCGAGGCCTCCCCTCGAGCAGCGCGTGACACACCCCGAGAGGAGCGCCGGTACGATCGACAGCGACACGCGAAACCTCGTTTACATGGGCCCGACAAGTCCCGCAGCCAAGGGGCGAAGTCCTCACAACCTAGGACCCGGTAACGGGCGTTGTCGGTGCCTGGGAAGGAGAGCGCCCGCGCTCGGGCCAAGGTCAGGCCGGCGTCCTCCCTCTACCCTTTCCTCGCGAGGCCTGGCAAGCAAGGCGAGGAGGCCGCCGGGTTCTTGAACCCAAAAGGGAAAGGAGAAGAGAGGGAGGGAAGGAGGTGAAAGCAAAGAGGGGGCCTCCCGAAGGCGGGGACCGGAAGGCAGCATGATGGGATAAAAGGCTGGGAAGAGTGGACGACCAGGTGAGCAAGAAACGGAGGCTAGGAAAGGGAAAAGCACCGAGAGCAGGATCCAAGACCCCGAGAGGTGTCCCTTGGCGCAAGCCCGGTGAAGGAACTCGGCCGGATTTCTACTCTTCTTGTGACCTTTCTTGCTGACACAATCTCTAAGCCTGGGACTCCTTCGGGGCCCGCCTTGGAGACTCTGTTCTCTCTCGCTGTTTTCTAACTTGACCGTTGGAGCTCCCTCGCCGGGATCCCCGGCCAGGGTTCCTGACCTTGTCTTGCAAGACTGGGAGCCCGAGACCTCGGGGCGAGGCGGTCTGACCGAATCAACTGCTCTGAAGCCACAGGCGTGGCGGCGAGATCGGCAACACTATGCAAGACGAACTTAACCAATTTAAAAGAAACAATGTTTGGACTCTTGTAGATAGGCCTTCAAATATTTCAATTATTGGCACCAAATGGGTTCTTAGAAACAAACTTGATGAAAATGGTATTGTTACAAGAAATAAGGCTAGACTAGTTGCCAAAGGATATAATTAGGAGGAAGGGATTGATTTGGATGAAACCTTTGCTCCTGTGGCTAGACTTAAGGCAATTAGGCTATTGTTGGCTTTTGCTTGCTTTATAGACTTTAAATTGTTTCAAATGGATGTTAGAGTGCCTTTTTGAATGGTTTTATCGAAGAAGAGGTTTATGTTGAACAACCGCTTGGTTTTGAAAATCTTGAATTTCTAAATCATGTTTTCAAACTTCATAAAGCTTTGTATGGGTTGAAACAAGCTCCTAGAGCTTGGTATGATCGTTTAAGTTCTTTCTTTCTCAAAAATAATTTTACTAGAGGTAATGTTGACAAAACTTTATTTTTGAAGAAAAAGAATGATAATCTCTTAGTTGTACAAATATATGTTGATGATATCATATTCGATGTTACTACTACGAATCTCTTTATCAAGAGTTTGCAAAGTTAATGCAGTGTGAGTTCGAGATGAGCATGATGGGAGAACTAAACTTCTTCCTCGGACTTCAAATAAAGCAAACCAAAGAGGGGATCTTCATCAGCCAAGCCAAGTACACAAAAGAAATACTCAAGAAGTTTGAGATGGAGAGCACCAAACCATTAGGTACCCCTATGAGCTCCTCTTGTAGACTTGACAAGGATGAATCAGGTAAATCTATAGACCAAAAATTATATCGTGGCATGATTGGTTCATTGTTATATCTTACTGCCAGTAGGCCAGATATCATGTTTAGTATTTGCATGTATACTAGATATCAGTCTAATCCTAAAGAGTCTCATCTTTTGGCTGTTAAACATATATTTAGATATCTATCTGGCTCAATTGAAATTGGTCTTTGGTACTCTAGAGATTCTTCATTTGAATTGATTGCTTATTCTGATGCTGGCATTGCTGGGTGTAAACTTGATCGTAAAAGTACTAGTAGAACTTGTCAGTTTCTTGGAGTAAATTTGATCTTATGGAGCAGCAAGAAACAGAATTCAGTTGCTCTATCTACGGCTGAAGCAGAATATATAGCAGCTGGAAGCTGTTATGCTCAAATTCTATGGATCAAACAACAACTTAAAGATTTTGGCATTAAACTAATTAAGACACCCATAAGATGTGACAATACTAGTGCAATCAATCTAACTAAGAATCCTGTGCAACATTCAAGAAGTAAATACATTGAAATAAGACATCATTTCATAAGAGATCATGTACAAATCTTTAATGTAATACTTGAATTTGTGTGTACTGATGATCAATTAGCCGATGTGTTTACCAAACCATTGAGTGAAGAGAGATTTTTTCTGATTAGAAGAGAGTTAGGAATCATTGATCCATTCTCCTATAACTCTCTCAAATTTCATCTTACCCAAGTTATTTTACTCAAAAATTACTTATATTTAGTCCCAAAAGGTTTTAAAAACACCCTTGAATTTTTAAGATTTTTATAGGTTTTTTTTGGATTTTCTTGGCCAAGTGTCGACACTTGGATTTTGCGAAGTGTCGACACCTGACCAAGTGTCGACACTTGAGAAATCCCAAGTATCGACACTCGCAGGAAAATTTCTGTCTTTTTAGGACAGACCAAGAATTTTGTATCTTGATTTCCCCCGCTTTCTCTCAAGCTCCAGTGGTCCCCCAAGCTCCAGTCCATCCAAATCAACTCATTTCCTATTTGCCCCAACCAAAATCAGGTATTTCCCTTCTCATTTTTGTTATTTGGAACCGTGTAACCTAGGTATAGGGTTTTCCGTCCGTTTTCAATGGATTTTGATCGGATTTTTCGATGTTTCTAGTCGTTTGGAAGAATCCATTTTGTGGAAATCATGTTTGAACATGTTTATCTTGAAATTCCCATGGATTTTTGAGCGATTTCTCACATATTCCATCCGTTTTTGCTATTCTCACTATTACATTGGGTTTTTGGCCGTAATGTTCAAAGATTTTCGGTTTAAATTCAGGATTCCTAGCTATTTATTGCTAGATCTCAAAATTCATTCTTGTGGGAATAGTATTTGTGTTGATTTCCATGCTTTTTACTCTTCTTTGATTTTGTTGATTTCTTGGTTTTGACCTAAAACCCAAATTTATTTTGTTTTAAACCATAGGTTTACATTATATATTTTAAGGTTACTAATTTTATGAACTTAAAAGGGATGTTTTAACCAAAGTATATTATATTTAATGGGATTAGCTTTATAACCCTAAAATGTCCTTATGACCCTCGATTTCTTGTATTTAAAGGTATTTTACCCCCGATCTCTTATGATTTTAACCCCCGCTTTCTTTTGACAAAAGTATCTCACCCTCGATTTCTTGTATTTTACAACTCAAATTTGGTTAATCCCAGTTTTCAAAACCAATTCTAGCTTCTCTTGAAAGCCAGTATTCCTCTCTTAGGAAGACGTAGCCTCCTTTAGCCTAAGTTCTTAACCTAATTGAAACCTATACTCCCCTAGGTTATTTATCTTTTACCTTTCTTGTTCAGTTAGATTATGATGGGTCCAAGAAAGAGATTAGCTATTAGGAGACCTAGTCAGAGATCATATTGGAGGACCAAGACTAGACATAATACAGGAGAGGCCAGTAGTTCAGTTGCCCCAGGTTCCCCTGCAGAGAGGATGGCAGGGAAGGCTGTAGCTTCAGGTCGACGGATTGACCTCGAGTTCTTTGACTGACAGCATTTCCATATCAGGCAGACACTCACTGATGCAGGACTGGTTCCCTTCTACACCATGCAGGAGAGGTATTACCCCCACCTAGTGCGTGAGTTTTATGGTACCATGGATTGCCGTCACTTACTGTGGAGGACTACTGTCCGTGGAGTAGAGATATCTCTGACTGAGGAGCTTCTGAGCAGAGTATGGCAGATTCCCCATTGTGGTATCAGTATTTTCTTTGTGGAGGACAGAGAGGCTGCCTTTAGGTGCATACTTGAGCGTGAGGATGTTCGCAGAGTGATGGTGGTCACCATGAACCAGCTTTCAGTGGAGATGCACCTTCTGCACCATATCACAACTCATATATTGCTTCCAAAGACTGGGCACTTCGACTTCATCACCGAGAGAGAGCTGATGCTGATGGTATGCTTGACTTAGAGGACTCAAGTCAATATACCATCCATGATGCTAGTACAGATGAGAGATGCTGCGACCCAGCGATGACACTGTTTACCTTACGGTATGGGGCTGACCAGACTATTTAGAGCTTGTGAAGTATCCTTGGAGGGGGAGATCCCCAAGGAGATTCTGCACACGGACGTCTATGATGAGAGGTCGCTACATCGTATGGGATATAGACTGGTCGCAGGTCGATGGATTCGGAGAGAGTCTGGCCAGGAGCCAGATGAGGAGGACGAGATTCGAGAGGCAGAGGCAGGGCCATTAGGGTTAGTTAGTTCACCTCCTCAGGCTGCTCATGCATCTGAGACAGAGCCTATGACACCTACTGCCACTCCTTCAGCTGCTCCTCCATCGTCTACTGGATTATCTTTTGAAGAGCATTCTCGTCAGCAGTTCGCGGAGGTACGGAGTGAGCTCATTGGTCTTGGAGTACAGACGACTCAGCTATGGATAGAGATAGAGAGCCTTAGAGCTCATACAGCTTCAAAGCATGCTAAGCTGCATCACTCTATGGAGGTAGGATTTGCTCGCATTAAGGATATGCTTAGATTCCTCCTTCCTCCTGTTGCTCCTGCTAATCTACCTATTGGTGATGATGACGATGACCACCAGGATGACCCTGATGACACTATTGATGGTGGTGACCATGCTGATGGGATTGAGAACAAAGATACTGATGTTATTGATGATGACAATGAAGTGACAGTAGTGATGGCACAGATGGATATGAGGTAGTCAGCCGAGAGCCGCAGTCTCCTGTTATTCCTGCCGCTGACTCGACTGGCACACCTGTCTCCACTGATCCAGTCTTTGTCACTCCTACTGAGACACTCCCACCTTCCTCTACTAGAGCTTCTAGGGTTGTACCCCATTTTGGACCTTCTACTAGGACTCGGAGTCGTGGTATTTTGAAGACTCCTAGTGGTCTAGCCCATAGGTCTAGGATTACAGGTCCTATATCTCTTGAGATCCCATCTGATAAGGATTAGCCTCACAAATGCTTATTATGTTGTATGCTCTTTATGACTTATATTACTTATGATTTATGACTCTTGATATATTTTGTTTGTTTTAGTATTGCTGATGAGTCAGCAAATTTTGTACTGAAAACATTACTTGACTGATAAATATATGCCTTACTTGATGTTTACAATTTATGCTTCACTATAATTGCATTTGGTAGCTTGATTGTTTACATTTATTTGATAGATATACATTTTGACTCTGATACCTGTTAACTCTTGAATCAACTCTTATACTCTACTACTTTTTGTCTCCATGCTCGTTTTGAGGGGGAGTTTACTCCCTTTTCTAATGATCGACAAAAAGGGAGAGTAGAGATCTCTATTTCTATGAATTTCAAATTTGATCTGATACCAATATTGCATAGATCTGATACCAATATTCTGCTTATTCTAATTAGAATTGTCTAACTAAGGGAGAGATTCATCCTTCTTAGCTATGCAAGTTATGGATGTATTAGCTTGAAATCAAATTCATGAATTATCAAATCTAAAATTTGAAATTAAATGTTAAGATACTCAAGATTTTGTCATCATCAAAAGGGGGAGATTGTTGGCTCCACCTAGTGATTTTGATGAATAACAAAATGTTGAGAACATATTATATACTAATGGTTTTTCTAGTTGTAAGTTTTTAGGAAACAAGTACCTTAAATTCTCAAAATTAAAGTATCGTGGCATGCTGTGGCACGAAGCATTTTTCACGATTTGAAAAGTCTTCTCCATGCAAAAAGGGCTTAAAAGAGTTCATTTATTTGTTATTTACATTGATCTTAAGTTTTATAGTTAACACTTGTGTTTTTAGGTTAATCTGCACTTAACTATGAATTTTTCAGAATCAAGTGTCGACACCTGGGAAGTCAAGTATCGATACTTCAGCTCTTGGCACGCAGAAAAACTCCTTAGCATGGCAAGTGTCGACACCCAGAATTTAAGTGTCGACACCTGAAACTCAAGTGTCGACACTTAAGTTCCCAAGTATCGACTCAAGGCCTGAGACTTTTTGAAAATCCAGAACATAGCCATTGGAGTATTTTGTATCAAGTGTTGACACCTATAAATCAAGTATCGATACTTGAAAGTTCAAGTGTCGACACCTGGAAGTCAAGTGTCGACACCTGAAAGCCAAGTGTCGACACTTGACAGCCAAGTGTCGACACCTGACAAACCAAGTGTCTACACTCGGGTTCTGACAGGCCTAACGGATCTATTTTTCTGACTTGCAGAAACATCTTTTCAAGCTCCTAACGACTAGATTCGATGCTCAAACGATCACAAACCATTTTTTGGAAGTTTTTTTTTGTATTTAAGCTTCATCAACTTTATTCTTGAGGTATTGAAGTCCATTGAAAGCTCAAAAGCTAATATTGTCTCAAGAACTTCACTTCAAAAGCCATTTAAAGTGTGATTCCCTGAAAAAGCTTACAAACCTATCCTTTCATCTTTCAAAAAGAGAGCTTAAAGAATATTTCAAGGAGAAGAAGACAAGAAAAGCATCAATTAGAGCCTCAAAGCTTCCATTCCACTCTTGAAGAGAGTTTGTCTTGTTTATTTGAATTGTATATCTGAAATTCTCTAGTGATTTGACCTTGCTTTCAAGGGTGTCTCGAAAGAAGATTGTTGTGGGTTGTTGACAAGCCAAGGTGATAAAACCAACTAGGGTTAACTTGTGAGCCCGAAGACAAAACAAGTGTAAAGGTTTGTTGGTGAGCCTAGGTGATAAAACCAACATAGGTTTTGACTTGTGAGCCTTTGGAAAAACAAGTCGGCTGTAATCTTGGAGAGATTATAGTGGAATTCCCAAGGATGGCTTGGGAAGTGGATGTAGGTGCTAGGTTTGCACCGAACCACTATAAACTTTGTGTTTGTATGTGATTGTCTCTTCTATCTCTTCCTCTTTACTTATTGCACTCTATTTATTGCCTTCCGCTATATATAACTTAGTGCATCAATTTCATAACTCACAAACACCACAAGGCCTGCACATTATTGCTTTAATTTTTTTTTAAAAGATCCAATTCACCCCCCCTCTTGAGCTCCATTTCTGGGCAACAAAGATTAATAATTTGAGTCCTGTAATAAGTTATAATTAAGTTTATGAGTCCTGTACTTGTTTTCATTTGAGTAATTGGGTCCTGTTCTTATTTCAATTTGGGTTCTCAAGTCCAATTAGGGTTAATTTGGCCTTGTATTGAGTAAGTATAATAGTTGGGTTCAAGAGTTGCTTGATTTGGGTTTCAATTGAGCAAGATTGAGTGCAACCAACTTCTCCAACAAACCGTAACTACTTGGAGCACCACATCATCAATACACCATGCCAACTTGGAGGACAAGTCATGCCACATCACCTCCCTACTTTGCCACATCACCATACCACTTCATCATGGAATTTCGCCCAAGAAGAATGAAGTTTGAAATGGCCACAACTTCCTCCACAACTTCGTCCTCTATTCTCTCCATGAATTTGGTGTATTTTGAATTTGAATTTGAAAGGCTTAGTAGTCTTTAAATAAGGATCCTAGTCTTCTTGTAAAAGAAATGATGAATGAATGAAGGTTTTTTTTTTCTCATAAGAATTTCCCTTGCTTGAGAGCTTGGACCCCTGTGAGAGGGTGGGCGTGAGGCCCTTATTGTGTTCTTCCCATCATCTACATCTTCTTCCCTTCCAACACCACTCCAACCGGCCAAGGCTATTTCAAGCTTCTTCTCCCTCTTCAAAGATTCTTCCTCATCTCCTTTGCAATCTTTGGTATCTAATTTTTCTACAATTTTGTTGCAGGATCCCCAGGCTTCCAGGCTCCAAAGAAGAGGTCTACCTTGACAAGAGCCAGTTACAAGATGCCCTACAAGTTAGAGGAATCCCTTGTCATCCTAGGTCTTTCTCTCTTCGAGTGTTTTCCCCTCATAATTTGAGATATTAAATGCCGAGTAACCTTCTTTAAATAGGTTTTCAAATATGCAATATTAAATTATTCTTAGCCTTAATCTGAGTGATTTCTTAACCACTAAGGTCCTCTTTTTAGTTACTTTGAAAGGTTTAAACTTCATGTCTTGTTTGGTATTTAAGAATCCCTCTCATTAAATTTTGCTTCCTTTACTATGAATGGATGCATGTTTATTACTTCATTTTTATTTGAGCATTGCTAATTCCATTAGGACACATCATCCCCTCATTGTCCCCCATCATCTTGGTATCAGAGCCCAGGAAAATTAGGGTACCTTCGTATCATCCTAGATTTCCTCTACTAGCTGTCCCTCCACTTCCCAGGTCACAAAAAAAAAAAAAAAAAAAAAGATCTCATCGGTGCCTTCCCTCCCGTGACTCCTCCCACACCCCACCAACACCCCCTGCCCACCGGCCAACCCAGCCAATCATTCCCACCGACAGTCCCACTGGAAGATTCACCTCCGTCCACCTCCGCCTAGACCGAGCCACCCCCCCTCTGCTATTATTTTCTCTGCTCCCATAGAAAAAGGCAGGCAAAAATGAAGCACAGGAAGTTGAAGAGAAGAGAGAGAACGAGCGAGCGAGTGAAGAAACTAAAATTTGCCTCAAGGAGGGATTCCAAGACACCCTAAAGAGGAACTCGACATCTACGAATTAATGAGCAGTAGTAGAGCGAAGAATTTTCGCCACTGTTCTGACAATGGTGATGCTAATGGAGAGAAGTCCACCCCAATTCCCTTACCGCTGAACTTCTTCCGTCCGTAAGCAAACCATCATCGACTGGACCTTCTCCACCCAGATCCAAACTCCCCATCTCCGCACCCGACACCTGCCAGAGAGCCCGAGCCGACGGAACCGTGCCCTCCTCTCCCTGCATCTGTGCCACCCACGGCCCATTTTATTCTATAAAGTTCAGATCCGAAGCCGAGCGAAGAAAACCGGGCAAAAAAAAAGGCGCTTGGCGCTTGCCTTGAGACCCTCCAAGCCCAGCCACCTTGGAGTCTCCTCCTCATCTCTGTCGACCTCCTCTCCTCCCTCAAGCTCTAGCTCGCCGCCCTCCACTGGCTCTACGTCTCCTTCCTTCGCCCGGAGTCGTCTCCAGCTGCCGCTTCTCCCAAGCCGAGGCCCTCGTCGATGAAATCCTCGCCAAAGCCTGCACCCCTATTCTCACCTTCTTCAACGCCGCCATCCACTTCTACTATTCCAGTCACCATCGACCGTGGTCTCTGTCCAAAGCCGCCCTACCAAGTGATCTTCTATTTGATGTAACCAATGTTCCAGCTCCGCTCGACTTGGAATTCAAATTTCTTTCCACAGGTAGTTTTCACGATGATGACATGGAGATCGCTGAGCCAGATGACAAGGTGGAGGACATTCCCATCAGTCACTCCATAATCTGGACGAGGCTGTTGTTCTGAGCCAGCTCCCTGCCATCGAAGACCAGCTTCTGCTTCTTTACTATAAATCCTTTACAGGTTTGGATCCTAAGCTTCACGAAGGTGATCGAGTCAGATTCCAGCACCCGCATGGGGATCACCGATGAACTCGGGATGGCGAGGTAGATCAGGATGGAACTCTAGTGAGTGCTAGCACTACTACCTCCCATCGAACCGAATGGGGGAGAGGGTCGGATCTTCTCGTGCCGTCATCCCCCCCGTTTTGGCGATTCCCCTCCACTGTGCCACTCCTCCGCCCGATCTTCATCGACGTCTCCACCGCTTGCAACCAAACGGAATAGTCGCCGGCAGTGTCGTCCATCGAAATCATCTCTCTCCATGCCGCCGTCCTCCTCCGCAGCACCGTCGCTAGAGCACCCACCGGATTTCCCTCCCCTGTCTACAATGATCCACGGAGAAGAAAGAGAAGCCCGCACGATCATGAAAGCATTGCCGGTTCTCCCGTTGCTGACTTCAAGTTATGCACGTTTTTCAAAGCTATACGGATCTCAAAACTTCACGACTTTCAGAGATGCATAGATTTCAGAGCAGAGCTGAGGAAAAAAATCTCATGGCTAGCTGGATCTAAATCTAACTTGAAGGAGTTGAGTTCTCCCCACATCAGGAAAATGATGGGTATCGTCAGCACGGATCCCGGAGCAAGCACAGATCTTGGAGCTGCACGAATCTCGGAGCATATCCAGAATAAATTAGTTTGGGATTTATTTTTTGTTTGAAATTTGAATTAGGATTTGGTTGGTTAGGATTGAGATATGGATAGGCTTATCTTATCTTATCTTGTATTTGAATTTGTGTTTTTAGAAAAGAGTGTTTCTTTTCGTTTGCCCTGTATGGGAAGGGTGAGAGGCCCATCTTTCCTTCGCCTTCGAGCATCGAGGGATGTGAGACCCTAGTTACCCCATTTCCCATCGAGTCCCCTCTATGATCTTAGGGAGTTTCCTTCACGGCCTGAGGTAGTGATTTGGGTAGGATGCCCTGGGCTCCGCATGTAGTGAGATAGATGGGATGCCCTTGGCTACATGTAGTGGGATGGGTGAGATGCCCTATAGGTGAGATGTCTCTCCGTGAATGTAAGTTCCAAGTCCTAGAGTGTCCAATTTTTCTATCCTCCATCCCCATTGTTCCTTCACCACCACCATAAAAAAAAAAAAAAAAATAGTGGTACCCTAATCTAAGTGACTTCTAGGCTCGCCAATGATCCTACCCCCCTGTCCCCCATCAGACAAGGTTCCCGTCCTGGACCAAGAGGCATCATCAACTACCAGAGAATCGGTCAAGAGCAAAGGAGAGAGGACCATAAGGAATTCGAGCTATGGCATAGAGGCTCCAGGCTACCTACGGCCCCTGGAGGGTGGCACGTTTCTACCAGAGGTTCCAGGCTCCGCAACATGCCACCTACACGCTCTGTGTGACACATGCTCCGCCAGGTTCCAGGCCCTGCAGCACATTGCCTGCGCCCCCTGTCGTGCAACCGGAGCTCCAATTCCTGCAACATGCCACCTGTATCCCCTCCAAGAGGAGTATCCTATTAAGGCCCCAGACCCTGCAACACATCGGTGATCCCTCTTGGAATAGAAACGCTCCACCATGACTCGGGGCTCAATGGCACGATGCCTGCACCCCTCATGAAAAACTACCCACCTGAGGGACAAGACCTGATTACATCGACGAACACCTCTAATAGAAAGATCTCCTTCCGAGGACCGGTTCAACAAGGGGAGGCCATTGATAGAGGAAAACCCCACCAAAAGAGGGTATCGGGAAAGTGATGTCTCGATGAAGCCCCAGATCTGGCCTGGGCCATTTCTCTCATATAAAATGAAAGAAGGGACCTTCGGTAAGAGGAGGACAACCAGTAAGACAAAGAGAGCAAAAGGGAAAGAAACCAAGGAAAGGAACCTCCCTGCACTCTAAGCTCCCATTCACTTCATCTCTTCCCATTTCTTACTTTCTCCTCTATGCAGAGGTGTCATAATCCTCCATCATAGAGGGTTTGTTTCCCTTGATCATCCCAACTGACTTGATCATCGAAGTATCCCCGCCAGAATCCTCGGCCCGCATCTCCTCTTTTTTAAGGACTAGCCACCAAGCAACTGACCAGAAAGAGGATCAAGCATCCAGGGGGAGCCTGACGTGTCCATGATATGTCAGAGCTACGGGCCACGATGATCTAGGTGGTAATAGATTGGTATACCAGTAAGGGGGGTCGAAGAGCCATTGACAACAGCAAGTCCCCCACTACTAAAAGAGTACCTGTGGATAACTACGGCCCCATGGTGATGACGCACACATGGGAAGCTTCCGTTAGCCATGCAGGGGACCCTCCTCCTCACCGTGATGACCAACAGAACCCGAAGAGGGAGCTCCCTACTCCACCACTGCTACTTCTGGTGGACCCCCAGATCGTCGCACTCGTCCAATAGGTCCAGGCCTTGGCGCGATGGTGCATCAGCTTCATCAGTGACACTGGTCCCTAGCAACATTGTAGCAGTCGGGGATGCTGGTGGCCCACGCCATCGATCCCCGCACCAACCTATGATCTTTCTGGGAGGGATTGTCATGTTTGGCCTCTTACTCCTGGGGAGACCAGTAGGCGATCGGAAAGGAACAGTAGGATGGCCTGACCGGCCAGGAGAGACGCTCCCTGTTCTCGGACCATGGTGCACTCTCGCATCGATAGCACCGGCATGGCCAGGAACTGAGGTGAGAGTTCCTCCACTTTGTGCCCCCTCCACCCTAATGACCTCCGCCGAGGGATCCACAGACGAGGCCATCCGTCATCGAGCGAAAAGGCACCTCGAGGAGCAAGAGCATAAGCTGGCTGATCTGTCCTACTGGTTTGTGAAGATTCAAGGCTTCTCCAGTGAGCCCGCGGTTTACGACACCTGTCCCCCCTTCTTCCATAGAATCTAAGAGGAACCGATTCCTAATCAATTCCGGATGCCTTAGGTTGATCTCTACGATGGGATGACTGACCTCCCGGACCATCTTGAGAGCTACAAGGCTCTCATAAGGGTCTAGGGAGCCACCAACGACCTCCTTTACATCACCTTCCTAGCTACACTCTGCAAGGCTGCTTGAGCCTAGTTCTCCCGACTCAAGCCAAGGAGCATTGACTCCTTCGAACAGCTAGAAAGAAGGTTTGTGGCATACTATTAATGCGTGCAGGACAGGTGCCAACGTGATGCCGACAGCTTCTTCTCTATCCACCATAGGATCGAGAGCCTCTCCGAGACACGTGTCCTAGTTTAAAGCCACCATCCTGAGATCTACTACCTAGATGAGCCAGTCACCATGCTGGCACTGAAGAAGGATTCAAAATCTCTCGCTTTACCTACTCTCTCGACAAAAAGCCTTTGAAGACTTACTCGGAGCTCCTCCTCTAGGCCCATAAGTACATTTGTGCGAAGGAGGCTGACCATACCAGGAGGGAGTTGGATGGGAGGCCATTGAAGAGGCAAGTCGTGAGGGAAGCATCTGGCCCTTTGGTCTCAAAGACTGCGTCAACCCTTCGATCGGGCCATAGGCCTAGGGTCGACCCTGCCAAGGAGGAGAAGTTCACTCCCCTCCTCGCCCTGAGAGTTAAGATCCTCATGGAGATCGAGGGCAAGCATTTCTTGCATTGTCCTCCCCCACTGAGGTCATTTGCTAGACATGACAAGTCTCACTACTATCACTTTCACCGAGATCACGGCCATGATACCGAGGAATGCCACCACCTAAAGAGAGAAATAGAAGACCTGATCAAGCATGACTACCTTAAAAAGTATGTGGAGGGCGAAGCCACCTCGGCAGCCCGGAGTGAAAAGGCCCGGCCACTTGCCATCGATAACCACCCACTAAGAAGCCAATGGGGATGATCTCCTAGAGGCAGGGAGAAGCTCGAAAAGGGTTAGGAGAGAGAGGAGGGTGATGATGTACTCCCCTGTAAGGGAGAAGGGCTGGCGAGGGTAGATAATCCAAATAATGATGCTATCATCATAGAAATAAGATAGCTAAATATCTTGTAAAACGAATTATGATCGATAATGGAAGCTCTGCTGACATCCTTTTTTACGATACTTTTGCACGGATGAACTTGTCCACTGATCAAATAAAGCGAGTGTTCACACCCTTGGTCGTTTCACCAAGGATTTAGTCAGGGTTGAAGGAAAAATTATCCCGATAACCGCTGGAATGCCACATCGGCAGAGCACTATGTTGACAACATTTACCGTTGTAAGATTTCTCTTGCCTTACAATGCGATCCTGGGGCATCCTAAACTCAATCTACTTGACGCCACATCTCTACCAGATGAATTCTCGTATAGTTCCCAACTCCTTAGGGGACCGGGAAGATGAGAGGGTCTGGGCAGCTTGTCCAGCACTGCCTGTAGATGGTCCCGGGAGCGTGAGAGGCTAGGAAGAATCCAGCCATTGACCAACCAAGCCTGACAGAGCTGGAGCTGAAGGGCAGGCCGGTTGAGCCCGTGCTATCTTTTCCTCTGGGAGAGGACCCCCTAAAGACTGTGCAAGTGGTAGCCCTACTGCCCGAGGAGGAGAGATCCCGCTTGCTCAACTTCTTATGGGTCAATGTGGATGTCTTCACTTGGACCGCAACGGACATGCCCAGGATCTCTCTAGAAGTAATTACTCACAAGCTGAACGTCGATCCCAACAGCCATCCAGTCTGATAGAATAAGAGGAGCTTTATCTCAAAAAGATAGAAGACGATCGATGAGGAGGTCGAGAAGCTCCTCCCTGCGGGCTTCATCTGTGAGGTACGATATCCTGATTGGCTAGCTAATGGAGTAATGGTCAAGAAAGTCTCTAAAAAGTGAAGGATCTGCGTGGACTACGCTGACCTCAACCGGGCATGCCGAAGGATAGCTTCCTGCTTTTCAAGATTGAACAGTTGGTGAACGCAATCTCAGGCCACAAGTTCCTTAGCTTCATGGATGCATTCTCCGGGTATAACCAAATCCACATGCACCCAGAAGATGAGGAGCACATGATGTTCATGATCGATAAATGCATGTATTGCTACAAGATGATGTTGTTCGGTCTTAAAATGCATGGGCTACATACCAGTACCTGGTCAGTAAGGTCTTCAAAAACCAGATAGGCCGTAACATGCAGGTCTATGTGGATGACATGCTCATCATGAACGATCAGAAATCGGATTATATCGTCAACCTAGCGGAGGCCTTTGACAACCTCACCTTTTTCAGATGAAGCTGAATCCCACCAAATACGCATTTGGTGTTATGGTGAGAAATTTATGGGTTCATGGTTATCCAACAGGGGATAGAGACCAGCCCTAAGAAGATCCAGGCAATCATCAACATGAGACACCCCATCTTAAAAAGGAAGGTTCAGCACTGATCGGACGCATCATGGTATTAAGTCATTTCATCTCGCATTCCGACAAGCGCTGCCAGCCATTCTTAATGTGCTGCACAAGATGCATGACTTCATCTCGATGGAGGAGTGTCCGAAGATGTGATCAGTGTAAAAAAACTCCAATATCCAAAGGCGACCTGCCAATTAGCTGACTCAGTTGACGACACCATAGCCTTTCGTCCAATAGGAGATGGACATTCTTGGCTCATTTCTTCTGGCCTCTAGATAATGGAAGTTCCTTATCGTAGCCATTGACTACTTCACCAAATGGATTGAGGCCAAACCTTTGGCACACATTATCGAAAGAAAAGTTGAAGGTTTCATCAGAAATTTTATTATCTTTCAGTTCGGAATCCCTCATGACATCATTACCGACAACAGAAGATAGTTCGATAATCCAAAGTTTGAGAGTTTTTGTGTCTAGTATCATATACTTCACAAACTGACTTTTGTCAGTCATCCTCAATCTAACGGAGAAGCCGAAATGATAAACAGGACTATTCTCCATGATCTTAAGACTAGGCTAAATGACGCCAAGGGGCTCTGGGTCGAAGAGTTGAATTTAGTTCTTTGGGTATATCAGACAACTCCCAAAACGGCTACTAGCGAATCTTCACTTAGCTTACGGCATCGAAGCGGTCCTCCCTGTGGAAGTTACTCTATAGACCTTAAGGATTGACTACTACAAGGAACCTAAAAATCTGGAATGCCGAAGAGCAGACCTAGATCTGCTACAAGGCACCAGGCTTCATGCCCAGATGAAGATGGTTGCATACCGCCAAAAGATTGTCCGATACTACAACTCTCGGGTGAAAGAACGTGCCTTTCGACCCGAAGACTTAGTATTACAGAGATCTGAAATATCTAAGCCAACGAAACAGGGCAAGCTTTTCCCTAATTAGGAAGGCCCTTGCCGAATTAGAGAAGTCATACATCGAAAAACTTACCGACTTGAAATCCTGGATGGATTCCCACTACCTCAATCTTGGAATGTAGAAAATCTTCGTAAATACTATCAATAAAGGATCTCTCTTTGAAAGACTTCAATGAAGCGTCCATGCAGAGGTGGGCCTAATCAGCCTACCTTATTCTTTACCAAAGGCACAGGGATGGTCTAAGTAATCTACCCTATGAAAAAATTTGACAACATGCCGAGGTGGGCCTAATCAGCCTGCCTTACTATCAATCAAAGGCACAGGGATGGTCTAAGTGACCCACCCTATGAAAAAACCCGATAACATGCCGAGGTGGGCCTAATCAACCTATCTTACTATCAATCAAAGGCAAAGGGATGGTCTAAGTGATCTACCCTATATGGAAAAATCTAACGGCGTGCCGTGGTGGGCCCAATCAGCCTACCTTACTATTAATTAAAGGCACAGTGATAGTCTAAACGGCCTACCTTACGGTAAAATCGACGACGTGCCAAGGTAGGCTCAACCAACCTACCTTATTATTATCAATAAAATGTCTAAGGATGGCTCCATTGGCCTACCCTAACGGCAAACCCAATCAAGACAAACAAATAAGTCTCCTTATAGCTTCAATAAGTTCAAACTTTCCTTCCTAATGTGAAGACGAATCCAATCAAGGCCACCATGAAGTCTTGGGATTCTTCACAAAAATGCCCCGGTTCAGCATTCATGATGCTGAATAACTTATACTTAGCATTATTTTGGAGTGCATTCATCCATTAAAAAAAGGCTTTCAACTTTGAGCGAAGGATATTTTCATTCATTAGGAATCTTCTTGATACATGCTTCCAAGAGGAAGCCGATTTACATCAAAGAAAATAAAGAAAGATTACATCAAAAGATTATTTCTTCTCAATTGACCCAAAAGCCATAGCAGGAATAGAGTTTTCCTTCGCTGCCTCTTCATCAGTAGTGGGAGCCGATGCTCCTTCAGCTGGATTACCCACTTCTTTTTCCTTATAGCCAAATATGGCAATAAGGGAAATATCAAAGTTCGGGTAGACCTCTACAATCTTTTCCAGGCAGTCCGTATAGCCAATGTGGAACTCTCTACTCCTACCTCATGTATTTCATCATCGAAGGCTTTGGATCTTTTGTATGCCTTGATAGCTTGGAGAGCATCCTTCTCAGCCCGTTCTGCCCTTTGTTCAGCCGACATTACCCCCTGCTCTAGAGTAATGATTCTTTTCTCTAGCTTGGCTCTATAAGCCACCGCCTCTTTGGCACTGTGAAGGTTGTCCTTTATTAGTAGTTCAGCCAAGATCAACTTCTTTCGCCTCTTCTCCAAATCGACCGCCAGCTCAGTCGCGTACGTCTGAACTACCCTTAATTCCTTTTCTGAGGAATGATTGGCGGCGGTAGCGTGGTTCAGCTTTTGCTTGGCAGTGACTTTGAGCTCTTTAGATGCTTCTCTTTCAGCTATGATCAAAGCCAACTGGCTTTCAAGGCCATCGCTGAGGATGGTGAACCCACGAATATTCTCTTCCAACAGAGAAACATCATGGATAATTTATCGAAGGAAACACATATGAAGTCAGCCATGTCGACGGTGATATATTAAAGAAAATCCTACAAACTACTTTAGCACTTACCTGTAACATTCTGGGATAAATGGAGGAAGGAGTGTCCTCCAGTCCTTGCTTTTCGGTCTCCTCCCAGTCCTTCCAGAGGATGACCGCCTTCAATAAGTCTTTGCCAACTTCGGATTGCCAAGACCGGCATCGGCATCAAATCTACTGCAGCTCCCAAGCCCTCCCCTTCAGTGGTTTGGAGTTCAGTCTTGACGTCTTCATCAATAACGGGAGCCTTACCCTTATATGGTAAGCTTAGCTCCCCAAATGGCCCTGTAATAGGAGATCCCACCGGACGTTCAGTTGAGCATCCAGGTGAAGGAATCTGCTCTCCCTCTGAGAAAGATTCTATGTCGATGGAAACATGATCCCCAGCCAGAACTTATGGGAGAGCTTGAATGCGAACCACTGTCGATTCTCAGTGGAATGCATGTCGTCAGCCTCTTCCTCACTGCCTGTCGGAGTTGTGCTACGTTTGGCCTCATGATTGACAAACTCCTGAAGTTTGCTAATAGAGGAAGAAGGAAAAAGGTGGCAAGTAAAAGGATCCTTAGAGAGAAAGATTGCTCGAAAGAGATAATGCTATTGGTGTCTAAGAAAGTTTGATCCTCAAGGTCACAAATCCCTTATATAAAGGTCACCCACGGTCCGAATTTCCTACTCAACTTCTCAAGTGGCCCTTTGATTGTGCCACATGTGCCTATTTCAATTAATAAAGGAGGGAAAATGGTCTCGATCCACCTGCAGATGGTTATAGAAATTCAGAAGGTTACGACTAGTCCAATTCCAGAAGCGTGCAGCTTTAATAATTCCAATCACTGGCATTCCATGATCTAGGTAATAACTACCTCACCAATAATAATTAGATAGCTGGTAGAGGTGATACATCACATTATTGATGAACTAAAATCATTCACAAAAGCCGAGGCTCCTTAATTATAAGTCCGAGAGCTCAAGGGTCAGGTTTATGAACAAAAAGGTCAATCTTGTAACAAACTGGATTGATCAGTTCATTTGAGGTTAACATTCTTATTAAGGCCAAGTCCGAGGACCTCATACTTTGGAAAAATTCATATCCAAGTCAAGGACTATTACCCATCCGAAGACCTCACATTTAAAAAATTCATACTCAAGTTGGAGGTTGTTGTGTGTTCAAAGATGACTACCTATCCGAAGACCGTTGCATATCCAAAGACTTTCTACTCAGAAAAGTTTTACTCATAATGAAAGGCACTGTTCATCCGATGATTCTATACTTAGAAAAAATTATTATGACATACAGTTTGGAAAAAGAGTACTCTTTATTGATACCAAAAAGAGCCTGTTTACATTTCTTCTTTCTTACAAAGCAAAAGATAGAAGACAAAAATATAAAAACCTATTCATCTACTTTGACCACCGTAGGAGCCTCTAGATCGGTTGTAGGAGGAACTTCGACCACCACAGGAGCTTCTAGGTCGGTCGCAGGGAGAACCTCCTTAGTCTGAACTTAAGATACTGGATCTGCTTCAACCAGCTCTTCTACTTGTTCCCCAAGGGCTTCGACTACGATCGGGACTTCTTCGGCCTATCCTGATACCTCTTCAGCTTCAGTTGGGGCCTCAATCTCTTCTTCTCCTATAACCTCATATAATGGAATGCTTGAGAGATCCAACTCAAGATAAAGCCTTTGGACCTCTTTGATCCCGTCATTAAATCCAAGTTGGTAATTGACTACCCCTGATTCAGTTACCTCTTCCTTAAACTTCGAAGACTTCTTGAAGTCTTTGACTGCCCTGGTTACTTGTCCTTCAGGGCCTCAGATTCTTTGGCTGCCGCTTCGGCCTCTTTTGCCTCCTCGTCGGCCTTCTTCTGAATCTTCCCAGTTGAGTGCTCCAAGGAGTGAATTTGCTTCTTCCTCTTCTGGAGTTTAGCCTCCTGTTCAGAAATTTTCAGTTGAGCTTTCTTTTGCACGTCCTTCAAATTCTAAACCTCGGCATCACTCTTATTAAGCTTCTCCTTCATGGCCAATTTCAGCTCTTCGACTACTTCTTTTTTGGCTTTCGTCGTTTGGAGCTTCTCTCTAAGACTCTGGATGAAGTTAGTAAACTCTGCCATACTCTCTTCCATGATGGTGACGTCATAGGTCAGCTGCATTAAATAGCCAAATAATGAAGTCAGTTATATTGAGTATGAGTATGAAGAGATAAAAGGAGAGAGATATTATTACCTTCAGCATAGCAGAGTAAGCTAAATCGGACACCTCTTCGAGGCACCGATTTATGGTAACTGCCCAATCACGGGATAGCAACATGGCCTTCAGCACCCTCCTGGCCACATCAGGAAGCATCAGGCCCTGCGCATCTGAGAAGATGGAGAGGTCTACTTCACACTCCCTATCTAGAGGATTGTTTCTCCCTAGGTTTTCCTTGACCTGAGGGGCCTTACCCTTACCCCTCGGGGAAGGATAAGGTAGCGGCATATCGTCAGATGGTGTTGAGGTCGGCCACTCCAAAGTTCGAATCAGAGTGGTCTCTTTCAGCAGGGGCTCTATCGATGGGACATCGTCTCCCCCCAACGACTCCCTGGTTGGAGTGATACTATATCTAATGAAGAAAACTCGTTGATCCTAGCGAGATGAAGGTTTCTTCTAACAATTCCCAGATTGAAAGGACTTCAGACTCAGACAATACGTCGTAGTCTGATTGGTCAGCCCTCAGAACTTTCTTGCCTGCATTGGCACTCAAGTAGGGTGATGTGGGACTAAGATGATGCGGGACTATACTAATGACGAGATGGGTATGCAAATGAATTTTTTTCTTTTGTGATTTAGGTTTTAAGAGATTTTCTGATTCCTAAAGTCAAGCAAAGATTAGATCTAGAGGTTCTATAAGCACATGAAACTTCTAGCATACAAACTTAGCCCCTAAACAATGATGAAGAGAGGACCCCAAGATTGAGAAACCCCATAGGACTTAGCTCTAAATCAATACCTACTTAGGAGATTAGGGAGTACAAACCTTGAAGATTCTGATGCGCCCAATGTCGAGTTCGCCCACACTCGTGGATGCGGTCTGGAGGATCACTTCGACCCTACGGATTCACTGGCTTTTCGTACGATGGTCCCGAAGGCAAGGGAGACCGAATCCTTTGTCCATGGCACCTGGAGGACCCTGCGAGCAACCAAGTATTGGATTAGAAAATAGCAAGTAGGGATATAAGAAAGTAGAAAGTGTTGGAAAAGGAGTTGAAGATGGTGGTCGAGGAGGGCTCTTCTCATTGGGCATCTAGGTGGATCTTCTAGGTGGCATCCCAGCTTGAAGATGGAATGGTGGCTTGCGAAGGAGGATGGTAACTCAAAGCCTCTCACCCCTCGATATCCCCTGTGATTTCTTAGAGTGGATTCCCAGCGATTAGAAGATGGAATAGGGGCTTGCGAAGGAGGGATTGGTAACTCAAAGCATCTACCCCGAATCCGAAGGACAAAGCACTCTTCATAGAGTTCCTAGTCTAAGAAGACAAGGCTAATGGAAGAACTTCTCACTTTGGATCATTCAATCAAAAAATAGTTATAAAGAGTTAGGGGGCTTTTTAGCACCTAAGTCCTCATTTGACATTTTGAATTCAAATTTGAAATAGGGGTACAGACTTGATTTGGGGGAGTAAAGAGCGAGGATGTTGTCTTTATGAATCAAGGATGCCTATTTTGAATTTGAATCTCTCTTCATGAAGCTTTGACCACACCATGAATGCTAGGCTTGATCCTTGGTGATATGGCTTTATATATGGAGTTAGGTGAGGATCTTGTTGGCTTGGATCAAGGGGAGATTAATGGGAGTCAACCATGAAATTTGAATTTGAAAGTTTCAGTTTTACTTGGCCGCCCAAGGTGCTTGATGAAGTGGCACCTCCCATGCCATGTGGCATTGATGATGTGGCACTCCATGAGCTGAAGTGGCTCCTCCATGCCACGTGTTACTGATGATGTGGCACTCCCATGAGTTGGCACTCCTAACCTGGTGTGGAGAGGTGGCTTGACTCATCTTCAATTGGGCTTGACTGATTGCCCACTTGTGAATCTATCTTCAAACTAGCTTGAGCCCATCTTCAAATTGACTTGAGCTTGTGGACCAACTTGGCTAATTACAGGATCAATTGACCCTAACTTGATCAAATTGGCCAAATTACCAGACTAAACCAAAAATTAAAATCAACTAGATACTAATTACATGACTCAAAAGTAAATTACTCAGAGTGGAAGTCTTATTACATGACCCAAAAGATTAAGAACCCTAATCAGAGATCCACAAAGGGCTGAGGAGTCTCTGTCTAATCCTGGTGCCCACACCATAGGGCTCCCTCTACTTTGTGTTAAAACCCCAAGGCTGAGAAGAGAAGATGAAGAAGAAGCTGGGTTTCCACCCATGAATAGCACTGGGTGTATCCTTAATTAATTTATGACCAGGACGGGGCTGATGACCCACCACCCATAGCCGTGGAAATCTCTCTTCAGTACGAAGAAAGAAGTGAACAGAGTGGTCTTCGACCTTATATCGCTATATGATAGAAGACCAATGATGGAGGATGGATGCAAAGACTAATCTAACAATTAAGAGTTTAATTTTGATGAGCAATGGTAGCAAACTCAGATAAGCTATCAAATTAATTTAATGAAGATGGACTAAGTCTCTACTAGCTACCCGTAATATAATCAGCATGCAATCACATAAAAAACCTTGGATCTGATGATTGAGAAACCACCAAAACTAGGACATTTTGACATCAAACAACCAGATCTAATGAGATTTGGATGGTTACTACCAATAATACTTTTTCCCCCTCCGTTTCAATAGATCTGGATTCAACTCTCAAGATCTCGTGGTAGGATTGCAAACTTCAGTTTCTTCAGAGCATATCTCCTGTTAATGGTTGGATGGCAAGGAAAACCTCTCTTCTGATCGAGAGCTCTAGGGATCCTGCAAAGAACTGTGATTAGTAGTGTAGAAAAGATATGAAAATGTAAAAAGGGAGGGGAGGGAATGGGGATGGTTGGCTTGGATATGGATTTGGGCTGGATGTCAGAGATGACGATGTCTAACTACTTGGATCTTGGACTCTTGGAATATAACTGGACTTTGGCACTGCACACACACTAATACAATGCTTAACCAGCAAAGCACATTACAATGCTTAATCAGCAATTGTAAGAAAATAAATTGACAGAGTTTCATTAATAATTCAGAAGATGATTTACAAGAGGGAATGGGATGATATTTATAGACCCTTACATAGTAGCATGATAAGAACAAACTGATGGTAGCAAGATAAGCATGAATTCTTTTGAATATAAGATAGGAGATAAGGATAAGACTTATCCATGGTTTAAATACAAAATGAGTATGGATAAAAATGGCCTCCTATCTTCTTCTTGATAAGAGAGAACTCTTTGAGTTTGAATTTTGGATGAACCTCGGAAGGGATATGACTTATCTTGGAATCTTCTTGGATGAACTTCCATTTGAATTTGAATTGAAACAAATGCTTGAATTGGCCGACCATCTTGGAGTGGGCGACAAATGAGAGATATGGGAAGAGGAGTCGTTCAACTTTACTCCTCTTAAATGCTTTCAAATGAGCGACAAAAAAAAGAGGTGCTCTCCTTTCCTTCTTGATTGGCATCTTCTTGCATTTGAAAATGGGATCAAGATAACCTCTATCTTGTCTTGGATTGAGACTCCTTATTTTGGATTTAAATGGACTTCTTTGAATTTAAATGATCTCCATGGATTACACTCCTTGGAATTTGAAAGTTGTAGGATCACCCTTGGACTCTCATGATAGGCGCCCATTTGAATTCAAGCTCCTCCATTTTGGATGGCAAAAAGAATGTGAGATGAGACATCCTTCCATTTTACTCTTAAAAAATGAGCTTGAGAAGAAATCATGGGCACCCTTTTTTGGATAGATGTCTAAATGTCCCGATGTCTAAATATCCCGATATCTAAATGTCCGGATGTCCCGATGTCCCGATGTCCGGATGTCCGGATGTCTGGATGTCTAGATGTCTGGATGTCCTGATATCCAGATGTCTAGATATCCGGATGTTTGGATATCTAGTAAAAAGTTTGGACAACCTTCTTTTGACATAGAATTGACCCACCAAGGTGATGTGGCGTGGCATACTACTCCAAGTGGCAGGTGACAAGACTCCATGACATGGTGACATTGCACGAAGGTGATGATGTGGGACTCAGTCCAAGCAAACCTAACTCGATCCAACTGAACCTAATTTGACCAACTTGCAAATCAAAGGAAAACTAATTTCATTACATACTCGATTACTTACAGGACTCAATAACTTTGACTGAATGAAGATAGATTACTCATTGGTGATCCATAATGAGCTTAGAGGGATATGATATCTCTTTTTAGCTCTGGTATCCTCACCAATTCTTCCAGGGTGGGAGGAACTCGACCCTGTCGAGTACGGGTCAACTCTGCTATGGTAATGTTCTAGTAAGCTTGGGTTGATTCTTTGCAGATCCTCTTGAATGATCCATGAATCATCAGATTTTGATCTACCTTGCCATCAAACCAGGTAACACTGATAATCCTTACTCCTAGTAGTGATAGTTTTGTCATCCAAAATCTGCTCAATCTTATCTCGTCGTTCTGATAATTTGGCTGGTGGACACTCAAGGGTAGGGTCACTCTTAAAAATGGATGCAGACCCAAATGGCTCATTAGGTATTGTTATTGTTCCTTATACTTAAGGAGATCTGATACATTGAAGGTTGGACTAATACCTAATTCAAGTGGTAATTCTAATACATAGGCATTAGACCTAATTTCTTTATGATCTTGTATGCTCCTGCACTACGGGCATATAATTTTTTTCATGGTTCCTGGTGGGAATCATTCAGGACGAACGACCGATCAGGACAAAGTCTCCCTCATTAAATTCTTTGAAGCGCTTACGTGAGTTAGGCATATGCTCATAAGATTCATTGCTTTCATTAATCCTTTTACTTATTTCTTTATGCAATTCCTTAACATGCTGTGCATATAACTCACATCAACACCTAACAGACTCAACTATGCATTCCTATCAAATGAAATTATTAGGTCTACAACTATAGCTTTGGGCTTTGTTGATTCTGTCTTGATTTTGATGATTGACAAAATGTTTAAGTATATATGAGTACTAATTATATTTTAAGTATATTTTTTTAGATCTTAGTACTCAACCATGTTGGATGAAAAAATGCTTGTATTTCAGTTGAAAAAGTCCTTAAATTAATGAAAAATCAAGTATATGGACTTTGGAATTATATGGAAGAACTTGAAGAGGTTTAAAGTTTCAATTTGAAGATGTTTCAGCAATGGCACAGGCAAGTGTCGACACCTGGAAATGAAGTGTCGACACCTGAGGATCAAGTGTCGACACTTGAAGAGTGAAGTGTCGACTCAAGGCCTGAGACAAATAGAAAAATTCAGAAAGCACTTTCAATTAAGTATCGACACCTGGAGCTGAAGTGTCGATATTGGAAGTGAAGTGTCGACACTTGGAGAATGAAGTGTCGATACTTGAAACTGAAGTATCGACACCCGGAGGTGAAGTGTCGATACTTGAACAGTAACGGCTAGTTTTCTGGGCTGCAGAACTTCTCCAACTTGCTTCCAAACGGTCATATTTCCTTCCTAACGGCTATAAACGGTCATTAAGTATTGAGAGGCTATATAAACATCAAGAATCAAATGAAGAAGTAATCCTTTGGTGAGTTTCTTGAATATTCTTAAAGAATTCAATAGTTGAGTGATTAAAAGCCTTCAAGCTTCCAAGTTTCAAAGAGAGTATTCAAAGTCTATATCTACAAGCATTAATCAAAGGCTTCATCAACTTGAAGACAAGATCTTCATCAACAATCAAGGGCTTCAAAGAGATATTTGCTTTTTTTTAGAAAGCTTTTATTGTATTCTTTTATACTTGCCCTTACATATTTTACTTAAGGTTTTTTGTGAGCCTTAGAAAACCAAAGAGATTTTTGGTAAGCCTTTGAAAACCAAAGTGATTGTTGGTGAGCCTTGAAAAAACTAGGATTTTACTTGTGAGCCCGAAGCCAAAATAAGTTATTTAGGTTCTTGGTTATCCCATAAAACTAAGGGTGGTTGTTGGTGAGCCTTGAAACAACTAGGGTTTGACTTGTGAGCCCGAAGATAAAATAAGTTGTAAAGGTTATTGGTGAGCCTAAGTTATAAAACCAAACTTAGCAAAATTTTCAAGGAATTCTTGGGGAGTGGATGTAGGTGCTTGATTGGCACCGAACCACTATAACCTTTTTGTTTGTGTGATTGTTCTTCTTGTGCTTTTATTTTTTTATTTTCGCTGCATTTATTTGAAATACACAAGTACTTGAATTGCATTAGCACATACTTGCTTTAAGTTCATATTTTAAATAGTACAAAAGTTTTAAGAAACCCAATTCACCCCCCTCTCTTGGATTGCCTACCTGGGCCAACAATTGGTATCAGAGCGGGTGCTCTGTTTGAAAATCTAACGATTTTGAGTTAAAGATTATGGCAAACCTTATAGGTATTAGTGTTAGACCACCATTTTTCAATGGCACAAATTACACATTTTGGAAAACCCGCATGCACATCCATATTCAATCTATAGTTATCATCTTTAAAAAATTATTGTTAGTGGTCCTCATATTCCTTCCATATTGGTTAATGGCATTTTCATTCCAAAGCTCAAAGAGGATTGGAATGAATATGACATTGAACAAACTAAACTCAATGCTAAAGCAATGAACTTGCTTTATTGTGCATTGGACTTAAATGAATATAATAGAATTTCTATATGCACATCGGCGAAGAAAATATGGGATACACTTGAAGTTACTCATGAGGGTACTCTTCAAGTGAAGAATTCTAAAATTAATTTGCTTGTACATTCTTTTGAAATTTTTGAAATGATGCACTATGAATCTATTTCTGATATGTATACTAGATTTATGATTATTATTAATGAATTGAAAAATCTTGGCAAAAGCTATACTAATGATGATTTGGTGAACAAAATTCTTAGATCCTTGCCAAAATCATGGATCCAAAGGTGACGACGATCCAAGAAGCTAAAGATGTAGAAACCTTACTTTTGGAGGAGCTTATCGGTTCACTCATGACCTATGAGTTGAACTTATGGCAAAGGATAGTGGAAGCTAATACATAAAGAAGATAATGGCTTTCAAAGCCAAAAAGAAATTCAAGGCAATGATGGCAACTTGGAGCGATAGCAAAGATTCAAGTACAGATGATGAAGTTGCCCATCTTTGCTTCATGGCAAATGAGGAAAGGTATGTGCTAAAAAATAATTATGATTTTACCTTTAAAGAATCACATGATGCATCTAATGATCTTGTGCATGAATATAGATTGCTAAAAATTGAGCACAAGAAACTAAATAGGCATGTAGATTTATTTTCTCTTGACAACACCAATCTTGCAAATAAAAATGATGATTTAAATGCCAAGATTGATATTTTGAAAAATAAAAAGAATAATTTTCTAAAGAAAAAGAATTTTTAGAAAAAGAAAATGTTATTTTGAAAGATTTTGTGATAAAAATATTTTGGTTGAGGAAAAGAAGCAAAAAACTTTTGAAAAATTTCTCTATTCCTGCTTCTTTCAATTTATCTTCTAAATGTGGTTTTAATGCTTATCCTTCTAGATTAAGAAAAGTTTGGGTTCAAAAAGGAACCATAATTACTAATCATGAAGGACCCAAGAAAGTTTGGGTACTAAAAATGTACACTTAATTTGTTTTGCAGGAATGTCTTGCAACCCAACATGAACAAAGGAAGTTCTTGAAAAGAGGTTGTACAAGACAATTTAAAGAAGTGGACAAGTTACATTTTGAACTAAATGGTAAAAGGAAGGACTTTGTATATTGGTAAATTCTAAAAATCTCCTTCCATAATTAAAATGTAGATTAATTTTATTGCATCAATACTTTGAAATTTTTTTTAAATAGTTAATTATAATCAAGTTTGGACTTATCATCATTGGCTATGATCATGAACTTCTTGGTGTTGATGAATTTCATGCTATCATGATTAAACTTATGATTGTATGACCTTCACTTGATTTTGATTAATATATTTCATGAAAAATACTTTTAAAAATGCATATTGATTGAAAAATATTTTAATTGATTAATTAGAATCAAGCTTAGACTAATAATCATTAGTTGTGATCATGACTATTTTGATGTAAATGGATTCTTGCTCTCATGATTTCAACTTATGATTATTAGACTTTCACTTGATTTTGATTAATACAATTTTTGAATTATTTCAAGTGAAATGTTACGATTTATGTGCTTTCATTGTTGGCATCTATGCTTAAGTTAGAATTGATTTAAATCAAGTATAGAACTGGTAGTTAAGGGTTACATTTAAGAAAAAGGTATACATATTGACAAACCTTTGCTCTAGTAGCTAGACTTGATATTATATTACTTCTAACATTTGTATGGATATCAAATCATCTTAAAATGAATTTGAAATCATGCTAAAAGTTTTTAAGTGATATAAATTCTTTGTATTTTGAAAATCATAAATATCTTGAAAATCTCAAATCCTTGATTTCAGACTTAGAATTTATATTCATATCTTAAAATTGTTTGAAATTATATTGCATGTGCCTTCATATTCTTATTCCTCAAATGAATGCATATTTTAAGGGGAAATAACATTTAGGGGGAGCATCCAAAGATTTGTTATCAGATTTTGATGCTTTGAATATCTTGCTTGATATCATGCTGTACTTATATTGCTTTGATACTCTTTCTCCTTGTTTTCAAATCTAATTTCTTGAGGGGAGTTACATTCAAATGGTATCATATTTCAATTGGTATCATGTTTAATTTGTATCATACTCAATTGATATCATAATTATTTGATTTCATACATTGATTTTGATGACCTACTTGCTATTCTTTCCGACTTCATTCTCACTTTGTATTGCCTTTCATCCTTTTTCATGATGTCAAAAAGGAGGAAAAAATATTAAGTATGAAAAGGGGAAGATTGGATAAACATGAAAAATCATTTTAGAAATGAAAGAAAGTGCAAAAGGGAGAGAAGAATGTAAAATATTTTTATCTAAAGGAAAGAATTAGTAAGAAGAAGAAGAAATTTAAAAATTTGAAAAGAATTAGTAAGAAGAAGAAATTTTAAAAATTTGAAAATTTTGCATATTTTGAAAAAATTTTTGAAGATTTGTTTTGGATCATATGTTGAGGGGGAGCTTGGTGCTTATTGTTTTGAGCTTACATGTTTATTATTGTTAATCTTTTTAAGCTTACCCTTTTCATATACTTAAAGGTTTTGTCATCATCAAAAAGGGGGAGATTGTTGACTCTGTCTTGATTTTGATGATTGACAAAATGTTAAGTATATATAAGTACTAATTATATTTTAAGTGTATTTTTAGATCGTAGTACTCAACCATGTTGGATAAATAAATGCTTGTATTTCAGTTGAAAAAGTCCTCAAATTAATGGAAAATCAAGTATATGGACTTTGGAATTAATATGGAAGAACTTGAAGAGGTTAAAGTTTCAATTTGAAGATGTTTTAGCAATGGCACAGGCAAGTGTCGATACCTGAAAATGAAGTGTCAATACTTGAGGATCAAGTATCGACACTTGAAGAGTGAAGTGTCGACTCAAGGCCTGAGACAAACAGAAAACTTCAGAAAGCACTTTCAGTTAAGTATTGACATCTGGAGCTGAAGTGTCGACACTTGGAAGGAAGTGTCGACACCTAGAGAATGAAGTGTCGACACTTAAAACTGAAGTGTCGATACCTGGAGGTGAAGTGTCGACACTTGAACAGTAACGACTAGTTTTCTGGGCTGCAAAACTTCTCCAACTTGCTTCCAAACGGTCATACTTTCCTTCCTAATGGCTATAAACGGTCATTTAAGTGTTGGGAGGCTATATAAACATCAAGAATCAAATGGAGAAGTAATCCTTTGGTGAGTTTTTTGAATATTCTTAAAGGATTCAATAGTTGAGTGATTAAAAGCCTTCAAGCTTCCAAGTTTCAAAGAGAGCATTCAAAGTCTACATCTACAAGCATCAATCAAAGGCTTCATCAACTTGAAGATAATATCTTCATCAACAATCAATGGCTTCAAAGAGATATTTGCTTTATTTTAGAAAGCTTTTATTGTATTCATTTATACTTGCTCTTACATTGTTTTACTTAAGATTTTTGGCGAGCCTTGGAAAACCAAAGAGATTTTTGGTAAGCCTTTGAAAACCAAAGTGGTTGTTGGTGAGCCTTGAAACCAACTAGGGTTTTATTTGTGAGCCCGAAGCTAAAACACGTTGTTTAGGTTCTTGGTTATCCATAAAACTAAGGGGTTGTTGGTGAGCCTAAGTTATAAAACCAAACTTAGTAGAATTTCCAAGAGATTCTTGGGGAGTGGATGTAGGTGCTTGGTTGGCACCGAACCACTATAAACCTTTGTGTTTGTGTGATTGTTCTTCTTGTGCTTTTATTTCTTTATTTTCGCTGCATTTATTTGAAATACACAAGCACTTGAATTGTATTAGCACATACTTGCTTAAGTTCATATTTTAAATAGTACAAAAGTTTTAAAAAACCCAATTCACCCCCCTCTTGGGTTGCCTACCTAGGCCAACAGGCTTGATCCCTGGTTGATGGATGACATGCAGATAAAAATTTAACGTGGACTCCTAATAGGTGTCATAAGGTCTTCCAGAAGTTGGTAGCAAACTGAATGGGCTCAAAGGACTGATGAAACATGCTAACCTTTACAAAATATAATCTAATGGTCCTAGAAACATAGAAAGTTTCAGAAAAGGTAAAAAATTAGAAGTGGATTTAGGGAATCGTCCTAAACTAATAGGGTTGACCTTAACATTTAGACACTGAGTTATATTTACGGGCATTAAAAGGTCCACTTTATCAAAGAACGGGTCAGTAAGTTCAGGAAAAAGATCATTAATTGGAATCAAAGGGATGACCTCATCCTGAGGGTACTGAATTAAAGAGATCATGTCTTCGATAAATTCCTCTGGTTCAAGAATTTCAGGACTAAGCTCTCCTATTTGGGTCTCTTCTAGGGTTTCCTCAAGTAAAGCCCTAATGGTAGGGGTGTTAAATCCCTCATGGTTCTCTTTTCCTAATAGTCCTTTTAATACATTAGGTGACTCATCGACTTCCTCTTCTCCTTTATACTCATCTATCAGGTTTTCTCCAGCTTCATATACTTCCACTATGGTTTCAGCCTAAGTAGTCTTCTGGTCAATTAACTCTAAGTCTATAATAGATATTTCCTCTTCAGGGTTATTCTTAGGAATAAATGGGGTCATAGGGGTGGGTCTGCTCGAATTAGGGTTGAGTCGACTCGAGTGAGAATTGGGTTGACTCTGCTGAGAATGGGTCGACTCGGGTGGACTAGGCTAGATCCTAATTTTTGATAAGGAGCACTAATCCTAATGGGTTCTGACCGATGAATTCTAGGTCCAGGGGGAGTTGGTTTAGGTGAACCAGGGTTAGTATGGGCCCTACGGGTTCTCTTTAGGTTGTCATGTTGCTTATCCAGTCGGTCAAACCTATTGTCCATCAAGGCTTATTATTCATTGAAGGTCCTTAGTAAAATTTCTATAGTGGACTCCATGATCAGACTGGATTGGGGTTAGACTCCTAATCTAGTGGTCATGCAATGCAATTCTAGCTTCTAGTGTTCCTAGATCTAGAGCTCAAGTAGAATGAGTTAACTCAAATTATACCAAACTCAACAATTAGCCCTCCACTGGCCAAGTAGAGATGGGGTGGTGGGAGGCTCCCCCTGTGTGACACAGGATCCTAATTAAAATTACTAGTCCACTTAGGGCATTTGCCTCTAGATTTCTAGCCTTAGACACTAGCTTCCAGTAATAATTGGAAGGTTGAGTGCACTAGTTCACTCGCAAGACTCGAACCCGACCTGCTGGTGTCCCTAAGCTATATTAGGTGCTACTCAATTTTAGATTAGGGCTAGAACAATGCAAGATGAGGTTGGTTATTTGTGGACCAAGGAAAGGTGATGAAATCCTTCCCTTATCTTATGATAGCATGCCCTTAAAATAATTTCAGATAGGATGAATGCATAACCAATCTACTAGATAACAAGATAAGATAAGATAAGACTTACAACTCAAATTTAAACTTTAAATTCAAATTTCAAATTTGGATTTCAGATTTAAATTTAAATTTTAAAGTTTGAATTTCAGATTTTAAATTGCAAAAATTAAATTTTAATTTTTTTGGGGATTAGGTTGGATAATTTCAAAATTCTAGATGTGCCAGAATCTTATCCTAAGTTATGCTCAGAAGATTAACATGCAATCTTTCAAGCAATTAACAATTCAAACACGCATACACTAAGAACAACTAATTTTCTAATATCGGGTTATCACGTCCGGCCGTAGCTCATTACTTCCATGGGTCGTGACAGTATACTTGCGTATACCCGCTCAGGAGGCGTGATTTCCTTCCACCAGAAAGTACTAAGAAAACAATGCAATTTTTTTTAAAAAAAAAAATTTCAGATCTAAAATCTATGAGAGAAGATTACAGATTCTGATTTTAATATGGATAAATACTAAAATTAATGCAAAGGAAACTAAGATCTGAAGAGCTATGGAAGAGCCTTCCAGATCCAATGCTAGAATAGTGCAGAAATTTTTGCTAGTCACTAAATGTACTAGTCTAACCTTGGCTCTGATACCAAAAATTGATGGGGGATGGATGCAAAGACTAATCTAACAATTAAGAGTTTAATTTTGATGAGCAATGGCAGCAAACTTAGATAATCTATCAAATTAATTTAATAAAGATAAACTAAATCTCTACTAGCTACCCGTAAATAATCATCATGCAATCACATAAAGATCCCTGGATCCGATGATTGAGAAATCACCAAAACTAGAACGTCCTGACATCAAACAACCATATGTAATGAGATTCGGATGGTTACTTACCAATAATACTTTTCCCTCCTCCATTTCAATAAATCTGGATTCAACTCTCAAGATCTCGTGGTAGGATTGCAAACTTCAGTTCCTTTGAAGCAGATCTTCCCGTTGATGGTTGGATGGCAAGGGAAGCCTCCTCTTATGATCGAGAGCTCTAGGGATCCTGCAAAGAACTGTGATTAGTAGTATAGAAAAGATGTGGAAATGTGAAAAAGGGAGGGAGTGAGGGATGGTTGGCTTGGATCTAGATCTGGACTGGATGTTGGAGATGGCGATGTCTGGCTACTTGGATCTTGAACTCTTAGAATATAACTGGGCTTCGGCACTCTACACACACTAATGCAATACTTAACCAGTATAGCACATTATAATGCTTAACCAGCAATTGTAAGACACGTTACAATGCTTAACCAGCAATTGTAAAAAAAACAAACTGACAGAGTTTCATTAATAATTCAGAAGATGATTTACAAGAGGAAATGGGGTGATATTTAAAGACCCCTTACATAGTAGCATGATAACAACAAAACTCAAGGTAGCAAGATAAGAATGAATTCTTTTGAATATAAGATTGGAGATAAGGATAAGACTTATCCATGGTTTAAATACAAAATGAGTATGGATAAAAATGGCCTCCTATCTTCCTCTTGATAAGAGATAACTCTTTGAGTTTGAATTTTGGATGAACCTTGAAAGGGATATGACTTAATCTTGGAATCTTCTTGGAGAACTTCCATTTGAATTTGAATTGAAACAAATGCTTGAGTTGGCTGACCATCCTTGGAGTGGGCGATAAATGAGAGATATGGGAAAAGGAGTCTTTCTACTTTACTCTTCTTAAATGCTTTCAAATGAGCGACAAAAAAATGAGGCGCCCTCCTTTCCTTTCTTGATTGGCGTCTTCTTGCATTTGAAAATGGGATCAAGATAATCTCTATCTTGTCTTGGATTGAGACTCCTTGTTTTGGATTTAAATGGACTTCTTTGAGTTTAAATGATCTCCATGGATTACACTCTTTGAAATTTGAAAGTTGTAGGATCACCCTTGGACTCTTCATGATAGGTGCCCATTTGAATTCAAGCTCCTCCATTTTGGGCGGCAAAAAGAGGGTGAGATGAGACATCCTTCCATTTTTACTCCTCTTAAAAAATGAGCATCAAATGAGAAGAAATCATGGGTGCCCTCTTTTGGATAGATGTCTAAATGTCCCGACATCCCGATGTCTAAATGTCCAGATATCCTGATGTCCCGATGTCCCAATGTCGGATGACCGGATGTCTGGATGTCCGGATGTCCAGATGTTCGGATGTCCGGATATCTGGTAAAAATTTTGAACAACCTTTTTTTGACATGGAATTGACCCACCAAGGTGATGTGGCATGGCATACTACTCCAAGTGGCAGGTGACAAGGCTCCATGACATGGTGATGTGGCACGAAGATGATGATGTGGCATGATGACATGGCATGGTAACATGGCTTCAACAACTGGGCTTGACCTTGGCTAATAATTGGACTTCAACCCCCTTGACTATTTCAAGCACTAATTACAATACTCAGTCCAAATAAACCTAACTCGATCCAACTGAACCTAATTTGACCAACTTGCAAATCAAAGGAAACTAATTTCAATTACATACTCGATTACTTACAAGACTCAATAACTTTGACTGAATGAAGATAGACTACTCATTGATGATCCACAATGAGCTTGGAGGGGTCTGATGTCTGTTCTTAGCTCTGGTGTCCTCACCAACCAAGAACCTATAAATGTTTTGAATACTACATGATACATGTTGAAGACCTTAGCAAAGAAGGGGTGTAATGGAAAATAAAGATCGGCTTTTAAATGGTCTTCGTATACTGTAACGGCACCAGCAGGAGTGTTTACCCTTGCTTCGGGTTTCGAAAGCATTAAAGGAATGTTTTCGAGAAATGATAATACTCTCGGAGACAAGCTATCCTATCAAAAGATAAGGAGCAAGGAATTAACTCAGGTCTGGACTCAGCGTTGCTCTTCCTAAGGGTTCTGAGGTGCTAGAGGTTTCGACTCCCTCCCCGCCAGAGGAAGTCCTACCAGTGGCAAAGACCTTCAAAGTTTTAACCATGATGAAAAAGTAGGTGGAGGAGAAAGGCTCTACCTGCGGAAGAAAATGGAAGCTGGGAGGAGAAAGGAAAGTCTGGGATAGTTGAAACCAAAAGAAAATAATCTCATCGAAGGTGAAGAAGCCCCCTCTACCAGGCCCACCCCTTTATATAAGGTACGAGAATGGTTCAGATGATCCCCTTGAGAGAAGAGGCACCTCTCCGATCATGCCATATGTGGAGGTGCCAATTGTGGATGCAAAGACCTAAGAGGCATCAGTCATTTCAAAGGAGGAAAGACCAAATTGTCAACCATGATCCACGTGACTTTATCCGATGACCAAGATGGAGTTTGTACATGATACCAAATGGATGAGATGATGCCACGTCCTCCATCCAGACCGAAGCCAAATAGTTAGCCAGATCGCCATAATGACAGGAAGAGACACGACTCAACAGCCTGCCGTCTCCTTTCCAGGAGCCAACGGGAAAGCGACACCTATCCTTGGCACGATGATCAAATTAGAGGGCATTATTGCAGTCGACTGAATTGAAGATTTGTCATCATTGGTCACACCTTTTTCGTCGGTAAATGATAACCCATAAATACTCCCACTTTTCAAAATAAATAACTATTTTGAAACTGGGAGTGGGGGGCAACTGTTATGATAAGCCGGCTCAATGAAGACACATTACCAGTTTAAAGGCCCAATTAATCCTTTTTGAACCAGTCACCCAAGCCAGAAGACATGAAGATTACTCTGAAGCCCGATAAAGCGATGATTCAATATTCTATACAAGTCACAGCATAAGGTCAGTCTTCAGCCTGCGTCGAAGAGGCCAGTTTTAAAGTGTACCCCTGATCCACTCTATTTTAGAATGATTGGCTAGTCCTTCTTCACGTCAATCCAAAGAAGACTGGTCCAGAGAAGACAGTTAAATCATCTCCTAGCTTGCTCCGAAGAGGACAAGTCTGAAGCAGACACTCCACCTACTTCGAAGAATGTAGCTTTGAAATGAATGGCTGAGACATCTTCAGCTTATTCTAAAGAGGATATGTACAAGACAAATGGCCAACTTGATTTCGATCCCTTCTGGAAGAATGGCTCTGAAGTAAATTTTTGTTTTATCTCAACTTAAAGTTGCCAGAAGTGGGTTTGGTTGTTATAACCAACACGTGGCCCGCAGCACTGGCTTCAATAATGTTGAGATAACCAATATCTGACAGCAACTACTTTTGGTTACGGGGATGTTAGACTAACTGACTCCCCTAACTGAAGTCAAGTGGGCTCAACCATAGTCGGTGACGATTACTCCTATAAATATTGGTAAGAGGGGACCTCTGAGGGAGGCGATCCAAGGCACAACAGAGCCAGTCCAGAGCTCACTCTCGGATGTCGCTCAAGCTCACTTTTCCTTTCACTTCACTTCACTTTACTCCACTTCCTTGGAATTCTCCATTCTGTGGCCTGGATATTTACTGACTTAAGCATCGGAGTGTCCCCCGCTGAAGAAAATTCAGTTAGGGGTTTGTTTTGCAGGAACTCCGAGAGGTGAACCAGCAATCTAGTCACTCCATCCGGTTTGCGAGGGTTCAGCGCCAACCAGAATCTTTGAGTGGTTCAAGAAAACAAGCTCATTTTACTTGGATTAAGGGATTTTGCATAGCTTTTATGTAATGACATAGTTTCCCCGATCATGCCATGCAATGGTATATTCATTGTAATGTATACGTCTAACTTTGAGTGCATGGTAGGGCACATAATGTGCAACGAGACCATTCTCGTGTTATGCTTTTGGGATGGACATCCAGTATGATCCAATACTATTTTTATTAGACGGTAAGGTCTCTGCCTCCCCTATGTTACACTCTTTGGCTGACTTGGTATCAAGAAACCTTGAGATTTTTCACCAAGAATACCAGTCTGTGAAATGGTGTGTATTGCCCCAGTTCAGAGAAACCTAGGCCCTTTAAAAAAGGGCCCAACAAGACCTATGCACGAATCTTAAAGCATAACAAAATAAAAAAAAAGGAATAATAGATTGAAGACTCCCAACGTAGGGAGTCTTCATCTCTGATAAACTCTCGATCAGAGTCTTAAAATCATACCAGAAGAGAGTGATGCAAGACAACCCGATCAGAATTATTTAGGAGGGTGGATTATTGGTCGTTAAAAAATGACTGCTAGGCTAGGTTAGTTCAACCCAAGATAGACTCAATCAAATAAACCCAAATAAATCTAAGTGGACCTGAAGCAAAGAGGAGGTTCTACTTTAAAATCCATGTAGCTTTGAAATTCATGCAATTCTGAGAGCCATGTAGCTCTGAGACCCGTGTGGAGCTTGAAGTCGGTAACAGAGACTGGAATAGCTTTCACGATCGTGCAAAATCCCTTCTCCATGGACTGAGACTATGGAACAGAGGAGGGATTTCGAAAGGGGAGTTCACTGGCTATGGCACCGGAATGATGACGGTGGCACAGGGAAAGGGCGAACTGGACGGGAGGAAAGATCATGGCGACGGCGAGGGAAGGAGAGGGTGCACCGGCGGTGGAAGTGGGGCTCGGGCAGGAGCTCGGCTGCAACGACTCCACCGGTGAGGAAGAGGCAACCACGGACATGAGGAAAGAGGGATGATGCAGAATAGGGGAACAACCGAAAATGATGTAGCGACGCGGTCAATCTCCACGTGCGTGATGTGGCCAAGCTCGGCCTAGGCGAGCTTTAGAGGAGTCGGCGTTGTTGGCTGCTATAGGGAGGAGATCTAGTGGGTGGCATCGCGCGGATCTAAGGCTGGGATGGTTCTGGTAGCTATTGATTCGGGCGGAAGAGGGTCGGCGGCTATCCTTGGCTTCATGGACGAACGACGACGATGACTCAGACAGCGGTGATCAGTGACGGGGAACGGAGATCTTCTGGAGGGATTGGGCGGAGGGGTTTCTGCTCGCTGGTGTGGGCGATGGAGAGTGGAGGAAGGGTGGTGGGTGACGATGGCAGTGGAGCATGGGAGGCACGAAGGTGGGTTGATTCGGAGGTGGATTTGGTGGTCGAGAGTTAGCCAGGGGTGTTAGAAGGAGGGGAGGTGGAGTTTGGCGATCGATTGTCGACAGCGACGAGGAATCTATGGGCAGGATTTGACATAGAGGACATGGCGGAGAGGATAGAATAAGAAGAGAGGAGGAAGAAGACGAGAGGAATAAAGAGAGGAATAAGAAAGAAAATAAGAAGAGAATAAGGGAAGGAGAATAAGAAGAACAGGGGGAAGGGAGGGAGGAAGAGTGGAGAGTCAAGCAAAGGAGAAGAAGAGGAAGAGGGAGAAGAGAAGGAGAGGGGAAAAAGTAGAAACAGAGGAAAGGGAAACCGAGAGCAGAAGGAAGAGATAGGGGAAGAAGAATAGGAGGAAGAGGAGGAAGAGAAAAAGTGGAAGAGGGAAAGTCCAGAAGAAGAGTAACAAGGAATCTTAGAGGGAAGAGGAGAGAAATTAGGAGAAGAAGAAGGAGAGTCTAGGGGAAGGGAACCAGAAGAGAGAAGAGAGAGAGAATAGGAGAATGGAAGAGAGAGGGGAAGGAGGAAGAGGGAGAAAAAGTCGGGTACACCCAAACTTTTCTTAAATAAATTCTTTGATAATTTTTTATTCGAATGACAAAACATCTAAATAAATCTAAAACTTTAACAGACTCCAAACAACCAATCTCCTAAAAAACTCTGATATCCTAAATCACTTATTCAAAACAAATTAATCCTAAAAACTATCATAAAAAAATTCTGATTCAAATGAGTCGAAGATATCCCTTATCCCCATACACCCATAAAAATATCCTAAAAAAATTACATCATTCGTGCTAGGTGATGTCTTCAGGATTAATGTTAGGCGATGTCTTCAGGATCTGTGTTGGGATGTCATCATCATTCTCTTGGGGTAGGGAGAACTCGATTCCATCGAGTTAGGCTCCATAGACTCCAGCTTCAACTTGACAACATTCCCTTGGAACTCCAGTTTGAGATAACCCTAATATATTTTCCTTAAAAAAAACAAACAATTCAAATGCAAAAAAGTAAATAAAATATAATTAATCCTAATATAACCTAACCTATAGCTCTTATATCAAATTTGATGCAGGACAACCCGATCAGAATTTTTTAGGAGGGTGGATCGTTTGTCGTTAAAAAACGACCACTAAGCTAGGTTAGTTATCCCAGAGATAGACCCAATCAAAAAAATCCAAATAAATCCAAGTAGGCCTGAAGCAAAGAGGAGGTTCTACTTTAAAATCCATGCAGCTTTGAAATCCATGCAGTTCTGAGGGCGGTGCACCTTTGAGACCTATACAGAGCTTGAAGTCGGCAACAGGGACCAGAATAGCTTTCACGATCGTGCAAAATCCCTTCTCCATGGATTGAGACTGTGGAATAGAGGAGGGATTTCGAAAGGGGAGTTCACTGGCTATGGCATCAGAATGACGACGACGGCACGGGGAGAGGGCGGGCCGAACGAGAAGAAAGATCATGGCGATGGCAAGGGAAGGAGAGGGTGCATCGATGGCGAAAGTGGGGCTCGGACAGGAGCTTCGACTGCAGCGACTCCACCGGTGAGGAAGATGGCTAACACGATCATGAGGAAAGAGGGATGACGTGAAACAGGGGAACAATCGGAAATGATGTGGTGACACAGTCGATCTCCGCGTGCGCGATGTGACCAAGCTCATCCTGGGTGAGCTTCAGAGGAGTCGGCATTGTTGGCGGCTGCAGGGAGGAGATCGGTGGGTGGCATCGCACGGATATAGATCTGGGGTGGTTCCAGTAGCTATTGATTCTGGCGGAAGAAGGTCGGTAGCTATCCGTGGCTTCATGGATGGACGACGACGGTGACTGACATAAGTTCGGCAAGCATACCGGTCGTGCAAGTAATACAGGATAGTAATCCAATGTCGTCCTCTAGGATCAGAGACAATCATCCAAATTATAATACCTACTTATACTATTTGGACAATTGATTTTAAGTAAAAAAAAAAAATTGAAAATTAAACAAACTATCAAACTAAGATGGCAGCAAACTTTCAGAAAGAGACAAATTCTAAAATAGCTAAGGCATCAGGAATTTAACTAAATTGATGTGCTAATTTTTTCTAAATATGCTAATTTGATTTTTTGGTTTTACAAGCCAGCAGGTTTTCTTAATTGATTAATGCACTTTCGTTCAAATTGCATTAATCCTATCTGAAATTATTAACCACGGTGGTTAAGACATGATTTAAATAATTCAGATGTATTAAATTTTCATTATTTTAATCACTGCATAGATCAGTCCTAGTAATTCAGATAGGATTTAAATCTATGAATTTTTTTTACTTTTCAACCTAGAAATTTAATAGATCAATTGAACTCTAGATGAAATTTATTGAGGAATTAATCAAATCTCACAAAGCATTACGATCACAAAAGAAATCTTAAGTAAAAGAAGGAAATCAAATTAACCATTGAAATCCATAATCACCACATCAATTAAATCCCTAAGCCTTAGCTAAGAAGAAATTTGTTGCACATATTATTTTGAAAACCATATAAAAGCAGGGAAAATACAAATCAAATAAAACCAGGCGACGTCTCCGATTTCTTCCCTGCATCCTCGCGTTGGATTTCGATTTCTTCCCTGCGTCCGCGCGTTGGATTTCTTTTGCTGCCTATTTCTCTTTTTTTTCTTTGCGTGTCCCTGTTTCCTTTTCTTCCATGCGTCCTTTTCTCCTTCACGCATCCCAATTTGCTCACGCCGTTGGCTCTTTTTTTTCCACGCCGCTGGCTTTCTTTTTTTCCATGTGTCTTCCTCTTTTTTTCCATTCCATCTTCTCCCATTTTCTTCTCCGCCCGTTCCTCTTTTTGTTCTGCTTTTTGCTTAAGGCCATCCACGTGTGGCTACTGAAATACGAGCCCAAGTCTCCACGGCAACTTAATTTATTTATTATTATTTTTTTGGGGCTGGGCCTTGACTTCTTTTTATGCTGGGCCTTGGTTTCTTCTAATGCATGTGAATTAAATTGGCAGCCTCCCTTTCACTTCTTGGTCCGTTTTGCTTCCGATACTCTCTTAGCACGCATACCTGAAACAAATAAAATAATTAAGCATAAATAGGCTGCAAATACTGCTATATTAATAACAATTAAACCAAATTTTTATACAATTAAGATCCAAATATTTCTATATATCGTATTCATCAAATATCCCCTAACTTAAACCTTTGCCATCCCGAGCAAAGCATAATAAAAATCAACATCATTTTAAATAAACAATCAACCCGGGTAACAACTGAAATCTTCTCCAACAACTTTTCTTTTAGGACTATCAATTTATAAGATCTCTAAACATCAACCATAAGACTGCAATTCCTTATCAAGGCATATTATAATGAAATCAACTCAGGATTACTTTCTGTAAGCTTAAAACATTAATCACTACTTGTCACTTTTTCTTCAAGCTATTACCAACATAATAAAACTAAGACAACACCTTTCAATTGGGTTATTTATTTATTTTTTTTTCAAGTGTTGTTGGCTGTTTTCAACTGTGTAATTGTTATAAACTTCCCTTTTACTATAAAAGTTTCAAAATTGCCTTTTATCACAAAACAACACATCAGTTGAGTGCTTTGCATACTCATGCATTGGGTTACTGTTTTACACAAATGTTGACATTACCAGTGCCAAACCTCCGGTTACCAAGTCATCCCAACAGTGGAGTAGGGTGCATGGGTTAGTAAATGTAGTTAGCATTTACTCGGTATGTCTTAATTTCATTACGCAATAACCTTCAAAGTCAATAACTTTCTTAACAATGATTTAAGCTGAATAGAAACAATCTTTAATTTAGAGCATTTGTAACATGCCTATCAAAGTTCATGATTCTCATAGTCTCAATTCTAAGCTCCTAATCCTATTAATCCTCAATTCTAAGTTATTTTTGATTCATCCAATCAATACACAAGTAGACTCCTTATTTAAAGGATGATCTAAAGTCTTATACACTTACTCAGTTCAAACAAAGATTCAAATTGATTGATGAAAGATTTTTTTTTTGCTTTTAAAAAATTTTGGATCAAAACGAATCAAACAATTTCCTATCTCAGAATTCCACTAATCTCTACTAATCCCTACCAAATACCACCCACTTAAAATCATACATTGTCCCTAATGTTTGAAGATAATAAAGTAAGCTAGTACAGAAGAAAGGAAAATGATAGCTGATACTCCCCTGGTTGCGAGACTCAATTGGAAATAGGTATATGTAATCGTGCCTCTGTTTGTTCACTCCATCCTTGCATGTTTCAGTTGCACCTTTGATCACCAAACTTCAATGGCAGCCACATCTAACAAGAAAACAACCAAAATCAATAGATTGAAGTATAAAACATAAACAAACTAAAGTAAAAAGAAAATGAAAGACTGTTGGGTTGCCTCCCAACTAGCGCTATATTTAGAGTCTATAGCTAGACTGTCATCTCTTTATGGATCTCTCATCATAATGATGGCTTTGAAAGATTCCAAGCCACCACTAATATATGGTTTCAGTCTCTGTCCATTTACCTTGAAAGTGATACCTTTTTATCCTTCACCTCCACTGCCATAGGAAAAAACTTGTGTCACAGTATATGGTCCATACCATTTAGATCGAAGCTTACCCGGAAACAGCTTTAGTTTGGAATTAAAGAGCATAACCTGTTGTCCCACCTCAAACTCCTTTTTCATGATGTGTTTGTCATGCCATCTCTTGGTTTGTTCTTTATAGATCTTGGCATTCTCGTAAGCTTGCTCTTTAAACTCATCCATCTCATTTAGTTGCAATGCTCTTTTCTCACCTGCAGCAGTTAAATCAAAATTTAAGTATTTAATGGCCCAATAAGCTCTATGCTCTAACTCTACAGGCAAATGGCAAGCTTTTCCAAACACCAATCTATATGGGGACATTCCAATTGGTGTTTTAAAAGCTGTTCTATAAGCCCATAGTGCATCATCAAGTTTTTCTACCCAATCTCTTCTATGCAAACTGACAGTCTTTTCTAAATTCGTTTCAGCTCATGGTTAGATACCTCAACTTATCTGCTAGTTTGTGGATGATAGGCTGTAGCAATTTTATGAGTTACCCCATATTTCTTTAATAAGTTGTCAATTTGTTTATTACAAAAATGGGTCCCTCATCACTAATTAGAGCACGTGGTACACCAAACCTAATAAAAATATTCTTTTTCAAAAATTTCATTACAGATTTGGTATCATTTTTCTACAAAGCTATAGCCTCTACCTATTTTGAGACATAGTCAACCACCACTAAGATGTATTCTTTAGAAAAAGACTTTGGAAATGGTCCCATAAAATCTATGCCCCATACATCAAAGACTTCATACACAAGTATATTATTAAGAGGCATCTCATGTTTTCTAAAAATGTTACCTATGCATTGACATCTATCACATGTAGTGACATACCTATGGGCATCTCTAAACAAGGTTGGCCAAAAGAAACCTGATTGTAGGATCTTAGCAGCTATACGAGTTGGTCCAAAGTGTCCTCCTACCTCTCTGTCATGACAGTGCTGCAAGATAGAGTACATCTCCTCCTCTGGTACACATCTCCTGATATGTCATCTGCACATACCTTAAACAGAAAATGTTCATCCCAAAGATAGTGTTTAGCATTAGCAAAAAATTTCTTTTTCTGTTGGTAAGAAAGATCATGAGGTAATACTCCACAGGTAATAAAATTTGCAAGATCAGCATACCAAGGTTGAGTACTTACCTGCAGCTCGAATAAATGTTTATCAGGAAAACACTCACCAATCTCATGTTCTTTACCATCCTCCATGGAATCTCCTTCTAGTCTTGACAGATGATCTGCCACCACATTCTCCTCTCTAGATTATCTCTTATTTCTATGTCAAACTCTTGCAGCAGCAAAATCCACTGTATCAGCCTGGACTTAGCATCCTATTTAGTAAAAAGAAACTTCAAAGCACTATGATCAGTGTAAACAATCACTTTTGACAAAATCAGGAAAGATCTAAATTTATCAAAAGCAAACACTACAGCCAATAGTTCCTTTTCAGTTGTGGTATAATTCCTCTGAGTTGCAGTCAAGGTCCTATTGGCATAATATATTGGCTAAAATTTCTTTTCTCTCCTCTGTCCCAACACAGCCCCTACAGCTTCATCACTAGCATCACACATTAATTCAAAAGGCTGTCCCCATTCGGGAGCAACCACTATAGGAGCATGGACCAGCTTCTGTTTCAAACAATTAAAAGTAGATAAGCAGTCAGTAGTAAACATAAAAGGAGTATCTTTCATTAGCAAATTATATAACGGACATACAATTTTTGAAAAATCTTTGATGAATCTTTTGTAAAAGCCAGCATGTCCTAAAAAACTCCTAACTACTCTCATTGATGTCAAGGGAGGTAATTTTTCAATTACTTCCACCTTAGCTCTATCTACTTCTATCCCATTAGAAGATATCCTGTGGCATAAAATAATACCTTCTTGTACCTTGAAATGACACTTTTTTTCAATTTAGCCTAAATTGGTTTCCTCACACCTCTATAGTACTAAATTCATGTTATGCAAGCATTCATCAAATGACACACCAAACATAGAAAAATCATCCATAAATATTTCTAAGAAGTGCTCAATCATATCATGAAAGATGGCCATCATGCAACATTGAAACGTTGCCGTTGCATTGCATAGCCCAAAAGCCATCCTACGATAGGCGAAAGTACCATAAGGACAAGTGAAGGTAGTCTTTTCTTGATCCTCAGGTGCTACAGGGATCTGGTTGTATCCTGAATATCCATCTAAGAAGCAGTAATACGCATTCCTTTCCAGTCTTTCTAACATCTGGTCAATGAAAGGTAAAGGAAAGTGATCTTTCCTTGTATCATCATTCAGCTTCCTATAATCAATATAAACTCTCCATCCAGTTACTTTTCTAACAGGGATTAATTCATATTTTTCGTTTTCAAGCACCGTAAAACCCCCTTTTTAGGAACTACTTGTACTGGACTAATCCAATTACTATCTGAGATGGGGTAGATAATACCTGCATCAAGCAATTTGATCGCCTCTGCTTTAACTACCTCTTTCATAGCTGGGTTGAGTCTTCTTTGAGGCTGCACCGATGGTTCGAATCGCTCCTCCATGAGCATCTTGTGTGTGCATATTATTGGGCTGATTCCATGGATATCTGCTATTATCCAACCAATGGCCCTTTTATGAGCTCTCAGCACTCTCAACAGCTTCTCCACCATCACATCTATCAAAAGAGAAGAAATAATAACAGGTAAATGAGATGGAGGTAATAAAAATGCATATTTTAAATGTGATGGAAGCTATTTTAATTCAAATTCTGGTGGTTGGTCAATGGATGGTATCAGGTAATTTATAGCTCTTCTCTCTAACTCTTCAAATGGTCTTCTCTATGTGTAAATTTGTCTGCTATCCATCACTGCTGCATATTGGCTTTCTTCTTCGCTTCCTCCTTCATTTATGTTGGTTGAAATTAAGGTGTATTGCAATTCATTTTTAGTCATCATCTTTCCAACCTTCTCCTACACAAGGCAATCAATGCAATCAATTTGAAAACATGATGCTACATCTTGTGGCTTTTTCATAGCTTAAAAAACATTGAATGTTACTTGCTCATTATGAATTCTTAATATTAGTTTGCCTTCATGCACATCTATTAATACTTTACCTGTGTTAAAAAATGGTCGTCCTAAAATGATAGGTATAACATGATCTTCTTTCATATCTAGGACTAAAAAGTCAACTGGCAAGATAAATTTATCTACTTTGACCAAAACATCTTCTACTATTCCTCTGGGATAGGTTTTGGATCTATTTTCCAATTGCAATGATACCATGGTTGGCTTAGGCTCACCAAGTCCTAGTTTCTTAAATATTATGAGTAGCATTAAATTGATGCTAGCTCCTAAATCGATTAATGCATTAAAAGTGAAACTACCAATTAAGCAAGGTGTTGCCGATCTCGCCGCCGCGCCCGTGGCCTCTGAACCATCGATTCGACTAGACCGTCCTGTCCCTGGGCCTCCTGGCTGGATCGAACCTGCAAGGCAAGGTCAGAAAACCCTGGCCGGGGGTTCCGGCGAGGGATCTCCGACGATCAAGTCAGTAGACGGCGAGAGGGAACAGAATCTCTGGATGGGCCCCCGAAGGAGTCCCAGACTCAGAGAACATGCTAGCAAGAAAGGTGCTAGAGAGACCAAAAACCCGGCTGGATTCCTTTGCCGAGCTTACACCAAGCGACCCCCTCTGGGACCTTGGATCTTGCTCCTGAAGCGGAGTTTCCCAGCCGTTGTTTCTTACTTGTCTCACTTACCTTGTTGTCTATTCTCTCCTTCCTTTTATCTCCTCCCGTTGCCTGCTCGTTTTCCGCTCCGGGAGGCTCCCTTGTCGCTCTCATCTCCTTCCCTCCGCCCCTTTCTCTTTCCCCTTTTGGTTCAGTGGACCGGGCAACTTTCCGGCCTCGTTTGCCGAGCACAGCGGGGAAAGAGTAAGGGAGGGGGGGCACCGGTCAGACCGCCGACCAGACCTCGGGCCGGGCGTGAGCGTTCTCCTTCCCAAGCATCGGCGCTGTTCGTTATCGGGTCCTGTTTTGTCAGAGCCTCGTCTCTCGACTGCGGAACATGTCGGGCCGATGTAAGTGATGTTTCGCGTGCCGCCGCCATCCGTACGGGGCGCCTTTCTCGGGATGCGGAGTGCACGGCTCGAGGGGCAGCCTCGGAGCCCGCGCCTCCGTTCTTCGGGACCTTCTCTGTACGAGCTGGCTGACCTCGGCCGAGGTGGACCTCTCCTGGGTGGACATCTGGCGGCGGGGCGGCAGAAGGATGCTCGGCTTCGACCGAGGTGGTCCCGTCTCCGGGCGCCACCTGGCGAAGGAGCGAAGGAGCCCGGCTCGACCTCGACCGAGGTGGGACCATCTTTGGGTACCACCTGGCGAGGGAGCGGGGGAGCAGCCGAACTCGGTCGAGGTGGACCCCTCCTGGGTGGACACCTGGCAGAGTGGCAGACGGACGCTCGGCTTCGGTCGAGGTGGTCCCATCTCCGGGCGCCCCCTCGGAAGGGGGTACATTCTCCAGGTTCCCGACCTCCCGGGCCCTCTTTACCGCCCGCCCGACCCCAAGTGAGATCATGCCCACCGGCTTCTCCGTCGGGCAGTTATCGATTGCAGGAACCGGGGGGAAGGCCACGAGCGGCTGTCCCTCCGCCAGGACCTCATCCTGACGAACTTCCTGAGGTAGCCCCTCTTGATCAGCTCCTCGATCTCCCGCTTTAGGTTGTGACACTCCTCTGTGTCATGACCGTGCTCGCGGTGGAACTGGCAGTACTTTGATTTATCCCAGGTACCTCTTGGGTTCTGAGGAGGAGGTCGGCGGAGGTAGTGCTTGCCCTCAATTTCCATGAGGATCTTTGTTCGGGGAGCGAGGAGAGGGGTGAACCTTCGCTCCGGAGTGGCCTCGCCCTTTAACCTTGGATTCAGGCGAGGGTCGGCAGATGGCCCGGGCTTCCGAGCTCCTGGAATGTCCCTCGGGGTCGGCTTCTTCAGAGTCTTCCCGTCTAGCCACGGCGGGTGCGGTCGGCCTCCTCCGCTCGGATGTACTTGTGGGCGCGGAGGAGGAGCTCGGAGTACATCCTTAGGGGCTTTTTATCCAGGGAGTAGGTCAGGCGGGATGTCTTGAGCCCGCGCTTCAAAGCCAGCATAGCGACGGGCTCGTCCAGGCTGTAGATTTCCAGGGCTGCGGTCTTGAACTGGGTGATGTAGTCCCGGAGCAGCTCCTGGTCCTACTGGCGGATAGAAAAGAGGCTGTCCACCTCTCTCGGCACCTTCCGACAGGCATTGAAGTGATGAAGCACGAAGCTCTGATACCAAAAATGATGTAGAACAGAAGCTCTGATACCAAAAATGATGTAGAATAAAAAAGATGATGCGATGCGGAAGTAAATTAAAATTAATGTATTTTTTTTAATATATTTTCAGAAGTCGGCTTTGACTCAAAGGAAAGATAAACTAAGTTGATGGAAACTAGGTAAGGATTGAAAGCACAATTTAGAGGAAACTAAATTATCAGAGTAATTCAGAAGTAACGGATCGCTGGGGTTGAGAAACTCCCAGACCTAGGGTTTCACTCTGAACTTTCAACAGAACAGAAATAGAGAGGAGAGATGGTTTACTAACCAGACAGTGATCTTCTCAGGATTTTGGTGGAAGAACTCTCTCGAGCAGATTGTGGGATCCTCGGAGTCGGCTATCTTCGCAATGGATCCTCCAATACTGGTCTTGTGGTTTGGTCGGCTTCTCCTGGACTCAAGATCTGGGAAAGAAGAGGAACAAGTGATGGATTTCAGATACTCAAGAAAAGATTTACCAGGTTGAAGAACTTGAAAGCTGAAGATGCTGAAATCAGGATTCTCCTGGAGGTCGATCTGACTTCCTCTTAGAATTGCTGTAGATCTGAAGTATCTGGACTGGAGCTGGATGCTGGTGGCCGGCCTAGACTTGGAGAGGGTGGCCGTGAGAAGGAATAGACTAGGGCTTGGTGGAAAGAGAAGGGTGATGGCGGCTAGGGTTTGGGAGTGGAGTGGCTAACCTAGGGTTTGGGTTTTGGAGATCTCACACCTCCTCAAGGTTCTTGGAGAACCCGGATTTACTCCCTCACGGAGCTCAACACCTGGATGTAAGTGCGGAAGAGAGAAAACACAAAGTTTGCTCACAAAAAAAAAATTGGTTTCATTCATCTCTTTCTTAAACTTACAAGAGGGGTTTAATTTATAGGGCTTTACAAGGGAGTAGGGTTTTACATCTTCCAATGTGGGACTAAAAAAGGGGATCTACAAATCAGGATAATCCATACACATATGGTCGGCCAAGGTACCAAAAAAAATTGATTTGGGTTATAAAAGGCAGGTAGATGGCGCCTCCTTGCTTGGGTCTTCAAGAGAGGATTTCTTTCCTTCCATGGATCAACTCTTTTGGACTCCTCCTTTTCTTCCTCCCTAAGTCAAGGCCCTTCCCATCTTTGTTTTGGACATTTTTGGCAGGTAGTGGGGGTGTCTCCTAGTATCTCTCCATGAATCAAGGATTTTCCCTTCATGGTTGGCTCTTTTGGACACCTCCTAGTCTTGCTCCACAAGTTTAGGCTTCTTCCTTTCATGGCTTTGGCACTTTAGGAAACTTTTGGGTGCCTCCTTGATTTTCCCCCAAGACATGCTCTCTTCCCTTTTATAACTTGGATTTTTATGGAACATTGTGGGGCACCTCCTTGATCCTCTCTTCAAGAAAAATTCTTGCCATCCTGGCTTGGGTTTATCTGGAAAGAAGTTGGCCTCCTTGGATTGAGGTATCTTGATGGATTTCTCTCCCAAGTGGCGCATGAAAGAAGGGACCTGCTTTCTTGTAGTGTGGGGACCAAGGCACACTGGATGGAGATGTGGCACCTCCTGGACTCTAGCATGTGGTTGGGAGTGTGGCGCCCACTTGCTTGGTCCTGGGAGAAAATATGGCACCTTGGAGAAGACCTAGACCACTACTAGGACTTGTATTGAGTCAACATGACTCAACAAAATTTAAATTGTAGGGAAATACAGACTCAAACTAAAATTGAGTTGACCAAGTCAACCCTTATTACAAAACCAGAAAACCCTAACTCTTCGGCAATGTCAATCAGAGATCCAGATGGAGCCCTGAAGTCTTCTGAGTCTGGTGCCCGCACCATGAAGTGCGCCACAAACTTTCCTTCCAACTGGTGGAAGGAGCAAATAGATGCGGGCTCGAGGCGAGTGAACCAGACTCGAGCAGCCTTCCGGAGAGTAGCGGGGAAGGCGATGCACAAAAGGGCGTCAGTGGCCCTCCTGGATCCTCATGAGAGCCTTGTAGCTCTCCAGATGGTCCAGAGGGTCGGTGGTCCCATCGTAGGGATCCACCTGCGGCATGCGGAACCGGCTCGGAATTGGCTCCACCTGGATTTTTTCGGAGAAGGGGGGACGGGAGTTGTAGCCCGTCGGTCCGCCGACGAGTTCTGCAGGTAGGCAAATCTGCGGGCAAACTCTGCTAACTTGCGCTCGTGCTCCTCCAGGCACCTCTCGGCCTGGCGCCTAATGGCCTCGTCGGTGGAATCTTCAACCGAGGCCGCTGGTGAAGGGGGCACCGATCGGTCTCGGTGCAGGGTCACGCCTCGGCGTTGCTTGCTGTGATGCGCCATCTCGGCTTCATCGACCGGGAATCGACTCTCGTGATCCGCCGAACCGGAGTAGTTTCTTTTCGCGGAGTTTGACGGCTCCCGCGGGGGTTGGAGACCGCCCGCGGCTGGGACGGCCTGCCTTGAATGGAACGCAGGCTCCCATGTGGCCCCGCGACCCGAGCTGCGGGGTCCCTGGCTGAGGTTGCGTGGCCAGGGAGCACTGTTGGTGTGTGTAGCTGCCGGACCGCCTAGGTCAGGGTCTGCAGCTGTTGGATGACGGCCGCGAGAGGTCCGTCCGCCGAGGTCGGTTGTGGTGGAAGAGGAGGGGGAGCTGGGAGCTCCCTCTCCGGGCTGTGGGCCCCCTGGGGGGAGGGGACCTCCCTACACGGCTGGTGGATGCCTGGCCACGAGTCCACGCAGTGACCACCTTTGAGAGATGAGCCTAGCCTGAGAGTTGCCGACTGTGTTGATGGAAACCGAAGGATGAGCCGCTGTGGAGGCCGAACCGCCCTGCCTGAGCCTCGAAAATCCCTGCTTGACCGATGCCGATGCAGGCACGTGACCTCGGAACCAGATCGACTAGACCGTCCCCCTGGGGCCTCCTGGCTGACCGAACCTGCAAGGCAAGGTCAGAAATCCTGGCCGGGGGTTCCGGTGAGGGAGCCGCGATAAAGTCAGTAGACGGCGAGAGGGAACAGAATCTCTGGACAGGCCCCCGAAGGAGTCCCAGACTCAGAGAACATGCTAGCAAGAAAGGTGCTAGAGAGACCAGAAACCCGGCTGGATTCCTTTGCCTAGCTTACGCCAAGCGACCCCTCTTGGGAACTTGGATCTTGCTCCTGAAGCAGAGTTTCCCAGCCTTTGTTTCTTACTTGTCTCACTTACCTTGTCGTCTCTTCTCTCCTTCCTTTTATCTCCTCCCGTTGCCTGCTCGTTTTCCGCTCCGGGAGGCTCCCTTGTCGCTCTCATCTCCTTCCCTCCGCCCCTTTCTCTTTCCCCTTCTGGTTCAGTGGGCCGGGCGGCTTTCCGACCTTGTTTGCCGAGCCCAGCGGGGAAGAGTAAGGGAGGGGGGCTCCGGTCAGACCGCCGACCAGACCTCGAGTCGGGCGTGAGCGTTCTCCTTCCCAAGCATTGGCGCTGTCCGTTATCGGGTCCTGTTTTGTCAGAGCCTCATCTCTCACTGCGGAACATGTCGGGCTGATGTAAGTGATGTTTCGCATGCCGCCACCGTCCGTACGGGGCGCCTTTCTCGGGGTGCGGCGCGCACGGCTCGAGGGGCAGCCTTGGAGCCCGCGCCTCCATTCTTCGGGACCTTCTCTGTACGAGTGGCTGACCTCGGCTGAGGTGGACCTCTCCTGGGTGGACACCTGGCGGGACGGCAGAGGATGCTTGGCTTCGGCGAGGTGGTCCCGTCTCCGGTGCCACCTGGCGAAGGAGCAAAGGGCCCGGCTCGACCTCGGCCGAGGTGGGACCGTCTCTGGGTACCACCTGGCGAGGGAGCGGGGGAGCAGCCGAACTCGGCCGAGGTGGACCCCTCCTGGGTGGACACCTGGCGGAGTGGCAGACGGACCGCTCGTCTTCGGCCGAGGTGGTCCCACTCCGTCCGCCACCCCTGGCGAGGAGTGAAGGGCCCCCCCGTCTCAACCTCGGCCGAGTCTGGACCGTCTCTTGGTGCCACCTGGCGAGGGAGCGTGGTAGCAGCCGAACTCGGCCGATGTGGACCCCTCTGGGTGGACACCTGGCGAGTGGCAAGAAGGACGCTCGGCTTCGGCCGAGGTGGGTCCCTTCTCCGGCGCCACCTGGCGAAGGAGCGAAGGGGCCCGGCTCGACCTCGGCCGAGGTGGTACCGTCTCTGGTGCCACTGGCGAGGGAGCAGGGGAGCTGCCGAACTCGGCCGAGGTCGACCCCTCCTGGGTGGACACCTGGCGGAGTGGCAGACGGACGCTCGGCTTCGACCGAGGTGGTCCCGTCTCCGGGCGTCACCTAGCGGAGGAGCGAGGGGCCCGGCTCGACCTCGGCCGAGGCGGGACCGTCTCTGGTGCCACCTGGCGGGGAGCGGGGGAGCAGCCGAACTCGGCTGAGGTGGACCCCTCCTGGGTGGACACCTGGCGGAGCGGCAGGAGGGCCCGGGCCGAGCTCGACTTCGATCGGGGTAGGGCCGCAACTGACTTGGGCCGAAAAAAACTCCATTGGCTCGAGTCACGCCCACGAAATCTGAGACACGCCATGTCACCGTTACGGCCGTAACACAAGGTATATTAAAACTCCCTGGATCCTTAAGCTTTTTGTGGTAGTTTATTCAATAGGATGGCTGAACATTCTTCATTGAGTACCACCGTCTCACAATCTTCCAACTTCCTTTTGTTTGATAGGATCTCCTTGAAGAACTTGGCATAGCTGGCATCTAAGAAATAACATCAACAAACGGAAGATTAATATGTAATTATTTTAAAATTTCTAAAATTTAAAAATTGCTTATCCATTTTCTGCTAATGTTGTCTCTAGGGAAAGGTAGTCTTGGCTTATATAGAGCAACTTAGGAGCTTTTGTTGGTGTGTCATCCTTTTTATTCTTGTCCCTCTCTTCATCAACAATCTCCTCTACATCAGGCTCTTTCTATTGCACTTTTAGTTTTTTATCTCTTTTCCACTCCGTAGGCTAATAGCTTGCACATGCTTGGGATTCTTTTCTTTATTGCTTGGCAAAGTTCCAGGTTCTCTATTAGCCAATATGTCAGCTATCTGCCCAACTTGTGTCTCCAAATTTTTCAATGTTACCTCATTTGCTTGGAATCTAGCCTCATTTTGTTGCATGTATTTCCACATAATATCTTCCAAGCCAGGCCTCTTCTTCTTCTTGAGTCGGTTGTGATGGTGGTGGTGGTAGTGGGTGTTGTTGAAAACCAGGTGGTTGATATGGCCTCTGAAGTGGTGGTGGATTCTGAATGTTCTGGCTTCTCCAAGATAAGTTAGGGTGATTGCGAAGTCCTGGATTGTATGTATTGCCCATCTGGTTATTCCTGAAATTACCAGATACATAATTAGCATTTTCAGGTATTGAATTTGAAAAGTTACATTGTGGGCAGTTATTATATGTGTGAGGTCCTCTGCATAGCTCGCACTCCATCACTGTAGTTGATGCCTGTGGTTGAGATACTGCCAGAGCTTCAATCTTTTTGTTCATTACATCTAGCTGAGCTAAAAGTATCGCCGCAACATCCACTCCAAACATACTACTAGGTCTTCTGTGATTCTGTCTTTCTGAGTTCCAATTCACATTGCTATATGCCATATCTTTCAATAGGCTATAGCTTCATGGTTGTACTTCTTTGAAAATGAACCACTTGCAGCGGCATCTAAAACTGCTCTCGCAGAAGGAAGTAAGCCACGATAAAATGCATGTACTTGTTCCCATATTTCCAGACCATGGTGGGGACACTTTCTACATAATTCCTTAAATCTCTCCCATGCCTCACTAAAGCTCTCAGTCTCATACTGTGTAAATGTGGAGATGTCTAATCTAAGCTTTGCTATTTTGGAGGGGGGAAAATATTTGTTTAAGAACTTATCAGCTAAGTCATCCCATGTAGCTATGGATTCAGTTGGAAAAGAGTTTAACCACTTTTTGCTCTGTCTCTCAATGAAAATGGAAACAGCCTAAGTCTAATGGCATCTTCAGATTGTCATTATGTTTAAAAGTGTCACATAACTCAAGAAATTGACTTAAATGCTCGTGAGGGTCATCAGAAGGCAAACCTGAAAATTGGAATGAGTTCTGGATCATTTGGATAAAGGCGGGCTTTATCTAAAAATTGTTTGCCTGAACTGGTGGCCTCCTAATGCTTGATTATGCTCCCGTGACTCTAGGCCTGATGTACTCAAACAAAGGACTGTCTCCATGTGGGTTTTGCACCTCTTCATTGGGTATGTGTTGGAGATTCTGAGGGTTATGTTCACCAACATGTTCCATGGTTATGCTGTTGATATCTACCAATATGTACTTAACCATTCCAGTAGTTGTCTGAGTCATGTCGTCTTTTCCTAAGCGTTCTTTCTATTTCCAATTCAAAGTCTTCCAAAGTGTTTGCAGTTCTCCGGGACATACAAAGTTAATAACATGAAATAATAAAAGATGCAATAAAATAATTAAAAAAATCTAAATCAATTAGCAGATATGAATTTAAATGTTGTCCATTGCTGATCCCCGGCAACGGTGCCAAAGACTTGACATGTGTTCGTCAAGCATACCGGTTGTTCAAGTAATACAGGGTAGTAATCCAATGTCGTTTTCTAGGATCAGAGACAATCACCCAAATTATAATACCTACTTATACTATTTGGACAATTGATTTCAAGTAAAAAAAAATTAAATTGAAAATTAAACAAACTATCAAACTAAGATGGCAGCAAACTTTTAGAAAGAGATAAATTCTAAAATAGCTAAGGCATCGGGAATTTAACTAATCGATACGATAATTTCTTCTGAATATGCTAATTTGATTTTCTGGTTTTATAAGCCAATAGGTTTTCTTAATTGATTAATGCACTTTCATTCAAATTGCATTAATCCTATCCAAATTATTAACCACGGTGGTTAAGACGTGATTTAAATAATTCAGATGCATTAAATTTTTATAATCCTAATCACTGCATATATCAGTCATAGTAATTCAGATAGGATTTAAATCTATGGATTTCTTTTACTTTTCAACATAGAAATTTAATAGATCAATTAAACTCTAGATGAAATTTATTGAGGAATTAATCAAATCTCCTAAAGCATTACTGTTGGCTCCACCTAATGATTTTGATGAATAACAAAACATTGAGTGCATAATGTATACTAATGTGTATTTCAAGTTATGAGTTTTTAGGAAGAAAGCACCTCAAAATCTCAAAAATTTATGTACCATGGCATGATGAGGCACGGAGCATTTCTTGTAATTCTGGACATCCTCTTCATGAAAAAAGGACTTTTACATGTTCAATTATTATTTATTTATGTTCCATTTAAATGTCAATGTCAATATTTATGTTTTTGGCTCAAATCACACTTGAATTTGAATTTTTTCAGTCTCAAGTGTCGACACCTGGAAAGCCACGTGTCGACACTTCAGCATTTAGCACGCAGAAAAATTCTTGGCATGCCAAGTGTTGACACCTAGATTTCAAGTGTCGACACCTGCATTTCAAGTGTCAACACTCAGGTTTCCAAGTATTGACTCAAGGCTTGAGATTTTTGAAAATCCAGAACTTTGCCATTTAAGGATTTTTGTGTCAAGTGTCGACACCCATGTATCAAGTGTCGACACTTGAAAGTTCAAGTATAGACACCTAGAAATCAAGTGTCGATACCTGACAGCCAAGTGTCGACACCTGATGAGCCAAGTGTTGACACTTGAAGCCTGACAGCCCTAATGGATCTATTTTTCTGACTTGCAGAAATTACTTTCAAGCTCCAAACGGCTAGATTCGAGGCTCCAACGGTCACAAACCATTTTTTGAAAGTTTCTTGTTGTATTTAACCTCCACCAACTTCATTCTAAAGGCATTGAAATATATTGAAGTCCATTAAAAATCAAAAAGCCAATATTCTCTCAGGAACTTCATATCAAAAGCCTTTTATAGTTTGATTCCCTGAAAAAGCTTTCAAGTTCATCCTATCATCATTCCAAAAGAGGTGTTTTGAAAAATATTCCAAGGAAGAGATAAGACAAAGCATCAACTTGAGCTTCAAAGTTTCCATCCTATTCTTGAAGAGAGATTGTCTTAGTTTTAAAAGTTGTATATCTGTTTTTATCTTGTGATTTAACCTTGCTTTCAAGGGTGTCTTGAAAGAAGGTTGTTGTTTTTTGTAGTGAGCCAAAGGGATAAAACCAACTAGGATTAACTTGTGAGCCCGAAGACAAAACAAGTGTAAAAGGTTGTTGGTGAGCCTAGGTGACAAAACCAACATAGGTTTTGACTTGTGAGCCTTTTGAAAAACAAGTCAGCTGTAATCTTGATTGGATTATAGAGGAATTCCCAAGGGTAGCTTGGGGAGTGGATGTAGGTGCTAGGTTTACACCGAACCACTATAAATACTGTGTTTATGTGTGATTGCTTTCTTTCCCTCTTGCTCCCTGCTTATTACATTTGATTTACTGCTTTCAGCTGTATTGAATCTTGAGCATTGAATTTATTACTCACAAACACCACTAGACCTTCACATTACTGTTTTAAATTTTAAAAGACCCAATTCATCCCCCCTCTTGGGCTCCATTTCTGGGCAACAAGTGGTATCAGAGCGCCAGTATTCTTTTGTAGGTCCAAGGATCTTGAGTGAAAGATCATGGCAGCCCCAATAGAAATGGGTGTAGGTAAAGGTTAAGCTTCAAATCGTCCCCCACTTTTCAATGGCACAAATTACACGTATTGGAAAACATGCATGCGCATCTTTATTCAAGCTATTGATTATATTTTGTGGAGGACAATTGTAAAAGGTCCTCATCAGCCTACTATGTTGGTTAATGGCATTCTCATTCCAAAGATGGAAGATGATTGGGATGAGAATGACATTAAGCAAATAGAGCTCAATGCTAAGGCTATGAACTTGTTATTTTGCTCTCTTGATCCAAGTGAATTTAATAGAATATTTAATTGTCTCTCCGCCAAGGAGATTTGGGATACACTTGAGGTTATCCATGAGGGTACACACCAAGTGAAGATGACTAAGGTTAACATGCTTATTCATACGATGAAATGTTTAAATGGAACCTACTGAGTCTATAAGTGAGATGTATACTAGGTTCACAAATATTGTGAATGGCATGAGAAGCCTAGGAAAAATTATTTCTAACGGTGAACTTGTAAACAAACCTCCTCATGTCTCTACCGGCTTCTTGGGATGCAAAAGTAACAGCTATTGAATAAGCCAAGGATGTCAACACTCTTCCACTTGAACAACTGTTAGGCTCATTGATGACCTATGAGCTCTCCCTCAAGCAAAAGAATGTGGAAGTCGACAAAAAGAAGAAAGTGATCGCTTTCAAATCTACTACAAGAAGAATCAAGCGATGACTCCGAAGAAGATGATGAAGAAGATGAACGGCTCTAATGGCGAGAAAGTTCAGAAAGTTTATGAGGAAGAAAATGTTCAACTTCAAAACTTCAATAAGAAACCTCTGAAAGGGAGCCAAGTAAGAGAAGACAAGGAGAAGGAGAAGGAGTAGCCCAGGATATAAGAAACCTGGTCATTTCAAGTAGACTGTTGTCAATGAAGATGAAAATGACATGACAGATAGAGCTGCCTTGAGACAAGAAAGAATAACATATCAAGTATCCATCTTCAAATGACTGATGCATTCACTGAGTGTACCATGAATCTGCACTAAAATCTTAAGCTATTGATGAACTTCTTTGAAAATTTTGATCTTGAGTTTTGGAATACTAATAAGATTTTGATGATAATACATAATTATATCATAATCATTCTGAAACAAAATGATTTATGAACTTCATGAATTTATGCATTATAGAATTTCAAAAACTAGTCAAACTAAGATTTGAAAGGCAAAATTATTAGTCAACAATGATATTCAAATGAAAATGAATCTCTTCTTTTTCAAAATAGAAAATTAATGATAAGATTTCAGTTCTTGAAAAGAAAAAGAAGTTTGAAAAAAATTCTTTGGTTTCACATAAAAATTTTTCAAAACAAAGCAAAGAATTTTGGATAAAAATAAAGATATAAAGAAGAAATTGAAAAATTAAAACCTTTTGTAGATAAATTTACTTATATTCTGAAAAATAGAATTTGCTTTTGAACAATCAAAGAGCTATTTTTGATAGAGCAGGCTTAGGATTTAGAACTCATAAGAAACAAAAACTTTTCAAAAATTTCTTTGTGCCTGCATCTTTATCCATTACTTGCTATGCATGTGGACTAAAGGGCATAAATCTTATATGTGCAACAAAAGAAGATTGAATAATATTAAGAAAGTTTGGGTTCCAAAAGGAACCAATGCCACTAACCTAAAAGGATCCAAGATGGCTTGGGTATCTAAAGTCTCCACTTGATCTTTATTGCAGATATGCCTTGCAACCAACAAGAAAAGAATGTGGTACCTTGATAGCGGTTGCTCAGGCATATGATAGGAGATATGGAGCAGTTCTCAACGCTCGAATATCAAAATGGTGGCAATGTGACTTTTGGTGATAATGGAAAGGGCAAAATTATTGGTATTGGTAAAGTCCATATCACCCCCTCTTCTTACATTGATAATGTTTTATATGTTGATGGTTTGAAACATAACTTGCTTAGTATTAGTCAGTTTTGCGACAAGGATTTTAAAGTTGTTTTTGAATCTTCTATGTGCATTGTTTCTAGTTTAAATGACAATGGCATCAAGTTCATTGGTCATAGGCATGGCAATATTTACATGGTTGATCTTGATGATCTTCCGATTCAAAATGGTCAATGCCTAGTGGCAATAAAAGCCAAGATCAATGAAACTAGTTGGCTTTGGCATCGTAAACTAGGACATGCTAGTATGTATTTGATTTCAAAACTTAGCAAAAAGAATTTGACAAAGGATTTACTTAAACTCAGTTTTGAAAAAGATAAGATTTGTAGTGTATGTCAACTTGGAAAACAAACCAAATCCTTTTTCAAACCAAAAGAGTAATCTCTACATCTAAACCCTTAGAGTTGCTTCACACGGACCTCTTTGGGCCAACTAGAACATCTAGTTTGGGAGGTAAGAAGTACGGTCTAGTTATTATAGATAATTTCTCATGATTTACATGGGTCATGTTTTTAGCACATAAAGATGAGACATTTTCTGAATTCATTAGATTTCATAAATGGGTTTCAAATGAAAAAGGTGTTTCAATCGTATCTTTGAGAAGTGATCATGGAACCAAATTTGAAAATGCTGATTTTGATAAATTTTATATTGAAAATGGCATTCATCATAATTTTTTTACACCTAGGACACCTCAACAAAATGGGATGGTAGAAAGAAAAAAATAGAACTCTTGAAGAAATGGCACGTACCATGCTTTGTGAAAATGATTTACCTAGATATTTTTGGGCGGAAGCCATAAATACTGCATGCTATGTTTTAAATCGAGTTTTAATCTGACCGATTTTAAAGAAAATACCTTATGAGCTTTGGAAGGGTAGAAAACCCTCAATCCATTATTTTCGTGTTTTTGGATGCCGTTATTTTATTTTAAACAATGGTACGGATAATTTGAGTAAATTTGATGCCAAATCAGATGAGGGAGTCTTTCTAGGCTACTCCACATCCAGTAAGGCATACAGAGTCTTCAACAGAAGAACACTTGTTGTTGAAGAATCCATACATGTGGTATTTGATGAATCTGACCATAAATCTTCGAGAAAAGAAGATATGCTTTCTGATGAAACAGGTACCAAGAAAACTGAAAGTATAAACAACAACAAAGAGCCTGCCAAGGAACAAGAAGATGATCAAAACACTGAAGAAGATCAAGAACAAGGTGATGAAAACACATCTACAGTTGATCCACTACCAAAGAATGGAGGTATGCTCATGGACATCCAAAAGAACTAATTATTGGTGATCTATCTAAAGGTGTAAGTACTCGATCATCTCTTAGAAATATCTATGATTATTTAGCTTTTGTTTATCAAATTGAACATAAAACTATTGAGGAAGCTGAATGTGATAGTAATTGGATAAAAGCTATGCAAGATGAACTTAACCAATTCAAAGAAACAATGTTTAGATATTAGTAGATAGGCCTTCAAATACTTCAATTATTGGCACAAAATGGGTTTTTCAAAATAAACTTGATGAAAATGGTGTTGTTACAAGAAATAAGGCTAGAATAGTTGCCAAAGGATACAATCAGGAGGAAGGGATAGATTTTGATAAAACTTTTGCTCCTGTGGCTAGACTTGAGGCAATTAGGCTATTGTTGGCTTTTGCTTGCTTTATGAATTTTAAATTATTTCAAATGGATGTTAAAAGTGTCTTTTTAAATAGTCTTATTGAAGAAGAGGTTTATGTTGAACAACCTCCTGGTTTTGCAAATTCTGAATTTCTAAATCATGTTTACAAACTTCATTAAGCTTTGAATGGTTTGAAACAAGCTCCTAGAGCTTGGTATGATTGTTTAAGTTCTTTCTTGCTTAAAATGATTTTGCTAGAGGTAATATAGACAAACTTTGTTTTTAAAGAAAAAGAATGATGATCTCTTAGTAGTACAAATTTATGTAGATGATATAATATTTGGTGCTACTAACGAATCTCTTTGTCAAGAATTTACAAAGTTAATGCAGGGTGAGTTCAAGATGAGCATGATGGGAGAACTAAATTTCTTTCTCGGACTCCAAATAAAGCAAACTAAAGAGGGGATCTTCATCAACCAAGCAAAGTACACAAAAGAAATACTCAAGAAGTTTAGGATGGAGAACACCAAGCCTTTAGGTACCCTTATGAGCTCTACTTGTAGACTTGACAAGGATGAATCAAGTAAATTTATTGGCCAAAATTATATCGTGGCATGATCGATTCATTGCTATATCTTACTGCCAGTAGACCAGATATCATGTTTAGTGTTTGCATGTATGCTAGATATCAGTTTAATCCTAAAGAGTCTCATCTTTTGGCTGTTAAATGCATACTTAGATATTTATCTAGCATAATTGAAATTGGTTTGTGGTACTCTAGAGATTCTTCATTTGAATTGATTGCTTATTCTGATGCTGACTTTGCTGGATGTAAACTTGATCGTAAAAGTACTAGTAAAACCTATCAGTTTTTTAGAATAAATTTGATCTCTTGGAGTAGCAAGAAACAGAATTCAGTTACTGTTGCCCATATATGGTGCCCAAGAGGGGGGGTGAATTGGGTATTTTAAAATTAAAGCAATATATGTGCTATCAAGTTCAAAAGTGAAGAGTGATAGTGCTCAAGTAATTGTGCAACGGAAGCAATGAAAGATAACAATTAAAAAGAAGAGTAAAGCAATGCAAACACACAAGAAGTATAGTGGTTCGGTGCACCTAGCACCTACATCCACTCCCCAAGCTCCACTTGGAAATTTCCACTATAATCTTTTCTAGATTACAGCCGACTTGTTTTCCAAGGATCACAAGTCAAAACCTTACACACTTGTTTTGGCTTCGGGCTTACAAGCAACCCTAGTTGGTTTTATCAATTGGCTCACCAACAAACCTCACTCACTTGTTTGACTTCGGGCTTACAAGCAATCCTAGTTGGTTTTATCAATTGGCTCACCAACAAACCTCACACTAGTTTCAAATTCCCTTGAAACTAGCCTAAGACAAAGAGAATATGAATACAATGAATAAATCAAGACAAACTCCTTTTGAGCAAAAAGTAATTCGATGTAGCTCTTGATGGAGACTCTTCAAGCCTTTCTCTTGGAATCTTGGACCTCACTAAATGCCAAACACTTGAAAGTTGGATTCCTCAAAGATGGAAAGCTTTTGGCTAAGGAATCTCTTGGTTTTCTCACTCTTTTTGACTTGGAATTGATTGAAGGCTTTGTACTTTCACTCTATTCCTTTTCACTTTGTCTCCTTGTCTTTTTTGAAGTTAGGTGGAGGTTAAATACCTCATTCAAGCTGAAACAACTCCACAAGACCGTTAGAATCAAAAATATAGTCGTTTATGGCCGTTAGAAATAAAATCAAAAGTTCAGAAAACTAGCCGTTATGCCATGAGTCGACCTCATGAGTCGACCTCTGGATCAAGTGTCGACCTCATGAGTCGACCTCTAGTTTATCTTAAGCAAAAATCCAGAAAACCATAGTTCTGCCCAGTTTGAATTCTCAGGCGATGAGTCAACCTCTGGTGTCGACCTCTGGACAGGTGTCGACCTCTGGTGGTCGACCTCTGGAGCGTGCCACTGAAAATTTGCCGTGCCGGCCTAGCTGAACTTTTCTTTTTTTCATGAGTCGACCTCTGGTGGTCGACCTTTGGCAAGGTGTCGACCTCTGGTGGTCGACCTCTGGTCTGAAATTTTTTGAAACTCTGGAGAGGTGCGTGCCATGCTTGAGTTTCTCTAAGCTCTGTTTCTTTGTCAATTGCTTCTTAATAATAAGGTCCAATATGAGAAATTTGATTTTGTTCAAGGTAGAAGAGCTCTTCCCAAATCAGGCAAGCTTGGTTTCATCATTGTACTCTTGATACTCTTTTTGAATAACCTAAGTCCTGAAACTTTATCTTGAAATGAAACATTAGTCCAAACATATACTCAACATTTTGTTAATCATCAAAACTAAGGAGTCAAAGCCAACAGTTACTCTATCTACGGCAGAAGCCGAATATATAGCGGCTGGAAGCTGTTGTGCTCAAATCTTTTGGATCAAACAATCAAAGATTTTGGCATTAAACTAACTAAGACACCCATAAGATGTGACAATACTAGTGCAATCAATCTAATTAAGAATCCTGTGCAACATTCAAGAAGTAAACACATTGAAATAAGACATCATTTTATAAGAGATCATATACAAAACTCTAATGTTATTCTTGAATTTGTGTGTACTGATGATCAATTAGCTGATGTGTTTACCAAACCATTGAGTGAAGAAATGTTCTGTCTGATTAGAAGAGAGCTAGGTGTCATTGACCCATTCTCCTAGAACTCTCACAAATTTCATCTTACTTAAGGCATTTCACTCAAAAACCACTTGCTTTGAGCCCCAAAAGCTTTTAAATATTCTCTTAGATTTTTTGAAAATTTTTTCGATTTTTTTTGGAATTTTCTTGGCCAAGTGTTGATACTTAGATTTTGTCAAGTGTTGACACTTGACCAAGTGTCGACACTTTGACAAATACGAAGTGTCAACACTTGCGAAACAAAATCTATTTTAAAAAAGACCGACCGAGGGTTTTGTTTTTACTTTTCCCCTATCGATTTCAAGCTACAGTGGTCCCCTACTATCCAAACCCCTCCTCTTCCCGTTTAACCTTTCACGAATCAGGTATTTCCTCCTCTAATTTCTTTTTATTTTCACTGTATTTCTCGCATTTTCATTTTCTTTTCTTTACTGTCAAATCGTTTGACCTAGTTTTGGATTTTTCCACTTATATTTGGGATTTTAACCGAATTTTCCCGAGTTTTAATAGTTTTCTAAAACTCCGTTTGAAGGAATGTCGGTTTGGTGGGTTTTCTCTTGATTTTCCCATGGTTTTTGGCCATTCTTCATGAACATCCCGTCCGAATTTGGGAGAAACCACTGTTTGATTGGTTTTTTGCCAAAAATTTGGGTATTCACCAAATATCTAGTGTTTTAAACTAATTTCTATTAATTTATCATAGTTTTTCATGATGTTTATGCAACATTTTTACCACTTTGATAAAACCCTAAATATTTTAAGCCCAAATCCCATGTATTTTGGTATTTTGAAAGTAAAAATTGTATTTTTACAAAAGTTTAAATATACTTTAACAACCAAAAACATTTTCCAACTTTTGATCATAGATTTCCTAAATTCCTTTTGGTATTTTATCAACCATAAACTGTTTCAAAACTGTCTTGAAATGATTTTCTCCTTAACACACCTATAACAAGTCCCATTGCTCCTAGATTGATTGGTTCTATCCTCTTTTCCTTCCTATCCAGCGGTTAGACATGGGTCCTAGGAAGAGACTTGCTGTGAGGAGACAGAGTCAGAGGACTGAGAGGAAACAAAGGCTAGGCATGACACTGGTGAGTTGAGCAGTTCAGTCATGCCGGGTTTTCTTATGGAGAGGATGGCAGGGAAGACGGTTGCTTCCAGTCAAAGAGTGGACTTAGAGTTCTTCGACCGCCAGCACTTCCAGATCCGACAGACTCTCACAGATGCAGGTTTGGTGCCCTTCTGCACTATTAGGAGAGGTATTACCCTCATCTGGTACGAGAGTTCTATGGAGCTTTGGATTGCCGACGCATGACTTGGAGGACATCAGTATATGGTGTGGAGATTCTGCTGACGGAGGAGCTATTGAGCAGAGTCTGGGAGATACCACATCGTAGGATCAGCATCTTTTCTATGGATGACCGAGAGGCCGCATACCAATGTATTTTGGAGAGAGAGGATGTTCGTGGTTGTGACAATAGTCATCGCGAACCAGTTATCAGTGGAGATGCGGCTCCTACACCACATCACTGCCTGGATTCTTCTACCGAAGACAGGATGGTTTGACTTTATCACTGAGAGAGAGCTTATGCTCATGGTCTGCCTGACTCAGAGGACACAGGTAGACATTCCATCCATGATGTTGATTCAGATGAGGGACACAGCCAGCCAACACCGTCATTGTCTACCCTATGGGATGGGACTGACCAGATTATTTCGTGCGTGTGTATCCTTAGAGGGGGAGATCCCCAAGGAGATCCTTCAAACAAACGTGTATGATGAGAGGTCTCTCCATATGATGGGTTATAGAGTGGTTGGCGGTAGATGGATCAGAAGAGAGTCTAGCCAGGAGCTAGATGAGGAGGATGAGATTCATGAGGTTGAGGCAGGGCCATCTGGGCCGGTCAGTTCTCCAGTTCATACAGCACATGCTTCAGAGACTGAGCCAGCGACACCTTCTGCCACACCATCAGCAGCTCCTCCAGCTTCTTCTTCTAGAGTACAGTTTGAGGACTTCTTGTGAGAGCAGTTTGCACAGATGAGAGGCGAGATTGCCAGTCTGGGAGCTAGGACTACTTAGCTTCGGATCGAGATTGACAGCCTTAGAGCTGACACTGCTGCTGAGCATGCTGAGCTTCGCCAGACTATGGAGGCTGGTTTTGGGCGTATTGAGAGTTTGATCAGATCCCTACTCTCCCGCTGTTCCTCCGGGTGATGATGATGATGATGATGATGGCGACGACCACTGTGATGACCATGATGATACTGTAGTGGGTGGCGATCACACTAACGACAGGGCTACAGATGTTCTTGACGACGGTAGCGACAGTGATGACAGTGCCGACGGTTATGAGGTCATCAGTCGTGAGCAGCAGACTCCTGATATTCCTCCAGTTGATGCTACTGACACTCCAGCTGCCACTGAGCCAGTCTTTGTTACCCCCACTGAGACTCTGCCTCCTTCTTCTAGAGCCTCTAGCCCCCATTTTGGGTCCAGCCATCCACTAGGACTAGGAGTCGAGGTATCCTGTAGACTCCTGGTAGTCTGACACGTAGGACTAGAGTCACCGGTCCTATCCCTTTTGAGATTCTATCTGATGAGGATTAGCCTCACAGATGTCTCTTCTATTGTATGTTGTTTATGTTTCATGCTACTTTGTATGGTTCTTATTGTTATATGACTCTGATACATTTTGTATGTTTCAGTTTTGCTGATGATTCAGCAAATTTTATACTGAAAACTCCTCTTATCATATATATATATATATATATATACATTTACTTCAGTTTGGATGTTTAAAAATTGTGATTCACTTTGATTGCTTGATTGGTCACATTTATTCTCTTTAGCTCTGATACACTTTGGATCTTTTTGGCTTTGATACTTATCATATTTGATACTCTAACATCTTTTTGTCTCTATGCTCATTGTGAGGGGGAGGTTATTCCCTTTTCTAATGATTGACAAAAAGGGGGAGTAATAGTATAGATTGTTTGGCATAAATTGGTTGTGTAAATTTTCAAATTTGATCTGCTTTGATACCCTGAAATAACATATTATTTGTTCTGATTAGAAACATCTAATTGAGGGAGAGATTGATTCTTCCTAACTATGAAAATTATGGCTCATATGGACTTACATTCATATTCATGAATTATAATAGTTGAAATTTGAAATTTAACGCTATTTTACTCAAGGTTTTGTCATCATCAAAAAGGGGGAGATTATTGGCTCCACCTAATAATTTTGATGAATAACAAATATTGAGTGCATAATGTATATTAATGTGTATTTCAAGTTATGAATTTTCAGGAATAAAGTACCTCAAAATCTCAAAAATTTATGTATCATGGAACGATGAGGCACGGAGCATTTCTTGCAATTCTGGACATCCTCTTCGTGAAAAAAGGGCTTTTACATGTTCAATTATTATTTATTTATGTTTCATTTAAATGTCAATATCAATATTTATGTTTTTGCTCAAATCATACTTGAATTTGAATTTTTTCAGTCTCAAGTGTCGACACCTGGGAAGCCAAGTGTCGACACTTCAGCATTTGGCATGCAGAAAAATCCTTGGCACGCCAAGTGTCGACATCTAGATTTCAAGTGTCGACACCTGCATTTCAAGTATCGACACTCAGGTTTCCAAGTGTCAACTCAAGGCCTGAGATTTTTGAAAATCCAGAACTTTGCCTTTTGAGGATTTTTGTATCAAGTGTCGACACCTGTGCATCAAGTGTCGACACTTGAAAGTTCAAGTGTCGACACCTAAAATTAAGTGTCGACACTTGACAGCCAAGTGTCGACACCTGATGAGCCAAGTATCGACACTTGAAGCCTGACAGCCCTAACGGATCTATTTTTCTGACTTGTAGAAATTACTTTTCAAGCTCCAAACGGCTAGATTCGAGGCTCCAACGGTCACAAACCATTTTTTGGAAGTTTTTTGTTGTATTTAATCTCCACCAACTTCATTCTAAAGGCATTGAAGTATATTGAAGTCCATTAAAATCCAAAAGCCAATATTCTTTCAAGAACTTCACATCAAAAGCCTTTTTAGTTTGATTCTCTGAAAAAGCCTTCAAGTTCATCCTAGCATCATTCCAAAAGTGGTGTTTTGAAGAATATTCCAAGGAGGAGACAAGACAAAGCATCAACTTGAGCTTCAAAGCTTCCATCCTACTCTTGAAGAGAGTTTGTCTTAGTTTTAAAAGTCGTATATCTATTTTTATCTTGTGATTTGACCTTGCTTTCAAGGGTATCTTGAAAGAAGGTTGTTGTGGTTTGTTGGTGAGCCAAAAGGATAAAACCAACTAGGGTTAACTTGTGAGCCCGAAGACAAAACAAGTGTAAAAGGTTGTTGGTGAGCCTAGGTGACAAAACCAACATAGGTTTTGACTTGTGAACCTTTTGAAAAACAAGTCAGCTATAATCTTGATTGGATTATAGTGGAATTTCCAAGGATAGCTTGGGGAGTGGATGTAGGTGCTAGGTTTGCACGGAACCACTATAAATACTATGTTTGTATGTGATTGTTTTCTTTCCCTCTTGCTCCCTGCTTATTACATTTGATTTACTGCTTTCAGCTGTATTGAATCTTGAGCATTGAATTTATTACTCACAAACACCACTAGACCTTCATGGTGGGGACACCGGAGGCACCAGAATAAGATAGAGGCTTTTCAATCCTCTGTGAATTGATCAATAATTTATGAGTCCATCTGTAATAAGGGCTTAGCTCATCTGAGTCCATTTTAGTTGTTATTTGAGTATTTTGAGTTGTTATTTCAGTTCTGTACTTGTCAGCTCATGTTGAGCTAGTTCAATCCAATGCTAGTCAGCTCATGTTGAGCTAATTTTATTTTTTTGAGTCCTGTCCAAGCATACTGAAGACTCAAGACTATATCATACAAGTGAAGACCAAGTCCAACTAGATTGAAGACATGGAAGTATAGCCCAAGTCCAACCCAGCTTGAAGATTTGAAGACCCCAGGAGGAAAATTCAGAAAAATCCTGATTTCTTGCAGATGCCCTCCAGATGCCCAGATTCTCTTCCAGATGACAAAGTATATTCATAAATAAGGGCATCCATGATTCCAGAGGTCCATCTGCATCCTAGCCCAAAGAATCAAGCCCAGGTGCCAAGCCCAAGCCCCTAAGAAGCAAGATACCAGGGAATATTCCTGCTACCTGGCTACCAGGCCACCCCAGCTTTCAGAGGCCCAAACCCATGCACCCGAGCCCCTTTGGGCCGGCCTTTTGCTACTCCTAGAAGCCCAACACGCCCCCTAGGTGTCCTTGGAGTCTTGACCAAGTCAAGAAAATTTTTAGGGATTTTCCTACCTAATATTTCCTTATTTTCTAGCTAGGGTTTGAGAGGGAAATGTTTTTATGTAAAGACTTATGTACCCTTACTTGGAGCCCAAGGTTAAGGGTCTATTTAAGGGACCCTAGCCTCTTGTATGAGGAGAGTTTTTTTATGAATGAAAACCTTGAGTTTTTCTATTGAGTTGTGTGATATCCTGCTGTGTGCATAAAGGGGTTTGCGAGAGTTCTTCTTCCCAGTGCTGCAATCATCTTCCTGCTGCCAACAAGCATCTCAGATCCCTGGACGCCCACTCAAAAGAAGCCTTCCCTTGCTGTTTTTCCTTTGTTTTCTTGTTCCTTTGTGTTTTCTAACCTCTGACAGGCCGTTTGTAGGTCCCCGAGTTCCTACGAATCCAACGACTCCCGCCAAGCCTCAATCGGATCACCGAGCAGAAAGCCGGGTATCCGCGGGTCTTTGGCTCGGTTTTTCAGGCCGCATCCATCGAGGAACGAGAGACCCCTTCGCTGCGATCTTCATAGACGTTGTCAGGTACACCCCTCTACCTCCAGTAGTTTTATTGCAGGAGAACTTGCCCTAACCGAGGCTTCTCAGCTCCAGTGGTCCTTCTTTGCTACTTTTCTAGGTCCTAATCTGCATGCTGATCTTCAAAAATTCATACAAAATTCCCTACAAATAATTTTGATCTGAAATTTGGAATTAATCACCTAACTCAACATGTAAAACATACAAAAAAAAATGGCATGCATATTGGTTCCCCATCACTTCATATTACTGTTTTAAATTTTAAAAGATCCAATTCACCCCCCCTCTGGGCTCCATTTCTGGGCAACAATTACGATAATAAAAGAAATCTCAAGTAAACGAAGGAAATCAAATTAACCATTGAAATCCATAATCACCACATCAGTTAAATCCCTAAGTATTAGCTAAGAAGAAATTAGTTGCACATATTTGGATTGAAAACCACATAAAAGCAGGGAAAATACAAATCAAATAAAACCAGGCGACGTCTCCGATTTCTTCCCTGCATCTGCGCGTTGGATTTCGATTTCTTCCTCGCATCCGTGCATTGGATTTCTTTTGCTGCCTATTTCTCTTTTTTTTTCTCTACGCGTCCCTGTTTCCTTTTCTTCCATGCATCCTTTTCTCCTTCGCGCGTCCCAATTTGCTCACGCCGCTGGCTCTCTTTTTCTTCCACGCATCTTCCTCTTTTTTTTTTTTCATTCCATCTTCTTTCGTTTTCTTCTTCACCCGTTCCTCTTTTTGTTCCGCTTTCTCCTTAAGGCCATCCATGTGTGGCTGCTGAAATACGAGCCCAAGTCTTCATAGCAACTTAATTAATTTATTTTTTTTTGGGGGCTGGGCCTTGACTTCTTTTCATGCTGGGCCTTGGTTTCTTCTAATGCATGTGAATTAAATTGGCAGCCTCCCTTTCACTTCTTGTTTCATTTTGATTCCGATACTCTCTTAGCACGCATACATGAAACAAATAAAATAATTAAGCATAAATAGGCTACAAATGTTGCTAAATTAATAACAATTAAACCAAATTTTTATACAATTAAGATCCAAATATTTCTATATAAATTGCATTCATCAGTGACTCAGACGGCGGTGATCAGCGACGGGGAACAGAGATCTTTCGGAGGGATTGGGCAGAGGGGTTTCCGCTCGCTGGTATGGGCGACGGAGAGTGAAAGAAGGGCGGTGGGTAACGATGGCGGTGAAGCGTGGGAGGCATGAAGGTGGATTGATTCGGAGGTTGGTTTGGTGGTCGAGAGTTAGCCGAGGGGCATTAGATGGAGGGGAGGTGGAGGTCGGCGATCGATTGTCGATGGTGACAAGGAATCTGTAGGCGGGATTTGAGACAAAGGACACGACGGAAAGTATAGAATAAGAAGAGAGGAGGAAGAAGACGAGAGGAATAAAGAGAGGAATAAGAAGGGGAATAAGAAGAGAATAAGGGAAGGAGAAGAATAAGAAGAACAGGGGAAGGGAGGGAGGAAGAGTGGAGAGCCAAGTAGAGGAGAAGAAGAAGAAGAGAGAGAAGGAAGAGGGGAGGAAATAAACAGAAGAGAGGGAAACCGAGAGCAGAAGGAAGAGACGGGGAAGGAATAATAGGTGAAGAGACAGAGGAAGAGGAAAGTCCAGGAGAAAAGGTAACAAGGATTCTTATAGGGAAGAGGAGAGAAATTAGTAGAAGAATAAGGAGAGTTCCAGAGGAAGGAACCAGAAGAGAGAGGAAGAGAGAATAGAGAAAGAAGAGAGAGGGAAGGAGGAGGGGAAGAAGTCGGGTACACCCAAACTTTTCTTAATAATTCTCTTCGATAATTTTTTATTCCAATGACAAAATACTTTAAATAATCCAGAGGAGGAAGAACCAGAAGAGAGGAAGAGAGAATAGGAGAAGGGAAGAGAAGAGGGAAGGAGGAGGGGGGGAAGAGTTGGGTACACCCAAACTTTTCTTAAATAATTCTTCGATAATTTTTTATTCAAATGACAAAATATTTTAAATAAACCTAAAACTTTAACAGACTCCAACCAACCAAACAACCAGACTACTGAGAGATCCCGATAAAATAAATCCTAAAAAACTCTGATATCCTAAACCACTTATTCAAAACAAATTAATCCTAAAAACTAACTATCCTAAAAAAACTCCGATTCAAATGAGTCGGAGATATCCCTTACCCCCATACACCCATAAAAAATATCCAGAAAAAATTACATCCATGCTTTAGGATTCATGCTGGGCGATGTCTTCAGGATCTGTGCTGGGATTACTCATTAGAGAGTCTAACTCCTCTTATTGGCTTGATTTAGGGAGGTCTCCTCTATCTTTCCGTTGAAGGTCAAGCCCGAATGGAGAGAAATTCATCGAGTCTTCGTCAAGGTTTCCATTGGAAATCATGGCTTGAGCATCATCAAAAAATGGGTACAAGGTCGAGAACTCTTAGTGAACTTCTTTCTCATCTTTCTTAATCCTTGGAAGCATTAATTTGACCAATTATTATAGATTACCTATAAAAGATCGAACCCTTGTTTTTCTCATCCATTTCTCCTTGATTTCTGGCATCGTTGGATGTCATCGAACACCAGAGCGAGACCCTATGGTTACGTCGTCTTGGGCCACAGTCTCGTGGTTGCACTGCCATGGGCCACAGCCTTGAGAATTCGAGGAAGAAGGGGTCTCCTTTAAGTTCCCTCTTTAGGCCGAGCGAAAGAAGATGAGAGAAGAAAATGAATAATGAAAAGAAAAAAATCTCTCTCTCTCTCTCTCTTTTCTCTCTCCGAAAATATGATATATTAACTCTCTTTCTAAAATACTTTATTTTTCTAGTTTCTCTCTTCACTTTCTCTCTCTACTTTTTCTCTTTAAAAAAAATCCTATTTTCTCTCTAAAGGTATCTCTATGTGGATTTATCTTTCTTTTAGGATTTTAGGGACCTTAGAAAGACTCTTTAGTAACCTTAATATATCCTGGTGAAGGGATCTTGATCATTGACTATCCCTACTTTGATCGGACCAAGTATCATGAGATTTCATTATCGATTTGCATCTTAGCATTCTAGTATAACCTTTCATTTATAGTTGATTGATTAGATGCCCTATATTGAACTGACCTAGTATCCAGGTACTATCGCTTGGCTAGCTTTATGAGAATCTTGAAATTTAGAATACTTATTTTAAAATAATTATAATTAGATTTTGATAAAAATATGATTTTCGAATTTAAGTTTGAAATCAGTTGAATTGTAAGTCGTAGTTCATGCAAGATCAAGATGCATATATTTTTGATGCCATGGTAAAGGACTTCAAGAGAAATTCTTAGAATTAATTAGATTGATCAATTGATTTTACTTGCAAAGTAATGATTTACCTTCTCTAGATTTTTTATAATATTATTTTGATATCGAATAATTATTAATGAATTTATATCTGATTTATGAATTCTATGAAATTGTATTTTGAATGAAAACTGATATGGAATTTTGAAGTAATACTTCACAGATTGTTATTATAATTGTCTATTGATTTGATATCATATATATATTTTTTGATTTGATTATGGAATATATATTATTTTATGAAAAGAATTTGATATGAATCGGATATGGATTCTTAGCCTGACTATGTTTTAACCCTACTAATTGGAAATTATGTATTGATACTTTGAGCTCATGATTTTCATTCTAGCCTGACCAGAGTGTATAAGTATGGTATTTTGGCCTAGCCGTAGGATGTAAGTATGGTATTCTGGTCCCATATAGGATAAAATATTACATTCTGGCTCGACCATAAAGTATTCCTATCCTGCCACATGATATAAGTATGGTCATGGTTGAAGGTTGATAGTTATATAAAATTGTTTTGAATCGGATTATTAAATATGATTAGTTTTAAATTAAATTTTGGGTTATGTATATAAATAATTTGAAGATGTTGGGATTGCTGAATTCGTGTTTTGAAAATGAATTTGATTTTATTTATGCTTTAATTAATGATAAATTATATTTTATTTATCGCATCCTAGATTAATGGCTCATTAATCTATATTTTTCTATTTTTACATATTCAAAAAACTAACTCAATTTGAAAATACATTATGCGAAAGTGATTAGAAGTAGAACTTATCTTTGTTTTCAATTAGGATTCATTAAAATTAATATAAGACTTAGAATATTATTTTATAAAAAAATTAATTTAATTTTTTAAATTATATTTTAAATATTAAATTATTGATTATTTATTTTACTATTTGTTGTTTGATATCGTGAAGATGCTTTGCATGTTTATAGAGATAATTTTGTGATAGTTGTCGCGACCATGACTTGTGATCTCAAGTCGGGAGCATGACATGGTGATATTTCAATAATGCAGCGTCCACTTATTATTAGAAGGTGTAGTTTTCTCTTACGTTGCACACTTTGGCTGATTTGATACTCAAAGGAACCTCAGATTTTCCACCAAGAACACCATTAGTGATTCTTGTCTAATAGAATGCTGCCTCCCTTTACAATAATTTCCCAAGGCACCCCTGACAATCCCATCCTTATACGACCTGGTCCCTAGGGATCTCTCATGTTGGCATCTTTCCCACCTCTCCTTCTACGAGACAGTTTCGGCCGGAACGCTAAAAGAAGTATTTCTAAAAATAAAAATTCAACTGCTCAATCTACATATTCACGTTTTTTTTTTTTAAAATTATATGGGATGTATTATTTACGATCAAAATAGAATTTTCATGCTCATTAATAAAAATGATAATATTTAATTCATTTAACGTGATTCAATCCCGATCAAATTATTTATTTAATAAAATGATGACCTGCTTAATAAACAGGTTGATCTGTCTGTTTGCCACCCATATTTTTTTTGTTTAAAAAAAATGGTGCCAAAACTAGCGCACCTTGAAATGGTATATCACGCTGGTTTAGTTCATGCGGAGACAATACATATGGTGACGACGGGATTGTACAAAGGATCTTATATTGATATTTCTAATAACATAAAATACAGATTTTTTTTTTTTTTTTTTCTTTGGATTTTTAGAAAAAGATAGGACGATCGTCAAAAAATACCCCCAAAATACTTCTTTTTGTTATTTTTATTTTTTTAATTTTTAATTTGTCGATGCTCTTATCCGTTAAAGGCAGCGGTCGGCTATCCAACACGGCCAGAGAAGCAAACCAATCGGATGGCCGGCGCAAGCGCTTCCTTCTCCCCAACCCAGCATATTCCACCCATCCGCCGGAATATTCTCTCACGCGGTCTTTCCTCCGTGCGCACCCGCCTCCGCTGGCCGCGCCCATGGCGTGCGCGCCTGACGCCGCGCCCGACCTTCTCCAGGCCGCAAAGCTCGCCGTAAACCTCGTTCTTTCTTCCTTGTTGGTGATGATAATAATAATAATTATCCCGTTCCTCTTTCTGAATTTATTCTTGTAGACTTATTCCTTCTTAAACATAGCAAGCTCATTGATTCTTTTCTGATTTGTATGTTTCTTTTCCCGTCTCTCTATATATAAAACTTATCTCTGGAATAAATTTCTTGCTTGGATAAGTCTCCTTACAGTATAGCAGCCATGTAGTTGATTACTATCTTAGTGGGACCTGGAATTGATTATGAGTTTTAATTCCATGTGTGAAGTTTTAAATGGCTGGTGCTTTAACACAATTCTGGAATGCAAACATTCTTCTGGCATGATGGGTTCCTTGGATGGCGAGTTTGTGCCAACTGAGTCTAACCGTGCAAGGTGTTGTAACAGGTGGATAATTATGTAAGGAATGGTAGGTGTGTTTGGTTTGGGATCTGGACATGCATCTGGTTTGGCTATACAGTACTTGGGCAGGCGTATGCGAGATGGAGCTTTGAAAGATATTGTCGGAATCCCGATGTGAGTTCATCTTATTCTTATTCTTGAAAGACCAAAAGATTGAGAATTAATTTGAGCTAATGTGTTTATCTAAGTTACAATTGTTCGTATCTATTGCTTCTGCATGAATCACATGATTTAGATTAAGAATGAGTGGTTAATACATTTATATATAGAAACTGATGATGAGGTAACATTTTTGAGCTAGTTAATTAAATATCTTTAACTGCTTGGTCATGAGTTCTTTCCCATGGCCAATTGTCATATATATGGTTCACCACTTGATAGATATCTCATGTTGTGGTATTTGACGAACTATTTATCAAGTCTGTACCACATTCTTGCATATTGGGGGGGTGTGTTGATGTTTCTCGTTTGAAAAGCATTTTTAAAATTTTTTAAAAGGCATGTCATGCCATATTCCTGAAGGCAATTTTATTCTAAGGTTGCATTGGTGTATTGTTAAGCAATCTTGGAAGGTAACGTAGATTGTCAGCAATGTTGATTGTAGTTAATATAGATTATATATTGGTACATGTGTAATGTTGCATAATGTAAATCAAAATTTCAAAATACCTTTAAATCAATCTATATTTTTTTTTAAATAATAATATTTATATATTTTATCCATTATAAAAAATATATTTTAATATTTTTATATAAAAATATAAAAATATTTTATATTTTTATATATAAAAAATATTTTTATATTAAATAAATTTAATATAAAATTTATATATTAAATAGATGACATATTTAATATATTACTTAAATATATTAAATTCATATATTATTTTAAATTATTATAAAATATATTATAAAATATAAATAATATATTAATATATATAATATATTTAAAAATAAAATTAAATAAATTAAATTACTATATTATATATTATTTAATCTAATATATTAAATAAATTAGATTTATATAATATAATATAATCTATTATAATGTATTATATTATTCTATAAATATAATAATAATATTATATCATATAATATATTTATCATATTATTTATAGAATATAATATATATTATATTATATTAGAAAATATATTATCTCTATTATATGGAAGGAAAGAGAAAGGGAGAAGGGAGGGTAATTTGGTAATCTAGATTATCTCTTCTCTTTGGAGGCAATTCAGATTACTAGACAGGATGGATTGCCATCTAGAAAAATATACCAAACATAGTAATGTGGTGGGATTCCATTAAGTTACTAGTAATCTGGACGGATTCCCTTTTACTAGACGCAACCTAAAAGACTGACTTGTGCCTCATGGGTAAGGATGTATGTGTGACACAAGCTTATTAAACATAGAGGGTTATGTGAAAAGTGCACCTTGTGCATCAGTATGATATTTTGAAATGGGACTTGCATATTTGGCTTTTGTATCAACAACAGAATGGAGGAAATGGTCTTGTATCTCTTTGCTTGCAGTCATGCATTCTCTTATCCTCACTTATATATGGTTGGAACTGTCTTCAAACACCTCAAGCTTTAAATAGATAATGTGGTGATATTAAACCACAGAAGCCACTTTTAATAAGTGTTCTTTAGTGTTGTTTTCATGTCTAGTCTGAAGCAACCAATCCAAGAATGACTAATATTCTAACTTGCTATTTTCACATGATTTTCTTATCTTCTGAATATTTCTTTTACATGTATTTTAAAAGAACTAAATCTTATGCGTCACACCCTTGACTCATCAAGTCTGAACACTTCTTAGTTATGCCTTTGCCTTTTTAAATAAAATTTGGGACTAACATGTATATCACAAAAAAGAAAAAAAGAAAAAAAAAGAACCTGAACAATACCTACATCTCTTGCAATTAGGAACTTTGTATCACTAATTTTGATGCTTGACCTTATATGTTGGCCCAAATGCAATCTTTAATGACTTTAGAGAGAAAAAAGGATAGTGATCAAAATTTAAATCACAAGTAAAAGGTGCCAACCATTTAAATGGCATCTATTTCCTAGCTAAGGAAGCTATAGATAAGAGAAGAAATTGCCACTGAACCTTGAACTCCTGTTGTTCAAGAAATTGATGATGCAAATCAATATGTAGAATCCTTTATGAAAGCCTAGGAATTGCAAGCCGAAGCCATTAGAAAGGATGATTGCCGTTTATTCTTCACTAATAACAACAAAAAGCTCATTAGATTGCATCCAGTTCTTATATGAAGTAAAGGCCCATGCCGTTTGGTCTCTATTGTGTAAGTTTTTGATGCATTAAAAACCATCGCAAGGATTTTGGCACATACTGCTTTGCACCAATTATATCACATTGTATTGTTAGATACAAGTACTGGTATGCCTTCCATACAGCTACCATGCAACACAAGGTATTTCACCTCAATTTTGCTGTGCCAGCATCAAGAGGCATACCATGTGTCGGTGCTGTACTGTATCATATCGGTCTATAATGTACTAGTATTGTATAGGTAGTTAGGTACCGGCATTAGGACCAATGCTCTTAGCCCTTCAAATCAAGAGATGAATAAGAGATGGATAGATGGCTAAAGGTTGCAAATAGGTGTGGAAGGATCGGTCACTTGGAGGAGGTTTGTGGGTTCATGGAGGACTCTGGTTTGGTGAAAGAGTATGGCCATGGGGTGCTGATTAGAGTGGTTGTTGATGAGGGGGTGGGATCCAGGGATTGACTGTGTCCCCTGGTGCAAGAGCTATGTGGTCGGACGCGGGGGAAGCCAGCCCAAACCCTGCCCTTGGCTGGTGACATCCCGTATTCAGCATCCGTGCGCCCCTAGAGCTCCGGTGAGGGGGAAGAAGGAGCAAGACAAGCGCAAGGAGGTCTATCTTGATTCATTTGATCCTTGCCCGTCTTCCCCTCCCTTGAGCTCCCCAACGTATATCTCCTCTGCACCGAACTCTTTGCCAGATTCGGATAGTTGGCAAAAGCCAACAAAAGTTGCCCGTCGCAAATCCCCTCGGTCTGGTGCTGCTAACTTGGCAAAGGAGGACTCGGCTGAGGGTAATGGTTTCTTTGCCCTGGGTTATTGGGGGATAGAATGGAGTTGGGTGGAATGGAAGGTGGGGGGCTGCGGATGTTATTATGGTGGACCCTTCATCTGGGATGTTGAAGAGGGCGAGAAGCCCACCGAAGCCTGAAGCTTCCCGTTTGGCCGTGGCAGCTCCACCGAAGCTGTTGCTATCTTCTCTTGGGGTGCTCTCTGCATCTCTGGCCTCCAAGCATGTTAGCTCTCTTTCCCTAGGCTCGGGTGTTGGTCGGGCTGTGGGTGGCCCTACCAAGGATTATGTTTCTTCTTCCCGGTCTTCTGTCTCTTTGGTGACTGATGCTGGGGGTTCGATGGGGGTTTGGCTGCTGGGATGGGAACTCCGATGTCTGGAGGGGAATTGGTGAGGTGTCCAAAGTGCACAGGCCGGTGATTGTTCCTACAGGTTCCACTGTTCCTTCTTCATCAAGTGTTGCAGGCTCTGTTCTTTCTTCACCAACTGCTGCAGGCTCTGTTCCTTCTTCATCAATTGATGCAGGCTCTGTTCCTCCTTCATCAACTGGTGCCCCAGTGGGTGTTGATCCGGATGGTGCAAGTTTTGGGGTTGGAGGCCATGCTCCTTCTTTGGCTACCCGTGAGGAGTCTGGAGTGGGTCCAGAAGCTGTTGCTGTTAGTCGGGGGCAGAGGTCTGAGGGAGTGAAGGTGGAGGGTGGTTCTCAGGGGGTCCATTCAGATGCACAGGGTGTTCTCAGGGCAGGTTGTGGGTCCTCTACTCAGTTGAAAGATAAGGAGGTTTCCTCTAGGGAGAGCAACACAAATCCACAGGTAGAGGTCCCCACAGGGCAGCCCTTGGAAGTAAGTTCTAGCCATGAAAGGATCACTAAGCAATTGAAGAGTGCCTTGTTTGAAGGAGGTTTGGGGATGTCGAATCCCATGGACAGGAATGTTAGTTTGGGTTGGTTTGAAAATCTTGTTATTATAAAATCTTGGTATGGAATGTTAGGGAGGCGGGAAGCCTTCTTTCTACTCTACTTTTCCTAGATTGGGATAACTGTATAATCCAGATTTATGTGTCTTGTTGGAAACTAGGCCATTGGGGCCTGCTCTGGCCAGGTTTCGGTACCAATCCAAGGTGATTGGGGTTGCTATGCAATTGAATCTCAGGGATTATCGGGTGGAATTATTGTTGTTTGGCATAGGGGGATAGCTAGAGTTGATATGTTCAACCGCAGCTCTCAACAAGTTTTCATTGTCATTTCTGAGAATGGGGGTCCTATTTGGTTATTGTCAGGGTATATGCAAGCACTAATTATAAGGAGAGGAGAACAACATGTCAAGAGATTTCTGCTTTGGTGGATCAGGATATCCCTATGGTGGTTGTTGGGGATTTCAATTGCGTGCTTGCTGCTGAGGATAAGAGGGGGGTCAGCCTTTTGTAAAAGATGTGGCCTCCAGGGAGTTTGCTTAGTTCTTACATTCTAATGGGCTAGTGGATGCGGGGTTTGTAGGACCTCGTTTTACTTGGTAATAACATGACAGGGAGGGCTAGAGTCTAGGAGCGTATCGATAAGGTGTTTGCAACTCCTAATTGGCTCCTTTTACACCCTGACCATCTAGTCCACCATCTTTCCAGGATTGCTTCCGATCATTGTCCACTTCTCCTTTCCACAGCGGTCTCTGGTACTTGTCATGCCCCCTTTAGATTTGAAAAGTTATGGTTGTCGTATCCTGGTTCATGGGATATTATTATGGAGGTTTGGAGGTTAGCCATCCGGGAGACGCCCGCTATCGGATATCCCGCAGGCTCTCTTTGGTTAGCGCAGGCTCCTTCGATGGAATAAGGAAGAGGTTGGGAATATTTCCTCCTCTTTGTCTTCTATGGAGTCTTCGATCAGAGCCCTCTAGGAGAGAGGACAGGGAAGGAGGTCTGGGTGTGGATGATTTGGCAGCTCTTCATGATTTCTTGTCTTTGCATCATTTCCTTCTTAGTCAGCAAGAGACTATGTGGAGGCAGAAGTCCAGAGTGTAGTGGTTGAAGGAGGGGGATAGAAATACATGTTTCTTTCATCAGGTTACTATTGTTTGGCGGCACAGGAATCGTATCAGGGCTTTGCAGACGACAGAGGGGAGGTGGGTGGAGGATGATGATGACGTGAGATGGAGGTCATTTCCTTTTTTTTTCTAGATGGGCTGGGGCCCGGGAGGATCCTGTTCCCTCCTTTTCTTCTCCTCCAGAGGTCTAGGTCTCTCTGGAGGAGAATGGCAGTCTTCTTAGCCCCATTTCTACTGAGGAGATCAGGTCGGTCCTATGGTCCATGGATGAGGACAAGGCACCGGGTCCTGATGGGTTCCCTCCATTATTTTTCAGAAGGTACTGGTGTATTATCTGGAGGGAGGTTGTATCTGCTATGTAGGAATTCTTTGCAGAAGGTCATTTGCTTGATACCTGGAAACAAACCTTCATTACTCTTATTCCTAAGCGTCCGAATGCTTCGGAGATGAGTCATTTTCGGCCTATCAGTTTTTATAATACCTTGTACAAGCTTTGTGCCAAGTGTCTGGCTAATAGGATGAAGTCTATTCTTCCCAAACTTATCTCTCCAAAGCAGGGAGCTTTTGTTGGGGGTCGTTGTATCTCCGACAATATTCTTATAGCTCAGGAGTTATGCATGATCTGAAGAGGGCCCCAGCTAGGAGATCATTGTTGACCATCAAGCTGGATATGGAAAGAGCCTATGATCGAATCCATTGGAGCTTCGTGGAGTCTACTTTGGAGAACTTTAGCTTTCATCAGGCCTGGTGGACCGGATTATGGCGTGCATTCTGGATCCTGCTTATGCTATTCTCATCAATGGGACTCTTCGGACTTTTTTCACTCTACTATTGGTCTCCGCCAAGGTTGTCCCCTTTTTCCTCTTTTATTTATTTTGTGTGCTGATTCTCTTTCGCGAGCTTTGCGGATCGCGGTGCGGACTCGGCTATCCAGCCATACTGGCCTGCTCCTGGTGCATCCTGGATCTCGCATTTGTTGTTCGCAGATGATTGCCTTCTTTTGGTCATGCTTCTATCTTGACTGCGGTAGGTTTTAGGACTGCTCTTGAGCACTATTGTTTCTCTTCGAGTCAGAGGGTTAATCTTCATAAATCGAAGATTTGCTTCAGCTTGAATACTCCCATCATGTTAGTCGTTTCATTCAGGAATGTCTGGGGATTGCTGTTAAGGAGGGCTATTTTTATTATCTAGGTGTTCCCATCTCAGGAGGGAGACTTTGGAGGTCAGATTGTCACAGGGTGGTGCAGTCCATCTAGGAGAGGGTGGAGGGTTTGGCAGGGCAGGGCCTTTCTTCTATGGGCAGGTTGACCTTGGTTAGGTTTCTTTCTTCTCTCCCTGTGTATATGTTATCTAATATTATTGTTCCCAAGTCCATCATCCTCAAAGTGGAGCAAGCTATTCATTCCTTCCTCTGGTCTCTCTTGGCGGGAGTTTCACCTGCTGGGTGGAGTGTGGTATCTCAGCCGATTCGTGATGAAGGGCTTGTTATTCACTCCTTGCTGATGACTAGGGGCCCTGATTGTGAAGCACATCACTAGACTGATGTTGGGTCCGGAGAGCTTATGGACTTCATTGATGCGGATGCGGTATGGGCCCCTTTCCTAGCAGATGGGTGGGGCTCAGAGTACCTTTTGGCATTGTTTTGTCATGTGGAGAGAGATGGCTCAGAGGGCCCCTGCTGTTATTTTCCAGATGAGGTGGGCTATTGGGGACGGTAGACTGATCAGCTTCATGGAGGATCCTTGGATCTCGGAGGTGCCCTTGGCCCGGTGGCCGACTTTCATTGCGATGGATCTTCATCATATCAGGACAGTTGTTGACCTCATGTTTGGGGAAGGCCCTTAATGGAATTCTTCACTGGTCATCCAGACTTTTGGAGGCATTTGGGAGCTAGGATTTTTCTATTACCCTTCCGGCTCACCCTTATGCCGATGTTCGTGTGTAGAGATCGTCGATTATGCCTAGAGTTCCCCTGGCGAAGTTGTATCCTTTGTGTTGCCGCCAAGACCGTCGTGGCCCGTAGCTGCTGTCGGCGCCGGAGTGTGCTCCTCCCGCCGCCCAACGTCCTCGGGTCCCAGACCTCTGGGCTGGGTGTGGTCGTCTTGCCGCTCGGCGGTCCTCCGCTCCCAGACCTGCGAGACAGGGTTAGAGACCCGGGCCGGGATTTCCGGCGGGGGCACTCCGACGATCAAGTCAGTAACGATCCAGGGGAACAGATCCTCCTGGTCGGGCCCCTCTTGATGGACTCCGCTCTAGGAGGAGTGGAAGATGTGTGCGAGGTGAAAACATTGCAGGGGGAGAGTAACACGGGGACAGAGGGGTGCCCTGTTCCTTCGCCTCTCCTTGTATCCCTCGTTTTCCTTCGAATATGGTGGTGGTGGCGCTCCGCCCACTTGGTCAGGCTTGCGCTTGTGCTCGTGGTGGTGGTGGTGTCGTGCCCCTCTTGTTGGTAGGGGTTGCACTCATCTTTTTTTTTTTTACTTGTATGTCGGAGTTGTTGTGTTACCTCTGAGTTGTTGCAAACTAGTTTCCATTGGACGCTTGTCTCGAGATCCCTGCCAGCTGTCAGTGCTGCCGTCTTCCGCTGTATGTCAGGCGCTCTGCGCTCTGGAGTCTCCTGCATTAATGAGAGTTGTCAGGCGCTCTGGCACTCCTCTTGGTTGTCTCATTCCGGAAAATTTGGCAGTGCCTCAAATGGCGGGCTGCCGCCCGCGTGATTCGAATCTTCCGGTTGGCTTCTTCTCTTGGATGATTTGAGTGGTTGGTGAGGAGTGTGGCATTTCGATCAACGTGTTGCTTGCCTTTCTAATGTAACTGGCGGTCGCAGGTGGTCAGTACGGCCTGGAAGGCGCTTTGGTGCAGTCCTCGGGCGGCTCGCCGGTGTTCTGGGCTGGTGAGGACCTCGTCCGGGCTGGGGCCGAGCTGGGATGGTAGAACTCGCTCCGACCTAAATGCTCCGAGCTTGCGGGGGTGCCTTGGTGGAGGAGGGCAGAGTGCGGGCCCGGTCCGGAGGGCGCGCACTCGGAGAGGCTCTACATCGGTGGGTGAGCGCTGGGCTCGACCTTGACCGTAGGGCACTAACCTCCGAGGGTCTCACTCCGGAGGGCGGAAGCGGACCCGGTCTAGAGGGTGCGCGCTTGGAGAGGCTCCACATCGGCGGGCGCTCTTGGCTCGACCTCGATCGCAAGGTACTAGCCTCCGAGGGTCTCGCTCTAGAGGGCAGAAGGTGGACTCGGTCTAAAGGACGCGCGCTCGGAGAGGCTCCACATCGGCGGGTGCTCCTGGCTCGACCTCGACCGCAGGGCACTAGCCTCCGAGGGTCTCGCTCTGGAGGGCGGAAGGCGGACCGGGTCCAGAGGGCGCGTGCTCGGAGAGGCTCTACATCGGCGGGTGAGCTCCTGTTTCGACCTCGACCGCATGGCACTAGCCTCCGAGGGTCTCGCTCTGGAGGGCAGAAGGTGGGTTCGACCTAGGCGTCCCGAGCTCGTGGGCACGACCTGGCGGAGGACTGAGCTCGGCTTGTTGTTCTGAGGGAGTTCAGCTCAGCTCGGTAATGGGATCCGGGCTGGAGAATCGATGTGGCATCTTTCTTGACGTGGCGCCTGCCGGTTCCTGCATATCAGCGATCCCTTCACATCATTTGCCCCCCATTCCCGAGGCTCGTTAGTGCGCGGCACTCGGGTTGAAGGGAGTAATTGCGGTGCTGACATGGAAAGGCAAAAATCTGGCATGATGATTGCCATGATTGCTGGCGCTTCGGAAACCGACCCTGCGGACCAATGCGGGGATGCCATGTGGCCACGTTCGAGGAGCAGTTAATGTTGGCGCAGAATGCAGAGCGGCTGGGACGCCATTCTCACCGATGGACAGCACGTGGCGTGGATCCGTTGGCGGAAGGATTGAATCGGTACGAATCCCTCGGTCATTTCGAAATAAAGGAGAGCCTTACCCGAACCATCCATTCTTTTTGAATTCTCCGTGCCTGCTGCTGCCGTGCCCAAGCTTCTTCCTCCTTCCAGTCGCCCCGAATTTTCTATGGCAACAGGTCAGCTTCTTCTCCCTCCTTCCCCCGCTAGAATAGGGTTCTTTCCCGGAGTCTGGAGTCTTCTTTAGGCTGAGTCTTCTCTTCCGTCCTCTACTCCAAGTCCTTCTTTCCCCTTATTCTCGAGGATATCCCATTTTGGTCTGGGCTTCCGCCCCTCCACTGATTAGGATGAGGCGGTCCCTCCGAGCGGAGGCCGACATCTTCTTCTTCTTCTGACGGAGAGGAAAATGCAACTCGCTTTGAGCTCAATAGGAGGCATCCTCCCGGTCCGGTGCTCATCAGGGAACCAGAATCTGGCCCTTCTCTGCCTCCTCCTCCTTCTGTCCTCGTCTCTGAGTCAATCCGGTCCACGGGTCCTAGTAGGGTCGCCTCGACGATCACTACCGGGGAACTGAGGACCGTCCGGGATGTCTATGGCATCCCGGCTTCCGTCCGGCTCATGATCCCCCAGCCAGGGGAACGAGTCACTTCTAGTGGCCCGGCCGTCTTGCATTTTATGAGGGGACCTTCGGGGTCTCCGATTTTCCTTCCATCCTTTCTTCCTGTCCGTCCTGGACAATTATCGTCTGGTCCCCGCACAACTAGTGCCAAACGCCATTAGAGTCATTTTTTTCTTTCATTGTGCTTTGTCACCTCCACGGGTTCGTTGCCTGCTTTTCCTTGTTCAGGGCTTTCTTTGCCTTGAAGCGCCACCCAACCGAGGATGGGTGGTGGTCCTTGTCCTCCCACCCGAAGGGCATCAAGCTCGAGCTTCCCTCTTCCATCGGAGGATGGAAGAGGATGGAAGAGCAAGTTTTTCTTTGTTGAGGTCGAGGGAGTCGACTGGGTCTGGAGCGATCCGGATAAGTCCCCCAACCAAAATTCTGTGGTCGATGTGGCTGACCGGGATGATTACGAGCAGCTCCGCACCATCCAGATTCCTCCTCTGGAGGTCCTGTTGTCTAAGCAGAACCTCGCCAACTCCAAGGTCAACCCAACAAATGGGTTGGGTGAGTTGGACTTGAACTTTTCTTTTCCTTTTTCTTGCACTTCTTGCACTTTTCACACTATTCCCCACAGATTCTAACTGTCGTGTGGTCTGCATGCAGGAATGATTTTCTCCGAGAATGACCTCCTGGCAATCACCAAGAAGAGGCCGCCGACCGGGCTGGCCGGGGAGCCTTCGTCGAGGCGGGTGCGGAGTGAGAGTGCCCTTGCGGCCGCCCCCACAGTGGTGATCGGTCTGAGCTCGGCAGCTCCAGCGGGTCCAAGTTCAGAGATGTCCCGTGCTGCTCCTGTGCCGGTGGAGAGGGCAGCTTCCGTGGCACCAAGGCCAGCCCAGCAGGCCCCCACTGCAGAGCCTGAGGTAGTTGTTCGGGCGAGGGCCGCGGCTGCTACCGTTGCACCCTGCCGTCCTCCGAGTCCGCCCGTCGTCGATGTCAGGGTGAGGAGGCCCGGGCCGCGACCAGGGTCACGACGGAGGTGCCGCCTGCACCGGCACCAGCTTCTCAGTCTGCCCCCCCGGGTCCTTCAGCCAGTGGGCGAGGTCGCCTGCCCCCGGAGAGGGCAGGAGGGAGGAGGCACGACGCCGCCTCCCCTTCAGGATGGGGCCGGAGAGCTCTTTCCTCTGGAGCCCCGAGTTGGCCGAGCGTATGATGGATTTCTCAATCCAGTTATGCGACCGGCAAGAGATGGCCGGGATGTGGCTGGCCGATGTTATCAGCAACATCTTTCCCCAGTTGTACTCGGTGAGTTATCCCCCTTTTCCTTTTCTTCTTCTTTTTCCTTTTTCTTTTTTTTTTTTTTTAACTGACCTCGTTTCATGGTGCAGATCGGTGCCGAGGTCCTCTACATCAAGGACCGCTATTAGAGCTGAAAGCGTCTCGAGCGGCAGCAGGCCGCCGAGATCAAGTCTTTGAAGGCCGACCTGAAGGGGAAGGTCGGGGCAAATGGGATCCTTGAGTCGAAGGTCAAGGACCTTGAGAAAGAGCTCGCCGATGCTAAGGGGCGAGCGAAGGCACTCTTGACGGCTCGCGACCTGAAGCGATGCTGTTCAAAGAAGGCGATCGACGACCTCTCCATCGTCAAGAAGAAGCTTAACTGGTACAGTACCGAGACCGATCGGTACAAGGAGATCGCTGCCCAGGCGGAGCTGGCAGCTGTGAAGGAGAAACTTGCCGCTGCTGAGAAGGCGGCGGAGACGGCAGCCAACTCGGCGGAGGCAGCCAGGTCGGAGGCCGCCGAGTCGAAGAGGGTGGCCACTGAGGCCACGAAGGGGGCTGAGAACGCCGTCGCCAACTTCAAGGCTTCAGAGGAGTTCATCGCTGAAATCCAGCAGATGGCGTCGGATTCCTTTTATAAGGATTTCATGTATCTGTGCGATCGGGTGGAGGCGCTTATCCCTGACAAGAACCGTGGCTGCTCCTCAGGTATCCTTTGGCCTCGGAGGCGGAGGTTGACGAGGAGGTCGCCGCGGGAGCCACGGGCCCAAAGCCTTCGATACCAGCTGAGGGCGATCCTCCCGGAGTTAGGGCAGCTCAGCCGGAGACTTCTCGGCCTTAGGATCCAACAGTAAAACCGACCGGTGTGGAGTGACCCTTTTCTTCCTTGTCTTGTTTTGTACTTGTGTTTCTTGTTTTCAGCCAGGGTCACCCGGCATGTCGGGGGCCCAGAAAACACTTGTGATTGGTGTTTAGTCAATGAAACTTAAATTTCTTTGCCACCTATTTTCTTTCACTCCCTTCTCTTTTCTTCCTTTCTTCTTTCTTTTCTTTCTTCTCTTTCTTTCTTTCTTTTTTTTTTATATATGGGGAGATCAGAGAGAAGGGCTACACCTTTCTTGGGGCCAAGCTATGACACTTGAGAGCTGCTGGGCTCGAAAGTGTTGCTGACTGAGAGCCATGTGGCTCGGAGGTCCCTTGACCGGAGTTCTGAGCTCCGGTCTTGAGTGGGCGTCCTGGAGCTGGGCTCGGAGATGTTGGTGATTGAGAGCTGCTGGGCTCGAAGTTCTCTTGGCCGGAGATCTGAGCTCCGGTCTTGAGAGGGTGTCCTGGAGCTGGGCTCGGGACGTTGGTGACCGAGAGCTGCTGGGCTCGAAGTTCTCTTGGTCGGAGATCTGAGCTCCGGTCTTGAGAAGGCGTCCTGGAGCTGGGCTCGGGGACGTTGGTGGCTGAGAGCTACTAGGCTCGAAGTTCTCTTGGCTGGAGATCTGAGCTCCGGTCTTGAGAGGGCGTCCTGGAGCTGGGCTCGGGGACGTTGGTGACTGAGAGCTGCTTGGCTCGAAGTTCTCTTGGCGGAGATCTGAGCTCCGGTCTTGAGAGGGCGTCCTGGAGCTGGGCTCGGGGACGTTGGTGACTGAGAGCTGCTTGGCTCGAAGTTCTCTTGGCTGGAGATCTGAGCTCCGGTCTTGAGAAGGGAAAGTGGTAGCTTTGATGATGCTATATTTTTCTCTTGTTCTATCTTTCTTTCCTTCCCCTCTCTTCTTTCTTTCTCTTTCTTCTTCTTCTTTTTTTTTTAGAGTGGGGAGATCAGAGAAGAGGATGCTGGTTGTGCCCCCATTTTGTCTCTTTCTTTCCTTCCCCTCTCGTCTTCTTTTCGAGTGGGGAGATTAGAGAAGGGGGTTGCCGGGCTCCCCCCTTTGTTTCTTTCTTTCTTTCCCCTCTCGTCTTCTTTTCGAGTGAGGAGATCAGAGAAGGGGGTTACCGGTCTTGGTTGCCTTGGAGCTAGGCTCGAGGCCTTCCTGGACATGGAACTAGGCTCGGGCCTAGGGGTTGCCTGAGATCTTGGCTCAGGTCTTTGGCGCCTTGGAGCTAGGCTCGAGGCGTTGATGGGAGCTACGTGGCCCCATGATCTCTTGGCATCTCGGAGCTGGGCTCGGAGACGTTTGAGATGGAGAGCGGCTTGGCTCGAAGTTTTCTTGGCCGGAGATCTGAGCTCCGGTCTTGAGCCGGCGTCCTGGAGCTAGGCTCGAGGACGCTTGAGCTTGGGAGCTACGTGGCTCGAAGATTCTTTGATGTCCTGGAGCTGGGCTCGGGGACGTCTGTAATTGGGAGCTACGTGGCTCGAAGATTCTTTGATGTCCTGGAGTTGGGCTCGGGGATGCCTGTAATTGGGAGCTACGTGGCTCGAAGATATTTGACGTCCTGGAGCTGGGCTCAGGGATGCCTGGAATTGGGAGCTACGTGGCTCGAAGTTCTTTGACGTCCTGGAGCTGGGCTCGGGATGCCTGGAATTGGGAGCTATGGGCTCGAGGTTCTTTGACGTCCTGGAGCTGGGCTCGGGGATGCCTGGAATTGGGAGCTATGTGGCTCGAGGTTCTTTGACGTCCTGGAGCTGGGCTCGGGGATGCCTAGAATTGGGAGCTACGTGGCTCGAAGTTCTTTGACATCTTGGAGCTGGGCTCGGGGTGCCGTCGATTCTTTCTTGCAAGATGCACGGATACCCATATAAGGAAAAAATCGTTGTTATGATTGTTGGTAAGGGAACTTACCTTATTGGGGGCATCTTTGTAGGCCGCAGCCCTCCTCCCTTTGGGAAAGCCTGACGCCGTCGAGTTCCTCGAGGTAATGGACCCCTCGTGATGGGGCTTCGACCGCCTCATGGGGGCCTTCCCATGGTGGCTCGCGACCGTCGTCCCGGCGTCCGTGACATCTTTATTTACCTTTCTCCTTCGCTCTCTTCTCCCCTCATAGCGGAGCGATTACTCTCGGGGTCCCCTGCCCCCAGAGTCTTCTTAGACGCACAAGCGATTCTCCAGGTAATCATGCCCACCGGTTTCGCGGTGGGGTGACTATCGGTGGTCGAAGCTGACGGGAGAGTGGCGAGCGCTTGGGACCCCGCTTGAGGCCTGCCCCCTGCCCGCAAACCTTCGGAGGAGAGCCTCCTTGACGAGCTTCTCGATCTCCTGCTCACGGTTGCGACATTTTTCGATGCCATGGCCGTGATCGCAGTGGAAGTGATGATACTCCGCCTCGCCGCAACTGGTGAAGGGCTTCACCGTGGTGGGCGTTGTAGTCCAGTGGCTTGTCGGCTGAGCCTCGCACGCCGATGAACCGGTGGAAGAATCCCACCATCTTGCGTTCATGCTTCTCCAGGCGCGCTTCTGCTGTGTGCCTGATAGTTTCGCCAGCAGATTCCCCGTCGAAGGGGACGGAGGGGGAGACGTCCTGGAGAGGTCTAGAGAAGATCACCAATCTGTTAATCTTTCTAGCTTGTGTCATCACCATTCTTCCGCAGTATGTTGACTTGTGAGGAGGTGGAGGACTTAGTCACGCCCGCCGCCCCTACCTGACGCGCTAATCTGTTGCCGCCAAGACCGTCGTGGCCCGTAGCTGCTGTCGGTGTCGGAGTGCGCTCCTCCCGCCGCCCGACGTCCTCGGTCCCGGACCTCTGTGCTGGGTGTGGTCGTCTTGCCGCTCGGCAGTCCTCCGCTTCTAGACATGCGAGACAGGGGTTAGAGACCCGGGCCGGTTTCCTGTGGGGGCACTCCGATGATCAAGTCAGTGACGATCCAGGAGAACAGATCCTCCTGGTCGGGCCCCTTTGATGGACTCCGCTTTAGGAGTGGAAGATGTGTGCGAAGGTGAAAATGTTGCAGGGAGAGAGTGACAGCGGGGACAGAGGGGTGCCCTGTTCCTTCGTCTCTCCTTGTATCCCTCGTTTTCCTTCGAATATGGTGGTGGTGGCGCTCCGCCCTCTTGGTCGGGCTTGCGCTTGTGCTCGTGGTGTGGTGGTACCGTGTCCCTCTTGCTGGTGGGGTTGCACTCTTTTTTTTTTTTTGCTTGTATGTTGGAGTTGTTGTGTTTACCTCTGAGTTTGTTGCAAACTAGGTTATCGTTGGGCGCTTGTCTCGGGATCCCCGCCGGGATGTCAAGCGCATGCGGCGTGTCCCGAGGAGTCTTCCCTGATTCATGATAAGGAGAGTTGTCAAGCGCTCTGGCACTCCTCTTGGTTGTCTCATTCCAGGAAATTGGTAGTGCCTCGAATGGCGGGCCGCCACCCACGGGATTCGAATCTTCCGGTTGGCTTCTTCTCTTGGATGATTTGAGTGGTTGGTGAGGAGTGTGGCATCTCGATCAATGTACTGCTTGCCTTTCTGGTGTAACTGCGGTCGCAGGTGGTCAGTACAGCCTAGAAGGAGCTTCGGTGTAGTCCTCAGGCAGCTCGTCGGTGTTCTGGGCTGGTGAGGACCTCGTCTGGGCTGGGGCCGAGCTGGGACGGCAGAACTCGCTCTGACCTAGACGCTTCGAGCTTGCGAGGGTGCCTTGGTGGAGGAGGGCAGAGTGCAGGCCCGGTCCGGAGGGCGCGCGCTCGGAGAGGCTCCATATCGGCGGGTGAGCGCTGGGCTCGACCTCGACCGCAGGGCACTAACCTTCGAGGGTCTCACTCCGGAGGGTGGAAGGCAGACCCGGTCCAGAGGGCGCGCGCTCGGAGAGGCTCCATATCGATGGGCGAGCTTTTGGCTCGACCTCGACCGCAGGGCACTAGCCTCCGAGGGTCTCACTCTGGAGGATGGAAGGCGGACCCGGTCCAGAGGGCCCGCGCTCGAGAGTTTCCACATCGACGGGTGAGCTCCTGGCTCGACCTCGATCGTAGGGCACTAGCCTTCTAGGGTCTCGCTCTGGAGGGCGGAATGTGGACCCGGTCCAGAAGGCGCGCGCTCGGAGAGGCTCCACATCGACGGGTGAGCTCCTGGCTCAACCTCGACCACAAGGCACTAGCCTCCGAGGGTCTCGCTCTGGAGGCCAGAAGGCGGCTCCGACTAGGCATCCCGAGCTCACGGGCATGACCTGGCGGAGGACTGAGCTCGGCTTGTTGTTCTGAGGGAGCTCAGCTCAGCTCAGTAGTGGGATCCGGGCTGGAGAATCGATGTGGCATCTTTTCTTGACGTGGCACCTGCCGTTCCTCCACGTCAGCGATCTCTTCACATCACTTTGTATAGACCGGATCAGCAGTTGAGGACCCGTCACATGCTGGATCTGGTCCTTAGGGTTGCACCCTAGGGTGGCTTTGTTCCTTTGGAAAGTGGCTTGGCAACGCCTTCCTACAAGAGTGCTCCTTGCTGCTAGAGGAATTCAGCTCCCTCCTTCCTGCCCGGCTTGTGATGCAGAGGTGGAGACTGTTGAGCATGTTCTTTTTGCTTGCCCGAGGGCCATGCCTATCTAGAGGGCAGCACGATTAGGGTACATGGTTGAGCAGGCCAATGATCAGGTGGCTACCTTCCTGGACATCCTGATGTCACGTTCTGTTGCCTCCTCTCCTACTTACCCTGCTTATGTTGCTTATCATATTTGGCTATCTCGGAATGCGTTAGTCTTTAGTTCCTCCAGATGCTCATCCAGAGTGCTTGCCGTGAGAGCTCGAGTTTACATGAAGGAATTCTAGATGTTGACTGCGACTTTTACAGAGACTTGGGACTCCGGTTTCGCTCCTAGAGCGCCCCGGTGGGTTTTTATTTCTTGGGAGCCCCCTCCTCCGAGGTGTGTCAAGGTCAATTTTGATGGAAGTGTCAGAGGCCCTGAGGGAGGGGCGGCTTTCATGATTCGTGACTCCAGTTTGGGTATTTTGGCTGCTGGGGGTTGCCATCTTGTTGGCCCTTCGTCCCCAGGCAGAGATCACTGCAGCTTAGATTGGGATTCAGTATGTTCGTCGTCTTCTCCAGGTGGATCACCTTATCATTGAGGGAGACTCTTCCATGGTGGTATCTTAAATCAGGGGTGTAGTCAGATCTCCTTCGCCCATCCTATGCTCCAGGATATTGCCATTTGGCTGCGTGGGTATTCCTCTTTCTTTGTTAGACATGTATGTAGGGAGGCTAATTCGGCGGTTGATTGGGTCACTTCTTTTGTGGCTTGCCATTCTGGTCAGGTTTCGTGATCTCACCTCGGTGAGACGTCTTTGTCTTTTAGAGACTGTATTTTTTTCGAACTTTTTGGATGTATTCACACCAGGACTGTTGGTTGAATCATCCGTTTCACCAAAAAAAAAAGGTTGCAAATAACTTGCAAGTTTCAAGATATGTTAATGAAACTAACTAAACATGTCACTTAGGGGTTGATACGTGTCTGGCTCCTTTTAGGATTCTAAGTGTCTTGATTTGCCTAATGGAGTAATGGATGTTAGTTGTAAATATGGAATATATATATATAATTTTAAAACATTTGAAAATATTTTTGTAGTGTGTGTGGCAGAATAAGTTTTGTGCGACAAAATAATTTAGAAATATAATGATACAAGGTTAGGAAGTCTGGCTTAGGAGGCGGATGAATCACTGCCTTAAAAAAGATTTGGCTCCCTTCTCGTGCGAAGAACAGTTGGGCCACACGCTCTCCTCCAAGGTATAACCCGAAAGCCAAAACTCCAATGTCCGTTGTTGACTCCACTAATTGATTTTGATGATAAGCAAAACAGTTAAGTATAAATTGTGGACTAATGATTTGCTTAAAGTGTGTTTTCATTGAAAGGATGCTCACAAAATTTGAAGAAGCCCAATTATGTTAAAGAACCAAGTTTGAATGATAAGATTGCACAAAACAAGACTTGGACACTCAAGAGATGGTTGAATGGATGTGAAAGCCAAATGGAAGCTTGTTCCAGCTCAAAATCAGCATCTTCTATGATTTTTCAGAGATGTGTCGACTCAAGGTGTCGACACATGAAGATGAGGTGTCGACTCAGGCCGGTACGCTACAAAGTTTCAAATGGCACAAATCAAGTATCGACACATAGAGTTTACGTGTCGACTCAAAGTGTCAACACATAGATCAACACATTGCCTGAGACTTTCAAGCCACAGAACTTGCAGAAAGTGAAGTAACAGTTGAAGTATCGACACATGGATGCAAGGTGTCGACTCAACTGAGATTTCCAGAGAATCTGAATGGACCATTTTGAACTAAGTGTCGACTCAAGAAGAACATGTGTCGACCTTATATGTCGACTCAACTGAGGAAGTGTCGATACATGGAGTTCTGGCAACAGTAACGACTAGTTTTTTTCAAACGCAGAACTTGTTCCAAATGCCCCCAACGGCTAGTTCTTCGAGTGTAATAGCTATATTTCGGTTTTAAGGCCTTGGGAGGGTATTTATATGGTTCAAATCAAATCCAAAAAGATAATTATTGAATACCATTAAAAGTTTGAAGAGAAAAGAAGAGAAGAGCCATAACTCCTATTCATTCAAGCTTCAACCACTCTCAAGCAAAAGGAAGCCTTCAAGCATTCAACAAGCCATCAAGAGCATTGAAGATCATTCATACTTGGACATTCAAAAGGCTTCAACAAGCAGCAATGCAGCACTACATCGAGCTACTTCGACTTATTTGCTTTTCTTTTGAAAGCTTACATTAGTTCTTTGTTTTTAACCTCATATCTTGTAAGGGTTCTTGGTTAGCCTATTTCAAACCAAGGAGGTTATTGGTAAGCCTTGGAAAATCAATTAGGTTGGTGGTTAGCCCGCAAAACCACTAAGGTTCTTGGTTAGCCCGGAAAACCAAGTGAGGTTTGACTTGTGAACCTTGTGAAACAAGTCTGGTTTTGATTAGTGAGCCCGGAAAACTAATTAGCTGTAATCTTGTGATTATAGTGAATTTCCAAGGAGATCTTGGAGAGTGGATGTAAGTGCATTGTTGGCACCGAACCACTATAGCTTGTGGTGTTTGTGATTGCTTGATCTCTCTCTCCTTGCTCTTTATATTCTTGCTCATTGCTTTTAATTTCCGCTGCACCATTACTTTAGAGCATTGCATTCGAATCATAGTACCTTGTTCAATTAAATTGCATATCTTGTTTTGTAAAGCTTGTAGCTTGTGATATTAAGCTTAGCTTTAAATTTTTTAGAGACCCAATTCACCCCCCTCTTGGGTTGCTTACTGGGCAACAAGTGGTATCAGAGCGCTGTTCTTAGTGTATAGGCTTTACCGCCTTGAGTAAAGATCTATGGCAGCCCCATTTGGTACTAGTGTAGTTGAGGGATAAGCCTCAAATAGACCTCCATTTTTCAATGGAACAAATTATACTCATTAAAAAACTAGGATGAGAATTTATATGCATTCTATAGATTACAATTTGTGGAGAGTAGTTGATAAGGGTCCTCATATTCCTTCGATGGTGGTTAATGGTGTTTCCATCCCAAAACTTGAAGAGGATTAGGATGAAAATGACATTAAACAATATGAGATCAATGCTAAGACAATAAATCTCGTGTATTGTGCATTAGATCCTAGTGAGTTTAATAGGATATCTACATGCATGTCCGTCAAAGAAATATGGGACACACTTGAAGTTACCCATGAGGGGTACCGATCAAGTGAAGAACACTAAGGTCAATATGTTAGTGTACACATATGAGATGTTCCGAATGGAACCAAATGAATCTATTACTGATATGTATACACGTTTTACAAATATTGTAAATGTTATGAGATGTCTTGGTAAAGTCATATCTAATGCTGATCTTGTGAATAAAATTCTTAGATCACTACCAACGTCGTGGGATCCAAGATGACCGCAATTCAAGAAGCAAAGGATGTGGACAAGCTACCTCTTGAGCAGTTAGTAGGATCGCTAATGACTTATGAGCTCAACTTGAAATAGAAATCTATGGACCTTAATAAGAAGAAAAAGGGGATTGCTTTCAAGTCAAGTGTTCAAGAAGAATCCTCGATTGATGAATCCGAAGATGAAGAAGAAGAAGAAGGTGAAGAAGCCCTCCTTGCACGAAAGTTTAGAAGATTCATGAAGAGGAGAAGTTTTCCTACAAAAAGAAATACCAATCTAAGGAAAAGGGAAAAGAAAAAGAGAAAGAAAAGGAAAAAGAGAAAAAAGAAAAGGAGAAGAAAGTATCGATATGCTTCGAGTGCAAGAAGCCAGGACATTACAAGTTTGATTGTCCTCTCCTCAAGAAATCAAGAAAGAACTAAGGAAAAAGCAATGATGGTCACTGGAGTGACAGTGAAGACTCCAGTTCAGAAGAAGAGCAGACTGAAATTACAAATCTCTACTTCATGGTGCATCAGGACAATGAAGAGGTATGTTCTGACTCTGAAATTGACTTTACTTTCGATGAACTTAGAAATGCCTTTGAAGAACTTATGCATAATTATAAAATAGTTTTATCAGAAAATAAGAAATTGAAAAAGCATGCAAATAGTTTCTCCTTAGAAAACAATTCTTTACTTAATGATGTTAGTTCTTTGAAAACTAAACTAGATGTTTTGGAAAAGAAAAATAATGCTTTGGCTATGGAAAATGAAGTTTTAAAAGACCTAAAAATATTATTTCTAATAATGAGCTTTTAAAGAAAAACAAGAATTTAGAACTTGAAAATGATAAGTACAAAAATGAACTTGAAAAAATCAAACCTTTTGTTGACAAATTTATTTATAGCTTTGAAAAGTTGAATTTGCTTCTAAACAATCAAAAAGCAGTTTTTAATAAGGCAGGTTTAGGATATAAACCACAGAAACAACAAAAGTATTTCAAAAATTTTTTTGTGCCTGCATCGTCTAGTATTACTTGCTTTACTTGCAAAAATTAGGTCATAAATCATATCAATGTAATTTTAGAAAATTCATGTCTTTTGGTAAAGTGTGGGTTCCAAAAGGAACCATTTTGAATGCTAACCCTAAAGGATCCAAGTTAGCTTGGGTACCTAAAAACAAAGCTTGATCTTATTGTAGGTGTGTCTTGCAACCAAGGAAAACAAACGAATTTGATATCTTGACAGTGGTTGCTCAAGGCACATGACTGGAGATGTGAAGCAATTCACCTCTCTTGAAGCTTTGAATGGAGGGAGTGTGACCTTCGGTGACAATGGTAAAAGAAAAATCATTGGTATTGGTAATGTTCACATAACTCCTTCCAATAGTATTAGTAATGTACTATTAGTAGATGTTTTAAAGCATAATCTTTTAAGCATTAGCCAGTTTTGTGACAAAGATTTTCAAGTAGTTTTCAAATCATCATACTGCATGATTACTAGTCCGGATGTAAATGGAGTACAATTCATTGGAAAAAGGCATGAAAATATTTATTTGGTAGACCTGGATGATCTATCTTTATCTAATGGAGAATGCCTTGTTGCAATGAATTCTACTAAGGAAGAGACTAGTTGGTTATGGCATAGAAGATTAGGGCATGCGAGTATGTATCTCATTTCAAAACTTAGTAAAAGAATTTAGTTAGAGATTTACCTAAAATTTGTGTTGAAAAAGATAGAATTTGCCAAGCATGTCAATTTGGAAAACAAGTCAAAACTTTTTTTAAACCAAAAGGATTTGTAATTACTAGTAGACCACTTGAACTACTCCATATGGATCTCTTTGGACCAACTAGAATATCAAGTCTAGGAGACGAGATATGGATTAGTTATTGTGGATGATTTTTCGAGATTTACTTGAATTTTCTTTTTTGCACAAAAAGATGAATAATTTTCTGTATTCGTAAAGTTTTATAGAAAAGTTTCAAATGAGAAAGGTGTTTCAGTCATTTGTATTCGTAGTGATCATGGAACCGAATTTGAAAATCAATATTTCGAAAACTTTTGTAATGAAAAAGGTATAGAACATAATTTTCTGTACCTAGGAGACAAGAGATATGGATTAGTTATTGTGGATGATTTTCGAGATTTACTTGGATTTTCTTTTTTGCATAAAAAAATGAATCATTTTCTGTATTCGTAAAGTTTATAGAAAAGTTTCAAATGAGAAAGGTGTTACAGTCATTTGTATTTGTAGTGATCATGGAACCGAATTTGAAAATCAAGATTTCGAAAACTTTTGTAATGAAAAAGGTATAGAACACAATTTTTCTATACCTAGGACACCTCAGCAGAATGGGGTGGTAGAAAGGAAAAACCGTACTTTAGAAGAAATGGCACGCACTATGCTTTGTGAAAACAATTTGCCAAGGTACTTTTTGGCTGAAGCTATTAATACAGCCTTATATATTTTAAATCGAGTTTTAAGTCGCCCTATTTTAAAGAAAACTCCATATGAGCTTTGGAACCAAAGAAAATCAACTTTGAAATATTTTCGAGTTTTTGGTTGTAAATGTTTTGTTTTAAATAATGAAAAATATCATCTTGGAAAGTTCGATGCCAAGTCTGATGAAGGTATCTTCTTAGGATACTCTACATCAAGCAGGGCATACAGAATATTTAATAAACGAACTTTGGTTGTAGAAGAGTCAGTACATGTTGTATTTGAAGAAACTACTAACAAGTCCTCGAGAAAAGAGGATACATCTGATGAATGTGCAGGTGCTGACAAATTTTAGAAGCTGACACTGAATGATCAAGTTCAGCCAAGTGAACAAGAATAAGACAAGGATGAGAAAGAAGATGACACTTTGAAGCATCAAGATCTACCTAAGGAGTGGAGGTATGTTCATGGACATCCTAAGGAATTAATCTTAGGTGATCCATCTAAGGGGTAAGAACGCGAGCTTCTATTAGAAATGAATGTGATTATATTGCTTTTGTATCTCAAGTAGAACCTAAATGTTTTGAAGAAGCTGAAAAAGATTCTAATTGGATCAATGCTATGCAAGAAGAATTAATCCAATTTGATAGAAATAATGTTTGGATACTTGTATAAAGACCATCTAATGTTTCAATTATTGGTACTAAATGGGTATTTAGGAATAAATTAGATGAAAATGGTATTGTCATTAGAAATAAAGCTAGGCTGGTTGATAAATGCTACAATCAGGAGGAAGGGATTGACTTTGATGAAACTTTTGCTCCTGTTGCTAGACTTGAAGCAATTAGACTATTGTTAGCATTTGCCTGTTTTATGAACTTCAAATTATTTCAAATGGATGTTCAGAGTATTTTCTTAAATGATTTAATAAATGAAAAGGTCTTTGTTGAACAACCACCTGGTTTTGAAAATCATGCACAGCCTGATCATATTTTCAAATTACATAAAGCACTTTATGGATTGAAGCAATCACCTAGAGCATGGTATGAAAGGTTAAGCAAATTTTTTATTGAAAATGAATTTTTTAAAGGAAATGTTGACAAAACACTATTTTTGAAAAGGAAAGATAATGATTTATTAGTAGTACAAATATATGTTGATGACATCATTTTCGATGCTACTAATGAAATTCTTTGTCAAGAGTTTGCTAAGCTTATGCAGGGTGAGTTCGAGATGAGTATGATGGTGAACTAAACTTCTTTCTCGGACTCCAGATCAAACAAACTTCAGATAGTATCTTCATCAACCAAGCTAAGTATACAAGAGAAATTATCAAAAAGTTTGGGATGGAGACTACTAAACTAATAGGTACGCTTATGAGCCCTTCTTGTAAACTTGATAAAGATAAGCATGGTAATCTATAGAATTATACAGAGGCATGATAGAATTACACTGATGCTGTTATTGTCTGTACTGCTAGTATATATTATTTCATGTTTGCATGTGTGCTAGATATCAGTTTAACCTAAGGAATCACATCTCATGGTTGTTAAGCGCATTATTAGATATCTGTCTGGTACTATTAGTATTGGTTTGTGGTATTCCAAAAATTTTTCTAGCTGAATTGATTGGATATTCTGATGCAGATTTTGCTGGTTGTAGATTAGATAGAAAGAGTACTAGTAGAACTTGCCAATTTCTTGGGATTAACTTAATCTCATGGTTTAGTAAGAAACAAACTTCGGTTGCACTATCCACAGCTGAGGCTGAGTATATTGCAGTAGGAAGTTGTTGTGCTCAAATCCTATGGATTAAGCAATAACTTGAGGACTTTGGAATCAAGTTGGCTAGAACTCCTATTAAATGTGATAATACTAGTGCTATTTGCTTGACTAAAAATCCTGTTCAACACTCTAGGAGCAGCACATTGAAATTAGGCATCATTTATTAGAGATCATGTAGAAAACAATGATGTTTTACTTGAATTTATCTATACTGAATTTCAATTAGCTGATTCTTTGACTAAACCTCTTCTGGAAGATCGATTCTGTATGATTAGAAGAGAGCTCAGGATCATCAATCCATTTGATTAAATCCTTCCCCCAATTTGACTCAAATTAGATCTATTCAACCCTATTTATGATATTATGATTAATCATTGTTAATTTGACTCCAAATACATGTTATCTCAATTGATTTTGATACATCTATGAAATTCCTGATGTTTCAGTTTTTAAGTTGATGTGTCAACACATCATGAGTCGACACCAAAATGTGTCGACACATGCGTGAGTCGACACATGATCGACGACAAACTGAGATTTAAGGGATTTCCGAATCATTTTTCCCCCAAATCTCATTCTCCTTCGAGCCAACACACTGATTCAAGGTACCCATACTGTTTATCTTGTCATTTTCTTGCTTTTACCCATCGTTTTCTCGGATTGAAGGTTCGGTGGCCATTCTTTCATTGGATTTCTATCTAGGTTTTAGCTCCTAAACCCTAGAAACCCTCTTTTTTCACTAAAAACTTTGCCTAAACCTTGATTCTTGATAATGGGTCATTGCAAACAAGTCGTTCGCCGACCTCGCCAGTCACAGGTTGAAGAAGAGCGAAGAACGAAGGCCCGACACGAGTCTAGAGCTCCGGATCCGCCTGCACGACCCCTGCTTGCCCCTTCTAGTCGGATGAGTTCCAAGACAGTGGTTGGAGGACGCCGAGTGGACTTTTTCTTCTTAGACAAGCAGCATTTTCGGATAGGAGAGTGGATCCGACATGGTGGTTTTTGTTACTTTTTGTTCGCTCAGCGAGAGATACTATCCCGGTTGATGAGAGAGTTCTACGGATCACTTGCCCGCGGATCAGATGGTTGAGTTGCACAGGTTAGAGGACGAGATATCCCTATTTCTTCAGAGATTTTGAGCCGAGTGTGGGATATACCCATGACTGGATCAGTTATTGACAGCCTGATGGACCGAGTTAGTGGTCTCCAGTGCATTTTTGAGTCCGATATCTTACTAGAGGGAGCCACTGTTCCAGCTTCAAGGTTATCTACGGAGATGAGACTGCTACATCATATAGTTGCCCGGATTCTTCTGCCGAAGACCGGTCGATTTAACTATATCACCGAGCAGGAGTTGTTGGTGATGGTCTCACTGATTCAGCGGACGTCGATTTGTCTTCCTATTCTGATGGTTCATCAGATTGCTGAGGCGTCATCTAGTCAACGTCTCTTCTTGCCTTATGGCATAGGATTGATAGTACTGTTTCGAGAGTATGGAGTCAGCTTCCAGGATGAGCCTTATCGTACTTTGATCCATATTGATGTATATGACATCAGGTCGTTGCATCGCATGGGTTATCATTTAGTCCGAGGCCAGTGGACACGGAGGATATCAGGTTAGGCCGAGGATAGAGCTGATATTGATGAGGACATAGCAGAGGAGCGGATTCTTTCAGGTGAGGCTGGATCGAGCGAGACACAGCCTGAGACGGCAGCACAGCCAGCTCAGCCTGATCCTTCTACATCTGCCCAGCCATAGCCAGTGCAGACAGAGACTCCTGGTACTTCGGATACCTTAGAGGACATAGTCAGATTCATAAAGATCAATGTATTTATCATGAGGCAGCGTCTAGACATTTTCATTGTTGAGACAAGAGAGAGCCACATTGGTCTTAGTGATGGCATTTCGGCTATTCTCTCAGCACTGTCCAGATCTTCAACGAGTGCTCCTGCTGCAGACACCGTTCCTGCTTCTATTCATGTACTTGCTCCCGCGCCAACTGATGACATTGTGGATCTTGATACTGATGTTCAGACTACTGTTGGAGATGGAGATACTGTTATTGGAGATATTGATGGAGACGTGAGACTGACTCAGATCGGTTTGATATTGCTGATCTTACATCAGAGCCAGTTGCGGAGGTGACGGATGACATGCCTGCGAGCCCTGTTGTTGACCCATCCTTCTCACCTATCCCAATTCCTGATCCATCATTTCCTTCTAGATCGGTTGATCACACTCCAGTTCCAGTTCCTATTCCTATTCTTAGTCATATTATTGATATACCTGTTATTGATTTACCTACTGTTGATTCTCCTGACATTCATACACCTATCATTGAGATACCCTCTTTTGATACATCCAGTGTAGATACCCCGATACTTTCTACAGCTGACACTGTTGTTCTTGATACGCCTGTATCATCAGCTGTTACACCTACTTTTGATAGTCCTACCCTTCATACTTCATCAGTCACTCGAGAGCTTGGGTTTTATACACCTGGCTTTCAATATCTCGATTTAGGCCCTACTTTTGATCGCACTCCTGCTCCAGCTGTTGCTGAGTTGATTGATCCGATCAGTTCAGTTCCTGCGGAGGACGTAGCTCTTACTTCTACTACTTCAGTCAGAGGTCGGACCTATTTCGTCACAGAGAACGTGGACGCCGTACCCCTCCTCAACCGACCAGGACCAAACTTCCAGATCTTCGATCACGATGGTCGCGAGCTCGATCTTCTTCTAATACAGGATCGATCGAGATCGGTTCATCTTCTGATGAGTCGATGGATGAGGATTAGGACTTATTTTGATGTACTTCTAGATAATTTACTTTTATGCTCATATGTACTTTTACCTTTGTTGTACTTGATGTACAAGTTCTTGGCATATATGAAACACCTTTTGATTTCTCTTATCTTTGTGTTTGATGAGATTGAATATTATATCTTGAATTGCTCTTATAATTCTATGTCTTCACTCTTTATTGAATGTATTTCCTAAAGAAAAAGAGTGAGTAGTTTCGAAAACGAATTTATAAACTCTATAATATATCTTGTATGTATTTTCCTACCTTTTTAATGATAACAAAAAGGGGGAGTAATTTAGTGAGATTTAAGTATAAATGTGTTTACTTCTCAAACTAAAGGGGGAGTAACTTTTAATTTTAAGGATTTTTGAAAAACCTGAAAATCATTTACAAAGTTTCTTAAGAAAGGGGAGCTTTACTTTTTGCTTAAATTCAAAGTGAGTTTAATTCTTGAAACCCTTCTTTCAATGTTTTGAAAGATTCTTACAAATGTTGTTATGAATCATTGATTCAGGGGAGCCTAGTTAATTGCTGGAATTTTCATTATAGAGTATCATGATACATGTTCTCAGTGCATTTAAATAAATATCAAGCTCAAAGTTTTGATAAAGTTCTGATACTCTCTATCTTTGTGCCAAGCTCAAATACTATTTCTTGCATTTTTGAATGATCATATATTTAGTACAAGTAATGTTGATTTACTTAATGCTTTCAATATTGTGCACCTTGTTAATTCTGTTAAAGCTTTAGTTATAAAGCAATTTATACTTAAGGGTTTTGTCATTATCAAAAAGGGGGAGATTGTTGACTCCACTAATTGATTTTGATAATAAGCAAAATAGTTAAGTATAATTTGAGGACTAATGATTTGCTTTAAGTGTGTTTTCATTGAAAGAATGCTCACAAAATTTGAAGAAGCCCAATTATGTTAAAGAACCAAGTTTGAATGATAAGATTGCACAAAACAAGACTTGGACACTCAAGAGATAGTTGAATGAATGTGAAAGCCAAATGGAAGCTTGTTCCAGCTCAAATTCAGCATCTTCTGTGATTTTTCAAAGATGTGTCGACTCAGGGTGTCGGACACATGACATGAAGTATCGACACAAGAAGATGAGGTGTCGACTCAGGCCGGTACGTTACAAAGTTTCAAATGGCATAGATCAAGTGTCGACACATGGAGTTTATGTGTCGACTCAAAGTGACAACACATAGATCAACACATCACTTGAGACTTTCAATCCATAGAACTTGCAGAAGGTGAAGGAACAGTTGAAGTGTCGACACATGGATGCAAGGTATTGACTCAAGTGTCGACTCAACTGAGAATGTGTCGACTCAATTGAGATTTATAGAGAATCTGAATGGACCATTTGAACTAAGTGTCAACTCAAGAAAACATGTGTCGACCTTATGTGTCGATTCAACTGAGGAAGTGTCGATACATGGAGTTCTGGCAACAGTAATGGCTAGTTTTTTAAAACGCAAAACTCGTCCCACATGCCCCCAACGGCTAGTTCTTCAAGTGTAACGGCTATATTTCGGTTTTAAGGCCTTGGGAGGGTATTTATATGGTTCAAATCAAATCCAAAAAGATAATTATTGAATACCTTTAAGAGTTTGAAGAGAAAAGAAGAGAAAGAGCCATAACTCCTATTCATTCAAGCTTCAACCACTCTCAAGCAAAAGGAAGCCTTCAAGCATTCAAAGCCATCAAGAGCATTGAAGATCATTCATACTTGGGCATTCAAAGGCTTCAACAAGAGCAAAGCAGCACTACATCGAGCTACTTCGACTTATTTGCTTTTCTTTTGAAAGCTTACATTGGTTCTTTGTTTCTAAACCTCATATCTTGTAATGGTTCTTGGTTAGCCTATTGCAAAACCAAGGGAGGTTATTGGTAAGCCTTGGAAAACCAAGGGAGGTTATTGGTAAGCCTTGGAAAACCAATTAGGTTGGTGGTTAGCCCGCAAAACCACTAAGGTTCTTGGTTAGCCCGGAAAATCAAGTGAGGTTTGACTTGTGAACCTTGTGAAAACAAGTCGGGTTTTGATTAGTGAGCCCGGAAAACTAATCGGCTGTAATCTTGTGATTATAGTGAATTTCCAAGAGGATCTTGGGGAGTGGATGTAGGTGCATTGTTGGCACCGAACCACTATAGCTTGTGGTGTTTGTGATTGCTTGATCTCTCTCCTTGCTCTTTATATTCTTGTTCATTGCTTTTAATTTCCGCTGCACCATTACTTTAGAGCATTGCATTCGAATCATAGTACCTTGTTCAATTAAATTGCATATCTTGTTTTGTAAAGCTTGTAGCTTGTGATATTAAGCTTAGCTTTAAATTTTTTAGAGACCCAATTCATCCTCCTTTTGGGTTGCTTCCCCCGTCAATGGCATGATCTTGAATGGATGTCGATTAGCTCGACTTCAGTCCAAAAATTTCAAAGTAGAAAAAGATAGGAGAGAAAAGGATTTTAGAAATTTCTAGAACAAAGAAATATAGGAAAGTGAGAGCTTGAGATTTTTGGATACTTTTTAGGGCCAGGATAGAGACCTATTATAGGCTCAAAATTCCAGAAAAAATTCTCAAAAGGCCCTAAACTAGGCATTATGGTAGTTACAGAATTAATTTCAGAATTTAATTAAAATAATTAAATAAAATGGTAAGAAAATAGAAAAATGATAAAGAAAAAAATGCACGAGCGCGTGATCCATGTGCCCATTGCATGCGCAAGGGGGGAAGAGTTTTGTTTTGTTTTTAAATAGAAACATCAACAGTCCCTCACAAAACAAAATAAAATTAAAAATTAATATTATTAAAATCAGTAATAATTTAAAATTTTTTGATTTTACTATGTTTAGTGCAAGTACTTTCTAGATTTGAACTTGTATTTAGTATAAAATATATACTGTACGAAGATGAGCTGATCATAATGCAGGTAGCGCTATCTAGGCCATGTGATTCCCTTAATTTTTATGAGAGTTACTGAGGATTTGTCCTGATCCCATAGTCGCGGTCTCATGACTATTCTCATTAAGGTAGATCCTTCAAAAGTACGTACAACAAAATTGTACCTCACTGAACTCACAGTCTTGGATCAATTATGAGCTATGCTCAACCTAATCGTTACAATGGAGCACCATACCATAGAGATGGGGTGGAGACAGACTCCAAGTCGATGCTCCTAGACGTCACCTCAGAGATTGTTTTTCTTTGAACCTCAACCATGGGATTGCCATGACGGTAAGGGTTTACTCTGATGACTAATATGTGGGCTTAAGTCCCATCCCCCTTGACGTCTTAGATACCGTAGCCTTCGAAAGGCTTTTAGTCAAAAGATCTGCCATATTATTTTTTGACCTTATAAATTGCAGTGATATCACTTTTTTATTTTATTTTTTATAGTTTTATACATGATCATGATATGATTATTTATCTTTTTATTCGTTGTCTATTGATTTAACAGATCAATTAGAGCTCTACAATCATAATTTAAATTTTTTAAAAAAAATTTTTGGTGAAAGAATCTCTATATCATATATCAAATCTTTTAGCCATTATACTTCAGTATAGCAGTGTCAAAAACTGTTAACTCAGATTCTAATATACTTCTAGTGATTATTGTTTGCTTACAAAGCCTCAAGATACTGCAGCTCCTAATAAAAAGAGATATCCATTGGTGGACTTAATATCTAAGTTATTTGTTATCCAATTGGCATCACTATAACCCTCAAGTACTTCTGGATAACCAGAGTATACTAGAGAGTAATTTAAGGTTTCCTTAATATACCTAAAGATTCTTTCTAAAGTTTTTCAATGTTTTTATTAGGATTTCGTATACCTACTTAGTCTGCCTACTGCATAAGTTATATCTGGACGAGTTCTATTTAAAATATATAATAGAGACCCTATCCTTTGAAAATATCCTAATTGATTAACAGGTTCTCCTAAATTTTAATTAAGTATGAGCTATATTCATTGGGGGTAGATATAGAATTTAAATCAAAATATTCAAACTTTTTAAGCATTTTCTCTATTGAGTGTGCTAGGCTTATTGCTATTCCACTATCTACTCTTTTAAGCTTCATTCCTAAGATTATATCAACTTGTCCTAAGTCTTTCATATCAAAATTATTTGATAAATAGCTTTTAGTTTCTTGAATTATTTTCATTGATATTTCAAATATCATCTACATATAAGCATAGTATTATAACATCAGTATCCCGTCTTTTATAATATACACATTTATCATATTCATTTATTTTAAAGTTATTTTTTAAAATAATTTTATTAAATTTAATATGCCATTGTCTAGGAGCTTGTTTTAAACCATAAAGAGATTTGATGAGTATACATACTTTATGTTCTTGTCCTTTTATTTTAAATCCTTGAGGTTGGTTTATATATATTTATTCTTTTAATTCTTCATTTAAGAATACAATTTTTACATCCATTTGATGGATTATTAATTTATGATTGAGGCTGAAGCTATTAAAGTTCTTAAGGTAGTTATTCTTACTACAGGAGCATAGGTGTCAAAGTAATCTATATCTTTTTTTTGGTTAAACCCTTTTACCACTAACCTAGCTTTATATCTTTCTATTATTCCATCTGGCCTTAATTTTTTTTAAAAAAATCTATTTTATTCTTATATGTTTATTTCTTGAAGGTAATCAGTTAAAATCCAAGTTTTATTTTTAGAATTGATTGAATTTCATTATCTATGGCTTCCTTCTAATATGATAATTTTGATGATGACGTCGTTTCATCATACGTAGAAGGTTCACCCTCTACTAAAATGTAAAGAAGTTTTTTTCAAAATCTTTTTCAATTCTTTTTCTTTTGCTTCTTCTTAATTCAGGTTCAATTTTTTAGTTCTAGTTCTATAGCTCTAGAGAAAGATGGTTTGCATTCTAGGGATTTAGAAATTCTAGTCTTAAAAAAAAATATCCTCGAAGAAAGAGGCATCTCTAGCTTCTAAGATTGAGTTGTAACTATATCACTAATCTCTAATTTTATTACTAAGAATATATAGGCATTGCTATTTTGGGCATAGCCTATAAATACAGCATCTATGATCTTAGATCCTAGTTTTCTCTTTTTGGGTTCAGGGATATTAACCTTAGCTACACCCCCACATTTTGAGAAATCTAGATTAGGGTCCTTCCTTTTCAAAGTTCATAAGGAGTCTTGCCACTATCTTTAAGGTATTTTATTAAGGATGAAGTAAGAAGATAGAAGAGCTTTCCCTTACAAGTTCTTAGATAAGTTGGAACTAATAAGCATAGTATTTACCATATCTATGAGGGTACAGTTTTTACGCTCAGCTACACCATTAGATTATGGAGAGTAAAGAGCAGTCACTTGATGAATTATACTATGTTCTTGACAGAATTGAAAGAATTCATTTAGGTATACTCTCCTTCTCTATCAGATCTAATAATTTTAATATTCCTTTCTTGTTGATTTTCTACTTTACTCTTATAAATTTTAAACTTATTGAAGGTTTCATTTTAAAATTTAATTAGGCAATAATAACAATATCTAGAAAAATTATCTATAAAAGTCACTATATACCAACTATTAGCACCATGGATTGCAATATTGGTGGTCACTACATCACTAGGTATTAACTCCAAGATTGAGGAATTTCTTTTAACTAATTTGAATGATTTTCTTGGTGCTTGAATTCAGCATATATTTCGTATTAGATGAATCAAATTGATTTAGAAATTAGTTTAATTTCATCAGTGTTTGACATTTTTTAAGTGTACATGACCTAACCATATGCCACAGATTTTGTTTAGACTCCTCTATAAAATAAATTTGATTATTAGCTTTATTAATAAAATAATTTATTACATTCAGTTTGAATAAGCCTTCACTTAAATATTCTCTTTCTATGAAGGCATTATTCTGGTTATTATAACTTTATTACAATCAAGGATAATTTTATATCATCTCTAAACCAACTGAGACCTGCTAACAAGGTTCTTCCTAAGTCTGGAATGTATAGTACATTCATCAGGATAAGAACTTTTTTGATATCATCTTTAGGTTGACTTGACCTTGTCCCACGAATTTAGCGGCTGTGTTGTTCTCTAGGATTACACCTCCTTCACTTGAGTCTTGAAAAGTAGTGAACCATGAGCGATCAAAACAAATATGTATATTAGCTCCTGAATCCAACCACCATCAAGGTTGGAAGAAGTAATATTAATTTTAGGATTCAAGCTCACTGACCTAAAGGTGGAGTCTTCCGGACCTTCAACCATATGAGCTTGAGGTCCAGAGAAAGCAGAAGGTTTGCGAAGAGGCTCCTTCTTTCGATGAAAGCAGTTTCTTGCAAGATGGTTTGTCTTCCAGCATATAAAATAGAACCTTTCGCTTGGATCTTGGGTAGGCTTGTTGGATCTAGTATTATTGGCTTTAAAATTTTACCTTGGGTTTGAACTTATTTGGATTAGGCCGGTTAGGTTAGTTTGACTGGTATTGGTGGTTTGGTTGAAATCTAGATTTTGATTTTGATTTAGTATTGTTGTTGGTCTGGTATTGTTGGGTTAGGTTAGCTTGGATACTTAAAATTCTAGTTTGGTAGGTTTTAGATCTATGTTGGTCTTCTATCCTGATTGAGTTTAGAAGTTAGGTTAGGATTAGCTCTTTTGCTTTTGGAGCTGACTTTTTACAAAGCCAGTCCAAGAAGGAGGCATTTTATCTAGAAGGCCGGAGAATTTAAATTTTCGGAGAATTTATCTCCATTGGTTTGAAGTTTTCTAAGATACTCTTGGAATTAGTGAAGTTGGTCATTGATGGGTTTATCTTCTACCATATTAAATTTAAGGAATGATGCAGTGTTAAATCGTTCAACCCCAGCATCATCAAGATCATACTCAGACTCAAGAATATCCCATAATTTCTTCGCACTCTTAACCGATAGATAAATATCATAGAGTGAGTCAGATAGGACACGAAGGATTCTATCTTTATATAGGTAATCCTCTTATGGGATAGTTGGTATGGTTGAACTAGAAGAACAGGCAGACTGGTCAATCACCGACCAAAGTTCCAAGATAGTTAGCTAAAACTTCATTTGGCTTTGCCACTTGCTAAAATGGGATCCATCAAAATTTTTGGATTTAAGATTAATAATATCATCTCTAAGAGTTATCATTGGATCCAAGTCAGGTTCAGAGAAGAAGATCTAGAAAATAAAAAAAATTTTGTTAAGAATTTGTTTAAATAATTCAAATATTTTTGTTGTTGCCCAGGTGGCTTAGTCCCAAGAGGGGGTGAATTGGGAATTACAAAATTTTCGCAAGTATGTGCACAAGTAATTCCAATTAGTGGTTAGGTGCTGTGTAAATCAGAAAATGAATGCAGAAGCTAAAAGATAAAACAAACACAACACAAACAAAGCAGATTTATAGTGGTTCGGAGCAACCCAGCTCCTACGTCCACTACCCAAGTTCACCACTCGGGATTTCCACTATATCCCCCAAACCGGAATACAGTCGGATTGTTTTGCAGGCTCATAATCCCAAACTCTACACTTTAGTTTTTGAAACCGGGCTTACCAAAGAAACCCAAGCTAGGTTTTTACAGGTTCACCTAAAACCTCTACACTTTGGTTTTTAGATAGGCTCACTAAAGAAACCTCTACACTCTGGTTTTAAAGGCTCACCAAAGTAACCTATTTGGTTTTACAACAGGGCTCACCAATAACCCAGATATTCTAAATGACAGAATAAAAAAGCAATAATAAAGACAAACTCTGTTGTCTGGGTGGTTGCCAATGCAGCTCGAGTGAAGATCCACTGAATGCTCTTCAATGCACTTCAATGGCTTCCTTGCTTTTCTCAAAAGGTGCTTCAAGCTTTTGGTAAGAGTCGGCTGGGCTGAATTCTAGTCGGCTGGAGTCTCAGAGGCTTCTCAGACCATTTTCAACTGAGTTCTGGATGAGTCGGCTGGATTTGATTCTAGTCGGCTCGGATTCCTGAGAATCTCAGAACGTTCTCAGCCTTGTTCTGGACGAGTTGGCTGGGCCTTGGTGCCAGTCGGCTGAATCTGTGTGCAGAGAACTTCTCTTCAGTGCCAGTACCAGAGTTGGCTGGGTTGTCCTTCCAGTCGGCTCGAAGGTGGTTCTTCAGCCAGATCAACTTCAAACTTCCAGAACACTTGTCCCATGCTTTAAAGACCTATTCAAGGACTACTTACAATAAATTCAAGAAGACTTGAAGCAAGAAGGACTACTAGAAGTAATCCTTAAACTTATTTTAATAGGAAACTTTTGTAGGGTTCTTTTTTACAAGATTCTAAATACTTTACAACTCAACACAAAACATTAAAGATTGTAGGAATTAAAGGTGTGTCAATGTAGTTGTCCTACAAAAACTTGTCAATCATTTGGAGAGTTGTTAGATAACCAAATGTATGCTCCAATGTTTGTTATCATCAAAATCACTTTAGGGGTCAACTATTTCCCTTTTTGATGATGACAAAATACTGGGCATGAAAAGAATCTAATCTATTCACAAATATGTAAGCATTTACATTTATGTAAAAATCAACTGCAATCTTAAATGTATATTAGTATGTGCTTTATAGTTATGCACAAAATCAAGTTCATAAACTGTAAATATCAGACATTGATTGCTTGTATGTATCAAGCAGCATTAAGTATCGACTGATAGATATAATAAGTTGAGAGCATCATAGTAATCATTAAAGCATGTAAATTAAACATGTATATCTCCCCTATTTATAAGATTTTTAGACAATATAAATTTTCTCTAAGTTTCTCTCCCTTTGATATTCATTTGAACATTTTATCAGAATAATATGCAAGAAATTATTTTTTCAGAAATGCCTTACAAACTCCCCCTGTCTACTTTACTTTAGAATTTCAATTGCAATTCATTAAGCTTCATTAAGCTTTTTCTTTCATGTATTCTTTCATGCACTTTATGATTCTTCCTCTTTTTGTCAACAAATCAAAAAGGTTAAACAAGTAAGCTCAGAATTTGAATAGATTGAGAAAATTTCAAGATTTGTTTGAGATAATTTCACTTTCTCAACTTAGAGAGAGAATTCTATTTAAACAAATAGAAGTGTGAACAAGAAAATACAAATAACACATTACACAGTAATCAAAAGATGTTCATTTCATTTCTGTCAAAAAGTGTTCAGTACATCAACCATCACAAAAGTTTCAAAATGCATCCAAAAAGGTACTGAAACTACAAAGTTTCTAATCAGAATCATCTCTAGAAACATTGGCACCATGCCAAGAAGTGGTCTGGTGCTCGACTAGATGAAGCATGTGGAGGAGGAGCCCTAGGGTGAACAAGAGGTACTAGGTGCCCTAGTGGAAATGGGTGGCGGATCATACAATGGTCTTGTCCTAGCTGTGACTTCCAATGATCTGACAGTGCTATTGAGAGACACCATTTCCATCCAAATTGCTCCCATCTACTGCTCCAAGTCCTTGAGGCTAACTGGTACTTTATTTACTGCCTCTTTCATTTCACCTATTTCTTTTGCATAGATACAAGCTCAGCTGCTTGGACATTGGCGAAGGCTTCAGCTGATCCTCGAAGTCTGCCAAGCTCCGATCTTATGATCCCAATGCCTCTAGTATAATCCTCTGCCATACCTCTTGTATCTACAATAGTTCCCACTTTGCCTCTAAGCTCTTTCAATTCAGTTTGATATTCATTCAAAGTGGCATCTACAGACTTCAAAATTGTTTCAAAACTTGAAGAGATACAATTTAGAATAGGCTGAAGGTCTATCTGAGATGCTGACCTTGAAGCTTCTATAACCTTTCCTTGTAGACTTGATTCATGCTCTTCTAATTTGTCCAATCTACTGTCCACTGACTGTTTCAAATCAGTAAATAATGAATATTGTACCTGTCAGTGACTCTGTCAAGTTTTTTAATTGTTCTTCAATCTGAACTTGGACAATTGGAGGCTGTGTAGCTGCAGTAGGGTAGTCATGTAAAAGAACATCAGCTGAAGGCAGGTCAAACTCCGGTGCAGGCAAATCAAACTCTGCTGCAGGCATATCAAACATAGGTGACGGAGCTCTAGTCTCCTCAGTAACAGCAGCAGGCTCAGGTACACATGACTCAGGCTCCGGTACAGGTGTAGAAGTTCCAGCTGCTTCTACATTTTCTTCCTCTTCTTCGCTACTACTGGAGCTGCCAATGGCCCTTACATTTGTGCCTTCTTTCTCTGCACTCCTTCCACTTGAAATATCCCATTCTCTTAAGGGTTTATATTTCCCATTCTCTTAAGGGTTTTAGAAGTGTAGATATCAGTGTGATGCAATTCTAATCCGTCTTCACCATCCAAATTGACTCTATGGGATTTAAACAACAATGTAAGCATCATTCCATATGGCAAACAGGATTTAGCTTTTCTTACTGTTTCTTTCATCTGCATGATTATAATGTATGACAAATTGACAGTTCTTTCTAGAATGTTCTCTATGAGACATAGATCCTTTTCGCTTACCCAATCGAACCTACCAGTTCTTAAGAAAATTCTACAAATGAAATTATGAAGTAGTCTCATTTCCAGTGATAGGGTGTTAGCAAAAACAGTGCCAATTCCTCCCAATCATTGTTCAAAATTGTTTTTAGAGTCTTTCTCTATTGTCAATTACTAAAAATCTCAGTCCCTCAGAAGGTATATCCAGTAATTCATGTAAGGACTCCTTATTGACAATAACCCTCTTCCCTTTGACAGTGGATTCCACATGGTTAGTTCCCAATCTTAAGTTCTCATAAAAACTTCTAACCAAAGAGGGATAGGTCTTCTCATTTAATGAACAAAATTTTCTCCACCCTTGGTCTTCAATTAAATCTCCCATCTTTAACCCAATGCCCTTAATAAACTCAAAATTAATTCGGCGGCCGGAGGTTACGGACGCGTAGACATTGAGGGCACTTGGCTATGAGCGGTTGCAGCTTCTCTTGTGGCTTCCTCTGCAAATTCTTCACTTGGCTCTTCTTCTTCTCTTGGACCTTCTTTCTTTTTCAGCCGAAGGAGCAACCCTAACTGAGCGTTTCCCTGTCGCACGTTTGGGTGCCATAGCTAGGAAAGATGGAAGAACAAGAAAATGGAGTGCTTGGAAGGGAGAAGGAAGACTTTGGAGAAGGTTTTGGAGATGAGTGAACCGTTAGAGAAGATAACATAGGAGCTAAACGGTTCGGAGAAGAGTTTATAACCCTATGCAAAACGCTTCGGCGCGATAATCCAGTCGACTCGAGTAGCCCTAAAAAAGGCTCGAGTCGGCTCGGCTAGAGCTCTTCTAAAAACCATCAGAAAATCCAGTCGACTCGGATCAAGATCCAGTCGACTCGAACAGAGAAAATAGAGTTTTGAAAAATTTAAACACAATTCAGAAGGACTTTGAATAGAATTTGAAGGAAATTAAGGCTCAATAAAATAGAATAAATTGAGAAGGTTTTCTAGATGAAATTTTCTTAGAATTGAAGGAATTAGGTTAAAGAATCTAGAAGGGATCACAAAGTCCTAATTCACTTCTAATTAGCTCAAATCTATCTTGATTGAGTGGCTTGGTAAATATGTCAGCTAATTGATCTTCAGTGGGCACAAAGTCAAGCACAATATTACCATTAGAAATATGATCTCTAATAAAATGATGTCTAATTTCAATGTGCTTGGTTCTAGAGTGTTGAATTGGATTCTTTGTCAAATTAATAGCAATTGTGTTATCACATTTAATTGGAATTTTAGATTGTGATACACCAAAGTCTTCTGGTTGTTTAATCCATAACACTTGAGCACAACAACTACCGGCAGCCATGTACTCAGCCTCAGCTGTGGACAAGGCTACGGAGTTTTGCTTCTTACAGTGCCATGAAATTAAATTAACCCTAGAAATTGACATGTACCACTAGTGCTTTTTCTATTTATTTACAACCAGCATAATCACATCATGGAATCCAATCAAATTCAAAGTAGAATGTTTAGAATACCAAATTTCTAAATTACTTGTTCCTTTCAAATATTTATTATTCTTTTACAGCAAGCATATGTGTTTCTTTTGGTGATGACTGAAATCTAGCACATACACATACACTGTATAATATGTCAAGTCTACTTGCAGTCAAATATAATAAGGATCCGATCATACCTCTATATAGCTTTTGGTCAACATTGGATCCATTCTCATCTTTGTCCAGTCTGCAAGCTGGGCTCATGGGTGTGCTCATTGTTTTGCTACTCTCCATACCAAACTTTTTGATGATTTCCTTATGTATTTGGCTTGGTTAATGAAGATGCCTTCCATTGTTTGTTTTACTTGAAGTCCAAGGAAGTAGTTCAACTCGTCATTAAGCTCATTTCAAATTCTCCCTGCATAAGCTTAGCAAATTATTTACATAGAGATTCGTTAGTTGCACCAAAAATGATGTCATCAACATATATTTGTACAACTAAGATGTCATTATTTTTCTTTTGATAAATAAGGTTTGTCTACATTTCCTCTTGAAAATTATTTTCAATTAAGAAAGTGCTAAGTCTATCATACCAGGCTCTAGTGCTTGTTTCAAACCATACAATGCTTTGTTTATTTGAATACATGGTTTGGAAAAGTGTGATTTTCAAAACCTGGAGGTTGTTCCACAAAAACTTGTTCAGAGATAAAACCATTAAGGAATGCACTTTTTACATCCATTTGAAAGAGTTTAAAGTTCATGTAGCAAGCAAATGCAAGTAGTAATCTAATGGCTTCTAGTCTTGCTACGGGTATATAAGTTTCATCAAAATCAATACCTTCTTCTTGGTTATATCCCTTAGCCACTAATCTAGCTTTGTTCCTTATAATATTTCCTTGCTCATCTAATTTATTCCTATAGACCCATTTAGTTCCTATAATTGGATGGTTTGTAGGTCTATCTACAAGTGTCCATACCTTGTTTCTTTCAAACTGGTTTAATTCTTCATGCATTGTCATCATCCAATTTGGGTCAGTCTCAGTCTCTTCTAAGCTATGGGGTTCTATTTGTGATACAAAGGCTAGGTAATCATGTGCATCCTTATGTACAGCCCTAGTCCTAACACCATGTGAAGGATCTTCTATATTAATTCTTTAGGGTGAGATGTAACATACCTCTAGTCCCTCGGTAGATCAGTTGATCCTTACTTACCGTTTCTTTCCACCTTGAGTGTCTTTGTCTTGAATGCTCAAGTCATCCATTCCTTTTTGCAATGTACCTGCATCATTATCTATGTACTTTTCTTGTCTAGAAGGTGTAGGGTTAGTTTCAATAAATACAACATGAATTGACTCTTCAACAGTAAGAGTCCTTTTATTAAAAACCCTATATGCTTTGCTATGTAATGAATAACCTAGGAAAATTGCATCATCAGCTTTAGAATCAAATTTTCCTAAATTATCTTTTCCATTGTTATGCACAAAGCATTTACAACCAAACACATGAAAATAACTAATATTGGGTTTTTGTCATTCCAAAGCTCATAGGAGATTTTCTTTAAGATAGGACGGATCAAAACGCGGTTCAAAATATAACATGCAGTGTTCACTACTTCTGCCCAAAAGTACTTTGGAAAATTGCTTTCACACAACATTGTGCGAGCCATTTCTTCCAATGTCCTGTTTTTCCTCTCTACAACACCATTTTGTTGAGGTGTTCTAGGAGCGGAGAAGTTGTGATCAATGCCAAATTCAGTACAATAATCTTCGAAAAATTGATTTTCAAACTCAGTTCCATGATCACTTCTAATTGAAATCAAAGATAAGTTCTTTTGGTTTGAAACCTTTTTATGAAATTTTCTAAAAATATGAAAAGTTTCATCTTTTGAGGCAATAAACAAAATCCATGTAAATCTCGAAAAATCATCTACTATCATAAGAGCATATTTCATCCCTCCTAGGCTTGTGGTCCTAGTAGGTCCGAAAAGATCCATGTGAAGTAGTTCAAAAGGTCTTGTTGTAGAAACTATATTCTTTGATTTAAAACTCCCCTAGTTTGTTTACCCATTTGGCATGCATCACAAACATGATTTAAATCAACTTTAAACTTAGGCATGCCTCTAACAAGATCTTTAGAAATTAATTTGGCAATTATATACATGCTAGCATGACCTAATCGTCTATGCCATAGTAAGCCTGACTCTTTGGTCTTAGCATTCATTCCAACTAGACTAGGGCTACTAGACATGGCAAGACCATTAAGATCCACCATATAGATATTCCCGAGTTTATGTCCAATAAATTTATTGCTAGAATCTAAAGAGTTAGTTACTATATACATAGAAGACTCAAAGACAACCTTGAAGCCTTTATCGTACAATTGACTTATACTTAAAAGATTATGCTTCAATTTGTCAACTAGCAAAACATTTTTAATAAAAGTAAAGGGAGTTATTTTGATCTTACCAATATCGATTATTCTCCCTTTGCCATTATCTCCAAAGGTGACCATACCCCTTTCATTTCAAGGGTGATGAATTCGTCCTTATCACCCGTCATATGTCTTGAGCAGCGCTGTCCAAGTACCACATTTCTTCAATTTTGGGCTGCAAGACATTCCTGCAAAATAGTCAATGAATTCTTTTAAGTATCAAGCTATCTTGGGTCCTTGCAGGTCAGCAGAGGTGGTTCCTTTGGGAACCCAAATCTTTTTACCTTTTATGGACATTTCTAAATTATTGCATTCAAAAGCTTTATGTCCTATTCTTTTACAAGCATAACAACTTTAGAATTTTTGTTGGAAACAGAATTTGAAGTTCTAAAAGTTGATGCACTTGATGTAGCTTTTGAACCTTTTGGAATGTATGCATTTTTGCTCAAATTCTTAGGAACATATGATAAAGACTTTGAAGTAGAAACAGTTTTTGGTGTGGCTGAAACCTTTTGAGATAAAGTATTTTGAGCAGGTGTTTGGATTTCACAAAAGTATTGCTGAAATTCCATTATAAAAGAAGTGTTGAAACCAATTCCAGCTTTATTTCCAGAAATTCGTTGTTCTTTTAAAATTAGCTAAGCTTATTTGAAGATAAAGCGAGTTTTTCAACCAAAGGCTTGAGTTTTGTAATCTCCTTTTTTAATTCATTATTTTCAGCAAGTAAATCATTGTTTTTCTTTTATATGAAAGATTTTCATTTTTCAGTTTGTCAAATTTTCAGAAAAGTCATGCAATTCTTTTGTAATAAAATGTTCTTTTCTGAAATTTCATCTGAGTGAAGAATCATTCATATTTTCAATGATTTTATCTTTACTCCAGCTTTCTTAAATTCAGAAAGTAAATCATGAAAAGCAGAATTTAATTCTTCAAAAGTAAATTCAGTGCATTATTAGGGGATGTTACCTCATCTTCGAGACCCATTAAGCAAAGATTGACAGTCTTGGTGGTCTCTTCTTCTTCCGATGATGTTGAGTCTTCACTGTCGGACCATGTGGCAACCATGACTTTCTTTTTCTTTTGTCTGAAGGATTTCTTCAACAGTGGACAGTCGGACGTATGTGCACTGGCTTCTTGCATTCGTAGCACATGGGGACTATCTCTTTGTCTTTCTCTCTATCCTTTCCTTTCCTTTCCATAATCCTTCCTGTAGAATTTCGGTTGTACCTTCCTTTCTTTCTTCCCATAAATTTTCTAAATCTTCTCACAACCATAGCGATGTCTTCGTCTTCTAGATCGTCATTGGAGGAGGTGCTTTCTTCTTTAGATTCTTCATCATCCCTCTTTGAATCGGAAGCAGATTTGAAGGCATTTGTTTTCTTTTTCTTTTGCTTATCTTCCGTTCTGTGTTGCCTTGTTAGCTCGTGGGTGATGAGTGATCCCGGCAGTTCATCCAGCATCAAAGTGTTAAGATCTTGGCTTCCTGGATCGCAATTACCTTGGGATCCCATTTGTCGGGCAAAGAGCGAAGGATTTTCTGAACCAGATCTGCATTAGAGTATACCCTGCCAAGACTCTTTAAACCATTAATAATATCTATAAATCTAGAGAACATGGCAGATATGTTTCAGAAGGTTCCATTTTGAATAATTCATAATTATGAACTAAAAGATTTATCTTGGAGGTTTTCACTTGGGAAGTTCCCTCATGGGTCACTTCGAGTTTATCTCAGATTTCCTTTGCTGATGAGCAAGTGGAAATTCGGTTGAGCTCGTTAGCATCCAAAGCACAATATAATAGATTCATTGCTTTGGCATTCAATTCCCGCATCTTCATGTCATGATCATCCCAGTCCTCTTCAGGCTTAGGGATGTCCACGCCATCAACTTTAATTATGGGAATGTGTGGCCCTTTCAAGATGACCTTCCACAATTGAAAATTACAGCTTGTATGTAAATTTTCATTCGTGCTTTCCAATATGAATAATTAGTGCCTGTGAATAGTGGTCTATTTATTGATTGGCCCTCGGCCAAGGATGTACTCATGGGATGAGCCATCAATCTTAACTCAAGTAATCAGAGACATTGCTTTGATACCAGCTGTTGCCCAGGTGGCTTAGTCCTAAGGGGGGTGAATGGGAATTAAAAATTTTCGCAAGTATGTGCACAAGTAATTCCAATTAGTGGTTAGGTGCTGTGTAAATCAGAGAATGAATGTAGAAGCTAAAAGATAAAACAAACACAACACAAACAAAGCAGATTTATAGTGGTTCGGAGCAACTCAGCTCCTACGTCCACTACCCAAGTTCACCACTCGGGATTTCTACTATATCCCCCAAATCGGAATATAGTCGGATTGTTTTGCAGGCTCACAATCCCAACCTCTACACTTTGGTTTTGAAACCGGGCTCATCAAAGAAACCTAAGCTAGGTTTTTACAGGTTCACCAAATCTCTACACTTTGGTTTTTAGATAGACTCACCAAAGAAACCTCTACACTCTGGTTTTAAAGGCTCACCAAAGTAACCTATTTGTTTTTACAACAGGGCTCACCAATAACCCAGATATTCTAAATGACAGAATAAAAAAGCAACAATAAAGACAAACTCTGTTGTCTGGGTGGTTGCCAATGCAGCTCGAGTGAAGATCCACTGAATGCTCTTCAATGCACTTCAATGGCTTCCTTGCTTTCCTCAAAAGGTGCTTCAAGCTTCTGGTAAGAGTTGTTGCAGGCTTGAAGATAGACTTTAAAGCTCTAGTGCTCTCTCACTTCACTTCAATAAGTGTTCAATAAATGCTCAATAATTCATTAGCCTGTTCAAGAATGTTCTCATACCTTATTTATAGAGATTTCAACTACCTTCCCTTAATTTTGAACGTTGTAGACCGTTGGGAGGTGACAGGTTACCGTTGGAGCACTTTTCGAATTCAAAAACTGAGAACTGGAACTAGCCGTTGGAGGTGACCTCGTCATTCCAGTCGGCTCGGACAAACTTCGAGTCGGCTCGGATGAAGTTCGGGTCGACTGGGCTGAGTGCCAGTCGGCTAGCTTCCACAGTTGAGAAAATACCTCACTCTGGACGTGTCGGCTGGGCTGAATTCCAGTCGGTGGAGTCTCAGAGGCTTCTCAGACCATTTTTAACTGAGTTCTGGATGATTCAGCTGGATCTGATTCCAGTCGGCTCGGATTCCTGAGAATCTCAGAACGTTCTCAACCTTGTTCTGGACGAGTCGGCTGGGCCTTGGTGCCAGTCGGCTGGATCTGTGTACCAGAGAACTTCTCTTCAGTGCCAGTGTACCAGAGTCGGCTGGGTTGCCCTTCCAGTCGGCTCGAAGGTGGTTCTTCAGCCAGATCAACTTCAAACTTCCAGAACACTTGTCCCATGCTTTAAAGACTTCTTCAAGGACTACTTACAATAAATTCAAGAAGACTTGAAGCAAGAAGGACTACTAGAAGTAACCCTTAAACTGATTTTAATAGGGAACTTTTTGTAGGGTTCTTCTTTACAAGATTCTAAATACTTTACAACTCAACACAAAACATTAAAGATTGTAGGAATTAAAAGGTGTGTCAATGTAGTTGTCCTACAAAAACTTGTCAATCATTTGAAGAGTTGTTAGAAAACCAAATGTATGCTCCAATGTTTATTATCATCAAAATCACTTTAGGGGTCAACATTTGTGTTCTAAAATGTCTCATATATATTATTTTTAAAAAATAAATTTTGTTAAAATGATTACCAATATGATTGGACCGTGGTTTGTTAAGATTTTTAATTAAGTTATTTGTCTTTAAATCCTAAAGACTTTGATTAATTTGTTTGTGTAATCTTTTAAAATTAATTTGCATGCTGCAGTACAGGTCCAGTGAAGATCTTCAATTAATTTTGTACAATATAAAAAATAGATATTATAATATAAATAACCAAAATATTTTTTTAAAAATAAAATATGCAAGGTAATAAATTATAATTAAGTACAAATAATTATATTATATATATGCACTATAAACTATATTCAATCTCCTTTAGACTATTAGTTGTAAAATATAGAAAATATATTTATATATGTTTTATATATAATTTTGAAATATTTGAATATATTTTGGTGGTGTGTAGCAGAACAAGTTTGGTATGGCAAAATAATTAGAAATACAACGTACAAGGTACAAGGTTAGGAGTTTGTCTTGGGGGGGGGGGGGAGGGGGGGGAAGAGTTTTGTTTTTAAATGGAAACATCAACAATGGATACTAGGGTAGTTTTGGTTAGCCTGAAATCAAGTCACGTAGAAATGGATGAACTTGAGGGTTTATATTTGTTAGCCTCCCTCTCCCCACCCATCATCCCATTTTCTTTTCCTTATAAAATTTGTTTATGGAGTATAGCATGCTTGCAAAGACAGAGGTAATGTTTCATAAAGTTCTAATAGACACAAGGCCTTGAGTGGATTTCCTTGTACCATTTCAGTGGAGAAGTGTTGCATGTTTCTATCCTCTTTACTTCTTCCTTCTTCCTCCCAAGTTCTTCATCTTGTTTCATTTTTTCAAGTCCTGTAACTTCTTTCTCTACTTTGGGTTATTTAATATCAATGTTAATGCATTTGGCATCCACATATATCAATATCTAAGCAATTGTGCTCATGCTGATGAGAAGCAACCCTCCCAAGTTCCTTCGGAATTTGAAGGAGTTGAGCTTTTGATTTGGGAAGCTATTGTTAAGGCACAAATTACAAATCAGAGACCAATTGTCCACATTTGGCATTCAAATTTAGAGTGTTATGGTCTCACTGATGTTGACTTCTTTACCTTTCTATTCGTTGTTATCTGGCTACTTGTGATTATAGAACTTAAATTACTTATATGTTTTTCTCATGTAATGAAGATTTATTGGGCAGTCTCCATGGTCAATGATTTGGTGTGCATGAAATCATTTCCTAAATTTGGTGGTAATCTACCGTTTATACCTGACTATTATTGCTGACACAGTCTTTGGATGGTGAAGCCTGGCTTTTGCACATGAATGAAAATTCAAACTTGATTTGTCTCTGAAAGCAAGAAATAAATGGTTGTTTGAAGATAAAGCCTCTTTTTTGGCTCTTTTGGTTGAGAAGATCAAGTGGAATGCCACCAACATGGTGGTTCTAATTTGTGAAGACACAAACTAGTGTTTGATTGGGAATCTTGTAAACCCCTTTTCAACAATTTGACTAGATGAAGTTTAATTGGTACTCTAATAGTTCCTTATTTATTTCAATTTTTTTTAATCTTTGGTTAGCCTCCATATCTCTTATGTTTTAATTTCTCTGAGAAAAATAAGTTGTTATAAAGGCCTCTGGGACTTCCACATTCACAATTATGTTCCCTAAAATATCCATATATTCTTTTACCTTTGTACATTCCAGTCACCTATCTTCATAAATTTACCACCAACACAACTACACTATTGTAGCAGTAACCTTCCATTGAAAACCTGCATGCTTCTCTAGAATTTGCTAGTCTTTAAATTCCATTGACCTGTTCTGGGATCTCTCTATCATCCAAACATCTACTTTTGCTCTAATAATACATGTTCAGAACATTTAGCCCATTTTAGGTGGTTAAACTCTCGGGATAAGCTATGACAATTCACATATAACCAAGGATATAATTAATAAATACTGGGTGCAATTGTTATCATCTTAAAAGGGCTTTTACAAATTATTAGTTCTATGAAGTCCTCTAGATCTTCAATTACTCCACTGTACCTATCACTTATTTCTTTCATAAACAATCTAAACTTTTTAAATATTATTCCATCTGTGTTTGTGCACATAAATTTATGCAAACAAAAAGGTCTTTCCTCTATAACTGGGTTTTTTTGTGATTTTTTTTTCCCCTTTGTGTGCAGCAAACATATTTATTATTTTGGTTCATTGTTGTAGGTCTGCTTCCAGTGCAAGCGAAGCAGCAAAATCAGGAATTCCACTGGACCATTATGAAGATAATCTTCAAGTGTGCACAAATTCTTATTGTCCAATAAGTTGGTTGCTTTTTGTTAGTTTTTGTGAGTATTACATCTTAAGATTTTTGCTCATTCTGATGCCTTCATGTCCATGTCACTAATTATGCCATTCACTTTTTTTGGTCTAGACAAGATCAGATAAAGCTTATATTCTGATGGCCATTTTTTTGTAGATTGATTTTGCATTTGATGATGCTATAATTGAAGAGGGAACGCTAAATGCTGTCATTGGTCGACGAAAATTGGAGGGCGGTGAGTCCATAATTCAAGAAAAGGTAATTTATATTGCTCCATGATGACCCTTTAAGCAGAGTGGAGGTTGTAGTTGCGAGCAGATTTCAGCATGCACATCTTTTTTTTTTTTTTGATAAGTCAGCATGCACATCTTTCTACATAGTAAATGATTAGATTCATGATCTTGCTGAAAATAATGTAACAGCCGTTATCTTTATCCTGGTGTTCTTGATAACCTTGACAAATTCATACTGATTTCTTTAGTTTTTCTGTTTATTTCTGTAGTCTATTGTAAAAACAGCCAGTAAACTTGCCTTCATTGTTTCTGACAAACAATATACCAGAGATCTTGATGGATCCATTCCAGTCTTAGTTAATAGTGTAAGTTAACTCCTGATTTTTGGTAAAATGCAGAAATTTTAGTGCTATTTTTCTTAAACTATCAAAAATCACCAATTCTTTCAGGGTAATTGGATGGAAACTGCTGAAGAAATAGATGACTTGTTTCTAGGAGATGCAGAGGTTTGTTCCTTTTACAGTACATGAAATGTTCTTAGCAAAAATAATAACAGCAGTTCATGCAATGAAAAAAAGCAGTGAAGACTAAGATGCCTGGTTTTTAACTAGTAAATAAATAATACAACTTGATGAAATGAAAATGATCAGTTCTGCTTATTTGACTTTTCTTTCAGGTTGCAACCTTTTGGGCACCTATCTGCATTTAAATGATTAAATGTGAATGAAATTTATGCTACCTACTTACCCTTGATTAAATTTGATTGCTGAAGGTATGGAGAAGACCAACTTCTGGACCTGCAGGTCCATATGGAGGCGATTTTCCTTTAGTAACTAAGAGGGACACCACATTCTTGATGTCATTTTTACATCACCAATACTTGACTTAGGTATGTGATTGAAAAGAAAAAAATCTGCATAAATTTTATATGCAATAATTTTAGATATTAAAATTATTGTTATGACCCTGTATTGTACATATATAGCATAAATGATTATGTTGTTGCAAAATATATTTCTAACGGCTGGAGGTATTAGTGGCATATTCAGCAATTCAGTAACATGCAAGAATTTGTCTTGGAGTCCAACCAATAAGTCTGAAAAACAGTAGAAATTTTGTACAAAAATTTGGAAGGAATTGGTTTGATAAAGAAAATGTTTAATAAGATGGAATATAGAGAACATGCAAAAATTATTATTTTATGCACCAATACATGTAGCACTATCAAGGGTGAAGCACAAAAAAAATAGGTTACATTGTTTTGAACTAGAGTGATTAAATAGTAGCATATCATGAATAGTCCTGATTAGTTTTTTAACAATTTTTTTTTTTTTTTGATATTCTAGTTGTAGGGAATCAATTTTGAAAATCATGCAGCCAATGAAAATAGTTGAAAACTCTGAATTTTCCTTGATGATGTCAAAGAATATTGTTACCATGATAGAAAATAATGCCATGAACAGTTATGTGGAACCTGAATTTTCATATCTTGCAACTTAAATGGACAGTGTGTTCTTGAGAGATATATAAATAATGTTTTTGATATTAGATAGTTTTGGCATATGCTAATAAAACTCCTGGAGCACAATGAGTTTGTTTTGGTTTTCTAAATTACAGGTTATTTTTAGTGTTTGCTTTCATTTTACTAGTAGTTCTCTCATCTCCTCTGCTCTTTTGTTTTTTGTTTTTTTTCAGAAATTTATTATATAGGCCCCTAATAATGACCTATCTGTCCTACCAATAAAGAAACTAAAGAAAAGGAATTGTTTGTATCCAATTTATAGATATTTAGAATTTTTTCCCTTCCACTTCCCTCATCTAGTTAATTGGTTTTTACACGCTACAGGTCAAGTGGCAGAGAGCCTGAATCACATTGATGGAGTTGTGGATCATGGAGTATTATTTGGCATTCCGTTGGTTTCCTTTGCCCCTCTCAAACTCATTTCCAATTTTTAACTAGGCAAACCGAAGACTTTTTTCTCCATTTTCTTCTTCTAATGCAACAACACTGCAATATTTTTATTGGTTCATCTTTCCATAAAATTAATCTAGTCCTATGATTTACACGGTAGAAAAAGCACAAGCTCAAGATTATTCTAATTAGCAAATTCACCCATGCAAGACTAGCATGTCCTCTAACCTTCTCAATCCAGTCCAAAACTTGATCAAACACTTTGACTATGCCTGCTCCTCGGTATGCCCTTTAAAATTAAAGAGGTAACGATAGCTTTTTCTGCTGCTATTCTGCAGATGCACTGTGATAATTGCTTCAAAGGATGGAATACAAGTTGTAGACAATTTGGCCAAAAGCTCAGTGGTTGATAAATTATGATGCAGAGGCAAGAGAGAAATCAAAGCTGGTCTATATGGAGAACTGAAATGAATCATATTGATAATTCACAGGAATTTAAGCAATGACTGGGAGACTCCATGCATAAGTAGGCTTAAAGGACGTGCCATAAGGGGTTGTAATGTTATGATGGCATATGTTCGGTTGTTGATCGAAGAAAATCCAATCAATGTGTGGTTATATCTATTTTGATAAGTTTAAGCAAAGATTTGAAGATTTTATGTTAATGTATATCAATGAAGAAAATGCATTTCGAAGGTTTTACATCACTTGCCTTACAACATTAAGGGCCATTATGATAAGCAACAGGGAGCAATATAAAACATCATTCCATGTGTTCAAGACATGCCACAAACATGGCATCTAACAAACATCAGTACAGGCATTTCCCCTCAGGAAAAGGCTGATTACTTCTACATTAACAGTTGTCTTATCAAAAATTAAAAAAAATAAACATTTGCAATTATGATAAAGAATCTGTCTTCAAGAGTTCTAATTTTCTCAGTTTGATGGCAGTAGTCCCAGACATACAAGAAAATACAGGAAAGCCATGATGGTATACCATGATATCATACTATAGTAGACAAGAAAATGTACGACCAATCATTTCATTCCTAACAACTTCAGGTCCCTAGCTCGTGATTATTTCCAACACCGCAATTATAAGATGCATTAGCTGATAATATAGTTGCAGCTCCTTAAATGCATCCAAATATATGTTGGGTATTCAAAGCACATAAATTGAGGTAGCATTACTTAAAAAACATGATGTTTAAGATCAAACATGCTAGCATGAAGCAACTTGGAAGCTTAGAAGTACCAGCTGCAGACAACTTGAGCAATTAAATTTGGTTTCCTACATATTCACTGCCACTTTATGATTGGAATAGGCCTAGAATTTACATTAAATGTTCATTGCATTGCAAGAGAAAAGTTGACATAAAAGGGTCATTGCATAATTATTTCGGAAAGCTTAACATGATTGAAAATTTCCGGTCATGTACAAATATAATCTTCTATCAGCAGCCTGAATCTGGTTATTTCGTATCCACCCACCTGTCCAAGCAAAGAAATTCATTGATTTGTTTTCCTATGGTATCTATCACTTTGAATGAAAAATTGAGTCCTTTTCCTGTATCTGTATTGCATTGAATGGATAGGCTTCATAATTTAAATGAATCAATCGCATCCTCTGATGATATAACTCATGCGATCCTTTTTTCTCCACTCACAAAAAAAAGGAACAATCCCAGATGAGTTGCCATCTCTGCTTAATGGGCTGCCAAGTAGAATACAAAGCATGCATTAAGTGCTATCAGAAATCTGATGTTCAGGTTCAGTTTCTAACACCAAATATGAAGTTCTGCTCCTATCAACAAAGCAAAGCCCAACACAAATAGCTGTTGCCACAAAGAAGAATCCAGCAAAGGCTATGAATTGTGAAAATATTGACAATCCAGAAATTTCCTGTATCAATCCAGTGTGTCAGTCAGCTAACAGAACAAAATGGGTAATATGAAGCTCAGAAAATATGCCATTGATTTCTGATATACAAATCTATTTATTACTTGCTTATCCATGTAAAAAGGACATCATGTTTCAAACTATTTTAGTCATAGTTCTAAGTGAAATCCTTGAAATAATGGTGCTTTTCAGAGGCATTTGATCCACCCAAGTTGAAGAAACTCCTATAAGTTGGAACAAGGCAGATTAATAGGCCACAAGAATCTGAGTTACCATTCAAAAACCAACCTCTTTGATGAATTGGATGTAGGCTGTAATTACACACCCAGTAAAATTCTGCCACATGCCCTGATTTTAAGAATTTCCTGGGACAAGGTAACTGGGCAAAATATTGGACAATAACAGGGTTCTGATGGGCCTTTCTAGCCCATGGTTTGTAAAGCTGGGTTGAGGTTGAGAAAAAAAGGGGATTTAGGTGTGGGGTAAGCCCAATAAACAAGGCCACATATTCATACTACCAAAAGCCGGTAAATAGAAAGTTCCAATCGATATGAATTCCTAGGTGGCTCTGCAACAAACTTTTGCATCAATTGGATGATGGATAACATCCTGCATTTATTTTTCATGCAGGTTTTATCTGGCATGGCAAACTCAAGATGTATCATTTTAAAGCAATCCCAGGAAGCAAATCAAAACTCATTTATCTTAAAGGCAATCAAAATTTATACTTACAATAGCTGCCTGGAGTAATGTCTCGATCAGAAGCCCAGCAAAACTGTTGATGGAGAAGAGGAGGATATATTGTCCATTTGATAGTAGTTGGCCACACCGCACACTGACAAGGCAAGCAAGAGTCTGATAGATCCCACAGATTGTTATGTACAAACAATATGCGACCCAAATCTTTGAAGAAATTCCCATGCAAACACAGAGAATGCCCATCAATGCTGAACCAAGGACATAGATTGACAGGGAAGATTTACTTGCAAACTTTTCGATATAAATGGCACAATAAGATCCAAGGCTTGCTGCTGCCTCAGATGCGGCTAGAATGTGCCCATTAAGTTTTGACTTCGAGTCAACAGCATCAAAGAGGTTTGTTCCATAGTTCTGTACTAAAGAAATACCAGCAAATGCTACAGCCCACCTGCAAAAAATTTGTGCATGTTATATTAATAAAATATGTTAACAGGTGTAAAACTAGTTGGATCTGACAAATTGACTAAACAATTCAAAAATTGGGCTAGAGGTTGTACAACTGAAAATTATCAGGTCAAATTAATGCTGAAATTTATTAACAAGTCTTAAATAGGCCATTGGACATCAATAATTAATTTTTTTCTCACTCTTTCCTGTCAAGGTCATAACTGCTGCCCACTCCCAGCTTTTCTGATCCTTTGTGTTACAGTTCATCCATATTAATTTTACAAAAAGAAAAGAAAAGAAGAAAAATAACCAGATTCCAGCTCCTGAGAGGGATATACTGCAACAAACTGTCATCTGCAATTGCATTGTGATGCCATGGTTTTGTCTAACTTTCAATTGCAATAATATTTAAGGCACATTTTGGTTTGTTGATCATTTTTTAGGAAATAGCAAACTGCAATTGTTTCATGGTCAAGTCAAAAAAAAAAAAGGCCCCAAGATTGTGATATTGTGTTTAATGTCAAAACTGCAGGGACCAACAACACTGTACTCTGGAGTCTGAATAGGAATCTCTCAGGCTCAAAATAAGGTAACACTAACACACAAATAGAGTGGCGACAATACAAACAAATATCAGAACCAGACTAACCACAAAGAGAAAATCTGTAAACTCCGACCATGCCATGTTTCCTTCAACATAGTCGTCCATCCCTCCTAACAAGTTCATAGCACCACCATCAACGTCAGTTCACAAAGAGTAAGGTTAAACAGCAAGTCCATTATATTTTAAAACAGTTTTGCTGTATAGATAATGATGTGATACAGCTTATCTTATAGATTATTTTTCAAAACAACTCTGCTGCAAACATCAAATGGTATAATGCCTCAATCAAGAATTGATCACAAGCCGGTAAAATTAAAAATTATTACAAAATGCTAATAGAGTTCGCAATAATTTAGAAAAAATGTTGATGGCACATTAAGAGCAAAGTTACCTGGTTTTCACAACATCAGTGATAAAATGATCTTTTTGGTTATATATTTAAACATTGACACAACAACTTTGTATAACTTAATAAAGTATTCATGAGCTTCAATGTAGATTCAACATGCTCATTCACCAATTTATTGACTTCTAAGTAACTGAAGGCATCTTTTTATAGACAAATGTCCAGTACGTTGAGAATCCTCTGAGCTTAATCAGGCAGGAATCAGTGCTGCCAACAGATTTGAAGGCCCATAAGTCTGGATTGCTTAATCCTTTGACCATTTATTCAATGAATGTGATCAAAATAATGATAATAGACCATTCAACTTTCCAATAAGCATTATTTTCTATAGGCAGTTACATTTTGACCTTTATAGATTGACATCAGGATAAGTAAAAGAACACTGGATGAATGCCTATTCTTGGTTATGGCCGATTAAAAATATGGGCCATTTATTGTGAAGCAAAAAAGGCACTAGTTTCCATGTTCGTTTCGTATTCTTCGTATACATATTACAATATATGTTAAACAATAGTGCATTAATGCTCATGTTTGACTCTTGATTTTGTTAAAGAAAGATGTGTACAAAAGAACAAGTTGTTGAAACTATCTTTGGCAAGTCAGAAATGCTAGCATGAACATACTGTTGTTGAAAAATGTGGTATTATGCAGTAAACAAGTTACACAAGTCAAACATAAAGTCAATTGCCAATAATGTTGCATAACAATAATGAGTACTGCCTTTTCGACAACTACGAGTTGAGCTAGACTGTGGTTTTTTGTAACGACCACGAATAATAGAGCTAACTCTTTCAACTACTGCCTTTCATGCATCAATCAACTTACATGAGCCTGAATAGCTAAAGCATTCGATTCCAACTTCCTACCTCCAACAAGCTAGAGGGTGAGCCTTGATGCAATGGTAAGATTGTTCTATTGTGACCTTGAGGTCATGGGTTAGAAACACGGAAACCACCTCTCTGCACATAAGGTAAGGCTGCATATATTTGACCCTTCGTAGACCCCGCAATGATGGGAGCCCCATCCACTAGGCTGCCCTTTATTCCTATTTCCTACAACAAGTTCATGTCCCACAATACCATAAAACTCATATCACTCAAATAACTTTCGATGGATTCATTTACACTAAATTGCAGTCCATGCCTCTAGAACAAACACATTAATGCGCAGAAAAATCAAGCTACAAGGTACTCTGAATAAAAATTTATCAGGCAAGGTCAGAGAATATGTTGTTCACCAATTTATTTCAAGCTGATGGGCATGAGACTGACCCATTAATTTGAAGTAGAGTATTATAATTATGTCAATTTAACAGAAATACTCACCTTGCTTTGGCCCCAACTACTTGTCAAAGAAGATAAGGAGCTCAGAGAATGGTCCTTGGGCAAAAGAAATGTCATGGCACAACATATACCTAGCTACATACATGACAGAAAATAGCATATATTGGGTAAAAGGAATGACAAAAGCAAGCCCTTGGGGGCTCAAAGTTAATTATTATGACTAGATGGCACATGGTCAACCACATTATACATACAGCAATTAGAGAAATAACAAAGAATATCTCGTAAGAAGCTTCTTGAAGAGCTAGCAACTGACCTGACAGAACAAAAGAAAGAAAAAAAAAATTTAGAAAATCAACAATAAAGGAAGAGCTAGCAACTGACATGACAGAACAAAAGAAAAAAAAAGTAATTTTAGAACATCAACAATAAATGTGCATCAAAGTTTCTTAACATATTTATATAACAAATAGTCAGTCTTACATACCCAATTCAGAAGCCAACATAAAGGATAAAAGTGAGGTTGTTGTAGTTAAACTAGTCTGCAAAAGAAAATAAGACAATGCAATCAACTGCTGATGAGAAAAATTCATGCATCTCAAAGAATACATAGTGACAAAAAATATGCAGTCTCATGCCAGTTAATTATGAGAAGAGCGCAGAAATAAAAAACAACCAGAACATGCTACATTGATCTACATTGCTGAAGCAGCCCTCAAGCCTACCAGGCCAGTAAGCACTTATATTCTTGGAAGTGGATGTATTTAAAAACAGGGGGGCGGAAGTCCAATAAAAGAAGCTTTGGTCAATACAGGAGCGTATCATGCTTGTCATTCCCACTTGGATGACTCACCAATCATTTTGATGATCCTTATTTAAGACTTAAATTAGCATTCCTTTTCTTTTCTGTCTTTCCTTCTCCCACTCTCCAGATACAGATTTCTCCTCATCAGCATCAAAGAGTTTGCTTTAGTCTTATGTAAAGCATGGATTGCCCTAGATCAATCCCATAGTCTAATTTTCAACCAATCTGAAACTAAATATCAGCTTTCAAGAGGCGAGTGCACAAGTTAACCAACAGTAAGGTTCACCGAACCGTGCCGAACCGGCCAGTTCGGGGCGTACCGAACCGGACCGGCGGCCAGCCGGCCGACACGGTTCGGCTGTAAAAAACGGCACAGCCATCTTAAAAACCAAAAAAAAAAAAAAAAAATGAATCGGACCCGAAACCGGTCGAAACGGGCCCGAACCGGCGGGTTCGGCCCGGTTCGGCTCGGTACGGTTCCAAAGGGGGGGGATAATTTGTTTTTTGTGTCACATGGCTACAGTGTAGCCATGTAACGTCCAAAGTGGGGGGGCCTTGCTGCCTTTCCTTAATTAAGGAAAGGCACGACACAAAGAGCTTAAGAGCTCTCTGTGTGTTTCTCTGCAGCGACGTACGAAGGAAAACCAAGAAAAAAAAATACGCAGGATCAATTTCAACCCAATTCAACCTGCAAAAATCGAAGGGGTAGGTAGAATCAAGGTCCGTATACCCTTCTTTTCCGTATTTTCGTCTTTTCGTAGGGTTAAATTTGTTAAAATCCGTGCAAATTAGAAAATTAAGAAGAAATGCTGTCAAAATTTATTTGTTGGCAATGATTTTAGAGTATGTGGTAGATCTAGGATAGATCTACACAATGATACTAAAATCTTAATTTTTTGTTTTGTATATAATTTTTTAAATTAAAAATTAATTTTCAGATAAAAAAATTAATTAAAAAAATAATTAGAAAAAGCTGTAATTATAAATTATTAATCTAGGGCTTGTAAGCTACCCTCACTATAAATTTCATGTCGATTTATTCAAGTTTTGTGCATCTCATGAATAGTGCCCGTAGGTCTTAAATTAAAAAAAAGTGACTTTTAATGCATTTCCAGGCTCTTTAAAAAATATATGTAGCATGTATGATGAAATCTTACATGAATCTAAAATTTAATTTTTTTATTTTTCTTTATTTTTAAAATTTTTAATTAAAAAATAAAAAAATTAAATTAAATTTTAAAAATTATGTTAATTAACCGTTAATTAATAAACATTATTATTGACCTTATATGTAATTTAAATATTCAGGTATGGATCCATCAAGGAGGAAGAAGGATCCGGAGCGGGATATTGGCTGGTCACATGGAGAGATGCTCTCGGGTCGGCATCACTGGAGGTGTAAATGGTGCAATACCGAATTCAAAGATGGGGGTAACAAGGTTGAAGCAGCACTTGGCTGGTGGCTATCCTGATGCTATCTGCATGTCGACAGTGTTCAACAGGAGGTCGTCAGTTGATAAAGAAACACTTGCTGATTTTAAAGCGGGAAGGAAAAAGAACAAGCCAAAGAAGGAGGGGAACCGCAGAGCCGGAGAACCACCTTCTTATCACTCCAGGGAGTCAGAGGAAGCATCTATTCCTTTGATGAGGAGGCACAGATGGAGGCTGCTATTCAGGCGAGCTTGTATGAGCAAAGGCAGAAGGAGGAGGCAGCCAGGCATAGACAGCGATTCGGGCCATCAGTTTTGAGTCAGGATCCGGATCCGCTTCTGCTAGTGCTCCAGGAGAGTCTGAGACAGTTTAGGAAGACCTCTTCAGTTAGAGAGCCCGTCAGGAGAGGCACCGACCGTATTGCATCCATGTTGGGAATATTTGGCAGTAGGAGGAAGTCTCCAGGCCCAGGGATATTCCAGAGGGAGCCACTATCCATGATGTCGATCCACATGCATTTCCAGTAAAGATTCAAAGCAACAGAGGATTGACACAATGTTGAAGAAGGATAAGAAGAAGGATTGTGGCGGGCCATCTCCTCCTGGTTTCATTTCAGTCATATCCCAGCCCATGCAGCAGACAATCCATATTATCGATCTGCTATTTTATCTATACAGACTGCTGGTGCAGGTGTAGATCCTCCAGCATCAAGGGATATCTATGATCATCTTCTGGACAGTAATAAGGAGCTAGAAGGATGGATATCCTCATATCAGAGCAAGTGGCCTGTGTATGGATTGATGGTGACGTGTGATGGTTGGACTGGTCCTACTAGACGGAGCATCATCAATTTCTTAATTGTGATAGGAAGACTTTTTTCAGAAGTCTATTGATGCTTCAGATCAGGTGCACGACGCCAGTTATATCTTCAGATTGATGGAGGAGGTGATTGATCAGGTGGGAGAGCGTAATGTCGTGCAGGTCATCACTGATAATGGACCACAGTACAGGGCGCAGGACAGATCTTGATGGAGCAGCGGCCGTATATTTTTGGACCCCTTGTGCTGCACATTGTATAGACCTCATATTGATGGATATTGGTAAAATTCGCAGGGTGCAGAAGATTGTTGAGCTAGCACAGTCTATCACCAGATTTATATATAACCATACATGAGTCTTATCATTGATGAGGAGCTTTATAGGGAGAAAATATTGAAACTGGGGGTCACATATTTGCAACTAATTATATTGCACTTGATAGTCTTCTTCACAAGAAAGCAGAGCTGCGTCAGATATTTGTCAGTCAGGAGTGGCAGGACAGTAGATTTGCCAGGACAAATACTGAGGGAAGCAATGTGAAGAATTGGTGACGAGACAGACATTCTAGCAGCGGGCTGAGAGGGTAGTAGAGGCTATCAAGCCTCTATATGAGGTACTTCGTGCAGTGGACTCCGAGAGGTATGCTCAGATGGGCTTCTTATATTTCATGATGCAAAGGGCAAAGAAAAGATCCAGGAGGCAGATCCATCACATGCACATGAGTATATCCGGATCATTGATGGACGGTGGAGTTATCAAATGAGTTCGGATTTGCATCTAGCAGGTACGTAGTATTTATGAAGTCCCTAAAAATTAAGTTTCAATTAGATTCATACAAGTACGCTTGACTGATTCAAAAATATATGTGCAGCTTACTATCTAAATCCAAGATTTCAGTACTCGTACCGGACATTGCCATGGATGAGGATCTTATGTCTGCCCTGCACAATGTATATATAAGATGGAGCCCGATCCAGATATCGCTGCTATATGCCTTGAAGAAGTAAGTTATGTTGAAATTATTGAATGATTTTTAATAGCATTAATTTCAACAAGCTAAAATTTTTTTCTGGCAGACGAAATTTTTAGGGAGGGCACAGATTTATTTGGATCCACTGTAGCGGTCAGAAGTAAATCAAAGATGAATCCTGGTAGGTACTACTAAGGAGTAAGTCTAATTGAATATCAGTATCAAATTTTTTATTTTACCAAATCTAAAATTCTAATGATGTAATATCTTTTGTAGCTGAATGGTGGATGCATTTTGGTGGATCAGCTAAATTTGAAGGTTCTTGCAATGAAGATCCTCTTCCAGACGGTGTCCTCTAGTGGATGTGAGCGCAACTGGTCTACATTTGGTCTTATCCACTCCAAACAGAGAAACCATCTAAAACAGAAACGCCTCAACGATCTTGTGTATGTACATTATAATTTAAGGTTGAGGTTGAAATGTATTCAGGAAGAAGTAGAATTAAAATATCCTGATCCCACTGCAAGTTCATATATTGATGAAGATGAAGATCCAATGATTGGATGGGTCATGAGTCAGCAGCAGCAGCAACCAGAGCTTGATGAGCCAGGATCGCCTCGACTAGCCAATTTTGTAGCTAGTGAGGCTGGTGGATGTTGGACAGTGGGCAACAAGTCATATTCTCACAGGACTCCAGCAGTACAGCACATTGTCCGTCCCCACCATCTAGTAGACCTGGAGACAGAGAAAAAGAAAAGGCAGTTGCACCTCCATCGAAGCACTCAGTCCACTCAGGTTCAGATACTAGAGACAGTGATGATAGTGCTTCAGATAGTGGAGGATCTAGTGATCAGGGAGGGGCAGGAGGACAGGCGTCGCAGCCTCCTAGTCCTATTCGATTCACTGGGGAGTCACAGTTTTACCATGCCACGCAGGATACAGATCATGGAGCACCATCTGATAGACCTCGTGGTGATACGATTCCATATAGGCGACGGGCTCCGCGTGGCGTTCGGGACACGATACAGCTACAGATCTTGCACGTGGAGTAGGATCCTTGGATGTATCTAGATCATCCTCATATTCAGGATCCTTTTATCCGTAGCTACCGACAGCTTATGATCCATATGATCCATATGGTGCATCCGAGACGTCAGCATCCAGTGGTTATTATTCCGGAGTATCTTATGCACCTGATTTTGTTGCCGGTATATTTGGATTCCCCCTGCACCTGCACTGCCATATCGTCAGTCTCTGAAAAGCTCTCAGAGTCGGGATATCAGAGAAGGATCTGCGATTAGTTATGACCCGTCACGCATACTTTCTGTGAGAGCTTAGAGGAGTATCATGCTGCCTGGCAGGAGGGACATGCCGACTTTCCTACGGAGTACATACATGATCCCTATATTATGGACATCGTCACTAACCCGATTCTAGACATTGGTATACAATTATATGTTTATGACATTTTACTTTCAGTAATTGCTGATAATCTTAGTTTATTATCATTTTTTTATTTCAATTGAAAATAGTCATAAATATTAGTATTTAGTCCTAAACCCTAAAGCGGTACGCCATCCTAAATCCTAAATCCTAAACCGGCCTAAACCCTAAACTGGCCTAAACCCTTAAAAAATAACTCTAAACCCTAAACCCTAAACCCTAACCTTTAAAAATTAAAATAAATACCTTAAACTTAAAAAAAAACAAAAAAAAAAACCAAAAATTTTTTTTTTTGGGCGTACCGATTTGGACCGGTACGCCCCGCCGCACCATGTCGGCACAGTATGGTTCGGTACCGAACGGGTACTGGCCGGCTACCGGTACGGCACCGGTACGGTACCGGGAACCCTGACCAACACCAACTTCAGAAAAGAAAATCAAAAGGTCTTGCATGTCATAGACCTATATAAGTACATGGCAAGGGAACATGATCACCTTTCTGGCTATGGAAAACATCAATTAGAGATGTTGTCCCATGCAGCATAAGGGGAAGGAATTATAAGAAAATTGAGCACATCTTTCAAAAACACAGCTTTCACATCTCTCTGAGTATCTTGTAGAAACCTATATAAGTAGGTGTCAAGGAAAATGATCATCTCTTCTAGCTATAGAATAAAAAACAGACATCAATGAGATGTGTTGTGGTACCAACTGCACTTATACCACTGTTGGAAAATTCCTTGTAAAGAATACAGATACTTGTGCCTAAGATCACGATATCATTGTTGCTGCCACAAGAGAAGAAAGAAGATAAAATAGAATAGAAAATACAATCAATAAAGCATGCAAGGTTTCACCATGAGAAAAATTACAAAGGAGATCTTACATTCTCATCCTATATAAAAACTCAACAAAAAACCAAAAAAATCCTCTAAGCTCTCAAACCTCTCCTAGAAGCCCTCTGGTCTTTGAAGACCCTTCTCACCATCGAAGACCTCTCTGACACTGCCACTACTGAAGACCCCTAGCCCTTGTTTTACAACAATGAAATTACTATTCGATCAGGAGTCCAACAGTGCAAACGCATCGAGATCTAACTCCTAAATCGTCCAAAACAATGCTTGGACCCCCGGTCACATGGACCGTGAGAAATGCCCTAGGAAACATTGATCACGTCCCAATCAAAGTAGAAAGCACTCCCTAGCCGTTGAATCTCGCTTGCGATCATGCTGGGCCATCCAATCGTGCAAAACCAGCATGCCCTTGTCATAGACCACAATAAAAGACCAGTGGACTGTGCCAAATGTGGACCGTGGTCGCAAGGCCACACTCGTGTTGGACCACGTGCCTACCTGGACCGCGCCCGTGTGTCCATGTTAGCCCTAGGCCGCACCCACCTAGGCTGCGCTCTATGCGGGCCTGTGCATAGGCCTGTGGGCCTTGCATGCCTATGGACCCCCTTTCGTGCTCCGGGCCTCTCTACATGCTTGCAAGTGCTCTGTTCTGGGCTTTTCATCTGGAATTCATTCTAGCAGGCCGAATCGAGATGTTTTTCTCAATAATATGCTATCTCATGCTAAAAGAATTAAGCAATTCTTTCAAAAACAACTTACATAACTCTCTGAGTTATCTTATGTGCAACCAAAAGATGGGAAAGGATTAGCCTCCTCTAATCTCCTCAAGAACAAGGATTTCAATATTCACCTTTCTCAAAAACAAGGTTTAAAATCTCAAGAATTAGTGTTAACCCAAGGATGCTGTCCCACTATCCTAAGTGCTGAGAGATGGGACAATTTGGGAAATGAACCAGGGCAGGATGGGGCATCAACCATCATGAGTGTCAATACATGAGGCATTCCATTCCACAGAAAATCCAGGACAGCCTTGTCTCACAATGTTTAAACTTTAAAACCTTGGCTGTACCTATGGTCAGTAGATATCAACCATTCTCAACATGGTGATGGTATAGGAACATTCTGCCTTGATAAACCTTCACACTGCCACAGTGTGACAGAAAACTGGTTCACTCAATTCAAGTGGATACCAGACCCTACCATACCAACTCATGGCTGCCTTGGGACCAGTTCACACGAGATTTCACCCCTTGCTCCAAAAACAAAATCCGTATATTCTTGAGTATAATTTCCACTATCAGCTGACTATTGGATTGCTCTAAGCCTCAGGTGCACTTTGGTATCAACTTAACTGCTAAAGCATGTGCCTGACAACAATAGGTTTGAAATTACAAGGCAAACAATGTGACATTCTTCAATCCCAGTTCTCCAAGATCAGTTGGATATATATTTGCCATCCATATTTGCTAAGGAGTTATGAAAAGGACATTTAGCAAAGTATAGGGTTGATTCTCCATGCACTTTAGAATCGAGATGTAACTCAACAAAAAATGCAAAGTTTGCCTTCATCCATGCCTGTACTCTCCATTCATGATCATTCCTTTGCTTTCTATGCATAACAAGCAGATCTCTCCCAGTGAGGAAACATGCTGGACAATATGATATAAAGATACCAGGGAAAAACAATAATTCGTAGAATTACCTCAGCCAGATCATATTATAAATTTTTGATGCAGAATTTCGGGATGTTTCACAAATTCTGGAGTTTCTAAAGATCACTCAACTAGCAACAAAAGTTGGTCACCTCTATGTCAGGATTTTATAACGCTTAGTGGCTTCACATTATATAGCATATTCTGCATAATGACACTTGATCATAAAATTCCCCTTAGAATGACATTTTTAATTTCCATAAAGATAGCTTTTGGCTGGTAAATGAGTCATTCTGGGTTACATACAAGCCGGAGGAAATGCATATGCGACTTTGGAAATAAGTATCCTACACTAATAATTCTGGATGGCTTGATGATGACAAATTAGCTTGAAAATAAGTTATGGCACAGTGACAACAACACACAATGCAAATAAACTACCCTTAATTTAAAAACAAAGATCGCCTATTAGTTTATATACAGCATAACATTATAAATTGCTTTAACATAAAGGGCAATCTGATGCAGTCTTCAAAAACACATTGATACCTTACCAAATAATCTCTTTCCTAGCACAGATATGGAGAATGGCTGCTAGCCAACAAAAGTCAAAAGAATGGCTGCTAGCCAACAAAAGTCAAATATATAAACAACTGTACCATGGTCTGATATTCTTCTTCAGAAACAAGAAGAAATATATACGAGGAGAACACCAACCGTGTTGACACTCCAAAACATATGTAATCTGGGAAGAAAGAACCCGAAAACAATTAGTCATTAGTCATAAATTGCAGAATTTATGTGAACAAATACTTCATAGAGCTAATTTACTTGAAGAATACCTAACTCAAGTAGTCATTATGGTAAATGTCAGATATTGGATTAAGGCGAGACAAACCACCATCGAGACCCATCTCAACTAGGTATTCTGGTCGGTATGGTACTAGTATGATACTGTATTGACACATGGAACACTCGATTGTGCTGGTCAAGCACCAATACACCCAAAAACCTCTTAAATTCTTCTTTTTGTTTTCATTCTTCTCTCAATTGAGAACTGAACAGGGAGCGGGAGGAGAAAAGGAGGTACTAACTAAGGTCGAGACGGTCAAGCACTGGCCATAGCCATTGTCATTGCCATTGAGATCGAAGGGGCTGGATATGTGGTGGAGGTGCAAGGAGTTGAGGCAAGAGGAGCAAAGATAGAATGACAACAAGCATCCGATGAAGTTCGAGGTTGATCGACTAGGGTGGGTGGCAGTGGCATCAAGAATGGATTAAGAGCAATAGAGAGGAGAGGAAATATTGTGTGACTAGGGTTAGGATTGGGGAGAAATTAAAGGAGGGATGTCTTGGTTATCCTTGGACCGCCCAAACTAGTTGCAACCACTTAAAACTAGGCAAAGCAGGATAGTTCAAGTCAGTTCGGTATGGCATGCCTCTAAACAAGTGATTCAGGATGTTTGGTGAACCAAAATTTGGATATAGCATAATAGCATATTATATGAGATGTTTCAAGTAGACCTAAGTATGGGCCAGGCAGCCCGCCCGGCCTGATAGTCCGGGCCCATGATTTGGGCAAGCTTTGACATGGAGAATTCACATGAGGCCCAACCCAACCCGACCAGAGGCCAAGAGACCCGCTTATTTTTATGGTCAGGATTGAGAAATGGGAACCTATGCACATAATTAGCCCAGCTCGGTCTGGCTCGACAAATAAGTGGAGGTTTAAAAACCTAGGGCCGGGCCTAGGCAAGAAAGATAAACCCAATGGTCAGGCCCAAGCCGGGCCTAGGTTGAGAACAAAGCTGCTAATATCTTAGTAGGGCCCAGTCCGAGCCCACCCAAACCATCCTTTGCTCAGGTATAGTTTCAAGATATCTATGTATACTTTGGGATAATTCCCAAGACAATTCCACAACTTTAATAATCATGCCTTGCTAGTGTTAAAGACACCAATCTTGTGTTTCATTTTACACTTCTATAGATACTGTTCTCATATAATGTGAGGCGTAAATGGATAAATGGTTTTGATTGTATATTGTCCAGTTGGTGCACGTTATAGCATACTGCAACATTTCAACACTTTGCTCCTTGAGTTCAATTAATATAATTGCTAAGAGAGCAACTAGATATGGAATCACAAGCATGACAATCGCCAACATCTTTGTGCTTGGAGAAAAAGCTAATATGCTGGTTATAATAATGTGTGCATGAAGCATTGTTGACCCAGATGCCTATGGTTAGGAAATTGAGGATGACTGACTTGTCAAAACTCTAGATCTAGCAAGAGAGAAAATAAAGCCAGGCTCTGGAGCTTAGCTATCTCTGGCCTTAAAGGGCAAGAAATAGTAAGTTAGATCTAGAACTTCCATGATTTATGGCTAGGGCAAAGAAGGGGACCAACAGAGAGAAAAATAAGAACAATGACTGCATGCCTGCAATCCAGATAGAGCAGATGCAGGTGGTTGGCAAGCTAACAGCCTTGTGAGAATCTGATGACGATCAGGATCACAGTATCAAAGCATTTACATTTGAGGCACCTTAAGACTTTGCCAATGTCACTGTTCTGGTTCAGGCGAATGTGGTCAATTAGATCAAGAAATTCAACAAATCTAGTTGTCTTTTGAGTTATATCTTTATTTTAGTTGACTATTTTCAGTAAGGAGACCTTAAGAAAAAGCCAGAGTTGCAACCAAAGATACTTGTTAGGCGAACAACATGGGTTTGACTTTAAGAAGTTGATATTCTTATCTGTAGGAACATTGAGGAGGCCAAGTGGATCTGCTGGAACTAAGTCATACAGCTTTCATCTCACTTTCAATAAAAATTTTGTAGCAAATTGTTCACTAACAAAGAAAATACCTGTTTGCATATATTAAAAATGAAAAGATTTATCTGCATCTGAGGAGAAAAGTTAGCATGAGTAAAATTACCTGCATAATTTGCATTGCTAGAAGTGACTGCCCAATCCAAACAATCAGGTAAGTAATAAGCAGTCCAAAAGCCCCTAAATTAGTAGAATTCCTAGTTAGAAACATTTTATAAGGAAAAAAGAGCTTTGATCAAACTGGCATACAAGTTAAATGTTTGACACTCAGACATAGCAAATATAATGAAAACCTGTGTTTCAGGGAAGGCTACCAGCTGGTCTAGCATCAAATTTATGAACTCCAAAGAATAACAAAGATAGTAATGATCAACTATGACTGATGGGAAAAATGCCCAGTCATTTGTGCAGTGATTTGATATTATCACAAACAACAAGTATTTCATATGAGTAAACTCAGACTACTAACCAGCGCTGCTCCTTCCCCTTTCAATTACTGTATCAGAATCAATGCTGGCAATATTTAACCTAACCTACCAAGATGACTCAAACCTGAGTCAACCTGACATGAAGTTAGTGGGTTTAAAGCATAGTTGAGTTCAGCTTATAGTTGACCTGTAACATTTTTGTTACATGCACTAGGTGTCGTGTCGTTTTAGCTACTTGACCTGCCAAGCAGGTCATGTAAACATGACTACAATAAGATCCTGCAAATCACCAACAACACACCCATTTAAGTATGCACATCATGGATGTCACAGCATGTTAAATTTCATTATTAAATATTATACAGATGAATATGAAAAGAATATGTAAAACTACAAAGTAGTAACAAATAAAAACAATTAATCAGTTAATGGAGACAGCATTGGGTTTACCATGTCAGATCAGGTTTAACTGTGTTGAGGTCAGCTTAATAGGTTATTGTGTCATCTTGGGCATGAGACAAACTGATCTGTTCATTAAACATGTAACAACTGCCAAGTTCCTTTACCTATGTCATAAACATTTTACCCAGGTTTAACCCATTTATTACATGTCAAGTTTGGGATCACAATTTTTGTAAGAAGCCGATTTTTGAACCTAACACAAACACAACCCATTCCACCTATAATTTGGTACTCCACTTTTATGCCAAATGTAGATGGTATGCCTTGGTGCAACGGTAAGGTTAATCCACTATGACATGGAGGCAAGGGTTCGAAACATGTAAACAGCCTCTCCATATGTGGTGGTAAGGCTATGTATATATGACCCTCCCCATACCCCACAATGGTAGGAGCCCATGCACTGCACCGCCCTTGTTTACTTCTATGCTGAATGATAACTTCATAATGAACAAATCTCAGTGCCACCTTTTTACTTCTATGCCAAATAATAAATGTATAATGAACAAATATGAGTCCCAATGCATCAAAACTTTCATAACCACCTCACTACCATAGTGAGACCTTCTCTTCAAACTTCACAATCCTAACAATTCACTAGCCAAAAGGAGTGAAAGGAAACCAAAGAAAAAAAAACCAGCTTCTGCATCAGACTGAATTTCATAAATTTGCCATATGAAATTTTAAGTAATGGGCCAAAAATCTCCCCTTTACACATAGGAATTGGATATGCCACAAGCCCTCTAGTTTATTAGTTATTGAGCATGCATGCATGCGCACACGCATGTGCACCCATGCACATGCACGCACATGCGCGCGCACACTTTTATATATATATATGTATGTATGTATGTATGTATGTGTGTGTACCTATATATATATATATATATATGGATACACACACATATATATATATAGAGAGAGAGAGATACATATACATACATACATACATACATATATACATATATATACGTATGTATGTATGTATATGTATCTCTCTCTCTATATGAATATATGTATGCATGCATGTATGTATGATTGCAAAAATTAGATGACAAGCATAGCTCAATTTTACAAGGCAGTCAAATAGTTGCTTAGATACTATAAAATTCTGGCAAATCTATATAAGAAATACTTGATAAATGCCATTAATATCTTCATTCAGGGTACTGAAAGAAAATATGGAAACAATGGGGACTTAACATGGTCAACATTGTATGGTCTTACCTAAAATTATCAGTACCTTATGTGAAAGATACAAGCATACTGGTGCCATGAGCAATGTGAATATAAGTTGGGAATAGACACTGACAGGAATATGTTGACTGTGACCTGCAAATAGATATACCACATTACAATGTTTGAAACTTTAATAATTATCAACAAGCACATATCTCCCTTAGCATCCCATATATTACAGAATTTTACAAACCTAGCATGGTCACTAAATTATTGGATACTGATGGGGCTTTCCATCAATTCCTCCAAATTTTTAAAAAAGTCTAAGTTACTGAAAGGAAAAACCTAAGAAATTGTTATATGAGAAAAGCTACTGCATCTCAAAAATGCTGCATGATGCATAAATAACAATGTTGATGGTGCTTATTAGAGAATGGTTTGATTGTTGACAACAACATATAGGATCACTGAACCATGCTAACAAAGAATCTAAAATTGCCACAAAAATTTGTAATAAAAGAATACAAGCACCTTCTATTCTAAAAAATACATTAAGGGTAAAAAAAAGCATTATGAATATCTTTCCAAAAAAATGTAGAAAAAGGAAAGTGAGTACAATAATTAAGCCTATCTCAATATTTTGACATAATTATACCCCAACCCAATCCAATATAATAATATTCTCTCTTATAAAAACTTTTTAAAATTTTTATGCTCTGTTTGGTACAAAGGATGGATTGGAGGATGGGGAGAGGAGGAAGGATGGATGGATCTTCCATCAATCCTCTCATGTGTTTGGTGAAACATGGAGGGATGGATGAGAATGATTCTTTCCTCTATTTGGTATAGGAGGAATGAAAGCGATGATGGATGACTTTATACCCCAATCCAATCCAATATAATAATATTCCCTCTCATAAAAACTTTTAAAATTTTTATGCTCTGTTTGGTACAAAGGATGGATTGGAGGATGGGCAGAAGAGGAAGGATGGATGAATCTTCCATCGATCCTCTCATGTGTTTGGGTGAAACATGGAGGAATGGATGAGAATGATTCTCTCCTCCATTTGGTATAGGAGGAATAAAAGGGATGATGGATGATATTTATATAAAATTTTTATAAACTACCTTTGATCAAATAATATTATTATCAATTTACAATACTTATTTATATTAAAGAAGCAATGTATAAACCTATAACCTTTAATTTATAATATATAAAAAATATATAAATACTTGATTTTAATTTTATTTAACTAAATAAATGATTTTATATAATTATTAATAAATTAATTTATTTTTTATATTAGTTCTATAAATAAATAATTTATTTATAATTTAATTTAAATAGTTAATTAATTTATAAAAATAGATAATTAAAAATAGCAGATATAAAAAAAATAGAAGACAATTCTTATTATAAAATTATGTACTAAAATTTAATAGTATAGAATTAATAGTATAGATAAAATAAAAATATATATAAATAATATGAATGAAAAAGTGAAAAGGTATTATACTTTTATTAAAAAATTAATAAGAATTAATTCTGTTAATGCAGAAATCCATCCATTCAGCTCCATCCTTCATCATCCTTCCAATTTGGAAGGATGAAAATGGGGGGCCAAGGGTAGATAGACAACCTTACTTTTCATCCATTATTTTTAAAATTTTTGAACCAAATGGTGGATAGAGACCATCTATTCTTCCAACCCCATCCATCCTCCCTCTCATGAGCCTAACCAAATATAGGGTTAAGATCATGATGAAAAGAAGACTGACTATATTCAAAAACTAAGCTCACAAATGTAACTACCCCCAATATATTACCTGTAAGGCATTGACATCACAACTTTACAGCCACAAATCCTTCGTAGCTTTCTAGATCTGCCGTAACTACAATGTTTTAAGTTTTTTCATTGGTCTTTTTGGTGTTCTGGGCCATGAAACTGACTGCAAGTATCTTATTGTTCTGCACATACCCAGGAGCATTTTTATCATCTTTGCTAGTTCTATTGCAACGCACCAGTAGTTCATATCTTTTTAAGCATGCTTCAATAGCTAGTAACAGTTATCCACTTCCCAAGGTTGTGTTTGGTTAGCCATTAAAAAAGTACATTTTTGCTTTTTGATTTTTTAAAAACAAAAATCAAAAAGCAATGTTTCGTAACACCACAAAAAGCAAAAAATAAAAATAAAAAATAACTACCTTTTCTCAAAAAGCAAAATTATTGGCTTCTTAAAATTTTTTCTTTTGCTTTTAAAATAACTAACACAAAATCTTAGTAAGTACATACATGCATGCATGTATACATACATATATCTATACATACATACAAATGTACCTCCATACATGCATACATACATCATGCATCCATCCGTACATAAATGCATACATACTTACATGCTTACATCCATGAATGCACACCATGCATGCATGCATACATATATGTATACGTACATCATGCATACATCTATGCATAGATACATACATTAGGAAGTAGTTTTGGAGTGTTAAAAAAAGCAGTTTTCTATCTTAAAAGAGATGAACCCATATTTTTTATAAAAGTACAAATTGTTATAACTGCATGTACGATTCATAATTATATCAAGAAGAATGCATGAAAGAATAGTCTCTTTTGTTGAATATGCAGATGAACATATGTGATTGTTGAAGATGAGGTCGACGCTCCCAGCCAAGCTACTACAGGTGTTAATAGAACTACTAACTCTCAACAAGAGATAGGTGCAATTAGAAATAGAATTGTTAATAGATTAGCTCAAGCTTATAGTTTGATTGAGTGATTTAGGTCTTATTTTTTAATATATAAAATAATAGCAAAATATTATGAACTTACCAAACATGTATTTTGGCTTTTTGCCTTTTGCTTTACAGCAACATAGTTCCCAAACACACTGTTTACCTTTTTGCTTTTGTTCTAAAGCAAAAAAATTTTAAAAATAAAAAAATACTTGTTAGAAATCAAAAATAAAAAATTCAAAAAGTGTAACCAAACGCACCCTAAACTAATATTTCCAACAGTTAGCATGACACACATGTATGCTGCAATTATAAAGCTGGTTTTCTAACTATAGGGTAGACTGTACTCCAATATATGAAATAAGTTTTCGTGCCACGTCTTGAGAGTGATGTTGGTGTCCCAGACTGAAACACGTTTCCATCAAATACACGAGAAGGAGAGGAACGAGGAGAGTAACAAGTTTCAGAAACTGTTAAACTTAGCTATGAAAAATTGGACCACCTTGAAGCTTTCATGTCCTCAAGTCATCAGAAGCGCCCTCTTATTAATTAAACTACGTATTGCATAAGCATTCTTCAATACCCTGGTCTAATATTACAACATCCCAAGTCCGAACACAAAGGTCATCATTAAAATGTCTGCCAACAAGGTCAAAATCCAACCTTTTAATCAAACAAAAGAGCATCAAAATCGCTTAAAGGTGTCAAAGTTGGATGCCCTAAACCAGTTCTTCCTTAAATCGCGAGCAGGAAAGAAAAAGAAAAAACTCACACTGCATTTCTATCAAATCCTGGAAATTTTCAAAATTCACGGATCAAAAAGAACGAATTCATTCGGATTCAAAAATAGTTTCTAGAACGAGAAAATGGGTCTTAAATCGATTAAATCGTCTGGCCAGCAAAGAACCTGGTGATTGGTGAACTTCTTGACCGAGGTGATGTAAGGGACGAAGTAGGGCTCGATCGGGAGGAATTGAGAAGAGAATGAGTAGACGAGGAGGACGGCAAGCGTGGACCTGGGGATTGAGCTGCTGCCAGGAATCACAGACGCCAGCCACCGCCGCCACTCCTCCATCTTTCACCGCAAAATAGATGGATCAAACCCTATGTACCTAGGATCCCGCCGTTCTCCCGCCAGAAGGGGCCGAGTAACCGCCGGAGAGCACCGTTCTCCGACGGCCGGCGGCGGCGAGAGGAGAGGATTTGCGGCAGATTATCACCGTTTTCCTTCCTGGGCGTTCGAGTCGTGTCTTTATTGGAAGTCCGAAGAGTGTTCGGCGCATGCGACTTTTTAATTTGCCGCTAATAAGAGAAACGTCTCGATAACGCCGTTATTTCCATACAATGGACCTGCCAAAACCGTTGTGACCGAGAAACAATTATCCATGCCCAAATGCTTAGAAAATGCACCTTGGAAGGTTGAAATCTAATTAGAGAGAGATGGACGATTGAGACAAATCACCGTTGTTATAGTTGGAAATCTAACTTGCCAAGACCTAAGTAATTTAAACTAAAATAATGATGCTTACCATTACCATCAATTATTTTTCATAATAAAAATATAATTAATAATTAAAGATAAAGGTGTCCAAGTCACTTTGGTCAAATAAAATAATTTTTATTTTGATTGAATAACAATTATTTGTCAACTGGTATAATATAAAATTTTGAAAAGTTATTTTACTTTGATGAATAGTACATGATATGACGGATCGCTGACGTGGAGCAAGAAGCCTGACGTGGAGTTCTCATTGGACACCACGCTGGATTCCCACTATCGGTCCCTTCGCGGGACGAGCTCCTCGATGCCAACAGGGCCGCCCATCGAAGACGGGCTCCGTCCTCCGCCAGGTCGGTCCCCGCCAAGTCGGACACCTAGGTCGGAGCCGAGCTCAAGTCCCACCAAAGGCAGACCTTCCGAGCCCGAGGTCGGGCCCCGTGGTCCGGAGTTGAGCTCAAGCCTTCTCCGCCACATGGCGCTCCTTCAAGGCCAGGTCCCCTGAGCTAGGCGTGCCTCATCCACCTCTGCCGGCCCGAGCTCGGTCAAAGATGGGCCCTTCCCTGGCCTGGAACCAAGCTCGGTCAAAGATGGGCCCTCCTTGGCCTGGAACCGAGCTCGGCCCTCCTCCGCACAGCCGAGCCGCGACGAGGCAGTTCTGCTGCAAGCGAGCCCCATCTCCCAGCTCGGCCCTCCGCATAAATCGAAGTACCAACCGCCAAAGAAGCTGTGCCTCTCCTCGAAGACGGTGGCGGGCCCCCCGAGGACCGTACAGCAGCACCCGCCACGTCGCCATAAATGCCCACGGCCGTCGCCCACACCAGAAAGAAAGGAAGCTCACATCAACGCGCCACACCCTCTGCCGACTTGCTGTACAAACAGAGAAAAGACCCTATCGAAGAGCACGAGTCCCGAGATCGGCGGCACGACAGTTGAGATCCTGCCAGGCTTCCAGGAAGGGCAAACAGAAGGAATGTCAGAGGCACATCGAAGCTTCTCTAACTACCCAATCAATGAGACGTTCCGTCTATGGCACGATACCTCGTCGTACCAGCCTGACAGCACGGGAGAACCCCGAGGCAAGCTGAAGTGGAAGACTTAGCCAGAGTAAAAAAGAGAGAGGTAACAACAACAAAAGGGGGGAAGGAGAGGAGATATTTTTCCTTCCAAGTAAGAACAACACAACCACCACAAAGAGAAAGAAGAGAGGGGGAAGAGGTGATGCAGAACAAATAAAGGAATGCGATGCGGAAGTAATTAAGATTAACTAATTTTTTTGTTGTTTTTATATGTTTGTAGAAGTTGGCTTCAAATCAAAGAAAAGTTAACCTAACATTGAAAGATACTAATATGATAATTGAAAGCACAATTTTAAGGAAACTAAATTATCAGAGTAGTTCAGAAGCAACGGATCGCTGGGGTTGAGAAACTCCCAGACCTAGGGTTTCGCTCCGAACTTTCAAAAGAACAGAAATAACGAGAAGAGATGTTTATCTAACCAGACAATGATCTTCACAGATTTTGGTGGAGGAACTCTCCCGAGCAGATTG